>JAPDVU010000004.1:27291160-28491160 GCA_026230045.1 Corynorhinus townsendii
TGCACCGTTATGCTATCATACAGAATCATTTCACTGTTCTAAAAATCCTCTGTACTTGCCGATTCAACTCACCATCCTCCTGATCTCTGACAACCACTGATCTTTTTACTGTCTTTTCTAGAGTATTTGCCTATCTAGAGTATCATATTGTTGGAATGATGCAATATGTAGCCTTTTCAGATTGGCTTCTTTCATTTAGCAACATGCATTTAAGTTTTCTTTATGTCTTTTCATGGCTCATTATCGCATTTCTTGTTCCATTGTCAGGATGTATTACACTTTATTTACCCATTCCCCTACGGAAGGGCATCTTAGTTACTTCCAAATCTTGGCAATTTTGAATTAAACTGCTATAAACATCCATGTACAGGCTTTCGTATGTATTTAAGTTTTTAACTCCTTTGAGTAAATACCGCCAAGCAAAATTGCTAAATCATGTGGTAAGCATGTGCTTAGTTTTATAGTAAACTGTCTGTCTTTCAAAGTGGCTGTCTATAGTTTTCCATTCCTACTAACAATGAATGAGCATTCCAGTTGCTCCACATCCTCAGCAGCATTTGGTATTCTCAATGTTCTGGATTTTGGCCACTCTAATAGGTGTATAGTCAAGTCTCATTGTTGCTTTAATTTGCATTTCCTTGGTGACATTTTTTTGACATGCATATTTATCATCTGTGTATGTTCTCTGATGTGGTATCTGTTCACATCTTTGGCCATTTTTTAAAAAAAATTGGGTTGTTTGTTTTCTTAAGGTTGAACAGTGCAGCTATAGAACATTTTCATCATCACTGGAATTTCTGTGGTATTCCCCTGTTCTATAATATCTTTTCCTTGGCATAGGAGATACTACAGCTAAAGGAAATGCTATAGCTAAAGCATTGTCTTTATTCAGAGTATTATTCTGATTTCCTGAGAGCCTCGGATTCAGCCAGCCAGATACTGAACCATGAATTTGGCTTCCACTGTCAATATTTTATTAATAATGGAGATACTCATGATTTTCCTTTGCATTTCCCTCCTTGAGTTATATCCTGAAAAGACTTTGCTTGTAGTCTCTGACTAGTTTAGTGAATGACTGCTAACATTCTTTGGCTTGTCATTATATTTTCCATTTATGATATATTGTGGCTTTTCAGCACACCAGGATATTCACTCAAAATTTTAAAGTGCTTTTCAACTGCCATTCTGTTGCAATTTCTCTTCTCTTTTTCAAAATTGAGAAGAGGATGCCTTTTTAGCTCAGTTGATTATCAGTGTCCAGTTCAACTGGAGAACCACAATTGAGATAGTACTTGAAAGCAAGGGCCATGATTCCTAAGGATAATGACTTTTCTGCAGCCTTCTCAGGGGGTAGCTTTTTTTTTACTCACCCTTACACCATGGGAGTTGGTAGGTGGGATAGGTGTTCTCCTTGTTTCTTGCTTCACTTTCCAAGTTATTATTGCTCCTTTTGCTCCCTAAAATCCAACTTTTGAATTTCAAGTTCATTGACCTCCTGCCTTTCCTTATTGCAATCATGCACGGAAACCCTGCTCACTTTTCCATTTTCTTTGATGTGAGAGTTTTTAGCTCTCTCTTATATTCTTTCAAGCACTGCTCCCATAGTAATTTCTTGTGATTTCATTACCACATAGATGATCCTTCAGTTCCTGGATCCTTAGTTCTCCTGTTTACCTTCCAACTTCAATAATGTACCTCCTTGGTTATACGTTAGACCTTGTCATATTTTCCATTTCAAGCATCTTCTTCTCCAAGTACTACCTCATATCTTTCTTCTCACCTTCTCTAATATTTTTACTTCAACAGTACTGCTAGAACCTGTAATCCATCCTTTTCCATTGTCCATTACTTCCTCATATTCTCGCTTCTCCCCTTCTGTCACTCTTTGCCTTTTTCATCCTTCCTTATACTCTTTTGGTAAAAGTAATCCTATTGCCATCAGACTCTTTTGTCAACTCTCCTCTGACGCCTTTACAGGCTTGAAAAAAGCAATCATCTCATTATAAATTCAAGTCTAATAACTTCAGGTGGTCTCTCAGTTTTGCCAGGCAATCAGGCTACATTTCCCCAGTATATTTTTCCCTCTTGGATGACTGCTTCATGTATTCTTTTTACCCTCACTCTAATGATAATTTTGCTTTCTACTTTACTGAAAAAATAGTAGCAATCAAAAGAAAATCCAGAAGTTCTACCATTTTATCATTTTATCTACCCACGTGGTGCATTTATGCCTCTTTTTTCTTCCTTTCCTTTTGCTGCTATGGATGATGACCCTCTGTGCTCCAATCAAAGGGCATTCCTTTTCTTTCAGGACGTGAGCGATCCCATTCACTCCTGCTAGCCCATGACATTGCTCCAGCATATCTCCCAGCATAGCTCACTGACTGTCTCACATTGTCAGTGTTAAGCCATCTACTAGATTATTCCTATCAGCATAAAAATATGCTATTATTTTTGCATCCTTAGAAAACAGTATTTCCTTTCCCTCCTATTCCGACCCTTCCACGGGCCACTACTCCATTTTCCTTCACCCTTTTCTAGACAAATTATTCAAAAGTATTTTCTGCGTTCACAACACCAGTTCATCTTTTTTATTCACTCTTAAACTCAGTTCAGTTAGGACTTTGACCCCACTGTTCTATGGAAATGGTGAAAATTATCAGTGGTGGTCATGTTGTAAAATGAAATGTTCAATTCTCAGTCCCCACCTCACTGGACCTCTCGGTAGTGTTTGACTTACTTGGTCACTCATTCTTCTTGAAAAACTTGCTTCACTCAGTTACCAGGAGAATTACTCTCCTGCTTTCACTCAACTTCATGGATCTCTCCTTAGTCACTTTTGTTGGTTCTATTACATCTCCCTGATACTTCAATGTTGAACTGCTTCAGGCTTCAGATCTTGATTTTTCCCTCTTCCTTAACTACACTCACTTCTGTGGAGATCTCATCCAGTCTAATACACTAAATACTTTTAAATGTCGATCATTTCCCCAAAAGTATATCTCTAGGCCAGATCATTTGACTGAGCTCCAGACACGTATCCATTTGCCTTTTCATTGACAGACAATCTCATATTTACATGCGTAAAACTCAACTCCTGCTTGTCTTACTCTCTTCTCCCCACCATATCTCCATTTCATCTTCTCTTCCTCAAGGGAAAATTTCTCAGTACTATACTTGCATAGCATCATGTCCCTATCCTTTAAAGCATTTCATTACATGTGTAATCCTGAGTTTGTGTGACTGTGATTAATGTCTGTCTCACAAAAAGACTGTCATCTCCTCAAGGGCCAGCACCTTGGCTACTGTTTCTCTTTATTTTATCTATCTACCTCAGGCAATGATGATCAAAATTAAATATTTAAAAATAATAAACAGGGATAAAGATTTTAAGGGATATAGATGATGCAATGGGTCAAATCCAGTCAAAGGAAACCAGCAATAATTACTTGAGATATACTATGTTTGGTTTTGGAGGTGCCACTTATCTCTTCTAGGTGTCAAAATATCAAGCTTAAGGGGGTAAGAAGAATTACAAGCCCTTAGCATTGTGGTTACAAGCATGGGATTTGAAGTTAGAGTATTCAAGCTCTCTTAGTTTCACTCTTTTTTTTTTAAATGGGAGACAATGACAATATCTGATTCATTGGGCTTTTCTGAGAATTTAATAAAATGGATATATATTAGAGAGTAGAACCTTAATAAATGCTTAATATGTGTGATTGTAATGATGACGATGCTGCCTTGTATTAGCTGTAAACCAAGCAGAATACTCTGGAGCACAGTGGCAGAAGGGACTGATACTAATTAGGGAAGTTTAAAATTGCTTCACAGAGGAGATGACGTACAGCTGGCTTTAAAGGATGAGCAGGGGGTTTCCAGAGGAGGATGAAGGGAAAGATACAGAAGAATAAATTAGCATGTTCAGAAAATACTCTGTAAGGAAAATGTGGTTATAGTGGGAAGGGAAATTATCTGAAGTAGAAAATTTAAAAAAATTTTGTGTGCTAATTTTAAAGTCCAAATTGTTGAACAGAAATATTTATTTAAATGGTTATAGAGTCTTTTTATTCTTATTATAGAAGAGCTTAATATTATTTAAGGAACATTTTTTGAAAAGTACATATATATACATATGTACATACATATATATACACATATATACATACATATATATATACACATACACATGCACACAAATATACACACATAAGTGTTCTTTCTGGAAAAAGAATCTCTATTTCCTTTTGCTATTTTAATATATCCTTTCAGCTTTTCTCCTATATCCATATGCAGTTTTTACATAAGTAGATTATAATATATAAATGGTTTTGCGTTCTTTTCTTTCCCCCTTTATATTCTATAGTAAATACACTTTCTGAGTGCTTGCAATGTGTCAGACTTTGTACTAGTTATGTAGCTTATTTCTAAATGAATATGCATATCATTACAAGTTAGAAAGCTGAGATTAGTTTTATATCACTAAAGTTACAATTAGGATTCAAACTTCAGTCTTTCTGACTCCAAAGTATGTCCTTCATAATATTTAATTGCTATATGAAAATATTTTAATGTTTTGAATATGCCATAGTTTACCTAAATATTTCTGTTATTGGATGATTTGGCTGTTTGTAACTTGTCACTATTATAAATAACTAGTGGCCTAGTGCACAAAATTTGTGCACTGGGGTGGGGGGGTGTCCCTCAGCCCAGCCTGCACCCTCTCCAATCTGGGACCCCTTTGGGGATATCCAACTATTGGTTTAGGCCCAATCCCACAGGCAGTCGGACATCCCTCTCACAATCTGGGACTGCTGGCTCCTAACTGCTTGCCTGCCTGCCTGATCGTTCTTAACTGCCTCTGCCTGCTGGCCTGATCACCCTCAACTGCCCCCTCTTTTGGTATGATCACCTAACTGCTCCCTCCCCCCGCAACCTGATTGCCCCCAAATGCCCCCCACTGCCACCTACTCACCCCCAACTGCCCCCCCCCCTTGCTTTGTCTGGAAGGATGTCTGGAAGGTCTCTCAGAAGGTCTCCTGGTCTAATTAGAATATTACTCTTTTATTAGCATAGATGCCAGTAATGAACATCTTTGGAGTCTATGTTATGTCCTGTATTTAGGGCTAATGTATTACAAGAGATTTCTAGAATTCATTATTGGGTCAAAAGGCATGATCTCTCAGCATATTGACATTTTGCTTTCCAGAAAAACCCATGGCATTTCTGGTATTCTATAAACAGCTTACTTAAATGAAAAGATTTCCTACCTTTGATTGATGGGCCCCTGATGCAGTACTTTATCGATCAGCATATAATGAATTCACTACCATAAATGATTCAGTGCAGTACACAAAACAGTTACTTACTATCATAAAAATAATTTTTAAAAATTGATGTGCGTGTGGGTATAGGTAAAACCCCAGGGTAATATAAATTATTTTTTAAAACCCAAATAACAAAAACTATAACAATGACAACAAAATGAAGCAAAACTTCCTCTTCCTAACCATCCTAAATGTGTTTTGATTTCTGAGTAAAGAATGTGTTATCGTTTTTAAACAAAGTGAAGTTTACCCTTGTGCATTTTATGAGGGATTAGTATTATCCGGAGGTGAGACTTTGATCACCCTTTCTGTTTCTAGGACATGCTTTTACGTTGGCAGTAACTGAAATATATCCAAATAGACTTTCAAAGCTCCCAAGTGTTCTAAATTTATCTCACTCCATTTCTTTGGTTTAGAAACTAGTTTGGAAATCTCACAAGGCCAACTTGTCTTCAGCAATTTCTAGTGCTTCTTGTTTGGGGTAGGCTAGAAAAAGCTCTGAGAAGCTGCTAAATTTGGTGCTTGGCAGAAACCATAACACATGGGGAGAAATACATGAAGTGTAAAACTAAAATATCAAAACTCTTTGACATTTTAAACTGATTTCAAATGTACGAGATTATAAAATCACAACATCTGCATAAATCAGCTGTGTGGACAACCTACATTAGTGAAAGCAAAAAAGGGAAGTATTAATTGGAGAAGAGATTTCTTTAATATACACCAATGATTTTATAAATGTAATGTTTGCATATGAATGGGGTGGTTTAGCCCAAAGGGGATAAAGTCTGTATATTTTTTCATACTGATTAAAAACAGTTTTAGATTTTGAAAAAAAAAATTGAACTTTTAATGCATGGGCCTAGAAGAAAGGCTATTATTATGACAAAAGATATAATTGTTCCTAGAAGACCTGGGCTTAAGTCCTGTTGTCACACATGCTGCTATGTAAGTTGGGGATAATTTACTCAAATAGCTTGCATCTTCATTGCTTCATCTGTAAAATGGAAATAACAATATTCAGCACCCTGAGTTGTTCTGAAGATCAAAAAGAAATAATGTTCATGAAAGCAATGTAAAAACCCTAATGTCCTACAAATATGAGGTGTTACAGTCATTTTATTTTTGTTGCTTGCACATTAAATAAAGAGTTTCTGGTATTCACTGAGTGTGAGGTGTTCAAAGTTTAAGAAAAATTTTATCTTTTAAATTTGGCAAAGAGGCACTGTTAATTATATTGGAATATTGTGTATGATGATCTTAGGTGTAGAAGCTTAGGCAGCTGTTAATGAATTGTAATTGTCCAGCCCTCCTCATTCCCCCTTCTCTCACTTACAGAGGAAATACAGTTTTATTATCCAACTGCTATTTTCAAGTGACAGTTAAGGGGGCAGTGGAAAATGAATTTTCATAAATAACATGGATCTATCCATGGTTTTAACTATCAAAAGGACATGTCAATAGATAAGAAAATGGCTGAATTTTAGGGATATATTTAAACATTCTACTGCCTCCCCCACATTAACAAAGTGATGTCACTGTGAATAGAGAGTTTGACAGACATGATGCAATAAAAAAAAATGAACGTTTAGTGTTTGGGGAAATTCCAGGCAAATTGGATGTTAAGGGAAAACCCATTGATAGGTATTTGAATCCAGTCCCATTGCTGGTCCTTTGGCTCCTCAGCCAAGGTTCTTGGAAGGATAAGTCAACTGTGTCCTCTGATATGCAGATGGCCTTTCAGAGGCAAAGTGCACATGCCTCCAGGAGATTTTGACCAAGGTTCTGCTGCATTTGGCTCTTGAGCTCAAGTTACTACTAGTAATAGGCTTTTGTTCAAGTATCTGTCTGTGAGTAATTATAGTCCATGGAAATTGCCAGTGAGTAACAGGGAGATAAATCTGGCATTGCATTTTGAAGAATGGAACAACTGCTTAGTATTTATTCAGCCTATAAATCTGTAGTTCAAATATTTTTAGTCATCCAGATAGCTTCACCTTAGTAAATATATTTATGAAGCCAACCTTTTCTTAATTTAATTTTTTATCTTTCAAGATTTTTAACCAATCTTTTTAAGGTATTTATTTCAGTATTAAAATTTCCATGCAAATATGAATTAAATGCCATCTTCTACCACCCTGTGAATGCAGATTTCCCTTTGGTATTTTTTATGATAAAAATATATCCTAATTGTTAAATATTCTAGCCATGCAAGTGCTGAAGGAATAGTTATTATTTAAAGTGTATAGAGTTTCAGTTTTCCAAGATGAAAAGTGTTCTGGTGATTGGTTGTACAACAATGTGAATGTGCTTAACACTACTCAACTGTATACTTAAAAATGATTAAGATGTAAAATTTTTGTTTTGTGTATTTTATCAAAATTAAAAAGTAAAATAAAAATTTTAAGTCAAAGGAGTAAAAACAAAAGTCTCAATCTTACTTTCCTTCCCAAGTCTGCTTTTTAAAAAATTTTAAAATTATTTTTATTATTTTTCTTTATTGATTCAGCAATGGTTCTCAACCTTTCTAATGCCGCTACCCTTTAACACAGTTCCTCATGTTGTGGTGACCCCCAACCATAAAATTATTTTCGTTGCTACTTCATAACTGTAATTTTGTTACTGTTAATGAATAATGATACCAATATCTGTGTTTTCCGATGGTCTTAGGCAACACTGCTAGCGTGACCCACAGGTTGCGAACCGCTGCTGAAGAGCCTAAGACCATCGGAGAACACAGATATTTGCATTACGATTCATTAACAGTAGCAAAATTACAGTTATGAAGTAGCAACGAAAATAATTTTATGGTTGGGGGTCATCACAACATGAGGAACTGTGTTAAAGGGTCGTGGCATTAGAAAGGTTGAGAACCACTGGATTAAGGTATTACATATGTGTTCTTATCCCCCCATTGCCCTCCCACTCCCCCACTCATGCCCTCACCCCCTAGTGTCTGTGTCCATTGGTTAGGCTTATATGCATGCATACAAGTCCTTTGGTTGATTTCACCCCTTTCCCCCCACCCTCTCCTGCCTTCCCCTCTGAGGTTTGACAGTTTGATAGATGCTTCTCTGTCTCTGGATCTGTTTTTGTTCATCAGTTTATGTTGTTCATTATATTCCACAAATGAGTGAGATCATGTGATATTTATTTATCTCTGACTTTTCATTTAGCATAATGCTCTGTAGGTCTATCCATGCTGTTGCAAATGGTAAAAGTTCCTTCTTTTTTATAGTGGCGTAGTATTCCATTGTGTGGATGTACCACTGTTCTTTAATCCACTCATCTGCTGATGGGCACTTAGGCTGTTTCCAAATCTTAGCTATGGTGAATTGTGCTGCTATGAACTTAGGGGTGCATATATCCTTTATGATTGATGTTTCTAGTTTCTTGGGATATATTCCAAGAAGTGGGATCACTAGGTCAAATGGCAGTTCCATTTTTAGTTATTTGGAGGAAACTCTATACTGTTCTCCACAGTGGCTGCACCAGTCTCCATTATCACCAGCAGTGCAAGAGGCTTCCCTTTTCTCCGCATTCTCGCCAGCACTTGTCATTTGTTGATTTGTTGATGATAGCCATTCTGACAGGTGTGAGATGGTACCTCATTGTCATTTTGATTTGTATCTCTCAGATGATTAGTGACTTTGAACATGTTTTCATATGTCTCTTGGCCTTCTGTCTGTCCTCTTTCAAAAAGTATCTATTTACATCTGCTACCCATTTTTTGATTGGGTTGTTTATCTTCCCTTTATTAAGTTGTTTGAGTTCCCTGTAAATGTTGGAGATTAAACCCTTATCGGTAATAACATTGACAAATATGTTCTCCCATGCAGGGGGCTTTCTTGTTTTGTTGATGGTTTCTTTTGCTGTGCAGAAGCTTCTTATTTTGATGTAGTCCCATTTGTTTATTTTCTTCTTAGTTTCCATTGCCCTAGCAGCTGTATCGGTGAAGATGTTGCTTCAGCATATGTGTGAGATTTTGCTGCCTGTTGATTCCTCTAAGATGTTTATGGTTTCCCATCTTACATATAAGTTCTTTATCCATTTTGAGTTTATTTTTGTGTATGGTGTAAGTTGGTGGTCTAGTTTCATTTTTTTGCATGCATCTGTCCAATTTTCCCAACACCATTTATTGAAGAGACTGTCTTGACTTCATTGTATGCTCTTTCCTCCTTTGTCAAGTATTAATTGAGTATAGTGGTTTGGGTCCATTTCTGGGTTCTCTATTCTATTCCATTGGTCTATATGTCGGTTCTTATGCCAGTACCAGCAGTTTTGAGAACAATGGCTTTGTAATATAGCTTGATATCTGGTATTGAGATCCTCCTACTTTGTTCTTATTTCTCAGGATTGCTGTGGCTATTCGGGGTCTTTTTTTATTCCTGATGAATGTTTGGAGAGTTTGTTAGAGGTCTGTGAAATATACCGTTGGTATTTTAATGGGAAATGCATTAAATCTATAGACTACTTTGGGTAGTATGGACATTTTAATGATGTTGATTCTACCAATCTATGAACACAGTATGTTCTTCCATCTGTTTATGTCTTCATCTATCTCTTTTTCAATGTCCTGTAGTTTTTCGAGTACAGGTCTTTACCTCCTTGATTAAGTTTATTCCTAGGTATCTTAATTTTTTGGTTCAATGGTAAATGGAATTTTTCAAATCTCTCTTTCTGTAAGTTCACTATCCTATATAATAAAGGCCTAATATTCTAAGTGTCTGGTTGTCAGGTCGTCCATTCAACCAGTCAAAGTGTAATATGCTAATTATATGCTAAGACCACTCAACTGCTTGCTATGATGAGCACTGACCATCAGGGGGCAGACAGTGGACTGGTCAACCAGTCACTATGAGGTGCACTGACCACCTGGGGGCAGATACTCCAATTGGTAGTTTAGCTTGCTGCTAGGGTCTGGCCAATTTTTACCGAGAGAGATTGGCCAGACACACCCTGGAGCCCTCCCACAGTCCCTCTCTGATTGGCCAACCTCCCGTATCCCTCCCTGACCCCGATCATTCACCAGTGGTGTCTCTCGGCCTGGCTTGCAACCTCTTGCAATCCAGGACCCCTTGGGGGATGTTGGAGAGATGGTTTTGGCCCGATCCCACAGGCCAGGCTGAGGGACCCCATCGGTGCATGAATTTGTGCACTGGGCCTCTAGTTGGTGTATAAAAATGCCATAGATTTCTGGGTGTTAATTTTATATTCTGCTACATTGCTGAATTCATTTATTAAGTCTAATATTTTTTTGAATGAGTCGTTAGGGTTTTTTTATGTATAGTATCATATCATCTGCGAATAAAGACAGTTTTAATTCTTCTTTTCCAGTTTGGATACCTTTTGCTTCTTCTTCTTGTCTGATTGCTATTGCTAGCACTTCCAGTACTATGTTGAACAGGAGTGGTGAAAGTGGGCATCTCTGTCTTATTTCTTTTCTTAGGGGAAATGGTTTTCATTTTTGCCCATTGAGTATGATGTTGGCTGTAGGTTTGTCATATAAGACTTTTATTATGTTGAGATATGATCCCTCTAGTCCCACTTTGCTGAGTAGTATCAAGAAAGGGTGCTTGATTTTGTCAAATGCTTTTCTGCATCAATTGATATGACTATATGATTTTTATCTCTCAATTTGTTTATGTGATGTATCATGTTTATTGATTTGCAGATATTGTACCATCCTTGCATTCCCGGGATAAATCCTACTTGGCAAAGTTGTATGATCTTTCTGATGTAGTGCTGGATCTGATTTGCTAGAATTTTTTTGAGGATTTTGGCATCTATGTTCATGAGGGATATTGGCCTGTAATTCTCTTTCTTTGTGTTGTCTTTATCTGGTTTTGGTATTAAGGTAATGCTGGGTTCATAGAAGGAGCTTGAAAGTGTTCCTTCCTCTTAAATTTTTGCAATTGTTTGAGGAGTTTAGGTTTTAGTTCTTTTTTGAATGTTTGGTAAAACTCCCCTGTGAAGCCATCTGGTTCCAGGATTTTGTTTGCTGGAAGCTTTTTGATGACTGTTTCAATTTCCTCCGTAGTTATCAGCCTATTGAGATTTTTAGATTCTTCCTGATTGAGTTTTGGAAGGTTGTACTTTTCTAGGAATATGTCCATTTCCTCTAGGATGTCTAGTTTTTTGGAATAGAGTAGTTCATAGTTTTTTTTTCAATCCTTTAATTTCTGTGGGATCTGTTGTTATTTTGCCTCTTTCATTTCTGATTTTGTTTATTTGGGCCCTCTCTCTTTGCTTCTTGGTGAGCCTGGTTAGAGGTTCATCAATCTTGTTTATCCTTTCAAAGAACCAGCTCTTGGTTTCATTGATCTTTCGTATTGTTTTTATTTATTTAATTATATTTTTGTCTCTATGTCATTTATTTCTGCTCTGATCTTCATTATCTCTTTCCTTCTGCTCACTCTGGGCTTTTCTTGTTGCTCTCTTTAAAATTCTTTGAGTTGTAGAGTTAGATGATTTATTACAATTTTTTTGGTGTTTTTTGAGGAAGGCCTGTGGAGCTATAAACTTCCCTCTCAGGACTGTTTTCACTGTGTCCCATAGGTTTTGGATTATTGTGTTTTCATTGTCATTCATTTCCTGGATGTTTTTAATTTCTTCTTTGATCTCTTTGGTAACCCAATCATTGTTTAATAGCATGCTATTCAGTTTCCAATTGTTTGAATGTTTTTAATTGTTTTTATTGTAGTTGATTTCTAGTTTTATGTCATTGCGGTCTGAGAAGATGCTTGATATGATTTTAATCTTTTTAAATTTGGAGAGACTTTGTCTGTGACCACTATGTGGTCTTTGAAAATGTCCCATGTGCACTTGAGAAAAATTGTAAATTCCGTGGCTTTGGTGTGAAATGTTCTGAAAATGTCAATTAAGTCTATCTGATCTAGTGAGTCACTGAGGATTGCTGTTTCTTTGCTGATTTTTTGTTTAGAGGATTTATCCAGTGATGTCAGTGGGGTATTCAAGTCCCCTACTATGATTGTATTGTGTCTGAGGGTACCCTGGCTGGAGGTGAGTCTCCCCAATCCTGTTTTGTTTTTTTAACATAATTGTTTTTTACATAGTTTTTAGCAGAACTAGGGCAGCCCTATAACCTTGAATGTAGCTATATACTTTAGGGGAAAAAGGCAGTACCATTTTGATCAAAACAAAAATTCTTCACAAAGAATCCATCCTGTTAGCAGTTTCATTTTTTATGATGTAATCTCACAAATATTTTCATATTCACGTTACTTTAGTGTCTCATTCATTTTTTTAAATGGAGATATTTTAAGATCATGTGAAAGACAGAGCCACAGGCACACCACTGGGGTTTCCCCTTCTATGACAGCTTACTCAGGGATTCAGAGACTCTGAGAAAGGAGGAGGTGTCTGATTTTGTCTCTGAATTTGTGCATATTTTCTTTTATATAGTGGCCTCATCCTAATATACCTCTTCGTTCCACATTATTGACGAAATCCTAGTGACTTGAATGCTCGTCTGCTTGCCTGGGGTGGATCTGCCTAAATAACTGTTGCATGTCCTGTTCCTTGTTCTCTGAGTCATGCCTTCCCCAACTGTGTGTTTTTGCCAAGACGGTGCACAAACAAGTTGTTCATTGTTTAATCTGTCAGTGGAGCCAGGACTTGAAGCTTCTATGAGCTTCAGGTGTTATTCAATTCTACTCTGTCTTTCTCACCCTTTCTTTTTAAGTGTTTTCGACCTTTGAGAGAATGTCTTTCATATAATTTTTTAAAAGGAAAAGATCGCTCTGTGTGCAAATTTCCCCTTAAAATAATATATGTGTTTTCAGGTGTCTCCATTCGTGGTTACAGTGAATAAATATTAGTTGGGAACTCTGGTTCATATCTGCTTTGCAGCAGTGTGCTCATTAGATGCTTGGTGTGAGTGAGAAGTGCAATGTGGTTGCTAGACATGTCATTTGAATTTAGATTGCATAATAGAGAGCTGCAAGGGGAAAGAAGAGGGGGGAAGGGCTATATCTGGCCAGATCATAATTGGATCATGGTGGTCTTTCTGGGGCATCACTTTTATTTCAGAGTGGGGAGCTTGGAATTTCAGCAGCTGGATGAGGAAACCTGAAACCATTGCCTTTATTAATATAAACAAATGTATTGAACTCCTAAATGGACTAAGGACTGGGAAAGCTGGAATTATGTTCTCTGTCTTGGATGCTATCTGAGTGGATGAGAGTGGGTAAATCACTTAACGACATCTAAAATAAATGGGAAAAATAACATTTACCTAATATGGTCTTGTAGTAATTGAAGAGCATGTGAGAAGAACTAGCACAGTGAAAGTCATGCACAAAAGCTGAGTAAATGTTAGTTGAATTAATAAGACATATGAACAGTTTGATAGAATAAATTTTCCCAAGAAGTCATTTTGTGAGCAGACCACCAGAAAAGCACAGTGAGACATTGTTTATTGAAACTGCAAATAGATTCTTTTGCCACAACTAATTTTCTCCAAGTAGTATATCTTATATAGCTCTGAGATAAAAATCTTATACTGTATATGAATTTTTAAGAAGTTAGGATATAAACTAAGATGTATCACAACTAGACAAAACTCAGGAAGTCAAATGAAAGTCTATACTATTCATAGCACACCCTGGCAGGAGGAATTTCTGTTTGCTGATTATCTCATGTCCTGAGCAGCAGCAGCACAGAGATGACTGCTTTTTGCCTAATGATTAGGAAGGTCAAGCTAAACTTACACATAAAGAGAGGCGGGCATTCAATGTGCCCAAACACCTGTTCTAGGAAGGACAAAGTACTCTGAGCAGTGAACACTTGATTGTGGGGTATGTCTTGGGGGGTGGGGAAGGAACTCAGGGCATCAGCCTGTCTGGAGATGCTCCTCCTATTGCTGAATTTTCTCACATCGACACCAAGTTTGATGAATAGAGGACGTCTGCTGTCTCCCAGGTTGTGCAGTGTGCAGTAGGGACACAACAGGGAATAAGATTGCCAAGTTCTGGGTTTCATGGAACATGGAGTCTAGCAGGAAAAACACCTATTAAAAAATATACAGAGATGACTCTTATGGAAGTGGAAGTCTAGGAAACAGGTTTGAATACACATGAGCCCAAACCTGGGATACCTGGCCGTGAGTGCTTTCAAAACATGGTGTGAGCTCTGAGAAATATTCTTACTATAAATGTAGGGTCAAGGAGATTATTTCAGTTTTCACAACGAATGATGATGTAGCAATTGGCAGAATCCCAGAAGCCTTCTTGCTGTTCTGGATATGTATGATCTGAGCTACTGATTTTTGACATAATGTCTATCCAGCCTTAGATCC
The DNA here is from genome assembly GCA_026230045.1 of Corynorhinus townsendii. Classification (NCBI taxonomy): domain Eukaryota; kingdom Metazoa; phylum Chordata; class Mammalia; order Chiroptera; family Vespertilionidae; genus Corynorhinus; species Corynorhinus townsendii. The sequence continues at coordinate 27,305,807 of JAPDVU010000004.1, forward strand.
CCAAAATAAATACAAACAAGTGACAAAGGGAAAAATGTTCAACTTCATAGTAATCCAATAGATGCAAATTTGAACAACTTTTAAAAATCTATCAAATTAAAGATTTATGTGATATAGTCAGTGCCAACAACAGTCATAAAATACTCTCATGGTTGTTAGGAGTGAAAATTGATATTACCTTTTTCAAAAACAATTTAGCAATATCTATTAAGAGCATTAATAATTTCATTCCCTATGATCCATTCATTCCAAGACTGAATACTAAAATATAATCCAAAATGTAGAGACCCACCTTCTTATACCATACATAAGAATAAACTCAAAATAGATTAAAACTTAAATGTTAGACTTGGACCATAAACATTCTAGAAGAAAACACAGGCAGTAAAATTTCAGACATTTCTTGTAGCAATATTTTTTTTTCTGATATATTGCCTTGGGCAAAGAAAACAAAAGAAACATAAACAAATGGGACTACAGCAAACTAAAAAGTTTTTGCACAGCAAAGGAAACCATCAACAAAATGAAAAGACAATCCACTGAATGGGAAAACATATTTGCCAATTGCATATCTGATAAGGGGTTATAAGATATATCCAAAATTTATACAGAACTCATAAAACTCAACGTCAAAAAAACAAACCCTCCAATTAAAAAAATAGGCAAAGGACCTGAACAGATACTTCTCGAAAGAGGACATACAGATGGTCAATATACATATGAAAAGACGCTCAGTGTCACTAATTATTAGAGAGATGCAAATTAAAACAATGATATATCACCTCACACTTGTCACAATAAATTAAAAAAACAAGGGTTGTCAAGGATGTGGAGAAAAGAGAATTCTTGTGCACTGTTGATGGGAAAGTAGATTGGGCAACCACTGTGGAAAACAGTATGGAGTTTCCTCAAAAAACACACCAAAAAAACAAAACTTCCTTATGGCCCAGTGATTCCACTTTGGGAATATTGCCAAAGGAACCCAAAACACTAATTTGAAATAATATATGCACCCCTATGTTCATTGCAGCATTATTTAAATAGCCAAGATTTGGAAGCTGCCAGTATCTATCAGTAGATGAGCGGATAAAAATGCTGTGATACATTTACACTTAGCTATAAAAAAAGAAGGAAATATTACCCTTTGAGACAACGTGGATGGACCAGGAGAAAGCATTATGCTAAGTGAAATAAGCCAGTCATAGAAAGACAAGTACCACATGATTTCACACATGTGTAATCTAATGAACCAAATAAGCTAACAAATAGAATAGATACAGACTCATAGATAGATAACAGGCTGATGGCTTCCAGAGGGAAGCGTGAGGGGTTGCAGAGCTAGGTGAAAAAGATAAAAGGATTAAGAAAAACAAAACTAAATAAAATATAGGGAAAATATTTTATACAAGCAAGTTTATTGCAGAATTACTTTGAACACTGAAATCATGGATGTAACCTAAATACCTAACAGAATTATTGATTAAAATATGTTAATCTTATTAAATCTCCATGAGATATGGAACCAATAAAAATGATAACTAAATAATTCTTTGTTATAATCCTATCTAGTAAAAGAGTAATATGCAAATTGACCATACCTTCACTATACCCACAAGCCACACCCACCAGCCAATCAGGAGCAAGTATGCAAATTAACCTAACCAAGATGTCCTCATCCACAGAGCAAGCAGGAGGCTTGGGTTTTCCCCAGTCATGGAGGAAGCCAAGCTTTCCACACACCCTGGCTGTCCTAGGCCTCCACTCAAGGCTACAAAGTTTCAATTATAGAAGATAAATAAATCCCAACAAAATTTTCAGCAGTCATGGAGCTGGAGAGAGTGGGAGGCTTGAGTTGCCCCCGGCGATGGAGGAAGTTATGCTTTCCCCACACCCTGGCAGGCCTAGGCCTCCACTCAAGGCTATGAAGTTTCAATTATAGAAGATAAATAAATCCCAACAAAAATGGCTGTGGCCACAGAGCAAGCAGGAGGCTTGGCTCCACTCAAGGCTACAAAGTTTCAACTATAGAAGATAAATAAATCTCAGATACCAGGGCCTCTGCTTGGGTTGCTGGGGGGCATGGCTGGCCTGCAAACTACCACAGGCCCCTCACCCAGGCTGCCCCACTCCCCAAGGAACCTCCACCCTGATGCGGGACACCCTTCAGGGCAAACCAGCCGGCCCCCACCCATGCACCAGGCCTCTATCCTACCTAATAAAAGAGTAATATGCAAATATTACATCTTGTGTGTTGGAGTGACCATCACTCCAACACACAAGATGGCTGCTCCTATGTGGTCAAAGATCCTGCCCCCATGTGGACACAAGATGACCACCACTAGAAGGCCAGAAGGGGAGGGCAGTTGGGAGGGACCAGGCCTGCAAGGGAGGGCAGTTAGGGGCAAACAGGCTGGCAGAGGAGCAGTTAGGCATCAATCAGGCTGGCAGGGGAGTGATTAGGGGATGATCAGGCTGGCAGGCAGAAGTGGTTAGGGGCAATCAGGAAGGCAGACAGGCGAGCAGTTGGGAGCCAGTAGTCCTGTATTGTGAGAGGGATGTCCGACTGCTTGTTTAGGCCCAATCCCAGGCCTACCGGGATCAGGCCTAAACGGGCAGTCGGGACATCCCTCAGGGGGTCCCAGATTGGACAAGGTGCAGGCGGGGCTGAGGGACACAACCCCCCTTGCACGAATTTTGTGCACTGGGCCTCTAATGTTAGTATAAAAGCTTATTTTTGGTTTTCAATGAAAGAAACAACTCCTAAAGCATTAATAACTTGCTATCATTTTTTAATTCAGCACATGTTGCCATGTGCCATGTAGAACTATGGGTTTTAGTTTTTAAATATGAACTATTCATATTGATTACAACTATGTCAAACAAAACAATAAACCAAAAGTTTTGCAAAAACAAAAAAACATGACTGGCAAGAACTGTACCATTTCATTAACAATGGTTGACTCTCAGTGGTGGGGTGCATGATTATTTTCTTCCTTTCATTTTCCAAATATGCCAAAATAAGTGTAAATTACTTTTAGAATAGACATGTAAACACCAAGCCTCAGATTACTCTTTTCTCCCTTTTCTTAAAAAGCAGTCTGGTTTTTTTTCTGTTGTCCTGGGTGAAAAGAAAGCCTGAAGCATTACCCTAATAAATAGGCCTCTCTTGGCTTAAAAAAGTCAGAGACCCATAGAATCTTAAGGTTGAGAGGTCACTAATTTCAAGTCAGTACTAGTTTTCCCAGAACAAGAAGACAATTACTTATTGAGTGCCTAGTACACATTAAACCCCCTTGATATCAATTGCTCACCTGTTTCCCACTGGGAAATTCCTACTTATTTATCCTAGAGAAGAGTCTAGTATCACCAGCTTTACATAGATTTTTTAAACTTTCATCAGTTTCCCCCTCCCTTTCTCCAGATGACCTGGGGTAGGAACCTTCTGTCTGTTTGAGAGAAGATTACTTATTGTGAGCTTTCTGAGGGCAGGGACTATATTCCCTGCTTCTGGCATGTGGTGAACCCATAGACTGTTGAATTAATAAGTGAATGCGTAATTATTAAAGGCACTATTTTAAGTTCTCTGGAAACACAGAAAAGTAGTATGCTCTGGGGATATAATATCGAATAGAATGTGATTATTGCCCTCAATGGATATATAGCCTGCAGAGGGAAGGCAGGCAAGCAGTTCAATTATTTCAGTGTGATGAATGCTATGATTAATATTCCATAGCATACACACCATGCTATGAAAAACAGTGGAGAGGTATTACTATACAAAGGTACATGGGGACAAGTATTTGCCCTTAAAGATTTTATGAGTAATTATAGTGTAAAAATCTAATTAACAATGCATACTTAAAAAGGAAAATGTCAGCAATGGATGTCAGATGATTCAGTGTGCTTGTTAAATAAAGGGTATCATGTGACTAATGACTTAGGTGTTGCTACTTTCAATGGAAATCAAAAGAGACAAGAAAAATAAGATATCACATTGAAAATTTTTTTTTCATGACTAATCTTCCAGTTGTCTTATAGCTGAACAAGAGACAAACATGTAATGTCTTCCTTAAAAATACACATTTCTTTTTTGTGGGATTGTATGGCTGTTAGTCTTTATTAGTCATTGAGCTATCTACCACATGAATTAATAAGGCCAGCTCACATGACTTATGACTGGTAGAAAAAAACTCTCCTCAGATTAGTAAGTGTACGGGTCTTCCCCCTACCCCCAAAATGCCCATATCTGGGACTTGTATGTACTCCTGGATGGGTAGAAATAGGCTTTCTGTCTTCTCTATGAGAGCATTTATATATTTCTGCACTTTTCATTGAGTGGATGAATTGGCAAATTTTCTAGATTATGTCAATTTGACTTCCTTTCTCCTACACCACACAGGCAGGGATATTAAGATTATACTTTCCGATCAGATCCAGCATTACATTAGAAAGATCATACACCATGACTGAGTAGGATTTACTCCAGGGATGCAAGGCTGGTACAATATCTGCAAATCAATAAACGTGATACATCACATAAACAAATTGAGAGACAAAAATCACATAATCATATCAGTAGATGCAGAAAAGGCATTTGACAAAATCCAACACCCTTTCCTGATAAAAACTTGCAGCAAAGTGGGAATTGAGGGATCATACCTCAATATAATAAAAGTCTTATATGACCAACCTATAGCCAACATCATACTCAATGGGCAAAAACTAAAACCATTTCCCCTAAGAACAGGAACAAGACAGGGATACCCACTTTTCACCACTCCTGTTTGAAATAGTACTGGAAGTGCGAGCCATAGTGATCAGACAAGAAAATAAATAAAAGCATCCAAACTGGAAAAGAAGAAATAAAGCTGTCATTATTCGCAGATGACATGATATTGTACATAGAAACCCTATAGACTCCATCCAGAACAATTTTCTGTGTCACTTACTCTGGGAAATTCTTAGGGTTTGGGCAGCAAGAGTCGAGCCTGAAGTTTGGGAATTCAGCAGCCTCGCTGTGGAGGTGGCAGCCCCAGGAGGAGTGTCCTCAGAGGCTCTGTCGTCCAGCCACCCCGACTTTCTAGGCATCACAGGCCACAGTGACCAGCAGGAGGAGGACTGGGAGGGCCTATCCTGCCGAAGTCAGTGCCGTCCAGAGCTGGCACCTGGGAAGACACAGTCCCTCTTGGGGGGTCACAGTTTCATTGGAAGTCAATGCAGGAGAGAGAGAACTACATAACCAGACATCTGGAGAAGAGATAACATGGGGAGATGAAGAAACAACCCACATATGAAAGAAATGCAGGCATCACCAGAAAAGGAAGTAAATTAAATAGAGGTAAGCAACCTGCCAGAGAAAAAATTCAGAGAAATGATCATAAGGTGGCTGAAAAGAATGGAAGACAAATTCCACAATCTGAATAAGAACCAAGAGGAAATGAAGAAGAACCAAAAAGAAATAAAAATGACATTGCTGCTGTAAAGAACTCAATAGAAAGCATCAGGAGTAGACTAGAAGAAGCAGAGGACCACATCGGTGAGCTAGAAGACAAGATGGAAAAAAATACCCAAGTAGAGCAGCTTCTAGAAAAAAAAAATTAAAAGCAGGAAGAGAGCTTAAGGGAACTTTGGGACAACATGAAACAAAACAACACCCGCATAATAGGGGTTCCAGAAGGAAATGAAACTGAGCAAGGAATAGAAAACCTGTTTAAAGAAATAATGACAGAAAACTTCCCTGATATGGGGAAGAAAAAACCCATCCAAATCCAAGAAGCTCACAGAGTCCCAAGGAAAATGAACCCCAAAAGACCAACGCCAAGGCACATTATAATTAAATTGGCAAACACCAATGACACAGTAAGAATCTTAAAAGTGGCCAGAGAGAGACAGAAAGTTACATACAAAGGAACCCCCATCAGACTATCAAAGGATTTCTCAACAGAAACTCATCAGGCCAGAAGGGAATGGGATGAAATATACAAAGTCATGCAAAGGAAGGGTCTGAATCCAAGAATACTGCACCCAACAAGGCCATCAATCAAAATTGAAGGTGAAATCAGGAGCTTCACAGACAAAAAAGGACTAAGGGAATTTATTACCACCAAACCAGCAATGCAAGAAATGCTAAAGGGTCTGCTGTAAAAAAAAGAAATAGGAAGTGAAGAGGGAACAAAGGGGTAAATAATAAAAATGGCGACAAATAAGTACCTATCAATAATAACTTTAAATGTAAATAGATTAAATGCCCCAATCAAAAGACATAGGGTAATGGACTGGATAAGAAAACAGGACCCATATATCTGCTGTCTACAAGAAACCCACCTCAGAAAAAAGATGCACACAGACTGAGGGTGAAGGGACGGAAAAAGGTTTCCAGGCGAGTGGAAATGAAAAAAAAGCTGGGGTAGCAATACTTATATCTGACAAATTAGATCTCAAAGTGAAGGACATAACAAGAGATAAGGAAGGCCACTTCATAATACTAAAAGGAGCAATCCAACAAGAAGAAATAACTCTGGTAAACATATATGCACCCAATACAGGAGCACCACATACATAAAAAACTCCTGGAGGATATCAAAGAAGAGATTAACAGCAATGCAATCACAGTAGGAGACTTTAATACCCCACTATCACCATTGGACAAATCCTCTAAACAAAAAATCAGCAAAGAAACATCAATCCTAAATGACTCACTAGACCAGATGGAATTAATTGACATCTTCAGAACATTTCACCCCAAAGCCACAGAATATACATTCTTCTCAAGTGCACATGGCTCATTTTCAAAGATAGATCATATGCTGTGTAAGAGGCAAAGTCTCTTCAAATTCAAGAAGATAGAAATCATATCAAGCGTCTTCTCAGATCACAGGGGCATAAAACTGGAAATCTACTACACTAAAAACAATCCAAAGAAATAAAACACATAGAGACTAAACAGCATGCTATTAAACAATGACTTGGTTACCAGAGATATCAAGGAAGAAATAAAAAACATCATGGCAACAAATGACAATGAAAACACAACAATCCAAAATTATGGGACACAGTGAAAGCAGTCTTGAGAGGGAAGCTCATAGCTCTACAAGCATACTGCAAAAAACAAGAAACAATGGTAATAAATTACCTAACACTACAACTCAAAGAGTTAGAAAAAGAGCAACAAGAAAAACCCAGTGTAAGCAGAAGGAAGGAAATAATAAAGATCAGAGCAGAGATAAACAACATTGAGAGCAAAAAAAAAAAAAAAAAAAAAAACAATACAAAAGATCAACAAAACCAAGAGCTGGTTCTTTGAAAGGATAAACAAGATTTATGAACCGCTAGCCAGGCTCACCAAGAAGCAAAGAGAGAGCAACCAAATAAAATCAGAAATGAAAGAGGTGAAATAACAACAGATTCTGACGAAATACAAAGGATTGTTAAAAAATACTATGGGAAACTCTATTCCAACAAACTGGACAACCTGGAGGAAATGGACATATTCCTAGAAAAATACAACCTTCCAAAACTCAATCAGGGACAACTTAAACATCTCAATTGGCCAATAACTATGGAAGAAATTGAAGCAGTCATCAAAAAGTTTCCAGCACACAAAAGTCCGGGGGCATACGGCTTCACAGGAGAGTTTTACCAAACATTCAAGGAAGAACTAAAACCTATCTTTCTCAGACTATTCCAAAAAATTCAAGAGGAAGGAACACTTCCAAGCTCCTTCTATAAAGCCAGCATCACCCTAATACCAAAACCAGATAAAGACAACACAATGAAAGAGAATTACAGGCCAGTACCTCTCATGAACGTAGATGCCAAAATCCTCAACAAAATTCTAGCAAATTGGATCCAGCAGTACATCAGAAAGCTCATACACCATGACCAAGTAGGATTTATCCCAGGAATGCAAGGATGGTACAATATCTGCAAGTCAATAAACATGATACATCACATAAACAAATTGAGAGATAAACACCACATAGTCATATCAATTGATGCAGAAAAAGCCTTTGACAAAATCCAACACCCTTTCTTGATAAAAACTCTCATCAAGGTGGGAATAGAAGGATCATACCTCAACATAATAAAAGCTATATATGATAAACCCACAGCTAAAATCATACTAAATGGGCAAAAACTAAAACCATTTCCCCTAAGAATAGGAACAAGACAGGGATGCCCACTCTCACCACTCCTGTTCAACATAGTATTGGAAGTATTAGCCATTGCAATTAGACAAGAAGAAGAAATAAAAAGGCATCCAAATTGGAAAAGAAGTAAAGCTGTCCGTATTTGCAGATGACATGATATTGTACCTAAAAAATCCGAAAGACTCCATCAAAAGACTAACAGACTTAATAAATGAATTTGGCAGTGTAGCAGGATACAAAATTAATGCCAAGAAATCAATGGCATTTCTATGCACCAATAATGAACTTACAGAAAGAGAGACTAAAAAAGCAATCCCATTTACCATCGCACCAAAAAATTAAGATACCTAGGAATAAACTTAACCAAGGAGGTAAAAGACCTATACACGGAAAACTACAGGACATTGAAGAAAGAGATAGAGGAAGACGTAAACAGATGGAAGAACATATCATGTTCATAGATTGGTAGAATCAACATCATTAAAATGTTTATACTACCCAAAGCAATCTATAGATTCAATGCACTCCCCATTAAAATACCAACGGCATATTTCACAGACCTAGAAAGAACTCTTCAAAAATTCATCTGGAATAAAAAAAACCCTGAATAGCCACAGCAATCCTGAGAAAGAAGAACAAAGTAGGAGGGATCTCAATACCAGATTTCAAGCTGTATTACTAAGCCACTGTTCTCAAAACAGCCTGGTACTGGCACAAGAACAGACATATAAATCAATGGAATAGAATAGATAATCCAGATATTGAACAAAACCACTATGCTCAATTAATATTTGACAAAGGAGTCAAGACAGTCTCTTCAATAAATTGTGTTGGGAAAATTGGACAGATACATGCAAAAAAATGAAACTAGATCACAACTTACACCATACACAAAAATAAACTCAAAATGGATTCACGACTTAAACATAAGATGGGAAACCATAAAATACTAGAGGAATCCACAGGCAGCAAAATTTCAGACATATGCCGAAAGAACTTCTTCACTGATACTACCCCTAGGACAATGGAAGCTAAAGAGAAAATAAACAAATGGGACTACATCAAAATAAAAAGCTTTTTCACAGCAAAAGAAACCATCAACAAAACAACAAGAAATCCCACTGTATGGGAGAACGTATTTACAAATGTTATCACCGATAAAGGTTTAATCTCCAACATCTATAGGCAGCTTATACAACTTAATAAAAGGAAGATAAATGGTCCAGTAAAAAAATGGGCAATGGGCCTAAATAGAATCTTTTTGAAAGAAGACAGAAGGAAGGCCAAGAGACACATGAAAACATGCTAAAGTCACTAATTATCAGAGGGATGCACATCAAAACGACAATGTGGTATCATCTCACACCTGCCAGAATGGCTATCATCAACAAATCAACAAACGACAAGTGCTGGCGAGGATGCGGAGAAAAAGGAACCCTCGTGCACTGCTGGTGGGAATGCAGACTGGTGCAGCCACTGTGGAGAACAGTATGGAGTTTCCTCAAAAAACTGAAAATGGAAATCCCATCTGACCCAGTAATCCCACTCCTAGGAATATATTCTAAGAAACTAGAAACACCAACCAGAAAGGATATATGCACCCCTATGTTCATAGCAGTACAATTTACAATAGTTAAGATTTAGAAACAGCCTAGGTGCCCGTCAGCAGATGACTGGATCAGAAAACTATGGTACATCTACACAATGGAATACTATGCTGCCATAAAAAAGAAGGAATTCTTACCCTTTGTAGCAACCTGGATGGAATTGGAGAACATTATGCTAAGTGAAATAATCCAGTCAACGAAAGAAAAATACCACATGCTCTCATTTGTGGATAATAAAAAATATATTACAAACTGATGAACAAAGAGATAGATACAGAGGCAGTAAAGCATCAAACAGACTGTCAAATTACAGTGGGAAGGTTAGGGAGAGGTGGGGGAAATAAGAGATCAACTGAAGGACTTATATGCATGCATATAAGAATAACCAACGGATGCAAAACATTGGGGGGTGAGGGCATGTATGGGAGTGGGGACAATGGTAAGATATGTGCACATATAATACCTTAATTTAAAAAAAGGAAAAAAAAAGACTCCATCCAAAAACTACTAGGATTAATAAATGAATTCGGCAAGTAGCAAGATACAAAATTAACACCCAGGAACCTATAGCTTTTTTATACACCAATAATGAACTCTCAGAAAGAGAAAAAAAATCCCATTTACCATTGCAATAAAAAAGGTAGGGTACCTAGGATTAAATTTAACCAAGGAGGTGAAGGAACTGTATTCAGAAAATTACAGGATGCTGAAAAAGAGATAGAGGAAGACATAAACAAATGGAAGAATATACCGTGTTCATGATTGGTAGAATCGACATCATTAAAATTTCCATACTACCCAAGGCAATCTATATATTCAGTGCAATCCCCATTAAATACCAATGGCATACTTCAAAGACCTAGAACAAACTCTCCAAAAATTCATGTGGAATAAAAAAAGACCCCGAATAACTGCAGCAATCTTGAGAAAGAAGGACAAAGTTGGAGGGATCACAATACCAGATATCAAGCTATACTAAAAAGGCACTGTCTCAAAACTGCCTGATACTGGCACAAGAACAGACATATCAATGGAACAGAACAGAGACCCAGAAATCAGCTCAAACCACTATGCTCAATTAATATTTGACAAAGGAGGCAAGAGCATACAATGGAGTCAAGACAGTCTCTTCAATAAATGGGGTTAGGTAAATTGGACAGATACATGCAAAAAAATGAAACTAGATCACAACTTACACCATACACAAAAATAAACTCAAAATGGATAAAGGACTTAAACGTAAGTTGGGAAACTATAAAAATCTTAGAAGAAGCCATAGGCAGCAAAATAGCAGACATTTGTCATAGCAATACCTTTACCAATAGAGATCCTAGGGCAATGGAAACTAAGAAGAAAATAAACAAATGGGACTTCATCAAAATAAAAAGCGTCTGCACAGCAAAAGAAACCATCAATAAAACAACAAGAAAGCCCACTGCATGAAAGAATATGTTTGCCAATGTTATCTCTGATAAGGGTTTAATCTCCAAAATTTATAGGGCACTCATACAACTTAACAAAAGGAAGATAAACAATCCAATAAAAAAATGGGCAAAGCACCTAAATAAACACTTTTTGAAAGAGGACATACAGAATGCCAAGAGACATATGAAGACATGCTCAGTCACTAATCATCTGAGAGATGCAAATCAAAACAACGAGGTAGCATCTCATACCTATCATAATGACTATCATCAACAAATCAACAAATGACAAGTGCTGGAGAGGATGTGGAGAAATGGGAACTCCCTTGCACTGCTGGTGGGAATGCAGACTGGTGCAGCCACTGTGGAAAACAGTATGGCATTTCCTCAAAAAATTAAAAATGGCACTTCTATTTGACCCAGTGATCCCACTTCTAGGAATATATCCCAAGAAAACAGAAACACCAATCGCAAAGGATATATACACCCCTATGTTCATAGCAGCACAGTTTAAAATAGCTAAGATTTGGAAGCAGCCTAAGTGCCCATCAGCAGATGAGTGGATTAGAAAACTGTGGTACATCTATATAATGGAATACTACGCTGCTGTAAAAAAGAAGGAATTCTTACCAGTTGCAACAGCATGGATGGAACTGGAGAGCATTATGATAAGTGAAATAAGCCAGTCAGAAAAAGATAAATATCACATGATCTCACTCATTCATGGAATATAATGAACAACATAAACTGTTGAACAAAAACAGATCCAGAGACAGAGAAGCATCGGTCAGACCATCAAAACTAAGAGGGAAGGCAGGGGAGGGTGGGAGGAAGGGTGAGAGATCAACCAAAGACTTGTATGCATGCATATGAGCACAACCAATGGACAAAGAGGGAATGGAATGAGACCATGTGCTGGGAGGTGAGGGCAGCGGGGGAGAGGTCAATGGGGGAAAAAGGAGACGTATATAATATTTTTAACAATAAAGAATTTAAATTAAAAAGAAGATTATACTTACCAATCTTTATATTGCTCTTCAATATAAATGGTGTCAATTTTTAAAATGATATATTTCTTATTTGTATGAAAATAAGTATCACTTACCCATGACCTTTAGTCTGTATACAGACCACCACCTCTTGGAGCCCTAGTCAATGGTAGTGGAGTTGAGTTATGTGGAATCTATAACATGGGCTTGTTATTAGGATGGATAGGATATGGCTTCGGTTGACTATATTTACTGTAAGTATCCTCAAGTAATATAGATGTTGACATTTTTAATCATGCAAAAATAATATAACATGATGTATCAGAAATTTAGATTCTAACTCTAAACTAAGAGGAACATAAAAATTATTTCAGTGCTGCCTAGGAAAATGTGTCATATGGTTCGAGCAATTAGGGAGAGATATCAATAAAGAGAAATTATTTCTAGTGGAAAACTGCAAATAATGAATTTTATTCAAAGAAGCAAGACCCTGAATTACTATAAAGTAATCATCAATTATTCATACAGTTTAATATTTTATCATAGCAATTACATTAGGATGGCAGCAAGCTGGGCTCCAGGGAATTAATTCACATGGCCCGCTAAACTATGCGGTGCCTTCTCCACCACTTCAGTTGCTGATGATGAAATTGTGTCTTTTGCCAAACTTTTGGAAAATGGGGAGCTGTTGAGCATGTAGGAGTCCTGAGAACTCAGAAGAGCACCATAGTATAGTGGGAATAGTTTTTATTGGCAATCAGGACATCTGGAGTGCTGGGACATTGGCAAAATAGACTTCCCCGTGGAGGAATGCCAGGTTGATGAGGAGATTGGACGGTGGGCTACCTGATGTCAAGATAAAGAAGATTCAGTGGAGTCTTTGATAGGTATTTTCTCCAGTCTCTGAGGAGCTGCCATATGGTAGGAGAAGTAGCCCACAATGACAGTATTTTTTTCAAAAGACAGAAATTAGATCACTGGATGGAAAATTAAGGTGGAAAATTTTAAAAATAATATTTATATAACCTGTTTTACCATGTTATTTTAGGACACAGTATGCTGTATTGAAGAATCAAATATATTTTTAAATCCTGTTTCCATATCTTACTAGCCATGGATTTGGGCCATGCTGCTTAGGCACTCTGAGACTTATTTTTCTCAACTTTAAACTAATAATACTATTATTCACTTCACATTTTTTGTGTGACCAGCATTAAGGGTGAGAACACATAAAAAGACCTGGTATAGTTATTATAAATGCTCATATTTTTGTGGATATTGTTGTTATCATTCAGCCTCATTGAAAAATAGGAACATAGTGGCATTATTGAATATTTTCCTACTTCACTTCCCTCCTGTTCTTCAGAACTTCTGGTATCAAGTTCTCAAATAGCTCTGAGAATCTTCTGGACAGACTTGCATGTGTGGAAGAGGTGGGTTTAATCACTTATTGTCCACCATATTATCTCCTCTCTAGGTCTGATTCACTAAGGCAATATCTACTGTGGAGGCCACTGGTTGGGCAGAAACCTGGAACAGCTTGATGATCATATATCCTTGTTCTCCATTCCAGCTATAGCTGGGTCCTGTTCTCTCTCAAAAAAAAAAAAATCCCGACCCTGATGGGCTGTCTTACCCTCAATGCAAGCTGTTAATGGATCACAGGACAAGTCAATGTTACCCTATGATCCTAATGTCTTATACAGAGATTTGTTTCACTTTTTCTTTTCTTTTGTGCACTTGCTGCTTCAAAAGACTCAATCTATTGAGTCTTCTGAGCTCACATGGAGGGCAGACCAATGGAAGACCAATAATGTGGTCTATTCAAAATGGCCTCATCATCTGACATCAGTTTTCCCCTTTGGGTCAATTTTATGTTTCTTGAATCACTCTTTCATTTGGTTAGACATCTGAATCCTAGTTGTTACCATAGCTTAAGTTCTCAAGCTTAGAATCCCACTACATAATGAAAATGGTTTAATAATTAGAGTTAGTCTCTCAAGTGGAATGAGGTAGCTCAAGTAAGAATAACGTCCTTCCAATGGAAATTTGCAATCAGAGGCTTAACACCCTGTGAGTGATGTGAAGGAAATTTATCTGTATGAAGGAAGGGCAGAGTGTGGGCTAAATATCCAATCATTATGTTTTATGATCTCTGGCTATTCTGCATTTATGTTAGTGCCCATGACAGGATAAATAAGATACATGTGTACCAGCAGCGTGAGTGGGAAGGGAACAAGTACACACAGGTGCATACACAGACCTGTGGAACCCTTATATAATGCTTCTTTGTCAAGAATGTATTTAGTTATGTCTTTAGTTTTCTATGGATTCTTTAATACTGTTAACAGATATTCTGCACACTTTAGTACACCCAGACCTGAAATATAGGAGATACAAAATATGTGAATACGTGAACTTGGAAGATTGCCATTTCTATTCATTTACTGCCTTACACTACAAGGCATCTTTTTAAAGAGTTCCTTTGCCTTGCCTTTCCAAATGGAGGACAGGGCTCCTGGCTTACCTTTCTTGTGGCTCTCAGGGATTCCAGCTCTTTGCCCAGCCAAAGAAGATGCTCAGTCATTGATTAAAGTCCATTGTTTCATGTGATACTGAGCCAGATCTAAAATGGCTCTTCTATGATCTCAGAGACTTAGAAAGTTTGAATGTATAAGAGAAAGGACTGCGAGTTATTCAGGATTTTGATTTTTTTTATCTGTACTATTTTGCAGTTTACAAGCAAAATGCTTTAGATGAAAATAAATTGAATGAGAATAAAAAAGACCCTGCATTCTAGTTCCTATTCTACTAAAATCTAGCCATATGGTCTTGGACTAATTAATTAACTTCTTTTGAATCTCTGTTTCTTCAACTGTAAATACCATTCAAATTGACTATGATAGTAATATTTGCTTACTGAAGGACAGAGATGTTTAGATACTGCACTCAAAAGGTCAAGCAGATGGGACTATTTTAGATTGAAAGTGCATGTGTAGGAGTCATGCCTTTTGTGAGCCACATAAATTCCCATGGGGTCTGGTAACTTGCTGTGTACCCAGCAGGAACCGAAAAAGTCTTGTGATGGTGATAAATATGACACCATGAAGTAAGACCAGATTTAACACAATGAGAAAGCTGGGAAAGAAAACACAAACCTAGACTTCACTTCTGGATACTTTGTGTGACTTTGGATGTGTCCCTTTACCATTTTCAGCTTTTAAGTTGACTTATAAAAATAATCAAATGCAAACAAAGGCAGGGAAGGCATGTAATTAGAACAATAGAAAAGATTATTGAGCCCATGAGGTGGGAAGTACAGTAATCTGAAATGCATGACATCCTGACATCCCTAGCTTCCTACATCTATTCCCCTCAAAGGGATAGATTTTCCATAAAAGTTAGTGCTTGTCAAGGCATTTATGGGAGTTGTTTAGGATGCATACTGTGTTTGAATTGGGAAATAACTTATATTTTAGGTGAACCTATTAATTTTCTAGATGGGAAAAATAAGTCTCAAATAAGTTATGTGAATTCTTCAAAATTATATAATTTATGAGAGAGCTAGAACCATATTTGCAAGGCAGTGAGTTATTGGGGAATTCACATTTCTCTCTTTTAACCTGTTTTGCTTATTTTTGAGTTTAAGTGACAGAAGTAATCTCATTTTCTTGATATCTTAGTTTTAGAAGGCCTTGTCAATAACCCCTCATTTAATGTTTGTGGAAACAAAATCAATCTAAAAAAGAATTTAATTTCATAAACATACTGCTAGCCAGGCACTGCCCACTGTTGGGCATTGGTAATACAAACTTGCTACAAGGTACTTGCTGCTCTTGATTAGATTTCCTTTTCATTCCTTCACGTTGTTGATGTTTAGCAAGCTGCTTAGTCAGGAAAAGACAACATATTGTAAAGATATATACACATATAAAAAGGAAGAGTTCATTTTATGATTCATTCCTACAGTGGCCTTGATGTAGCACAGTCCCAAAACAGTTTACTCTGTTATACATTAATTGCTATCAGTTTCTTCTCTCATGAAATAAATAGATTTTGTCATAGAAATAGATATTTCCTTTGCTAACGAGATTTTTACTTTTTGGGAGTCTTCTGTTTAAATGTGAGATTAAAGGATAGAAGGAGAGGCTTCATAGAGAGGAGGGGGTGGAAATGACATAAGACCTTATTTCACTCTCCATCTGTGCATAGATGTGGGAAAGGGTTTAGGAAAAAGGTATTACTTGTAATAGCACAGTCCAGGAAACTGGGTGTCAAAATCAATGTCCATGTCAGGAGGACTGTGGTAATGTCTTGAATGCTCTTAATCCTTTTGAAAACACTTGCTTGGTTATAAGACAAGTTAAAGCAGAGCTGATGGTGTTTCAGCTGAGAAAGAACCTGTAGATGCTTGGATAAAGTAGAGCAAAGAGAACCCTCTCTTAATAACAATAAAAAAGAATTTTTCATTTAGATCTGACCTAAGAAATGTGCCCTCTTGAAAAAAATTTTTTTTTAACTTTTCACAAAGCAGAGTGACCTAAGAAAGATTAAATGAGCAAAAGCAATGGATTTTTGGGTATAAAACTACTGAATTTCTACTGATCCTCTTTCATTTTGAAATTTCCACAGAGATGCTGCATAAGAGAGGAAAGATTAATGAGTCCCATATAACACAGGACAATGCAGGACAGGTGAATGAAAATTATCTCAGGGGAGCAAATAATCTCTCCAGCCCTGCAAATGATTTGCTTCTGCTCCATAGTTTGACTCTCCCCAAGTCTGATTTCCAAAACAAATTAGTCCATCCCTGAAAAAAATAATACCAACTTTCCAATTGGCAATTACAAAAATGCCCAGTCTGAGTGCATTTGGTGAGTGAGTGTCTAGGGTAAAGAAACAGAGATACCCTCTTCCCACTGTAATGTTTGTGTTGATAGGCTGTGTTTGGAAGATTAATTTTCAATGTCATCATTCATGAATTACAGGGAATGAAAAACAGGAGGAAGGAAAGCAGTGAAAGATGTGCTAATATTATGATGTGTTGGTAATATTTTCAAACCCTAAATTCTTCTACCAATCAGACCGTGTCATTTAAATTTAAGACTGTAATAACACTGGCTTACAGAAATATTTTCACTTGTGTGACTTCACCCATCCTTGATGCCAGAGTTCAAAAGGGTGTGTAAATAATATGGGAGGAGGGACACAGTATCACTGACCAACAACAACAACAATACAAGTAGCTCAAAACTGTGAACAAGGCTAAGTTGAGAATGAGCGGAGGTTTGTGAAAAATACTAATTAATACAAAAATGACTTTAAAAGTAGTTTTCAGAGGAAGGAGATGAATGGAGACCCAGTCATGGCACAGACAGTGTAACCTTAACAAATGTCACAGAGAAGGCAGAACTACTGATTGGTTCTATTTATATCTTCTTTATGTAGGATCTTAACATTGGAAAGGAATGAACAAACATTACCATTACTTTGGAACTGAAGCCTTAAATTGGCCAAGTGCTGGTAAATCATGTTAAGTATCTTAAACTCAGAAAACTGCATTTTTAGAACATACAATTTTTGTATATTTGCTCACAAAATATGTCTAACAGGGAAAACTATGGAAAATAAGAACAAAGGTCTCTTCTTCTGGCAAAATAAAAATTAGATATATAATAATACTGTTCAAGTTTTAAATTATTTTAGGTAGACTTCAAGAAATAAAAAATAAGCTGGTGACATTAAAGTACTTTTCTAAATACTTTCTATAAAACTATACTAAGCTCATCAGCTTGTTTTCATGACTTGTAAGTATTGAAAATAGTGATAATTAGAAATCAGCACTGTCTTATTGAAGCAATTCATGCCATGTTCAATGAAATTCATTGCATTTTTATAACCTTCAGTCCTAAGCTCAAAATTCAATGGAATATTAGGTTATATATGTAGAAATATGTGAAAATAAAGTCAAAGGAGAGCATGTTTATATAACTTATAACTGGCTGAAGAGCTACATGCAAGAAGTACCGTAAAATAATTCATGCCCAGTGGAAAGAGCCTCAGATGGTGTGCAGTGAGAGTCTGTATTCAGCGACCACTGATGAGTGTCTTTATTAGCAAGTTCAGTGATGAAGTAGGAGTAAGTCACACTTAGCAGTTCCATGTCAGTTACCACACTGGGTGAATATGCAGAGGCCACACTGTAGAACTGAAAGAGTGCAAGGCTTAGGACTGAGAGGTGAGTTGGAATTCCACCTCCACTTCTACTAACTGTCTGGCTTTTGATCCCCAGTTTCCTGCTTTGCTTAGTAGTAGCCTCACAGGCCTGTGGAGATCACTTGAGTTAATGTATATAAAGTGCACGGACAAGGCATGATTTCTTTCCTTATTTTTCTTCTCTTATTTCTTATTTTCCTTCTCTTATTTCTTATTTTCCTTATTTTTCTTCTCTTATTTCTTAGCAGAAATACATATTTGTATGTGTTATTTCCCTTTCTTTCTACACAAAAGTGACATGATAACATTCTTTCACTAAAGGTGCCCCATGCACTTTTAAGCACCTTGCTCTTCTCACCTAACAGTATATCTGGTGATTGAAACATTAGTACAGTGAAGTTACTCATTCTCTGTAATGAGCCTAGCCTCTTGGTCCAGGTTTTGCAGGGTCAGTAGGAGTCTGCCAGAGAGAGAGTAGAGGGAGCAGCTTTCAATATGAGGACACTGATGTGTCAGAGCCCACTTGCCCACTTATTCAATTTTTAAAACAAATGTTTACTAGTGCTTAATATGTGCCAGGTCATAGGCTACATATTTTTGGTTCATGATGTCATTTAATCCTCCCTACAACTTTACGAGGTAAACAGTGTTATTATCCTGATTTTACAGATGGGGAAATTGAAGTTTGCATGACTAAATATGTCCTCCAAGGTCAAAAAGTTACTTGATTGAGAAAGTCAGATTCTGAGTACATGTTGAATTCCAGAGTCATGCTGTTAATCACACATCCGGCTTCCAGATAAAGGGCAGGAATGAACCAGGGAGGTTTCTAGATGTGGGGGCTGTAATGTAAATGCCCAGGGGTGAAGGAACATGAAGTGTAGAGGAACTGAAACTGTCTTCTGTGGAAGGAACTTTGAGTACTAGCAGTTTTATTGCAGAAGCAAATAGGAAATGTGGCAGAAGACAAGGCAGAAAGTGTCGGCATGTGGAGAGATTGAGAATCCAGGGGTGGAAGGCTTAACTCCTGTTTCTTGCTATGGGGACAAAGGGCATTGTGAGTGCCCTGATCCTTCAGGAATAATCCTGAGAAACCTGATTTTTCAGGCCCTGAGGCTGGGAATGGGAAACAACATTGAGGCTGCAAGGCTGTAGGGTACATGGGGTAATTTGCCCAGGAAAACTGCACACTTAGACATGATTTGTGAGACAGTTTGGGGATGACTGGACTTCCTGACACTCCTCTAAACCCTGTGTCTTGCCTGGATTAGGGCAGCATACTACCTTAGGTGGACTGTCCTTTCTGCTAAAGGCCAATTTGATTGTAATGTAATCGCCAAATCCCTTTATATTGGTCCATCACCATCCCTGTCAATTAATTCACTGGGAAGCTCTTCCCTTTGCAATAATTGGCAGCCTCCAGGAAACCTTGTGGTCATATTTAGGTAATAAAGAGACACATTTAAGTCACCAGATACTGTTATATTGGAATCATGAAGATGCCTATATATAAGTCCTTCCCTGCTATTAGGGAAGGAGAGTAAGGTTGGCTTCTTCAGTCTTTTCTCACATGATTTCTACCTCTCTCCCCTCATTTGGCTAACTCTGGGGTTCTGAATCCCTGCAAAATTGTGGATGAGGGGGCATGGAGAGGAAAAGCCAGCAGGAAAGTCCTCACTCGCCTGACAGTCTCCCAGTGCTCAGGGATCGCCCTCTCTCTGGACTTGGCAGGTTCGTGAAGCAGGCTCCTTCTACCATGGACACTTTCAAAGAAGAACCTCCTCCCCAACCCAAACTCAAATCAGTGAGGTTCTCATTTGCACAGAAGCTGTCCTGCTTAGTCTGATCATGTGCTCTTCCCTTAAACCCAGTGCATCCAGTTGAAGCTTCAGCTTCCACCAAGGTGTGAGTAGTCCCCTAAACACTTCCGCTAGAGGGACCTAGGACAGCTCTCTGCTGGCTCAGCTCTGTTCTGGCCTCTCATGCATGGACTCCCCCAGGTCCTTGACCCCCACACACCTATTCTTGGTTCTATTCAGTGCCCCATCTCAGCACTGCCCCTCTCCTTCACATCAGTGTAGAATAACTCATCAGCCCATCTCCTGTCCCCTGGTCTTCAGGTGGGAGACACATAAGATCTAAACTGCAGAGGACAAACATTAAGTTAGTGGAATTGTCCTAGTGAAGTAGTTCTTCTTCAGTGTGAGCTGAGGGGCAAGCTCCTCCCCTACTCTCTCCAGAATATTCTTCCTAGAACTACCTTAAAGTTCTCTGACTAGGTCTGAGGTTAGGACTATCTCTTGCTACCCTGGACCAGAGATGGGGTAGTTGTATCTCAGAGCCAAGGCCTCTTCAAATAAATCTTCTCTCCAAAAATTATCCTCTAATCTCCAACTCTAGACTCTTTTATACTTTGATGTGCTTGTGGCATTTTAAGATCACCTAAAGCAGATCATAGCCATTTACTTTGAACATGTTTGCTTCTTGGTCTATTTTCTCACCTTGAAATGTGCCTGTGATGAAACTTCTATATTAGTACTAGAGGCCCGGTGCACAACATTCATGTGGGAGGGTGGGGTCCCCTCAGCCCAGCCTGCATCCTCTCCAATCTGGGACCCCTCGGGGGATGTCCCGACTGCTGGTTTAGGGGATCAGGTCTAAACCGGCAGTCAGACATCCCTCTCATAATTCGGAACTGCTGGTTCCTAACTGCTCACCCGCCTGATTGTCCCTAACTGCCCCCCCCCCCCCCCCGCCGCCAGCCTGATCACCCCTAACCTCCTCTGTCTGCAGCCTGATTGCCCCTTACTGCCCCCCCCACCATCCAGGTTGCCCCCAGCTGCCCTCCCCACCAGCCTGGCCACTCCTAACTGCCCCCCCCCCCACACTGGCCTGGTCACACCAAACTGCCCGCCCACCCCCCCGCCCCCCCCCCCCCCCGCCGGCCTGGTTGCCCCTCACTGCCTCCCCTGCTGGATTGGTTGCCCCCAACTGCCCTTCCCCAACTGCCTGGTCACCCCCAACTGCCCCTCTGCCGGCCTGGTTGCTCCCAACTGCCCCCCTGCTGGCCTGGTCGCCCCTCACTGCCCACCCTGCCAGCCTGGTTGCCGCCACCTGACACCCTTGCCAGCCTGGTCACCCCTCCCTTCCCCCCTCTACTGACCTGGTTGCCCCACGCAACCTGCTGTTCAGTCATTTGGTCACCCCTCACTGCCCCCCTGCCGGCCTGGTCGCCCCATGCAGCCTGCTATTCAGTTGTTTGGCTGTCCCTCACTAACCCCCCTGCCAGCCTTGTTGCCCCACGCAACCTGCTGTGTGGTTGTTACTGTGAGGGCATCCTGACCAATTTGCATATTACCCTTTTATTAGTATAGATCAGATACACCATAGATATTATAACCCAAACAAAATTCTTTCTCTCTGTTTCAATCAGAGTGCTCCTTTTAGAGTACAGAAATGACTGCATGACTCTCCTGCTTAGAATCCCTCAATGAGAACCCCATGTAATGAGGAAGACACACAGCATACAAATATACCGATAAACAAGTTGTTACAAAATTGGAAGTGTAGAATGCTGAGGCAGAGAATAAACAAGAGATGAATGGGGAATAGCTAAGCTCTCTAGCCTCCCAGCCTTAGAGCAGTATCATATAGCCAAGAAAGTATAAACTCTGACCCAGAATGTCTGGATTAAATCTCAGCTTTGCCACATTTTAGCTATTTGACCCTGTGAAGTTACTTATCCCTTCAGTGCCTTGGTTTTCTCATCTGAAAAATGGGGATGATAATAGTTTCTTCATACAGTTGTTGTGGGTATTAAAGGAGTTACTGCTTTGAAAGTGCTTTGGAAAATGCCTAACATATAGTAAGTGCTATATAAAGCTTTTTAACGAAATATTAAATGCTACTGTGTTTCTCTACAAGCCTTAGACCTTTGCCCTGACTGACTTGGAATTACTCTTCATTGTTCAGTCCTATATAAAAAGGCTAATATGCAAATAGACTGAACAGTGGAACAACCAGAACAACCAAACAACCGGTCCCTATGACATGTGCTGACCACCACGGGGTGTGTGTGGAACACGGTGCGTGTTGGCCACGGTGGGATGGTGGAGCAGGTGAGTGGGGGCGCCAGATCAAGGTGGGGTGCCGTTCGTTCTCATCGGGGTGAGCCTCTGGTGGTAACTGAAAATTCTTTGCTCCCACATGCCCTGGTCCTGCCTGGCACTTGCACCTGCTGCTGGCGCCAGCCCCGCTTGCACCTGCAGCCAGTGCCAGAGCCACTGCTCACACCCACTGCCAGCGCCGGTCCCAATCACTTGGCACCATCAGTGGGTGCGAGCGGCGGCTGCTGGCCCTGATTGCCCCTGAGGGCTTCTTCACCTCCCCCTGCTCCTGAGGGGCGATCACGGCAGTAGCTGCCACTCGCACCCACTGCACTGACGGTGCCAGCCCCACTTGCACCCACTGCTGGGGTCGGCCCCAATCTCTCTGCACCATCAATGGGTGTGAGTGGGGCCAGCACTGTTAGCACGTGGGAGCGGCGGCTACAGGAGCGAGGCTGCTGGCAGACAGGGGACTGGGGGCCACGGTGGGAGGGGCCGGGCGGGGGCATGCAGGATGGGTTGAGGCCCTCCCCTGGGCCTACTGCAGCCTCGCAGCCCATAGTTCCTTTCAAGGTGCATGAATTCATGCACTGGGCCCCTAATATAATATAATCTCTTCTGAGAAGCTTCAAATGATCTCAACATTCATGCAGTTGTCCTTATTATGAGCTATCAATGTATTGTATATATGTTAATATCACCAAGTTATCCCATTCTATTGTAATTGATGTTTTCTCATATAGAATAGAAACCCCTGTTGTAAGGAGGGACCCTATCTGATTCACAGTTGTATAACCAGAATGTCTGATACTCATTAACTATATGATGAAAAGATAAATGACTGACTCACTGATAGAAATTGAAATATAGATAAGCATAAATTACATATTAAGATTTGATCTTTTTCTTTCTTTCAAGACAAGGAGAGT
Organism: Corynorhinus townsendii; assembly: GCA_026230045.1. Classification (NCBI taxonomy): domain Eukaryota; kingdom Metazoa; phylum Chordata; class Mammalia; order Chiroptera; family Vespertilionidae; genus Corynorhinus; species Corynorhinus townsendii. Next base: position 27,329,228 of record JAPDVU010000004.1, read on the forward strand.
CTTCTCCAGTTGGTTGGATATTTCACAGGTTCAACCTGAAGTCACAGGCTCCCAAATCATTTATAAGAGAATGAAGTTTGGAGGATCATCTGAAGTTTAGATTTATAAAAAGCTAAGTTGAGTTTGACTGATCACTCCATCCAAATATTTGCTATACTCACCCAATATGTTGAAAATATAATTCAAGTCAACAAATATTTATTGGGTGCCTTTCTGGGCAAATCAGTGTGAAAGATATAAACATGAATAAAATATGGGCCTTGCCATGTAGGAGCTTATAGTCTAGCAGAGACAACAGACACAGAGAAACTTGTAAAACAAGGTGGGATATAACAGAAGTAAAAAACTGGGAATTCCTAAGAAGAGGGGTTTTGTTATCATTTCTTTGTAAAATTTTGTTTTGAAAAGTGAAGTCCAAACAGTGTGGTGATTGCGGCAGTGGGGGGTGAGTTGGGGGAGAAGGTGGTTGGAAGTGGAAGAGGAGGATGAATGATGATGGAAAAAATAAAATAAAACGTAGAGGGGAAAAAAAGTGCAGTCCAATGTCTAATTACTTTGTCTCTTTTTGATTTGTTATTAACGCTTTTCACCTGTCAAATACTGTACTAACTGTGCCAGAAGAACAACTTCTTGATTATGTAATTAACACAGAAATTCAAAGGCTATTTTACAGCTGCCCTTCCTTTCTTTTCTCTAAATTCTGTTCTCTTATGTTTTGAATGAGCATAGATTAATTTGTATAACATTTGGGTGGCAGCGTTCCCTCTATAGGATATCAGCGAAACTCTCTTTCCTCCTCTCTTCTTCTTCTTCTCCTTTTTTTGTTTTGTTTTGTTTTACAAAATCAGGAGGTGGCAAAACTTGATAGCAAAACTAATAACTAGAACAGGCAGAAGAAATCGCTGCCATCCTGACGCACAATTCTTTTTTCCATTACACCATGCTGCTTCGAGAATAATTTTAGACGATAGGAAGTGCAGTCCTGGGGAAGATATTTATAACAAGTCTCTGGCTCATTTAGCATGCCGTTGTTTGGAATATCCAGCTGCACACTTTGTTCTTGTCAGTAATAAATTATTTCCTGACAATTTGGTTGACAAACGGGATTCCAGCCCCAGTGATTTGCACACATCTTTTAAAAAATGATCAGGTTAACTGTTCTAAATAGCCTTTTTGTCCTTCACTCATCTTCTAGCATGGAGAGAAAGAAGATTCAAGATCTTCCGTAAGAGTGTAAATCACACACACAGAGACAGAACTCTGTTTGTATAACATTTAGGGTGAAAGTATCCTTTTATGAGCTTTTGGAATCCAATGGAGATTCTCTGGAAGCCACAAAATCTCTCCTGTGCTCTGAAACTAGTTAAGTTTGCTTTTCTAACTTCCCAGGGGGCTAGGATATAAAGTATGTGGACATTTCAAATGTTTGAAAAGCAAAACAGAATCAGGAGTTGGGGGTGGGGAGGGAAATGTAGGGGTGGCCAATAAGGATTCTTTTACAACTCATATTTCTCTATTGAAAACTGAGATTTCTGGTCACAACAGGGCAGAATAATTGATAGCAGCTGCAGATGGGAAGGTTTGAGCATGCATCTCCCCAGGCAGTATTTTCTTTGGTATTCTATGGTATGTTGTAAAGTATAGCAGTTCAATATTGGGCCATAATTTCTTTCGTAAGCTAAGTGGACTAAACCAATGTATTTATTCACATTTCTTCACAACACAGGCCTTGTTCTATGGTCTTCCTTAGCCCACCTCTGGTGGCCATGACATTTGCCTGTCATTAACATGGTGATATTAGGAGTACCCTCCAGCAGTCTGTAGTGAGGAGCAGAAAGCAAATGTACACAGATGGAGACATACTGGCACCATCTCACAGCAAACTGGCCTCCTGAAGTCCAGAATCCTTGGCCTGATTAGAGAGGAGAAATCTGACTTGAAGGAATGGCTTCTTTTTCAGCTCTCATTGTTAATAACAGCAAGAAAGTGATCTCTGAGGTGTTTGGTGGTCTTAGAACAAGGCAATAAACAAATTGAAATTTAAGACATAGTAATAACTCAAGATGGTGAGGAAGAGTCCAATATATTTTCAAACCGATGAGTTAAAAGGCGAAATAGGTGAAGTTTTCCAATATGGATACTCTTAATGAGCAGGGCTCTGAGTTTTTAAATAAAATGTTTAAAAGCTTTGCCTCCTTTTCCTTTATTGAAGAGTTCTCATTTTAAACGCTCCTGTTAGGGTGACTAGAATGGAAAGGATATGAAAAGGCTATTAAAATAATTACAGAAGTTTAGGTCATAAATTATCTGCTGATTCAGTCTGTCAGCAGGTAAGTCAATTGCTTCAATGTTAAGACTAATTGGCTAGACTAGAGAATTGGCTATAAATGACTTCAGACATCTGGATCAGATGTAAGTCATCAGCTTGGCCAGTGGGATCCAATCTGCACTGAGTATTCCTCTCATTTGAGCAATAGACATTAGATGTTATTATGTTACTAGAATTTTGTGACATCGGTTTGCCACTATGCCACAAAGCATGATGGGATACAACACATGCAATATTACCAGCATGGGATAATGGTGTCCCAGGAGTTTGGAGTCTGGGTGTCTCATTAAATAGTTAGCTAGTGAATGTTTACCATAGACGGGGTTCATCAGCTAATTAAATTGTTTTCTGGTTGTTTTGTTCAAGAAAATACCATTTAACCAGTTTTACATGCTTCCTAAAATGCTTAATCTAGAAACTCTCATCTTGCACAGTGTCCTTCTGCCCTTCCCCTTGCAAAGACGTAAGACCAGGAATGGTTTATACTTTGATATTGGCGTGTATATATTTATATATGAGTGGATCGTTTGAAAAGAGTCAATAGGTTTTTTAAAAATAAAGATTCTCCTAGGACCAGAAAAATGCAAGGGTTAGACAAATGGGGAAATGAAGTCAGTAGCAAGGCACCCTGGTTTGATTTAACTGCCATAGCTTTTAATTCACTCAGCTATTGTCCTCTCTGTGAAAACATTGCTAATTGGTTGAAAAACAACAACAATAAAACAACAGCAAAACAGGACAGCTATCAACATCATATCTTACTCATTTCATGTGTCTTGTGACCAGCAAAACGTTTTCAATGTGACAGCAGGCTTAGTTTCTTCTAGAATCTAGGTAAAACTTGTCCTAGTCTTTCATTTGAACTCATGGTTAACTTTTTACTTCAACAAAATAATAATTTGAACTTCAAAATTATATCACTGCCAAATATCTCACTCAGTTCTGTGGTTGCCAGAAAATGAGGTGTTCTGCAAAAGTAAATTTCCTAAAAATCTAAATCTTACACTGTTTTAATTTGAAAACTTAAAAATATGTTTTTTTTATTAGGAACATTTACATCTCTGATTTCTCAAACATATTAAAGAGTATGTTAAACATAACTATTTTTATGACTCAGGTATAACTATAAATATAAATGTACCAATGCACTTATGGCCCATTAAATTGTATGGATAAGTTTTGGCTTTCAATAAATCTCTATAGTACCTCAAATTACTACATTTATCTGATTTTGGTAATTTTTCTATTAGCTATTTAGCTTTGTCATTGTTGAAGTGCTTGCTCTTACTCAGTCCTATCCTATCCCTTTTCCATTTACAGCTTCTAATCTGCCATGGTCTAGGAAGTACATAGCTAACATTCTTAGAGTTTTGTGAAAACAGGAGAAAAATGTCTTACGAAGTGAATGGGCTATGCCACCTGGATGTCAGGAAAACTATTTCTGTTGCCCAGAGGCCTTATTTTCTTATGTAGTTGAGGGACAAAAATGATTTGTTTTCAGATGACATTAGCCTTTTATTATAGGGAAGTTCTTTGATATCTGCATAACTGATATCAGGTGCTCTGATACTCTGGTGAGTATAGAATGAAAGTGCTCATGATGATAAAGGCTTTATGTGCAGGTAGCAGGTACGTCCAAGCCTATATTCTCAAGCGGCTGCAGTGTGAGGAAAATGTGTGCATGTCATGAAAACGACTGCTCACAATGTTGACACATAAATATTATGGTACATATATTTTGTTTTAATACTAACTTAGCTATTTTTAGTGAGAGTTGATCCAGTAAAAATCATCTGCTTGTGTTTCTGTTTACACATTCTAAAATGGAGCATTAAGCCAAAATTCATTGGCAGAGAAAATAATAAGCTAAATGAAAATTTGAGATGGACAGCTTATTGCCACATACAGGAATGTAAAAATCTGAAGATCTTTATAAGTGTGGGAGGATTTGAAGAGATATTGCTGAGATTTTTTTCTTTTTTAATGTTGCCTCACTTGATTGAAAGTTTCCCTCCTCAGGGAGCAAATGAAACATTTAATGTGTGTTTCTGACTTATTCACAGTTAATATAACACAGTCTTTTTACTGTAGGAGAGCTTTCCATCCTAAAATCCTAGGATACTCTGATGTCTAAGGCATATTACAGACTCATTAACAAGTGTTTCTATTCTCTTATTTCCAATCCAGGAGGCTTCTTTAGTAGGTCACAAATAAACTTGAACTTTAATTGTATTTTGAAATTAAGGATATGTTCAAATGGTTACTAAAGTTGAAAAATGATGTATGAAGTACATTGTTTCCCTTTTCAAACAGAAATTTTGCAAAGTCATTACTCAGAAAATTGCTGTAGAAAAAATATATGTGAATTTGTATGCCTTTTCATTATTTTGTCCAAGTGTCAAAGTGGTTCCGTTTTCACCTTTTCTACATTTTTTCTAAGTTGTTAACTTGTACTAATGTTGTTGAAATAGTTGATGATTCTATCTGTCGTGTGTGTGTGTGTGTGTGTGTGTGTGTGTGTGTGTGAGAGAGAGAGAGAGAGAGAGAGAGAGAGAGAGAGAGAAGGGGTAGGATGGGTGGGACAATTGGAATGTGAAGGGTGGGTAGTGAGGAGAAAACTGAGATTTGGAGGTGTGTTTGTGGTGATGTGGTTCTGTGTTTGGGGAGCTGATGTCAACCTTAGAAGCTGATTGCTTTCAGCTTGACTGACAACAGTTATTTTTCTTTTCTTTTTCCCCTTTCTTTTAAAAATATTTCTAACAAGTCAAGAGGTCATAGGATTAAATTAAGTATACTTGGTGGGAATTACATTCATGTTGGAATGAACCGAGAGAACAGTTGATGTAGCCAGGTTTGGAGTTAGGTCTCAATTCCTGCTTTGTCATCACATACTGTGTAGTATGTTTACCTTTTTCCCATGGCTAAAAATGAAAAACAGTAAATACAGAGCCCATTTGCTCTGCCTTTTGCCATCTTTCTATGTATTATGCAATAATTTGGCTAATCAGGCAGAAAGTTAATGGAGTTTGACTCCCAGAAGGGATGCCAATTATGAGTACCTTATTATAGTGTTCAACTTTAAATATTAAAGAAGTGCCCTTCTAAGGCACTTTTTCTGACCTCTAATGCAGCTCATTTCACAGAACATGAAAAACAAATCATCAAAATAAACTTCCTGAATTGTATTTGTGAGGTAATTCTCAATCTACTTATAAATATTATTAGGAGTAGTGGCTAAATGCTACCATATGTTAGGGCAGACTTTGTAGAAACAAAATACCATACACATCACAAAATTATGGAGTTAGCTACTTTTATCATTCTTAGTTATTTCAAATTTATCCTTGTGGTGCACTATGAAGGCTATTTCCCCCGCCTAAGGAACATGTGCTGTGTGTAAATTATTAACTAATTAATTCCTGAGGTCCTTATGCCCCAAGGACACAACAGTTTATTTTTTCTTTTTCTAGCTTTCTAGCTTCATAAATGTGGAAACTGAAAGACTTATAGCAGGAAATCAGTGCTAGAGCTTAAAATAGAATTCAGGTCTTTTAGTTCTTAGCACAGGGTTAAAGAGCTTTAGCATAGAAATAAATTATTGCTCTTTGTGGGCATGATATCAATTACGATTAGGAAAATTGCTTTTGACCTACCATTACGTTTAATACTTTTAAATTGCTTTAAAGCATAAATATAAATGTTGGTTTGGGGAAACATACCGCCCTTAAAGCAATGTCACTCAACTGGAATTCATTCAATAAAGTTAGTAATAGATTGGGAGAAAGGCAGATTTTGTTGGAGTCAACACAACCAAGTGTAGCCCTCTGGTCACATGTGTATCCACGTCCAATGAGAAACTACTATGTGATGCTTGGTGAAAGAGGGGTCAGGGTCTGAGTAGAATCAAAGGGAACTAGTCTTGAAAGGAAAAGAACAAATTTATAATGGCTTTTGAATTATATTATTATTCTCCAGAGGCCTCTCAAGCTATTTGACACTTTCTGAAAATAATTTTCAGAACGCTACAATGATATGCTTAATAACAGCATGTTTTAGGTTCTTCTCTGAAGAATACATTGCAAGTACTCTTTGAACATATGACTGTAATAATAACAAAGCTGAAGGTAACTGAATCTAACAATAAATTGACAAATACTAATAAACTTTACCAAAGCAACATTGACTTAAAGGGTACAGATAGAGCTAAGGAAATAATAGGAGAAAGATGTCCCAAATAGGTACAATTTGTGTCTAAAATGGAATATCTTAGTTTTTACATGCTAGTATACTCTAGGCAATATTTTACATGCAGGCATTTTCTAAAAGATGAAATAATTATTTTAAAAGTATCTCAGTCTTTCTTTCTCTAATATGTTTTAAACACCCCAATTGCTGTGAAAATCAGTGTCATTGAAATCATACTATATAAATATGTTCCCAGTCACATGAATTCACAAATTAAAGGACTGAGACAGATGACCAATGAGCAAGGCATAAAGAGAACTCAGTGATTGTATACTGGGGAGAAGAGGTGGGGGAAAATAGCAAACTGTATTTTCATTACAGGATGTTTTCTTTTTTTTTTTAATTTAATTTTATTTTTATTGTTTTAAGTATTACAAATAGTAGTACATATGTCTCCTTTTTTTCCCCCCTTGATCTCCCCCCGACCTCCCCTACCCCCCAGGACATGCCTTCACCTGCCCACCCTGCCCCCCCGCCCCAGTGTCTTATATCCATTGGTTGTGCTTATATGCAAGCGTACAAGTCCTTCGGTTGGTCTCTTACAGCCCTCCTCGCCCAACCTCCCCTGTCTTCCCAATGTAGTTTGACAGTCTGTTCAATGCTTCTTTGCCTCTGTATCTTTTTCCCACCATTTCTTTCCTTTAAAAAGTTTTGCCTTTGCAGACTGGAAATAAACATATAATAACAAAACAAGACAAAACAAAAAAATGTTTGAGTCCCAATTTCAATGTCCAACAGTTCCTTATGTGTACATGTCAGCATTGATATCTGGATGGTGGGCACATGGTGGCAATGCAGGTCCGACCCTCTCTGGTTTGGTCCTAGGCAACCTGCAGCGGTGCACAGCTGCTGACTGCTCCCATGGCAAGGCGTTGTCAGCGTCTTCCATCTCTGGACTGTTTTTTCCTCTTGTCTTCGTGGTTGGAGCACTCCTTTCAATTCCTCTCTGTTGCAGGAATCCATCTGGTCTTGGGGTTGTTTTCTGAAAATATACAAATATATTCTCGACCACAAGTTAATAAAGGAATCTTTTCTATATAATTGATTTGGGATCCTTTTTATTTTTGTTCAAACGATTTTCCTTTGTCTTATTTAGACACCATGTGTGTTTTTAATGGCCGTCTTGCTGTTAGCATTGCAAATGAAACTTAATTTGGTAAAGTAAAAATTTTCTAGATGTAATTTACTTATAGGATATTTTTCCTTACATGATATTGCCCTACTATCCCCCCCCTTTTTTTTTATTAATGGAAGTTTTTGTAAATTTTATAATGCAGTCTTGATAACTTTAAATTTAAAAATTTTTTTCCCCCCACACATATGACTGCTTTAGGTTCACTGCATATTCAGGAATTTTACCATGAGATGAACTGCCAATAGAAATTTTAGTTATTACTTTAAGAACAGCTTTTTGTCCAGTACTTGAATATTCACTTATTTCAATTAGGCTATTTAAATTAATCTGAAAACTCGGTTACTATTTTACTGTCAAATTTAATACTCTACCAACAATCTTAGTTTACCCTGTAAATATTAGTGGGAAGGATTATTTGCATTCTTGAGTGGGCCCTGAGCATTCCAAATGCTCGCTGAATTTAGATATAGGGCAACTGCTGTTGGCCAAGTCTCTTGTCTGTTACCTGGGTCCCAATCTGAGCTGAGCCAAGTCTCTGTCTGTCCCCTGTATCTCGATGTGAGCTGGGCCAGGTCTCTTTCTGTTGCCAGGGTCCCGATCTGAGCTGGGTGTGGGAAGCGCGAAGCAGCCATGGGGGCAGGAGACCTCCTTTAGAAGGGGGTGAGGGTTCAAGCCCCTGCAATGTTGGGGGGGTGCCCCACTTCTGTTGTCCCCCAAGTTCTCTCCTGATGGCCCCTCTGCGACTGTGCCTGTCTTAGGTTGTTCCTTCCTTGAGGAATCTTACCGGTCTCTGGCTAACCAGCCATCCTCCGGGGCCAAGCAGGGTGCTGTGAGGTTCAGTTCTGTCTCCTTGGTAGCCTATGACCCCGTGGCCTCCACACCCAGCACCTGCCTTGGGAACCCCTGGCCTGCTGGCAGGGTCCCGGTGCTGATCACATATCTCGGGGAACTCGGGTTTCTTCTCCAGTGAGGGCCCAGCTCACACAATTGGATGTGAGACAGATCCATGGTACCAGCCCCCACGAGGCTTCAAGCTCAGCATGAACAGAAAGCTCAGGTAAGAGCTGAGGGCAATTGGATTGTGAGAAGAGGGTCCCTCTTGGCACAAAGGGCAAGAGGGGCCAATATAGGATGCTCAAGTGCCTTCCCAGTGCCTTAATTCCTTCTGCAAGGGATTAAATCCTTTCATGTCCTTTTTTTTTTTTTTTTTTTTTTTAATTGCTGCCAACCATTCAAAGAATTAGTTTGTAAGTTTGTTTGGGATAATTGTAAAGTATGCTGTTGTAAAATATCTAAAATTATAATGACATTGTAGAATAATATCATGTAAGGATATTCTTTGCCCTAGGCCCTGGCAATTCCATTTCAAACTGGCTGTCAATTTCTTTTTGTAGCTTTATATAAACTTTGTCAGGGAGGCAAAAACACAAATTACTTACTTTAGTTCCAGAGGCCAAATATGTTGACTTTCAATCACAATCCTTATGACTTTTGAAGGAAACTTCTCTTTGTTTCCTTCCAAAATAATTTTCAGTCTACAGAGAATTTCATTTAAAAATTTTTGTCACATGAAACAATTTCTCTTAATGTCCCGTCCCCTTGTTGTCTGTGTCCATTGATTAGGTTCATATGCATGCATACAAGTCCCTTGGTTGATGTCTCCACCTTACCCCCACCCTCCCCTACCTTACCTGAGGTATGATGTTCTGATCGACGTTTCTCAGCCTCTGGATCTGTTCTTGTTCATCCGTCTATGTCGTTTATTATATTCCACAAATGAGCGAGATCATGTGATATTTATCTTTCTCTGCCTGGCTTATTTCACTCAACATAATATTCTCCATCTCCATCCATATTGTTGCAAATGGTAGGAACTCCTTCTTTTTTACAGCAGCGTAGTATTCCATTGTATAGATATACCACAGTTTTTTAATCCATTCATCTGCTGATGGGCATTTAGGTTGTTTCCAAATCTTGGCTATGGTGAATTGTGCTGCTATGAACATAGGGGTGCATATTTCCTTTCTGATGCGTGTTTCTAGATTCTTGGGATATATTCCTAGAAGTGGGATCACTGGGTCAAATGGGAGTTCCATTTTTAGTTTTTTGAGGAAGCTCCATACTGTTCTCCACAGTGGCTGCACCAGTCTGCATTCCCACCAGCAGTGCAAAAGAGTTCCTTTTTCTCTGCATCCTCGTGTTTCTCCGCATCCTCGCCAACACTTGTTGTTTGTTGATTTGTTGATAAAAGCCATTCTGACAGGTGTGAGATGGTACCTCATTGTTGTTTTGATTTGCATCTCTCTGATGATTAGTGACTGTGAGCAGGTTTTCATATGTCTCTTGGCCTGCCTTCTGTCTTCTTTCGAAAAGTGTCTACTTAGATCAGTTGCCCATTTTTTGATTGGGTTGTTTATCTTCTTTTTGTTAAGTTGTATGAGTTCTCTGTATATGTTGGAGATTAAACCCTTATCATTGATATCATTGGCAAATATGTTCTCCCATGCAGTGGGCTTTCTTGTTGTTTTATTGATGGTTTTCTTTGCTGTGCAAAAGCTTTTTATTTTGATGTAGTCCCATTTGTTTATTTTCTCTTTAGCTTCCATTGCCCTAGGAGTAGTATCAGTGAAGAAGTTCTTTCGGCATATGTCCGAGATTTTGCTGCCTGTGGATTCCTCTAGTATTTTCATGGATTCCTGTCTTATGTTTAAGTCCTTTATCCCTTTTGAATTTATTTTTGTGTATGGTGTAAGTTGGTGATCTAGCTTCATTCTTTTGCATGTATCTGTCCAATTTTCCCAACACCATTTGTTGAAGAGACTGTCTTGACTCCATTGAATGTTCATGCCTCCTTTGTCAAATATTAATTGAGCATATTGATTTGGGTCAATTTCTGGGTTCTCTATTCTATTCCATTGATCTATATGTCTGTTCTTGTGCCAGTACCAGGCTGTTTTGAGAACAGTGGCTTTGTAATACAACTTGATATCTGGTATTGAGATCCCACCTACTTTGTTCTTCTTTCTCAGGATTGCTGTAGCTATTCGGGTTCTTTTTTTGTTCCAGATAAATTTTTGGAAATTTTGTTCTAGGTCTGTGAAATATGTTGTTGGTATTTTAATGGGAAGTGCATTGAATTTATAGATTGCTTTGGGTAGTATGGACATTTTGATGATGTTGATTCTACCAATCCATGAACATGGTATGTTCTTCCATCTGTTTATGTCTTCCTCTATCTCTTTTTTCAGTGTCGTGTAGTTTTCTACGTATAGGTCTTTTACCTGTTTAGTTAAGTTTATTCCTAAGTATCTTAATTTTTTTGGTGCGATGGTAAATGGGATTGCTTTTTTAGTCTCTCTTTCTGTGAGTTCATTATTGGTGTATAGAAATGCCATAGATTTCTTGGCATTAATTTTGTATCCTGCTACATTACCGAATTCAGTTATTAAGTCTAATAATTTTTTTATGGAGTCTTTAGGGTTTTCTATGTACAGTATCATGTCATCTTTATCCGGGGGATCCCTGCTCTTCCCAGCTGCAAACTGTCTCACCAGCTGTGCCTCCTTTGCCAATTCGGGCTGGATTCCGCTCGTCTTAGCTGCCTCCTCTATTTGCTCCGGGAGAAGACTCAGGACATGTCCTTCTATTCCGCCGCCATTTTGTCTCCCCAGGATGTTTTTTATGTGTATAGATCTTTACATGTATGAGATGCTGAGCATCTTAACTGTGAAAAGTAATGGATATTCATAATTATAAGAGAATGTGACTCAACACCGGTCATTTTCATAGTAGAACATTGTTTCCTAGAGACACTATATTCAGTTAGAGCATATTTTGGGATGGATGGCAGAAGTAGGGAGAAATGAATAGTGAGGGCTATATTGAAGGATTGATGAGAAATGCTGTTCGTTCCAGTGGTTCTCCATCCTGGCTATTCATGAGAAAAATTTGAGGAGCTTCTAACAAATACTGATATCTGCCATACTCTCCCCACAATTCCTCCCCAACTAAACACTCTCACTTCCTATATTCAGATTTAATTGTGAGTGGAGGACAAAAATAATACAATTGGCCCTTGCTATCCCTGGGTTCCAATTCAACCAATCATGGGGAAAAAATGTTACATTGTCATTGATGTGTATTATGTAGTTAAGTCTATAATGCTTGTGTCTATACTTAATATATACAGACAGGCTTCTTTTCATGTCATAATTCCCTCAAGATATGAAATAACAACTATTTATATAGCATGAACAATGTATTACATATTATAAGTAATCTACAGATGATTTAAAGTATATGGCAGGATGTTTATATGTTATATGAAAAGACTACACATACTAGCTAATAAAAGAGTAATATGCAAATTGACCATCACTCCAACACACAAGATGGCTGCCCCCATGTGGTCAAAGATGGCTGCCCCCATGTGGACACAAGATGGCCTCCACAAGATGGCCAGCAGGGGAGGGCAGTTGGGAAGGACCAGGCCTGCAAGGGAGGGCAGTTGGGGGCAATCAGGCCAGCAGGGGAGGGCAGTTGAGAGGGACCAGGCCTGCAAGGGAGGGCAGTTGGGGGCAATCAAGCCTGCAGGGGAGGGCAGTTAGGGGTGACCAGGCCGGCAGGGGAGGAAAGTTGGGGGCGTCCAGGCCTGTAGGGAAGGGCAGTTGGAGGGGAACCAGGCCTGCAGGGGAGAGCAGTTGGGGGTGACCAGGCCTGCAGGGGAGGGCAGTTAGGGGTGACCAGGCTGGCAGGGGAGGGCAGTTAGGGGCAAACAGGCTGGCAGGGGAGCAGTTAGGCATCAATCAGGCTGGGTGATCAGGCTGGCAGGCAGAAGCGGTTAGGGGCAATCAGGAAGGCAGACAGGCAAGCAGTTGGGAGCCAGCAGTCCTGGATTGTGAGAGGGATGTCCGACTGCCCGTTTAGGCCTGATCCTATGGGAATCGGGCCTAAACGGGCAGTCGGACATCCCTCGAGGGGTCCCAGATTGGAGAGGGTGCAGGCTGGGCTGAGGGACACCCCCCGCCCCCATGCATGAAGTTCGTGCACCGGGCCTCTAGTCTTATATAATACTTGAGCATCTGCAAATTTTGGTTTCTGTCGGGGGCAGGTGGGTCCTTAAAGCAATCCCCTGTCAATACTGAGAGAAGACTATATAGTCTTTGGGCAAGATTGGAAGAGCAGATTTTCAGTTTGCAAACTCTGGTTTGGTGACTCGTACTGAGATTGCTTAGAAATGAGGGGGGAAATAATGAAGAAATATATAATATATATGACATCAAGATAGGAGAGGTAATGAATTGACAGGATCAATGGGAAAAGAGGCATACTATTTATGGGCAAATATATCCAAGGAATTTAATTGTGATGAATAGAAGGTAAGTGACTATTCCTAATAGACATATTCTTCTCTGTGTATGGATGTATGGATAATTGGCATTTCTGGGTATATCTCCCCAATGTCAGCTGTTTCACAGTAAACTTCCATCAACTGCTAACAACTTCCACTATGCATTCATAAGTGAATGGTAATAGAGTCTATGAGATTCCTAGCCAGAAACAAAATAATTCAAGAGTTATGCAATTTGTGCGAGGTTTCTGAGGAATTTTATTTTGCAAGATTTGTAACACTATGTTATTTTGGCTGAGTCTACCATAACAACAAAGTCATTTCAAACAGTGCAATGAAAATCTTTGTACTTTTTCTGTGTTCTAAGCACAGGGCACTACCCATTATTCTACAAATATATTAGGCCAAACTATCTTTGCTCTTGTTTCTCTTCTTGGAATGTCTTTGCCCTTTCAATACCGTCTTGAAACTCTCACTCCAAAAGGCACATTCTCTGTAAAATTTGCTGCATTTGATGAAAACAGCATCTAAGTATGTTGTCATCCAGAATGAACACATCTTTAATGTCACTATTGGTGTTGTTCTGTTTACTTAACCAATCTCTCCTTCTGGATAGACTGGGAGCAATTCAAGGAGAATTTATAGCCAGTGCTTTGCAGAGTGTTTTTAATTGCACGGAAAAGCTAACCCTTTTTTCTGGATAACTAGACCCCGTAATGAAAGCTCAACAAATGCCTGTTGCATTAAGCTGACACCCTTTGCCTACTTGGAAATTTTCCCTTTGGCCAGTCCTGTTGAAACAACTTTAGTTATGTCAGTCGAGCCTGTCCTGTGGTGTGTGTGTGTAAGTGAGGGGTGTATGAATCAAAACTGAAAACATATGAAAATTTGCTTGTTTATACAACACATATATTTGAATGGAGGAAAAAGGGGGTCTATAACTTTTATTAGCTTCTCAAGTGGTCTGAGGCCCCAAATAGATGATAAACACTATAAAATGAAAACAACAACAACACACCACCCTAATGTCTTTCTCATTAAATTCCAAAATAAGACAAGGATGATCATTATCATTATTGCATAAATATTGGAAAATAAAAGTCAAAATGTATTAACGGTGTTTATCATTATAACAGTCTATCTAAGAGCAGAGCCAAAAAACTGAAACCAACTAAAAGTTTACTAAAACTAATAGAAACTAGGAAAGTGACTAGAAATAAAATACAAGTTTAACTATCAATAGGTTTTGTTTATATTAGTAAAATCACTTGAAAATATAATTTAAAAGTCCCAGTTCATCAGCAATAACAATATATAATATATAAAATTTAATAACAAATTTGCAAGATATCTATCAGGAAAATAATATAACTTTATTGGAAGACATAAGGAAGACAACAAATACAAAGCTATGTCATATTCCTTGGTGAATTGACTCAATGCTGTAAAGATTCCAAGTAAATAAGTGTTAATAACCTCAGTGTAGCAATAAGTGCAAATTTAAACAATAATGAGATGTATTTTATTTTTCAGATTAGCAAAGTTTAAAAATATGTGGGCTGGCATATTTCCTCATACATTGTTAATAGAAATGTAAATTACTGCAACAGTTTTAGCAATAACTGGGAAATATGTAGCAAAATTTTAACATTTAACACCTTCATTCTGTTTTTAGAAACTACCTTCAAGAAATATTTACCCAAGTGATTGTAATATTGATGTATATGTTATATGTACTATATATATAAACATCATAAACATTTGTCAGTGGGAATTGCTTAAGAAATTGTTTTTCATCCATTAAGTGAAATCCTGGACGGGCATTAAAAGACTGTGGAAGTTCTACACATCAAATAAAACTATTGTCCTTGATATGTTAATAAGTATACCAAAGCTAGTTGAAAAACACTATTTGACATGATTCTGTTTTGTTTTTAAAATTGTGTGTGTGTGTGTGTGTGTGTGTCTTTGTCTTTGTAACAATGCATGTAAAAAGGTTCAGAAGGGAAAAGTCCCAAGAGTGGTTACCTCTGGTAGTAGAATTTCAGGGAATTTTTAATTATTCACTTTATCCATTGCCACAACTCTTCACGATTTTTACCACAATAATATCTTTATTTCTTTAGTCAGAAATAAACATGAAGATGTTTTTCTTCACTTCTTTAGGTTTTAATCTCATGATTGTTTTGGCTTTATCTTTGTTTCCCCCCTGCTTAAACTTTAGGACACAGCCTTTTTAGGGAAAGTGACTAGATAGTCCCTTGGGAAGACAAAGATAACATTCATTATTTCAAATGTGAGCAAAGTTACTGATGGAATTGACAGTGGTAATGACGAGAGGGCCTGACACATCACTGAGTTTTTCATCAACTTTGACTACTCTCTCTTCACTTCCTTTTTATCTTCTGCCCTCAGTGGGAGTTTTAGAATGTATGCTCTTATAGTTCATTGAATTCAAAGGACATAGATGTAAAATGGAAAAGAATCATAAAGATACTTCTGCTTCACCGAGAGACATCTTCCTCAGAGGGTCAAGGCTATGCAGAGCTTCTTTTAGATTGGAATTTGAAATTTCAAATTGATAGTTTATCTTGATAAGGAAAAAAAAACCCTTCCAGATTGAGGCAAAGTTAAATGGAAAACATCAGAGGTATACAGAGTGTTAGTTGTTGGTTTTCGAAATAGTTACTGCCTCCCCGGGTCTCTAGATTTTTCATTAAAATGCTTTTTCAGAACTCTCCCATCAACACATAACCTATTGGGCACAAAGTAAAGCTCTTGTTGTTATCCAATACTGAAGAACCTTGAACAAACCCATTGTTTCTTTAATCTTACTGGCTTTTTGATTGCATGATTATTTATTTCAGCATTAAAGAATATTTCTGCTTTTAAATTCTCTACTGAACCAGCTCACAATGAGTTATTTTAAAAAACATTCCAAATATTTTATTTCACCCAGCTTCATGTTGACAGGTACAATAGTCCCATCTTAGCTTCTGTTCACACAAAAACACATTTTGAACCCAATTAATAAAAGGTAGAGCTATGTAAGCTTTGCAGAGCCCAGCACCTGCTGAGCAAACTGTCAAATGTTTGCCACGGTACTTAGAGCTGTATTATGGCAAAATGGAAAATAAAACAGGCATGGGAATGAAATTAAAAACTCACAATGAAATAGTTGATTAAGAAAATTAAGCCATTTAACACAGAGCCATGCCTCTGCCTCCTGGAGGAAGCCTTGGGAGGTTGCTGTGGAGCAGAGCCAGTGAAAAAGTTCATCCTCTATGGCGATGACTGCTTAATTTTCTCCACAAAGGACTCCTCTGGCATTCATCTAAATTTTCAGACCCCCTTTCAAATTTATTCATAAGTTTCCTCTTTCCCAGTGACCCCAACATACTTGGTTCTGGGAAAGGGTCTGTCAAGGAATGGCAGATCTGCACCTAACCCAGAGTGAAGCCTTAGGGGTCCTGAGCCCAAGCTTGGATGGCCCCTTCTTTAGGGGCTGAGGCTGAGCTCACAGTCTCCCTGGGCCAGACATTTTAATTACTAGATTTTTTTTTTTTTAAGTTTAAGGGAGGAGGGCAGGAAAGTGTGATCGGGGAGCTTTGAAGAAATAGTGATGAATAGACCTGCCTCAATTTTTCCTCCTCCAGAAAGCCTCTTCCAATTAATTTTATTCTTACACGACCATCCGTTTGTTCTCAGTCCCTCCAGAGTAATTTTTTCTATCCCGAGTTGTTTTGGTTTGTTGCTTTAATCATAGAATTGAACTCACTAGCTAGACTATGAAAACTTCCAGAATTCTAGGAATATACCTTCCATTCATTCATGTGATTTAATAGTGTCCGGTAAGAAGAGAGAGCTCAATTAAATAAAAGTATTAGATTAATCCATTCATTAATTAAAAGAATAACATTGTCTATCATGAACCCCAAAGGTGTTCTGGAAAGAAAAAATACAACTATGAGAGCAAATATAACCAGTAGAACTATTTTTCCTCAAGGAAGAACCTTTTCAATTTAACTTGGCCATGAAATATTCAGTGCTCAGATTCAAGGGAACCTTTTCTAATTATTGATTTAGTGGGACTAAAATTTTTATATTAATTAGCAGCAATTTTGGTGATATGACATTTACTTGTTTAGAAAGAAGCAATTATATGGTAATGATACTGCTCTATGTTTATTTATTTATACCACCACATTGTTTTTAAAGAACTTGAAAAAGTTAAGAAGATTATATAATATATACCAATTAGAAATTGTTGTGAAAATTTAACACATGATTAGTTGCATAAAATAAAGTTAAAATTAAGTCTAAAATAAACAATGGATCCTTTAAAGACTTGCATATTTGCCAAAAATTTGGCTCTAAGCTTCCTGGCAACCAACTTAAAAATTATTAACTTGAATAGGTAATACACAGGATTTAAAAAACAGAAGTAGTTCAGTCAGCTCAGGAGAACTATAATGATTCTTAACACAAAGCCCAGGCAGAGACTTCTTTCGAGGATATTTATTGGGCTACATTGGTAAAATGCTCCTAGTTCTTGGCAACAGCCTTAAGTGTGAACCAAGGTGAGTTTCATGAGGCATGTTTATAGTGCCCTTCAATACAAATGATCTTCAATCAAGTGCTGTTCAGTAAAAGCAGTTCTACTGATATTTATACAGTGTGAGTTCCCTGGTCTGGCTGATTTGGGAAGAAATTTGAGAGTATCTGCCTAGTTGAAGGAATACTCTATCAAGTAAGTGGGGCTAGTTGGCACTGTGATAAGTAACTAGAAAAACTTAGCAGCTTAAAACTCCAATGTTTATTTCTTGTCCATGCTATACATTCATCATAGGTTGACAGAGGGGTTCTCTTCATTGCAGTCACTCAGTTACCCAGGTGCATAGAGGCCACACAGACTGGGGAAAAGAACGTTCTCCTGACATTTTACTGGCCAAAGCAAGTGAGCTACTGAGGAGGCCAAGCTTCCACAGGATGGGCATGTACCGTCTTTCCGTGGGGAGGTGCGTGGGATATTGTAAATAACAATGCACGTTATGACAACTGTTCATCCTTAACAAATCTCTAAAGAATGATTTTTTCAGCTGACATTTTCTAAGATCTTTGGGTGACAGACCCCTCCAAACAGCATTATTTCCTACTGACTCCTTAAAATGCCATGCTCTCTGCTGGTAGTTAAAAATGAGAACTGTCTTCTTTGAGGAATAGACCAACTTGGAGTAGGATTGGTATTTTAACATGAAAATGCAGCAGCCTATCAGACCTCCATGACAGAATATTCTCAATACTTAATACTTTTTATTATTTTGATCACATGCACCTTGCGTCTATTCCTTCTCTAGTTACAACATATGCTAACTAGACTTATATACAATCACAGATAGCTATAATGGTGGTGTCTTTTATGATTCACCTTTACCATTCTTTTCTGACTCCTCCCATCAAAAACATTTAGTGACTCCCAGTGGCATTGCTAGCATATTTGAGGCCTTGATTAGATTATTTTTATAACACCCATCCCTGCCTCCTACTATGTGATGAAATTATTTTCATGTAATATTTGGTAATTAACATAATTGTAAAATCTTTTTAAAAAACAAGTAAAAAGGATGATTGTAATTTTAAAGATTACTCAAGCTCATAGACTATTTTATGTATGAAATAAAAGTTAAAATTTTCAAATAAAATTATTATACTTGCATTTTGCATTTAAAAATTGTAGAAAACTCCACTGATCCTATAGTCTGATAGAAGCAAAGCAACTCAAGTTCTGATGCTTTGACTTAAATCACAGCTCTGTCTGCCCGAGGCAGCTTAAGGTTTCACAATTACTCTTGGATGTATGTAGTTAAGTGTGGGTGTGTTGGGGCCAACTGTATAACTGGGAGTTGGCTGAATTAACTTTCATGTAGAACACAATGTTTAGTAAAGGATACATAATAAAAATAAGATAATTTAAGCCTTATAATGTATTATTAGAAGTCAACATTAATGGCAACAATCATTTAAGAATAAGCATTGCAAAATATTTTTGAGAAGTATTTTATTGCTTTATTATTTAGAATTCTAGGCACAAGGCAATGATAAAATCAGAATGGCTCAGTTTTATTACTGCTTTAAAATTCCCTATATACAGGGCACCCCCCTATTGCCTATACCTAGGACTACTGCTAATACCCCCATTTGGACAACCACAGGTAACTCCCTATTGTTGACATAATTAAGTACAAAGTAATCACCCTAACAAAGTTCTTCATCTGGTGGCCTCCTCTACAACACCCCTCTTGTGAAAATACCTCATCATTTAAAATATTGAAAATATTGTACTCCCCAAGCCCTCTTCCTTTTAAAAAACACACTTCTGTGTATTTATTAATATTTCTCCCTCTGACAATTACAATGTGAAGAGCAAAGACTTTAGATCCAGGATTTTTTTGCGTTTGAACTTTCTCTCTGCATTTAAAAATTGTGTAACCTTGGGCAAGTTATTGAACATATCTGGGTCTTAGCCCCTGCACCTGGAAAAATAGTGATAAAAGCCTCAGTTACAGACACTACCATCAGAACATAAAATATATGTGAGAGTGTCTGTCACAATAATTACCTTTTTAATCTTTTATCTCCCTTACTCAATTTTATGTATCCAGCACTTTCAGAACTTTGTTAAAAATAGGTCCTTATAGAACTTGAACAACTGAATTGAGCTGATTAAACTTGATGGTATACAAGTCACAAGGGACGTGGTAGAGGCTGAGGTTCCAGCCCTTTCTGCAATTGCTTCAGCTGTGAGCTCTGAGCATCGTCATGAGAAGAAAATGTAGGATATTTCTCATTTGGCCTCAGTTCCTCTCCTTCAGCTGTCAAAACAAGGTGCAGCAGAAGCATACCCGGGAATGGTGACTGCCCGGGAATCTGGATGAGGTGTCCATTTTACCTTCAGAATTGTGTTAGCATTTTCAGCAGCTCAGAGATCAAGAGTGCTATTGTCACCAGGGTTAGTGCTGAGTCCTGAACAAATACCAAGTTAGGAGGAAGATGAGTCAGCCTTCAGAGCTGCACAAACCTCATACTCTTCCGATATTTTAAGCAACAGAGAGTGGTAAGCAGCTGTTAGATATCGTTGCTTCTTTGTTCAGGCAAGGCTTAGCCTGGAAAGAAAATGGTCATAGTTTCCAGGCCATTTAAAACTCTGCTTTCTGAGAGTTGCTACAGCACACATAGCTTGGATCATACAACTGAGTTTTATATAGCCTCATCTCATTATTTCCTGATCCCAAACGGGTATTACGTTTGTTGTCCAAGGAGACCATGCCTTGTATTCCTCTTATAGTCTCTCCAAACTTAAATATCAGTCTTGGGCCCATAGTAGGTATTACAGTTAAACACTAATTTTGTATAGGACTTTAAAATGAGCAGTTACTTCTAGTTCCATTCTTTCTTTTGAAATCACCACAACCCCATAAAGTAATTGTTATAATCTTTATTTTATAAGGTCAAAAAGTTAAGGTTCTGAGAGACTGAGTACAATGCAATAGATCATATAACTAGTAGTCAGCAGAGCCTGGATATATATATGGAATTCTGAAAAATTATATGGAATCTATATAACAAATTCCATAAATCCTGTCTTAAATTTTATTGTTTAATGAAAGCTTAATTTAAAAAAAATCTTTAATTTCTTCCTAGGTTTTGCATTCTTATTCCCCGTATTTTCCTTCTGGTTCTGTAATTAGAATACCTTTTGTAATTTGTGAAGATGTAGCTCTAGAACACAGTTATTTTGTTTGTACATAGAAAAGTTTATTTGTGCATATGTAAGGAAACAGGGCACAGGCAAGTTCCCAAGTAATAAGAAAACAAAATTTTATTTGTATTTTAGTTAATATCTGTATAACAGACATCCAGAAAAATCACAATATTTTGGGGTATTGTTATTCACCTTAAAGACAAGGAAAGGTAAGTAAGGGTTTCTGGTCAAGGAGAGCACAAGTGGTGTAAATAATTTAAATTGTTAGACTCATTTGATCAGTCAATAGATAATTTGCTGTCATGGCTGGAGTGTGGTTTTGAACACACTACAATCGGGGGAAGGTCAGATACTCTGGGAGTTAAATCCAGATAACCCGGTTTGTACACTAAAATGACGCCAGAGGAGCTGGAGAGCTACCTAGATTTTTCATTTTGGTCTCGTGCTGCCAATAGCCAACAAGTCTGAGATTGCTGGAAGACACTTGTCTCAATTATTATGTTATGATTCATAGATTCCTGGTATACAATGTAATTGAGTATTTTGTCTTGAGAGGCTTCCTCTTTCAGTTACTGCTAGGCTAGGGTAAATAAACATCTTATTTATATCAACAAAGTAATAATTTAAGCAAATTAAGTGTCAAAGCCTGCTAAAACTGTAAAAGAACTTGAGTTTCAATATGGGTGAGTGTAAGCACAATAATTTAGTCTTTATTTGAGGGATTATTGAATATGATGAGCAAACATTTTATGTTGCTTTCATAATTAATGTTCTCAATAATTTACCACATCTTTTTCATCTCATTCATGAAAATTTTAAAGGATTAACTGTAAAAGAGTATTTGAGGAAGTTGGCTTAATGGATCACCAAAGAGGGAAAGAGTGGTCCAGGGTTTGGTGGGCATATCATTATTGTAGCTACAGAGAAATCTCTATTTTTATCTCCCAGTTTAATCCCTCCATGGTACTCAATGTACATTAACATGAAATAGATCACCATGCTTCTCAGTTAAAATAATGCACGGACATTTAGATTGATGATTACTGCTGCATTCAAGGTTCTATAAATAATGATAACATTACTGTCTAGCACATTATATAAGATCCTCTAAATTATAAGTAGAAGATGTATCATGTCATGGTCAAGTCTAATATATATAATTTACAGGCTCAATTCTCACTGTCATAGTGTCTGTTGAAGAGGACAAGAATAATCACCCTTCTCCAGAAAAATATGTGAAGTCTGTGTCTTTTTGTAAATCTAGAGTTTAAGAAATTGTGCAATCCAAAGGAATATCCCTCTCAAGGGGAAAAACGAATCATTTATGATCACTTCCTCCTACAAGTTTCATTAAATGCATTTTGTGAACTTAGTATATGATGGGAACAATGCTGAGTATGATGGTGGTAGTAGTAGGAGTTGGAAAAAAGTGTTGGACATCAGCCCTGCTTTCACTGTTACCACTAGCTCATTGAGGAAAGTGTAGCAGTCTCTCTCTTTCTGCTGGTAAGGAAGTACCCCGAAGTGTTATTAAAAATTCTTTTATTTATCTTTAATTTTGTCCTCAAAGTCCTATGCTTTGATTGTTTTTGTTGTTCTCTAAAACCATATTTAGCTAATGTTCCCCTTTCTCATACTTATGACTATCCATCTTTTAAGTATTTCTCTCTCAACACAGCTTTATCATTTCTTATCTCATCTGTCTTTTTTTACATTTTTGCTGGTTTTCTTAACTTTGGGCTCCATCTTGTTTTTCTATTTGCTGTTATTTTGTATGTTTAGAAACCTTCCACCATCATTACCTCTTGGTGCATAGAATTGAGTTTTTCTGCTTTCCAGTTAATAGCTTATCACACATCCAGAAAAGACTCTCTTTTGTTTTATTATAATCTTTAATTTATTCATCTACATCTAGTCTCCTTTTATAAGTAACCATTAATTGTCTAGTATATTAGGTTGAACTTTATGAAACTGATATTTATTTAAGTAAAAAAAACATTGAATATCAGCAATTTCATATAATTCAAACAAATGTGTTTTGCCAATCCACATTTGTTATTAATTACTAGAGGCCCAATATATGAAATTCATGCAAGAGTTGGCCTTCCTAGGATGCCGAGAAAAAGGAATCCTCATGCACTGCTGGTAGGAATGCAGACTGGTTCAGCCACTGTGGAGAACAGTATGGAGTTTCCTAAAAAAACTAAAAAGGAACTCCCATTTGACCCAGTGATCCCACTTCTAGGAATACATCCCAAGAAACTAGAAACACCAATCAGAAAGGATATATGCACCCCTATGTTCATAGCAGTACAATTTACAATAGCTAAGATTTGGAAACAACCTAAGTGCCCATCAGTAGATGAGTGGATTAGAAAACTGTGGTACATCTACACAATAAAATACTATGCTGCCATAAAAAGGAAGGAAGGAACTACCATTTGCAATACCATGGATGGACCTGGAGAGCAATATGCTAAGCGAAATAAGTCAGTCAGAGAAAAATAAATATCACATGATCTCACTCATTTGTGGAATATAGTGAACAACATAAACTGATGAACAAGAAGAGATCCAGAGACAGAGAAGCATCAATCAGATGGTCAAACCTTAGAGGGAAGGTAGGGGAGTGTAGGGGTATGGGGGAGAGATCAACCAAAGAACTTGTATGCATGCTTATAAGCCTAACTAATGGATACAGACACCAGGGATGTGAGGACATGAGCAGGGGTGTGTGGGGGGCAATGGGGAACAAGGACACATATGTAACACCTTAATCAATAAAGAAAGAAAAAACAAAGTAAGTAAGTAAGTAAGTAAGTAAGTAAGTAAATAAATAAATAAATAAATAAATAAAGAGAGAGAAAAGAAAGAGTATGCCTTACTTCCCCCAGCTGGTGGCACTGGCTTTCCTCTGGCACCAGGGACCTGAGCTTCCCTCCGGCCAATGGCAGGCACCTGGGACCCGGGCTTCCCTCGTAGCCCCAGTTTCATCTGGAAGGTTGTCCAGAAGGGTGTCTGGTCTAATTAGCATATTATGCTTTTATTATTATAGATATGTATACTAGTGACCCGTTGCATGGATTCATGCACATTGAAAGGATATTAATTAGAAGGTGGTTGGCAGGGTGGGACTGGGCAAGATGGGCCAGACATGCCCTGAAGCCAACCTCCCGCAGTCCCTCCTGGTGTCTGCAGAGTGAGTGGGGTCCCTCCAGCAGGTGGGGCCCCTTGGTTTGGCCTGCAGGGATTGGGCTGAAACCAGTTCTCCGACATCCCCCAAGGGGTCCCGGAGTGCAAGAGGGCACTCTGCAAAGTTGCTGTTGTACGGGGTGTGGAATGCAAATGCAAGTGTGCAGTAAACCCGATTCGGGGCCAACAGTACCCCAGCAACAACATAACCCATGGCTGAAGGTGGAATCGTGCTGCCCCGCCTCTCTGGTTTTGGGCTACGTCATCCAAGAACTGTCGCTGCCAACTCGTTGAGCATCTTCTCACTGGTGGTCAGTGAGTGTCATAGTGACCAGTTGAATGGTAGAAGGGACACTTAGCATATTAGCCTTTTATATATATAAACTAGAGGCCCGGTGCACGAAATTCATGAATGGGTGTGTGTGTGTGTGTGTGTCCTTCAGCCCAGCCTGCACCCTATCCAATCTGGGACCCCTTGAGGGATGTCTGACTGCCCTCTCACAATCCAGGACTGCTGGCTCCCAACCTCTTGCCTGACTGCCTGCCTGATTGCCCCTAACCTCTTATGCCTGCCAGCCTGATTACTCCCTAACCACTCCTCTGCCAGCAGGATCAACGCCTAATTTCTCCTCTGCCAGCCTGATTGCCCCTAACTGCCCTCCCCTGCCAGCCTGGTCACCCTAACTGCCCTTCCTTGCAGGCCTGGTCCCCCCCCCAACTGCCCTCCCCTGCAGGCCTGGTCACTCCCAACTTCCCTCTCTTGCATGCCAGGTTGCCCCTAACTGTGCTCCTCTGCTGGCCCAGTCACCCCTAACTGCCCTCCCCTGCCAGCCTGGTTGCCTCTAACTATTCTCCCCTGTAGGCCTGGTCCCCCCCAACTGCCCTCCCCTGCAGGCCTGGCCCCCCCAACTGCCCTCCCCTGCAGGCCTGGTCCCCCAACTGCCCCCCCCTGAAGGCCTGGTCCCCCCAACCGTCCTCCCCTGCAGACCTGGTTGCCCCCAACTGCCATCCTCTGCTGGCCTGGTTACCCTTAATTGCCCTCTTCTGCAGGCCTGATCGCCCCCAAGTGCCCTCCCTTGCTGGTCTGGTCCCTCCCAACTGCCCTCCCCTGCTGGCCATCTTGTGGCAACATGGGGCCAGCCATCTTTGACCACATGGGGGTGGCCATCTTGTGTGTTGGAATGATGGTCAATTTGCATATTACCTCTTTATTACATAGGTTAGTTGAAAAATATACAATGTTTTATGTATATGTATGCATCTATTCCCTGACTAAATTAGTGATGCTACCTATATCAGATTTCAAGTCTATATAAACATGGGATTGTTCCTGGGCTCTATATTCTCTTCCACTGGTGCTCACCATTGCTTAGGTATCATGAAATACAATGACTTTGCTTCTTCCCCTAATATTGTTTTAGATATATATGTGTCTTTACAGGTCTTCAAAGTAGATTTTAGATAATATTTAGCAATCACTCCTCTAATTTTAAAATAATTCCTGTCCATCTCTTAGTCTATCTGATCGACTGTTCTTTATAATTTCTCAACCATGTATTTCAGATCTTCTGTTGCATTTTTACATTGACTGTTATAATTTTAATAGCCAATATTTCTATCAGTTCTTGATTGTTCCTTTGTAGTAGCATCTTATTGGTTCTTTTTCTAGTTACATATATATATATATTTTATTATTATTGTTGACATTATTACAGATGTCCCCATCCTTCCCACCCCCCTTGTCCCTTGTACCCAGCCTCACCATCCATCCTCCCTCTTGCCATCACCACACTGTTGTCCGTGTCCATGCATTTTGCATATATGGTCTTTGGCTAATACCTTCACCTTCTTTAATTCAGTCCCCCCATCCCCACTGACAGCTAATGAACATAATAAACTGATGAACAAAATAGAAAAAGAGGCATGGATATGTGGGCCAGTCTGACAGCAGCACCTTATTCTTGATTTAAGATGTAATATCTTCTCATCTTTTCAAAAATAATGATGCTTTCTTTATTTGTTTAGTTTTCTCTTGGCAAAGTCTCCTTTTGCTCCAGTTTGCTTCTCATCTCTCCCATCCCCCAGGTGTGGCTTATTGGAAGCTCAGTGCTCATGATTGGAACTTGCCAGTTGTGGACTTCACTGTAGTCTGAACCAGCGAGGCTGCTGGGGAACCTGCAATACCAGTATCTTAATGCCTCTCCTCTTTGATTCATCAGTTTTTCCAGAAAAGAGTCTTCTAAATTCCAACCTCATGAGACTGGCTATTAGCATCCTTATAACTGAGTGAGGAAGACAAATGGAGATCTCATATTCAGTATGTGAGCTTATACTTAATTCCACTATTTTCAGTATGGCACTTTTTTTTTATCACTAGATTTGGTGTCCTCCAACTTCAAGGAATCTTTGTTTTATTATCTTTAGAGAATAAGCTTCCAGTTCTTCTGCTGGGTGGAGTAGGAATTCTTACACTGAGTGGAGGATAGTATCTGGACATCTGTTTCATAAACAGTTTTTTTTTAAAATCAGTCCTCTTTTGTTTTTGCTTGCTTCTACCTTTACCAGCTCTTAGAGGTGCATGATGCTGAAAAAATTTGAGTGTTAGAAAGGTTTTATGAGACAAATGAGATAGTTTGGAGGTTTCTCTGCTACCAGTTTAGGAGGTCTCTTTCTTAGTTTGCTAAGTCTAATATTCATTCTTCTGTTTTTCATCATCTGAATTTTTATTGCTATTCTTTCATCCTCTGTTCCCCTTGTTCTTATAGTTTTATACCTCAAAAGATTCCTTCATCATTGTTTTATATAGTTTATGGAGGGGGTGGATTAAAAGACACACATATAATCCCCATTTTTAACTGGAATTCCTGCTGTTATGTTTTATTATTTCCTTATTGTTTCCTTGGCCACACTCTTACTGGTGCTTTGAGTAATCATTTAATTCATTAATTTATTTTTTCCATTGTTTTTATTAAGGTATTATATGTGTACATATCTTACCATTGTCCCCTCCCCCCCACCCCACTCCCATACATGCCCTCACCCCCCAATGTTTTGCATCCATTGGTTATTCTTATATGCATGCATAAAAGTCCTTCAGTTGATCTCTTATTTCCCCCACCTCTTCCTAACCTTCCCGCTGTAATTTGACAGTCTGTTTGGTGCTTTACTGCCTCTGTATCTATCTTTTTGTTCATCAGTTTGTAATGTGTTTTTTATTATCCACAAATGAGTGAGAGCATGTGGTATTTTTCTTTCGTTGACTGGCTTATTTCACTTAGCATAATGTTCTCCAATTCCATCCAGGTTGCTACAAAGGGTAAGAATTCTTTCTTTTTTATGGCAGCATAGTATTCCATTGTGTAGATGTACCATAGTTTTCTGATCCAGTCATCTGCTGATGGGCACCTAGGCTGTTTCCAAATCTTAGTTATTGTAAATTGTGCTGCTATGAACATAGGGGTGCATATATCCTTTATGATTAGTTGTTATCACTGATAAAGGTTTAATCTCCAACATTTATTGGCAGCTTATACAACTTAATAAAAGGAAGATAAATGATCCAATAAAAAAATGGGCAACAGACCTAAATAGAATTAGAATCTTTTTGAAAGAAGACAGAAGGAAGGCCAAGAGACACATGAAAACATGCTCAAAGTCACTAATTATCAGAGAGATGCAAATCAAAACGACAATGTGTTACCATCTCACACCTGTCAGAATGGCTATCATCAACAAATCAAGAAAGGACAAGTGGTGGTGAGGATGTGGAGAAAAAGGAACCCTCGTGCACTGCTGGTGGGAATGCAGACTGGTGCAGCCACTGTGGAGAACAGTATGGAGTTTCCTCAAAAAACTGAAAATGGAAATCCCATTTGACCCAGTAATCCCACTCCTAGGAATATATCTTAATTCATTAATTTAAATGTTTTGTGATAAATGTATTTAAAATTAAAAAATTTTTCTCCTAGTATTATTTTGTTTTCAGAATTTGACCTGAAAGTTTTCATTGTTATTTAACCACTAGTAGCCTGGTGCACAACATTCATACATGGGTGGGGGGGGTGGGGTGTTCCTTAGCCTGGCCTGCACCCTCTTCAATCTGGGACCCCTTGAAGCATGTCCTACTGCTGGTTTACAGGGATCGGGCCTAAACCAGCAGTCAGACATTCCTCTCACAATCTGGGACTGCTGGCTCCCAGCTGCTCACCTGCCTGCCTGTCTGCCTGATTGCTCCTAACCACTCTGCCTGCTGGCCTGCTCGCCCCCAACTGCCCACCGCTGCCAGCCTGCTTGCCCTCAAATGCCCCCCCACCAGCCTGATCACCCCCAACTCCCTCCCTGTTGGACTGCTTGCCTTCAACTGCACCCCTCTGCTGGCCTACTTGCCCCCACCTTCCCTTCCCACTGGCCTGCTCAACCCCAACTGCCCCCCTGCTGGCCTGCTCACTCCAAACTGCCCCCCACCCCCGCTGTCCTGATCACCTCCCACTGACCCCCACTGATGGCCTGCTCACCCCCAACTGGCCCCCCTGCTGGTCTGCTTACCCCTAATGGCCCCTGCTGTCCCATCCTGGCCTGATCACCTCCCGGCAACCCAAGGTCCCAGCCCCTCCTTTTTTTTCTTTTTCTTTTTTCAGAGCTTCCTTGAGTGGAGGCCAGGGCTGGCTGGAAGCCATTATCTAGGATTTATCTATATTCTATAATTGAAACTTCGTAGCCTTGAGCGGAGGACAGGGCCAGCCAGGGCAGCCGGGAAGTTTGGCTTCCTCCATTGCCGGGGCAACCCAAGCCTCCTGCTCTCTCCAGCTCCATGGCTGGTGCCATCTTGGTTGGGTTAATTTGCATACTCACTCCTGATTGGCTGGTGGGGGTGGCTTGGCATAGCAGAGTGATGGTTAATTTGCATGTTTCTCTTTTATTAATGTAGATAAATGTTTCACAGTATTTCTCATGTGTTTCTGTTTAGCCAAAACATTTTTTAGTAAAAAGTTCTATAGTTTCTTGTAACATGGAAATTTGAAAGCTATCACTTACTGATTTTTTATTTCATTGCATTGTGATCAAGTCAATAAGTCTATATAATATTGATTCTTTGGGATTTATTGAAGTTATTTTGTGGCCTAATTGTATGGTGGATTCTTTTTGTAAGAATGTCTGGAAGAAAAATGTGCCCTGTCTGTTTATTGGGTGAAGTAATTTCCAAATAGCTATAGATCAAGTTTATTCATCCTCAAATCTTTTTTATTCTTGGTTATTCTTTATAACTTATTGGTCCTTCTTCATAGTTTCTCCTTTCTTCCTAAAATCTAAAAGTCTCCCTTTTTTGTCTGGCATCTGTAGGATTCATAGAAAGACCTAGCAACTTCTGCAAATAGTGATTATCATTCTGTGAGTTTGTCTGATCCTGCTTCCATTTTATTAATACAGTGGGATTTTGGCTATTTATATTTTTCTGTCTAGCAAACACAGGAAGCCTCTCTTCTTTGTCTTTATTCTTTATTTTGTCTGTTCTTATTTTTCTGATATGTTTTCAGAACAGCCTCAGTTTCATGCATAGCAGCACCTTAGTGTCCATCCCAGTATTTTTATAAATTAAACTAGAGGCCTGGTGCACAACATTCGTTCATGGGTATGGTCTCTAGGCCTGGCTGGTGATCTAAGAGTGAGGGTCTGGTGTGGAAGGGCAGGTCCCAGCTGACCTCTGGGCCCTGGGCAGCACGTGGGCCCCCAGGCCCCCGCACACCCCCCTCTGCCTGAGTCACGGCACCCAAGTCCCCACGTGGAGATGTGGTTAGTGTGGCCAGACGCTGCAGGCAGGGGCACAGCTTAGGCCTCAGAGCCGTCCAGTAGCACCTCATGGGAGCTGGGCGGGCAGCGTGCTCTCTCCTGGTTGGCCTCACAGTCTGGCTCCTGCGTGAACCTATGGGGAGCCCAACTGGCCCCTGTGGTCCTGGTGGCTGCAGCCCGGCTCACCCAGAAGAGGCTGCGTAGGTGCTGGGTGGACTCCTTGTGGGTGCCTGGCACCTGAGCTCAGGGCCTTCCCCGGCATGTGATCCCTGGCATCCCAGGGAAGGGTAGCAGGGGGAGTGAGAGCTAGCTCGGCGGACACCCCACATTTCACCTCATCTCCATCCCTGTCACTGCTGCCCCCAGGTAGCTGGCGAGAGGTTGCAGCCCCCCCGCCCGGATGCTGTGGGAGGTTGGTCACCGCCACCCACCCCCAGTTCTCCATCCCAGCCCAGGGCCCGGCCCCAATCTGGCAATCAGAGCTGCTGGTTGCTGTCTGTGGGATGTTTAGTCAGGGCCAGGCCTCCCCCCCGCCCCCCACCTGGCTCCCTCAGCGCCTGGGAGCTGGGAGGCGGCCCTGCCCGACCCCCCACCCCCCACCGCCGCTGCTCTCCATCTGCAAGGTGATCAGCAGGGCGATTGGACCCCTGCTCACCCACCTTGGCCTGGTGCCACCTGCTTCCCTGCTCCACCATCCCACCACGGTACTGCTCTCATTGGGGCCCTATGGGGCCGGCAGCACCTCCACTGCTGCCCACTGCCAGCATGTGTCACCAACTCCCACCATGTTCCGTGCCACCCCTGGTGGTCAGTGCACATCATAGTAAGCAGTTGAACTCCTGGTTGAACAATTTGCATATTAGTCTTTTATTATATAGCAGTGATTCGCAAACTGCGGCTCGTGAGCCACATGCGGCTTGTGAGCTGCAGTTTGCTGCTCTGTTTGACTAATGAGTTTGCCGACCACTGACCTAGACTCTCGATTCCAATAATTACAGGCTGTTGTTGTTCCTTGTGATTAAGCCCCTATCCCAGTGGTCAGCAAACTCATTAGTCAACAGAGCGGCAAACTGCGGCATGTGGCTCGCGAACCACAGTTTGCCAACCACTGTTACGTAGGATTGGATTATAAGTAGTCCTATCCAAATGAATCTTACATTATGAAATCAAGTAATCACAGAGAGGTAAACGGTACTTTATAGAAACTCACATCAATTATTTTTACTTTATAAGTAGAAAAACCGAGGCCTAGAGGAGTTAAGTGACTTTTCTAAAATTCTGTATCTAGTTCATCTGGTTAGTTAATGTGATCTATTAACACTTTTCTCAAATTGAAATTGAGGATAGAAATATCTTCACAGACCTAATGATAAAATATGATAATATTTGTGAAAGTGCATTTTAAGCAATGAAGTGTTTTACAAATGTAAATAAAAACCATTATTATAGTTTAGGACATGTTTCATGATAGCAGAATGCCTCTGAATTACTAATGCATATATTAACCAATATTGCTATTAATATGTATCAGACTCATTATGAGGGCTTCCTGTTTCAGAGATGATTAAATGTCCTAGCTCTCTCAGTACTTCCTGTTTAGTAGAGAAGTCACAGATGTAGAAGAGAAACCCAATAGAGTATCTTAAGAGAAGAAAGCTAAAGGCCACAGGTTTTCTAGTGAAGGAGTGTTCACCTCTCCCAGGAGGTCAAGGGAGGCTCCACAGAGGACACATAATATTCCCCGACCCCTCTGAGTTAACATTGTATCCCTTGCTTGAAATGACCATCTCTCCTTGATTTTCTGGTGAACATGCATGCATTGTTAGTCCTATGGTATTTCTACAGAATATTGTGGGAGTGATGGTGTAATAACAAAGGTTTCAGAGTTACGCTGCACTTGGTTTTGGGGCAGCTTATAAATCATATATTTTGCAGAAAACAGGGAGCCATTGGAAGGAAATACTTATATGTAGTAACAGTGATGCCTTAGTATATTGAAACATCATTGGTGTATTCCTGCATAGACTGGGTACATTTGTTTGTTGAACATTTTTAGGAAAACATTTTATTATTGTTTGGCTTAGGGTAGCCATTTATTTTTACTCATGGATATTCTACCTCCTTATGCTATAATTTTCCTAGTGAAACTGTATTTAGAGTAAGATGCCAAGAATCCAGGAAGGGAAGAAAAGTGAGGAAGTTTGTGAATAGCCTAAGAGAAATTGAGGGGAGTCACTTATGTTTTCCAGACTTGTCAACCTCTTGATTTTCTTCCAGAAATTTTATTATTTTATATGTTATTTTTCTTCTTTTACCTTCCCTTTTGTATCTCTCTCTCTCTGCCCCACATTATTTCCCTCCTTCCTTTCTTTCATTTACCCTCCCTCCCTTTTACCTTCCTTCCCTTCCTCCCTCCCTTTCACCTTCCTTCCCTCCCTCCCTCCCTTTCACCTTCCCTCCCTCCCTCCTTTCTTCTTCTTTTTCCTTTCTTTCCTTCCTTCAACACAGAGCATGATTCTTCATTTTTGTTCCCTTCTGATATTTCTTTTTGGATGAAGATGGGCTTACAGCAGCTTACACTCTATATCCCCTTTTTACTGGTAAACCCTGAACTATCCAAGGCTCCTTCCAGGCTGGGACAGAGTCTAAATTGTAAGTGACTTGACTCGGAAATTTTTGTATTTCAGTAGTGTACACCTAATTTATTTAATGGGAATAGAGGTCATTTTTTAAACAATGAAAAAATTTTGACTCAAATAATTGCTCCTCTCACTTACTAAGCTAAAGATGTTCCATAAGCAGTAAAATGTTGAAAAGCCAATGATTTTTTATATTGGCTCAAAATGGCTTGGATTTACATTACTATATATCCACCCAGAATAACAGCTCTTGTTTGTTTTATTATTACTCCATGTGCTTCTGTAGTTACATTCCAGTGAAAGTGGTGACTTAGTTATTGTTCTTAGTGCATTACATTTTATACTGCTCTTTTGTATTGAAGTTTGTATTATGGTTCTTATTTCTAATTTTACATCATCTCTTTTCTTTGAATTAATCACATTTGCATTACAATGTCAAAGGGGCAGACATTTTTATTTCTCTCCAAAATAATATGAAATTACATATCATACAGTTTAAAATTGTGAATAAATGTATTAGTTTTAATTTGTTCCCTTTAATAATTTTAAGGCTATTCTTCTATTTCCTTTTTTAAAGTTTAGAAGGTCCAGCAGTATAGCTTTGTGTGTGTGTATGGAGGGAGACACCTCAGAATGATTTATAGTTATTAAGTGATTGCTATCCTTTTTTTTTTTTAACCAACTTGTGAATGGGCAGAACCAGGACTGAAACTCAGATCTCATGAGTCCCAATATATTGATCTTTCCTCTCTACAGTTCTGCCCTTCATACAATTAACATCATAAATTGCCATGGTCCCTGAAGATTAAGTAAAATAATTTCAAGGTGTGGATCTACTCCAACATGAAAGTTGAAAAAGCATGGATCAGGGCCAGTGGAGAGCATTAAAATTTTTGTAGTCACAAGGTGGCTCTTGTACATTGGCTTGGGCATCAAGGTAAAATTTATATTTATCAACACAAAATTTCAAGCAAAATTATAAAATATTTTGTCTGGTCAAAATAATTTTTGGATAATTTGGGGCTAGTTTGCCCACCCCACTTCTCTCATGAATTAACTATAATATTGAAACTCATTTTCTTTAGGTTAGAAAATGATAGAGATGGAAGTGTCTGAGGGCATTCATTTATTTCATTCCCTGAACATAAGATAGCACAAAAACTTTTCTAAATAGATGGATTTGTACTCTGTTTTTGAGAAGACTCCATACTCCTATAAAATAAACTTTTAAGTAAATTCTGGTAGATACATAAACTCATATAGAGGTTAATAAGATATGGTCTCTGATTTTTTATAGGGACTTTAAAATCAGAAGAAATGATAAACATCTGATTATTACAGGAAGATTATGGTAATGGTCATAAAGTATGTATGAGAAAACAGGTTCTGAGAAATCAGAGTGATAAGGGCATCTGCAGCTTAGGCAAATCAGGAAGGGCTCCTTGGTAGAGGCATTAAGATGAAACTGAAGGATGTGTAAGAGTTCATGAAGGGTGTGAGGTGGAAGGGATTTGGGGTAAAAGACATGAGCAAAGGTCTGGAGTCTCTGGAGTGTGTGACTTGGGGCATTTAGTTCAGATACAAAGCAACCTTTTATTCCACAAGGGGACACAGGTCATAGGTAAGAAAGTCCTAAGAGGTAAATCTTTTTTTTTATATATATATATTTTTATTGATTTTTTTTACAGAGAGGAAGGGAGAGGGATAGAGAGTTAGAAACATTGATGAGAGAGAAACATCGATCAGCTGCCTCCTGCACACCCCCTACCGGGGATGTGCCCGCAACCCAAGTATATGCCTTTGACCGGAATCGAACCTGGGACCCTTCAGTCCACAGGCCGGCACTCTATCCACTGAGCCAAACCGGTTAGGACATAAGAGGTAAATCTTCACAGGGAGCAGAGCCAGAATGGAGACAACCATAATGGCAAAGTGAGAATTTATCAGTGAGTCCATAGTGATCGATGCGTGCTTTGGAACCAGAGGAATCAGATGAGAACCATGCTTTAGAAAGGTGAATCAAGGGAGTGTGTATCAGAGATTGAAAGGAGGATGTGACTGGAGACAAGGAGGGCAAAGCAAGGAGATGTGAAGAGGGTAGTGATAGAAGGGGGTTTGGAAGGAACTAGTTGATGGTAAGAGAGCTCCTGGACTGTGCAATTGAATTGATGAAGGAGATAAAGGAGTTCAAATAAAGAAAACCAAGATCCCTGCTCCCAGTGTTTCTGTCTGGTTGACTGGTAGTAGTATGGTGGCTCTACAAGAACAAATAAGTCTGGGGAGGAGCTTTTGGGGTACAGAGTGAGGGTGGTGGATGGTGAATGAAAGGTTTCTTTACATCTGAACTAAATGCCCCATGTCAGCTTAAACCATTGGGCACATAAAATATTTTACACCTTGAATCTGTTTTTCACTGGGCCTGTGTGATTTTTTTTGTGTTGCCTTCTGCTTATAGACTGTATTTTATGAGCATGTGCTCACTGAAAAATAACTAGGCCTATCTGGCAGTTGTAACAATATTAAAAATTCCCAAACTCTAAAACAGCATCCACAGCAGTAGCAATAACAGCAGCAGCAATCAATGGTAACAAGAGCAGGGATTTCACAGTCTTGTGTTGCTCACCATCTCCTGAAACACTACTCATTATATTGCTTCCCACGTGGTGACTCCATGCCAAACTCCAGCCTGCTCTGGGTCAGGGCTTGCTGGGGGTGCTGCCTGTTCCATTGTGTGTGCTGCACTGGGATCAAAGCATTCTTTCTTCCTCCTCATCTACCTCTTCTCCCTACTGCCTGTCTGCCTTCTCCTGCAGGGGGTCAGGCTGGCCACATTTGCACATCTCAGTGCGTAGCCCTTTTATACAAAGTTTTCTTTGTTAATCAGGAGAAGTAAATGCAAATCCTCTCTATGGACAATGCACTGCTTTGAGAAGAAGGTGTGACAGTGATATAATGACCTGGTGAATTTTCAAGCAAGGAGGATCAAAATATCTTGGTTTTATTTTCCAGAGATTAGTTAGTATTTGAGGTGTGTGTGTGTGTGTGTGTGTGTGTCTGTGTGTGTGTGTATGTGTGTGTGTGTGTGTGAGAGAGAGAGAGAGAGAGAGAGAGAGCATGTGTGCGTGCCTGTGTATGTATGGGTGTGGAGAAGTGCATCTTTTTGTTTACATTCTTCCTCTGGAAAACAATGTCACTGTGTAATAGAGTTCTCGAATTTGCTTCTTTTCCATGTTCATACAAGAATCACCTTTATATTTGGTTGTCATGCAAGAAAGTTTTGTTGTTGAAACTGCAGGATATGTAATCTGTGTGCCTTTGACCGCTTAAGGGGCTATGATACCTAACCTTAGTGTGTCCTTCTCCAAGTCCTTGGCTAGGGTCAACACAGCTATGGGGGCTATCTCCTTGTCATAGTTAGCCATGAAGCCAGAATGAACTGAAACATAAGCACTGCCCTCCATAATATTTCTCTGCAAGATATTAATAAAAACACAGTAGCTGGGCTGTGCATTCTGTTTCTCACTTTGACTTGTCATTACTTCTTGCACCAATCAAGCACACAGTTGGTTATCACTTAATTGAAGTACAGGAATGTCACGAGGTGGTCTTGGGACATCCCAGCAATCTTTGGGTATGGCTTATACTTGAAGGCCTTCCTGTAGGTCTCTATGAGGTAGTTATTAAACATTTAAGAAAAAAGATGTAAAATGAAGAGGTCTATGTTGTGTTTTATTTAATCTCCCCTTTTGTTAGCACAGTAGCACCAAGAGGATGGTCGCTTTACGTGACCTCCTCTCCATGGGAATAGTAACTATAATGGGTTTAATTAACTATGTGGTATTGATGTGATTAGTTATCCTGGTGATTATACTTTAATAAAAGCACTTCATTGGAGATGCATGGGTGTTCTGCAGTGGCTGAGCTCTACACCGATATTTCATAACTGTCTAGACATTGGCACCGTGTGCATATTTTACCAACAACCCTTGAGAGAGGTTATCTTGTATGGCTTAAGGTAATTGAGAACTAATGATTTTGCCCCCTGGTTTCAGACTTGCTTGAGGCAGAGAGCAGAGAAACTGTGGGGGGAGGGGTAGAAGCCCATTTGTGTAAACTGAAAGGGAGGGGGAAGGGCTGTGTTTTGGAAACCATAT
Source organism: Corynorhinus townsendii (assembly GCA_026230045.1). NCBI lineage: Eukaryota > Metazoa > Chordata > Mammalia > Chiroptera > Vespertilionidae > Corynorhinus > Corynorhinus townsendii. The sequence continues at coordinate 27,365,821 of JAPDVU010000004.1, forward strand.
GCTCTTAGGAACTGTTTCTCTTTAAGCTAGCAATCAGAGAGACAGTCACACCAGAGGGAATTGAGGGTGTTTAATCTATGGGTGGACTGTATAAATACATTAAAATAAATGTACACAGTGTATGGAGACATATGCTCATATTAACAGGAACCCTGGCCATGCACATGTCTAGTAACATACACTCAGTCCATTTCAGTATGAAAAAGTAGATCGCTGTTTATATTTGGTCAGCAGGTGACTGGCAGTGTCCCTTTCACATGGCACAGTGGATAATGAAATCAGACTCTTTGGAGAAAATAGGGAAAATATAAAAGAAGAAACATATAATGCAAAAATTTCCATATGAAAATGTCAATAATAATATCACAAAAAACCCCAAAGAAGAAGAGAACAAAAGCAAAAAGATTATCTAGCTGTGCCTGGACCCTTCCACAACAAAACATCCCGCCTGGACCCCCTTAGCCCCCTGACTATTCAAACTTGGGTAATGGAGGAGGAGGAGGGGGAAGAGACGAGGGTGGGGAAGCGGATGGTGTGGATGGGGAGAAGGGTTTAGCAACCCAGCTGAAATAGACTCTGCTAAGAAATAATAGTTTTGGCACACCATCTCCTTTGCAGCAAGAAGTGCTATTTCTTTCCCATTCTGTTTTATTCAACTCTTCTTTTTTTCAAAAGATGTGCTTTCCTGTCACCTCTCCCTGAAGCTCTTTATTCTGCAGAGCTTGTCCTCCACATTCCCTGTCTAGAGACACACACTGAAACCACTGCAGGCATTTGACTGCCTCATGCAGCACAGGAAGGAACACTGTGGGCCATCCTAACAGCCAAACCCATAAACAAGCACCATTGCAAGCCCAAACAAATGGAAGAGAAGTGCCTCGGTGGAGGTACCTGCCAACAAGACTTGCTCCTCTGCCACCAGGGATGCTCTGGCGAAAGCCCCCATCCCTCATTAAATCAATAAAATCAAGTGTCCTTTATTTTAAGCTCTGCACTGCAATCCAGTAGCAAGGAGAGGGGCCCAGGCGTTTCATCTCATTGTTTCAAAACAGATCGTTTGGTTGGAATTGACAAAAGGTTCATTCCTTTACCTTTGTGGAAATGTCAGTAAAAAGGCAGGTGCTAGGCATTCGGACTCTCTTGCTCAGTAAAAGATAAAAAGGAGAGCGCGTGTGTGGGGAGGAGGATCTGTGACAGGCTAACTGCATGTACTGAAGCTTTCTAAGACATTTTGTTTAGCTTGATACTGTGCAGCAGTGAGGAGAGCGGTGGAATCTATTGTGTGCCAGCTGCATGAATCACCGGATTGAAGTCTAACAGCCTCAGATCCTCTTTTATACAGTAGAAGGGAGATTAAAGCAGGGAGCTCATATGTCACAAAATAGAGGTACAATGCAGTTCTGGCTTGCTTAGTGCACTCAGCCAGCATTTGATCCAAATTTAGCCAAAGGGAAGGAACAACCGTGTGCTGCTATCAGCCAGGGAGGTAACAAATGTTGGGCTGTAATATCCAGAATTCCTTTTCTGTTTCCAAAATGTCATCTCTCCTTTGTCAGCTTCATTATGATTGAATCTATGTATAGTCACAGACCAAATGGAAACAAACAAAAAACATCCAAAGGCTAGCTGAATTATCCTACACCTGCTTCTTCCTAAGCGGTGTAATTGATATATAGAGTTTTCTGCCTAGGACTTGCAACTGAATTTATTAACAAGGATTTGCTGAATGTTACAGTATATTCTAGAAGTTGAAAGTCATTTTGTTTAATGACTAAATGCGGGAGCATAAGCAAGAAGTGCTCTAGGAATTCAGAAAAAAAAGGTAAGTTCTAAGCTAAAATTTTTGAAAATAGAATAGAGAAAGATAGCAATATGTTGGGAGTACTAAGCCCTTTTAGATCTTTTACCTGTGATATATCATGTAACACAGAGTGTGTATAGGCTTGTATTATTGTCATCCCCACTTCATAGACAAGGAAACAGAAGCCCAGAGAGATATTTGTCCAGAGTCACTTAGTTTATAAGAGGCAGGGCAGGAATTTAAACTCCTAAACTACTCACTCTTAACCACATCCCCGACCTGCTTGGCAAAAGAATGAAAGCGAGGCACTGAAGGAGCAATCAGCCTGGCCCCTCTCCCCTTCCCCTTTGCCCAGTGAATTCTCCATTTGTCCTCACTGAACCTTCCAGGCCCTTATCTGTTTTCAACTGAATAAATAGCCCTGTTCTCTGTATTTAGATTTCCTTCTCTGAAAAGACTTCATGGTCAAACCAGGTATATATATATATATATATATTTTTTAAAGAGACCTTAGTGGTGGCTTGTCTAAGATCAAATAGGTTATAATCTTCAGACAAGAGACTATATTTGTCTTTTGAAACCCAGCCCAGTGTGTTCTTTCTGACAGCCCCCACTGCCCTTCCCGACTCCATGCTGCCCTTCAACATTGATGCTGAAGACCCACCACATTCTTCTGTGTTCCCCACACCCCTGCTATTTGCTTTTCTCTTTGCTGTATAGAGGAAACCTCAATGAAGATGGAAACCCATGCAGCTCCAGCCATCTGCAACGTCAGGGACTCCAATTCCAACTGAGCAGTCACATCTGCTCAATGACAGTGCTAGTCATCTTTTTTTGAGACTCCCATGAGCCATTCCAGGCATTTTGTCTTTCAAGTCCTCAATACAATTGGCAAATGATCTCATCTTATACCTTAATGAGAACATTGAGCTCATCAGACAAAAATTGTTTTTACCTCAATAATTTCTAACTCCCCTTTCCTTACTGTCCCACCCCTATACATACATAGGATTTTTAAAAGAAAAGTCTCTTCCACTTTCATCTATCTTCATTAATATAGAGAGTATATGTATACATATGAGTTACTTTAAATTCGTGGACTGTTAATTTTATTACCCCTGTTATATCTGTGTTTGTTTCTATTCATTTTTTCCCCTACTGGTTATGGGTTGTTATTTTTCTGCTTTTTTTTCCAGATCTCACAATTTTTGATTGAATATTAAATATTGTGAACATTATGTTGATGAATGCTGGATATTGTTTGCTGTTTTGGATTTTTTCTGGTGCACCTTAACTTAGAATCAATTAGATAGTTTTAGATTTCATTTGGAGCTTTCTGAGAGGTTGGGTGGGGTAAAATCTAGAGCAGCCTTTAGTCAAAGACCAATATTCTAAAAGTCTAAGGCTATTACTAAGTTCTAAGAATTCTACCCAGTCTTCTGTGCCTTTTTATGTTAGCTAGTGGGGATATGAACCATTCCCAGTTTTGTGTGAGCTCTGGGAGTTGTTTAGTCTACTGATTTCCAGTAGATTTTTTCAGCCTTTAGTAGTTTCTGCTCTCATTTGTGCTGTTCAGTACTTAGATAAAAACTGGTGGGCCTCTCGCTGTAGCCTCTCTTAAATTCTGCCCCATAGAGTCCAGCCACGTTGACCTACCTGAACTGCAGGCAGAAATGTGAGGGAAATTATGGGGCTCACATCACTTGTTTTCTTTCTTTCAGGGATCATAATTTTGAAATGTGTGCTATCAAATATTTCAAAATTCTTGTTTCATATTTTTTAGTTGTTTAAAATAGGAGTGTAAATTCGATCCCTATTAACCCATTATGGTCAGAAGTAAAATTCTCGACTGTTGTTAAGGGACCCATCACTTATGCAAATACAACACTATCTCTATGAGGCTATCTCCCAGAGATGAACCTCACTCTGCGACCCCTCACTCAGTGTTAGCTTTCCAACTGTACTTGGTCTCTCCCACGCAATTTTCTCCTTTCCTGCCAAAATTGAGAACCTCTTTCCTTTTTCCTAGGGTCCACCAAAGGCGCTGCTGTATTTTACCAGCTCCTCACGCTCTCAGTTTTGAAGCTATTTTTGAATTCTTATGCTTCCTCACTTCCCATATTTCATTCGTTACTACATCCTGCAGATTGTATGAAATTTTCACTTTTGTCTCACTCTCCCTATACCTAGTGACACCACTGTATTCAAGATCTTTGTTATTTCATGCTTCAGTGAACAGGTATTTTGTAATTGATTTTTCTTTCTACACTAATTCAACTTGCATAAAATAGCATTCATTCCTAGATATGCTTACAAAATAAAGTGTAAATACTTACATTGGAATATTTGAGAATAAATAATTCAGCTATAACCAGCTTTTTTCAGAATTTATCTTCCATTCCTATCTTTATGTTCCAATTCCAATATAAAACCCCAGGATGTTTTAACATATGATTTCTCCTCAGAGTCTTATGCACATAACATGCTAATCCAGGCCTCCTGCCTTTGTTTATGGTTCGAACGTTTCCTGCTTAGAATTCCCACCTTCACTTTCTCTTCTTTTTTCAATGTGCCCCATTCCTGTAAAATCCAGTTTAATTTCCACTTATGATAGAGTCTCACATTGATCTTTCTCTAAACTCTGGATTGATTTTTTTCTTTTCTGTCTATATCACAATTTAATTAAACAGCTATAGAATGTTAGTCCCTGACTTAGTGTGATTCTCCCAGATATTCCCATTCATTATACATGTAACCAGTAACATCCATGATGTGACAACTTTCCTACTTCCAGCCATGAGTTAAACCCACAACTTTTCTCTTTATTCTGTATTACCTTTTCCGCCTACATTTTTTTCATTAGGCTCTTTATTATGGAGGTAAGTGAAACTAATCAAGAAAGGGAAGAAAAGGAAGCTTTCAGTATATCAGGTGTACCAGTTAATAATGCGGATTTTGTAATTAAAGAAAACATGATAATTTCAAAAGAAACATCAAAAGTGCTTTATTCAAAGTAATGTCTATTGCTAGCTACACCCATGATTTTGTGCATTTGGGATTCTCAAAATAAATCCACTTTTCTGTCACAATTTGATGCAAAAAAGACTTTCTTTTGTGCCGTTGAAGCAACATTTTACTGATGACTTTTCAGTTTTCCATTTGTCTTTTGTTCAGTTGATGTGACACCCATTTTCCTTCTTAAAAAATCATTCCCACTGCTTGTAAATGATCGGAAGTTGTTTGCTGAGCAACGTTTAATCTTTCTGCAAGTTGTTTTTGAGTTTGACACGCATCTTCATCCAATAATGCTAGTAATTGTTGGTCTTCAAACTTTTTCGGTTGACCTGGACTTCTTTGTCTTTCACATCGAAATCATCACTTTGAAAGCATTTAAACCAGCGTTCACAAGTATCTTGATATGGAGCATGTTCACTATAAGCTTCCCGAAGTATAGGATGACTTTCATCAGCACTTTTCTTCAAAATAAAGTAATGAATTAAAACGTCCCACAAATGCTCTTTTTTGGCACGAAATTCGACATTTTTAAGCATAAAAAAATCTATGATGTTAACACCTGCAGAAAATTTGACATATGAAGTTTTGAAGCTTGCTCTCAATTCAACAAAATAGCATACATATCAAATCGCATATATATATCAACATATGTGTAACTCCATGTATTGAAAAAAATCCGCATTATTATTAACCGGTACACCTGATATATTTTGAATTTTACTCAATGACATACAGAGAATTGATTTGAAAAAATTTAATCAAAATAGTTATTTAGTCAGAATGACAGATTCATTCTCCCATAACACTCTCCTTGATTTTCCTCTTTTTACTTTGACTGCATGCTTGTGGAGATGTAAGAATGTATATCTGATTCTACAGTCATCTATGGCATCTTCAGACTGGCTTCTGCCTATCTCGTATGTATCAGAATGTCCTGTTATGAGAATGAGTATTCAGCTAAGTAAGCATCTGTCCATTGATCCATTAGCAGGCGCCTTGGCAACATAATCGTAATTCTAACCAGGATGAGTTTTAAGTGGAGGCTGTTTCAATCAAGAATTGAAAATTTTAGGGAAGCATAATGCTTACCAGAGAAGACATCTAGGTCAGAATTCATCACCTCTAATTTTCAGGTTTCTAATTTTGTCCTCACCTCACATTGTTCCATCAAACCATCATCAAGTGATTCTGATGAAGTATTCCCTTGCCTACAGCTGTGTTAGGATTTTGATGATTTTAATTAATTGGCTATGGTTCCAGTCATTTGGAAACAGTCTGAAAGATATTGCTTCCAAGCCTTTTCATATTTTAACATTTAACCATGCTAAATTTAAAATATGTGGTAAACTCCCATTTAACAATAATGTTGTTCTTATTTATTTAGTCTACAGATAAAACTTAGACCACATTTCAATAATTTCACAGTTGTTTCATCAGTTAGAAACATGCAAGTTAGGGACTACTCACTGTTTACAGTCAGTATATGAAACCGGTGTATACAAGTTATTAAGAGATGCATTGGAAGTGATATTTTTAAAGAATAGTTAAAGTGCCAAATTTGAGGCTGGCCCAATGAAAACTAAATCAGGATTTAATGGTATATTAAAAAAACATTACTCTCACTTTTATTGTGGTGTTTTCTTTTGTGAGTAGGAGAGAATGGATGGAGTTACAGGCAGAGTGTTTAGAATTAAGGTAGTAATCAAACATCTATCAATCATTATTATGTGACAATCACTATGTCTTATATGTATCATTTCACTTATTTCTCACTAAAAAGTATGCATTAAATGGTATTATTTCTGCATGCTTTAGATGGAATGAAATGCAATGATAACTAAGAGGAGTTAAATTTACGGTGGAGCCAGGATTCTAATGCAGTTCTGCCTAATCCTGAAGCCTGAACTCGGGAGTGCATTGTGTATGTGAACATCATCCATCTCTTAACAGTACAGCAGAAAGGTCAGGAATGGCGGCGCTATGGTCTAGGATACATAACACCAACATTCGTAGGTGCTTTATAGTTAACGTGACATATTCACATTTTTCATTTCCTTCAAACCTCTCAGGATTACTGTGAGATAGTGTTGTACTATTACATCCATGTTACAAATAAGGAAATTGAGAATCAGGGGTGCTGAGTATATTGCTTAAGTTTACAGAGCTGGTAAGACATAGACCCAACATAAAACGCTGGCCTCTGATGCAAGGTCCAATCACTATTTCTACTGTATTTCATTGCTTCCAAATGTAAACACAACCAAACATCTGTGTGCCTATGTGGCAAGAACAAATTTAAGTTGCCACTGTTTATTTCCCTTTTGCAAGTAAATAGAGCAAAAGACAAACTTTGGGCTACATTGCACCTGAAATATTCCATGGCAAGATAAAACAAATCTTTGATTCACGAAAAAAATTATTTGTACACATCAAGCATGGCATAGTAAAGATCAGCACCTGTATCTTGGTCTGGCAAGGATGTCTTAGTAGGAAAATTAAAACGGGAGAGATTATATTTAAAGAGAAATGCCACTGCAGAACCCTTGACATGCATTCCACAAAAGAGTTAGGAGAAAAATGTAACTGAAAGGAAACACTATCAGATTTCCCAGGCATAGGATTTAGCTGTGACAGATTTATCCAGAGGTAGACTAGATATTTTTCCTCTATCATGATTTATGAGGTACAAGAAATAACTTCTCAAAAATTACTCCTCTGTCTGGATTATCTTTGCCATTTTCTGTGACTGCTATCCTCATTAGACTTTATTTTTATAGAGGGGAAGTAATAGCTACATGTAACTCCCTAAAAGTACCTTCTTTCCACCACAGATATCAAAGTCTGTATTCTGTATTAATCACTATCATTATTTTTAGTAATAACTAATATGGGAGGAGAGCACATTGGAATAATGGGAAAGGTAGAGGGAAAAGCCAGAAAGTTGTGCCATTTTTATTGGAAGGGTAGGCCCAATTTTGATGCTGGGAGACCATCGTTCATTCACTTAGCCATTCAATAAACATCCAAGAATGTTTGCAAGTGGTGCCATGTGCAAGATGTTGTCCTAGGCACTGAGCTATAATGAGCTTGTGATCTCATAGCCAAGTGAAAGAAGCAGGGTCGCAGCACATGCTAATCTCTCTCTCTTCCCCAATCCTCCATAGTTTGCTGAAATGATGTGGTCAAGGCATGCAAACCTAAAATATATTGGATCAAATGAATTTCACCTAGAAAGAGGTGCAATGAGCAAAGTATTCCTGGAGGCAATAAATGTTTGGTAAAAGCTGTTTGCTTCTTGAGGGGGTCGGGGGTGCAGAGTAGAGGTTTCCTGGATGGGGGAAGTAGCAAATAGTGATGGAGTAGACTCAAAACATGAGAGTAGAGAATGTGTTTGAGAAACTTATCAGGCAACCTGGCATATTATCCTGGGAACTGGTGAAGGATTAAGCCCAGCAATGTGAAAGGTTGCATCCTTTCCTTGAGAAATATTCCCCAAGGTAACTCAGGTTCCTGTTATGCCATAATGATTTCTTGCATAGTGCTTGCAGAGGTGACAATATGTCTTCTCCTAACAAGATTGATTGCACAATGAAAATTTTACTCTTAGGGGGATATTTCTCCTGTTTTCCTGATATGTCCAATGAGATAGGAAGAAACTGACATAAGATCAGAAGGGGGAGACACAGAACCCGAGTTTCAAGAATGGAATTTTATATCCTGGGAAACAAGTATATGGTATAATAAATATAGTTTAGAACACCAGTGCCCCAAGTGTGGTCTGGGTACTCCTAGGGGTCCTCAAGATCATTTTGGAAGTCCATGGTGTTGAAACTATTTTCATAATACTACTAAGATGTTATTTACTTTTTTAAAAAATATTTTTTATTGATTTCAGAGAGGAAGGGAGAGGCAGTGAGAGATAGAAACACCAGTGATGAGAGAGAATTATTGATTGGCTGCCTCCTGCAACGTAGGCACATGCCCCGACCAGGAATCGAACGTTGACCTCCAGGCTCATAGGTCGAACCTTAACCACTGAGCAATACCAGCTGGGCTTATTTACTTTTTCACTCATTCCCATCATAACTAATTGTCAGAGTTTTTCAGTGGCTTGACAAGATAGATATTGCAATAGATGGAATGCGGGAGTAGATGAGATTCTAGCTGTCTTTGATTTGGTAAGACTTCTGAGATATTGTAGAAATGTAAAACAATGCCCCTTTTCTCAATGTTTGTTTTAAAACATTACTTTTATAGAAATATGTTAGCAGGTAATGTGTTTGTTAGACCTATTTTAAAAATAATAAATTAAAAAATTTGCATTTTGTTTTAATTTTTGCTATGGTATGCACACCATATAGCACATATAAACAAAAGCTCTGGTTCCCTCAACAATTTTTAAGATCACAAAGGGGTCTCCTGTGACCAAAAAAAATTGAGAACGGATGCTTTAGACTATTAGAAAAAAGTGTTCAAGCATTTGTTATAATGTAAGACAAGAAAATTATAAATTACCATTGACTTTTTCTCAAAATTCAATAGAAAAATGAAAAAAAGAATATGAAACAAAAATGGAAGTTCTGGTCAATGAAATTATGGAATACCCAGAATTTTGATTTAAAACCTTTGAAGAAGGATAGCTTAGTTTAGTGAAATGTGGACTCATATAAGAGAAGAAAAAGTGACATCATATGATGGTTGCTGCTTCAGACCTTGGGTCAAATACACAAATTCTCCTAGTATGCAGCACACCCTTGCTTTTTTTCCTATTGTGATATAATTCATGCACCAGAAAATTCACATTTTTAAAGTCTACAATTTAGTGATTTCATTATGTTCATAAAATTGTGAATCGCCACTATATAATTCTAGAATATTTTTGTCACCAAAAAGAAACCTGTACATTTTAGCAGGCACTTCCTATTCTTCCTACTTCTAATCTACTTCCTATCTATATGGATTTGCCTGTTCTGGACATTTTATATAAATGGCATCATATAATATGTGGCCTTTGTGTACTGGATTACTTCATTTAGTATAATGTTTTCAAAGTGCATCCATATTTTAGCATGTGGCCAGTTTTTCATTAATTTTTATGGCCACATTAAGTTCCATTATATGGATATGCCACATTTTGTCTATCCATCCATCAATGAATAGACGTTGGCTTGTTTCTACGTTTTTTAAAATATATTTTTTATTGATTTCAGAGAGGAAGGGAGAGGGAGAGAGAGATAGAAACATCAATGATTAGGAGAATCATTGATTGGCTGCCTCCTGCACGCCCCCCCACTGGGGATTGAGCCTACAACCTGGGCCTATGCCCTGACTGGGAATCAAACCGGTGATCTCTTGGTTCCTGGGTCGATGCTCAATCGCTGAGCTACACCTGGCTGAGCTCTACTTTTTTTTTTTTCTATTATGAATAATGCTACTCTGAAAATTAGAGTATATGTTTTTTAAAAACAAATTTTTATGTTTTTATTGATTTTTAAAGAGAGAGGAAGGGAGAGGGATAGAGAGATAGAAACATCAATGAGAGAGAAACATTGATTGGCTGCCTCATACTGGAGATTGAGCCCGCGCCCCAGGGCAGTGCCCTGACCAGGAATTGAACGGGTGAACTCTTGGTTCATGGGTTAACACTCAACCATTTAGCCACACCAGCCAGGTGAGTATATGTTTTTGCAAGGACATGTTTTTTTTCTCTTGTGTATGCATCTCAGTGTAGATTTTCTGGGTCTTACGGTAATTTTATGTATACCTTTGAGAAACTGCCAAACTGTTTTCCAAAGCTTCTATGCCATTTTACTTTCCTGCCAGCAATAAATGACAGTTCTGATTTCTTTGCATCTGCAGCAACACTTGGGGTTGGTTACTCATCTTTTAAATTATAGCTATCTTTGTGCATGTGAAGCAGTATCTCATTGTGATTTTTATTTGTGTTACCCACTTTTCATGTGCTTATTGGTCATTTATGTATTTTCTTCAGTGAAAAGTCTATTCAAATTCTTTGCCCATTTAAAAGTTGTTATTTGTCTTCCTATTACTGAGTTTGAAAGTTTTTTTTGCATCTTCAGATACTATTCATTTATCATAGATACGATATGCAAACATTTTCTATTCTATGGTTGTCTTTTCACTTGCTTGATGATGTCCTTTGATGCACAAAGTTTTTAATATTCATGAAGTCCAATTGATCAATTTTTTCTTTTGTTACTTATTTTTTTAATATCATATGTAAGAAATCATTGCTTAATCCAAGGTCACAAAAATGTATGCCTATGTATTTTAAATAGTTATGTACTTCCAGCTAAATACTTTTAGTTATATTTATTTACATCTATAATACATTTTGAGTTAATTTGTGTGTACAGTAGGAGTCCAACTTCATTATTTTGCATTTGGTAATTCATTATTCCTAGAACCACTTTTTAAAAAGACTATTCTTTTTTAAAAAATATATTTTATTGATTTTTTAGAGAGAGGAAGGGAGAGAAATAGCTAGAAATATCGATCAGCTGCCTCCTGCACACCCCCTACTGGGGATGTGCCCGCAACCAAGGTACATGCCCTTGACCGGAACCGAACCTGGGACCTTTCAGTCTGCAAGCTGACACTCTATCCACTGAGCCAAACCGGTTAGGCCTAAAAAGACTATTCTTTCCCCATTACATTGTTTTAATACCTTTGTAAAAAATCTCTAGTCTATTCCATTGACCCATATTCCAGTGTAATACTGCCTTGGTTACTGTTGCATTGTAGTAAACTTTGAAATCAGGAAGTGTGAGTCTTCCAACTTTGTTCTTTCAAGATTGTATTGGATACTCTCAAGTCCCTTGCATTTCCATATACATTTTAAAATCAGATTATCCATTTCTACAAAAGTGGCAGCTGGATTTTGATAGGCATTGCATTGAATCCCTATTGGTGATTTTGTTCTGTTGTGCCTTCATTTTTATTTACCTCAAAGTATTTTCTCATTTTCATTATAATTTCCTCTTTGAACAGTTGGTTTCCATGATATATCATTTAATTTCCACATATTTGTGAATTTCCCAAATTTCCTTCTGTTATTACTATTTTTTAATTTTATGCCATTTTGGTTGAAGAACATTTTTTTGTGTGATTTCTATCTTTGTACATTTATTGTCTTGTTTTGTGGACTAACCTATGGTCTTTCCTGGAGAATGTTCTATGTGCATTGAAAAAGAATATGTATTCTGTTATTTTTAGATGGAGTGTTCTATTGATGTCTATTAGGCTTGTTTAATTTATAGTGTTGTTCAAGTCTTATTGATCTTCCATCTCATCTTTCTATTATTTTTTAAAGTGAGCTGTTGAGACTTTGAAATAGTATTGTTGTATTGTCTATTTCTCTTTATAAGTCTGTCAATTTTTACTTCAATTTCTGGACTCTGTTAAGTGTATATATGTTTATGATTGTCATATCTATTGACGTATTGACCCTTTTATTATTATAAAGTGTTCTTATTTGTTTCTATTCATCATTTTGTATTAAAGTTTATGTTATCTGACATTCATATAGTCACTCCACATAGTTTTTCGTTATTGTTTACATGATGTATCTTTTCCCATCTTTTTACTTTTAATCATTTTTTTGTGTATTTGAATCTAAAGTATGCATCTTTGAATCTAAATTATGTCTCCTCTAGACAGCATATAGTTGAATCATGTTTTAGTCTATTTTGCAAATCTTTGCCTTTTGGTTATAGTATTTAATCCATTTATATTTAGTTTAACTATTGATAAGGTATAATTTACATCTGCTATTTTTCTATTTGTATACTATGTGTGTTTTTATTCTTCCTTTACATAATTACCGGAATATAAATTCTATCTTTTCATTGGTATTCTGTATTTGAGTTATTTAAATCTCAGGTACTTTAGTTCTTTACTTTTTAAAAATATATTCAAAATACTTGATTTAAGTCTTAGAATAGTAGGTCCAAGTTAGTATGGTAGGACTTGCTCAGAGAGTTTTTATTGACCTTTTGTTTTTTCTGCTTATGGGCCATACTTGCTTATTTCTTTACATGTCTCACAATTTTTGCTAAGAACAGATATTTAAAATAATTTGATGCTTAACTATGAAGATAAGATTCTCTGACCCCCATCCCCACCCCTTTGTGGTTTGTTGCTTTGTTTTCTTTTTTTTTTCTGTTTCTAATAAATCTTTATTGTTCAGATTATTATAGTTGTTCCTCTTCCCCCACCCCCCCCCCATAGCTCCCCTCCACCCGGTTCCCACCCCACCCTTTGCCCTTACCTCCCCCCCTACACACACACACACTGCCCTTATCCATAGTTGTACAAATTTTGTTCAGACTCTTCCTGCACCCACCACACTCCTTTCCCCCTGAGAATTGTCAGTCCACTCCCTTTGTATGCCCCTGATTCTATTATATTCACCACTTTATTCTGTTCATCAGATTTTTTATTCACTTGATTTTTAGATTCACTTGTTGATAGATATGCATTTGTTGTTCATAATTTTTATCTTTATCTTTTTATTCTTCTTCCTATTCTTCAAGAATACCTTTTAGCATTTCATATAATACTGGTTTGGTGGTGATGAACTCCTTTAGTTTTTTCTTATCTGTGAAGCTCTTTATCTACACTTCAATTCTGAATGATAGCTTTGCTGGGTAGAGAAATCTTGGTTGTAGGTTCTTGCTATTCATCACTTTGAATACTTCTTGCCACTCCCATCTGGCTTGCATAGCTTCTGTTGAGAAATCAGCTGACAATCGTATGGGTGCTCCCTTGTAGGTAACTAACTGTTTTTCTCTTGCTGGTTTTAATATTCTCTCTTTGTCTTTTGCTCTTGGCATTTTAATTATGATGTATCCTGGTATGATCCTCTTTGGATTCCTTTTGTTTGGGGTTCTGTGTGCTTCCTGGACTTGTAAGTCTATTTCTTTCACCAGGTGGGGGAAGTTTTTAGTCATTATTTCTTCAAATAGGTTTTCAGTATCTTGCTCTCTCTCTTCTTCTGGCACCCCCATAATTCATATGTTGGTACACTTGAAGTTGTCCCAGAGGCTCCTTCCACTATCTTCATATTTTTGGATTCTTTTTTCTTTTTGCTTTTCTGGTTGGGTGTTTTTTGCTTCTTTGTATTTCAAATCTTTGACTTGATTCTTGCGATCCTCTTGTCTGCTGTTGAATCTCTGTATATTATTTTTTATTTCAGTCAGCATATGCTTAGTTTCTAGTTGGTCCTTGTTCATATCCTCGAGGGTTTTGCTATATTTATCAGCCTTTTCTAGAAAATTCTTGAAAAATCTTATAACCGTGGTTTTGAACTCTAAATCCAGTTGTTTGCTTTCCTCCATTTCTTTCATTTGTGACCTGTTTCTTTGTCTCTGCATTTTGGCTGCTTTCCTGAGTTGATAGAGTGGCTCTCTGTGCTAGGTGTCCTATAGGGCCCAGTGTCAGCCTCCCCAGTTACCTGAGGTGGACACTCTTGGTGCACCCCTTTGTGGGCTGTGTACACAGTCTTGTTGTAGTTAAGCCTTGATTGTTGTTGGTATCACTGGGAGGAATTGACCTCCAGGCCAATTGGCTGTGAGGATCAGCTGTATCTACACTGGGAGAACTTCTGTGCTGGAGACACCCTTATGAGATAAGACTTGCATAAGCCTCTGTGCTCAGCTTGGATGGGACGGAGTCCCAGGGTAGAGCAGACAGCCTTGGCTTCCTGTCACCCTTGCCCTAAGAGGCCCCTGGGTCTCAGAGTCCTGCAGTAATCGCTGCAAGGACTTCTGAGAGAATGCTACCCTCAAGTTTTGCCCACTGCCAGACAGTCCAGTTTCTCCCCAAATGAGTCTGGGTCCCCAGAGTCTCACCCGGAACTGGAGTTCAGTGCAATTGGGAGATTTTGTCTCCCTTCTGCTTGAGAAAGCCAACTGTGTACTCAGTTGCCCACCCTCTCAGCACACGTGCATGCCTTCGTACCTCTGCCTTCCATAGTTCCTCTGAGTCTCAGTGTGCTTTTCTGTTTCCTGGCAGTCCAGTTTCTCCCCATATGAATCTGGGTCCCAAGAGTCTCGCCCAGAGCTGGAGTTCAGAGCAGTCAGGAGCTTTTGTCTCCCTCCCACTTGAGAAAGCCAGCAGCATACTCAGTTGCCAGTTCTCTCTGCGCACGCGTCTCTATACCTCTGCCTTCTGCAGCTCCTCTGAGTCTCAGTGTGCTTTTCTCTTTCCTTCTTGTTATAGAATTTTTACTCAGCCAGCCTTCCTGTGGTTCTGGATGATGTCCGTTTTTGTCTTTTAGTTGTAGTTTTGAAATTGTTGTGCGAGGCAGCAGTTTAGGTGTTTACCTATGGTGCCATCTTGGTTTTTCTCCTGTTGCTTTGTTTTCTGAATGGCTCAACTGCTCTAACTCTGTGAAGTCTATATTCTCTGTCAGGTGTGGTTACTAACGTCTGCTTAGTTACCTTAGTAATAATCAAATATTTAGATAAAAAATTTCTGAACATAGGAATAAATTTGAGAAATATGTAACATTTCTATAAAGAAAAGTAGTGCAATCTTGGGTGATGTACACTTAAACAAAGAGGACTTCATAATATTTTTGTATAGGAAGGGAAAATATAATGTAAATATCCATTTTGTTTAAGAAAATGTATTACCATAATAGTAATAAAAATGCCAAGATAATTTTGGAGGAGTTTAGACAACCTGAATCTTGAGATCATGTGGAAAAAATAAATAAGCAAATGAAATTTTGAATAAAAGAATAATTTAGTTTATAGTTACATAAATCAAAAGAGTGATAATGGGTGGATAGATCAATGGAACAGAAATAAAATCCAGTACACATAGGTAGCATCACATATCAGTGGAGTAAAGATGCACAAAGTGAATAAATTTTTGAATTATTGAATAAATTGTGCTTGAAAAAAAGTTAGTTATATGTAAAGAAACTATAATAATATTGGTGTGGCAAGAACTTTTAGATAAGATATAAATTTCAATAGTCATAAAAAGATAAAAATAGAAAGATTATTTTGCATAAAAAAGTATGCTTAGAAAAAAAATCACCATTAGCCAAATTAAAAGATGAACCAGAAATTTGTAGAAAAATGTTTGATGTTTTTTATTTTTATAATATATTCAGAAAATAAAAGATCAATAACCCAATAAAAATGAGTTAGAAATATAAAGAAAGTTCAAGGAAAAGGAAATATAAATGGCTCTTATATAGGTAACTGGGTACTCATCTCACTCACAATAAGAGATATACAAATAAATATAACAATAAATATTTTACTTATCAGATTGGCAAAGAGCGAACATTTCATAATAGACAGTGGGTGTGGGAAAACTGGTTTGTTACTAGTGGAAGTGTGAATTAGGACAGCTCTTTCTGATCACAACCTGACAAATTACTAAAGCAAATACCTTTTAGTTCAGCAATTACACCTTTAAGAATGTACCCAACAAATAAATGTACATGTACATATTGGAAATAACATACCTACCAAGTCATTCAGTACAGCATTGTTAAACATAGAAGAATAAAAACAACTTTAATACCTCCCTATAGGAGCCTGAGTAAATTATAAATAAAAGAATGCTACCCAACCATAAAAGGAGAGGAATAACTAAAAAAAGAAGCAAAAAGGTTAAAAAAGGAAAGATAAAGGAAAGAAGCACTTTTTATTAATAAAGATCTCCAATAAATATTTAAAATATTAAAAACTCAAAGTGCAGAAAAATAATATGTATAGGTTGTGCCACCATTTGTATAAAAGGGAAAACAGTAAATATTTTTATTGCTTGTACATCTGAAAAGATTCAGAAGAGCATTCATTGTCTGTAGGGAGGGGAACTAGAACTGTGTTCTGAAGTACAGAGCTCATGCGGCCTCAATTTTGAACATAAAAATGCATTACCTAATGAAAATATAAATATAAAAATCATAAACAAGTACATCCACCACCAAAAAATAAATTGGAGCAAAAAATAAAACTGCCGTAGAAATAAAGTATATTTTGGAAGAAGGTACAAGTATAGACATAGCTAAAAACAATCAGAGCTAGGCAACATTTGATTTAAAAAGTAGTAAAAATAAGTAGAAAAAGAAACTTTCAAAGAATTAGCAGGAAAACATGAAAAGTTTTGAAGTATCAGCAGATTTACAACTATTATTCTGTAAAAGACAACATTTTCACCAATACATTCAGAGAAAAATTTCTTGGAATAGCCGAAGACATTGTAACAGTTGAGAACAGAACATGTCATGGGAAAAATTGATGCTGACTGATCAGCTACAAGTCTTTCCTAAGAAAAGTTATTGAATATAATCATATCAGAACTCTCCTGTGAGCCTCTGGCAAAGTGAAAAAAAAAATACAGTTATATTTAAGGAGGAAAAACAGTACATCTGGATTCAAACTTCATCAGAATCATATCCAATGCCGGCAACTGTGGAGCAATATCTACAAAGTTTTAATGGAAAGAAACACCATCATCATATTTTATGTCCAGCTATACCACTGTGCTATAATAAAAACGAAGGAAAAATATTTTCAAACATACAAGAAATCAAGAAATATTGTTTTCATAAACATTCTTATAAAAACTACCAGAGGAAAGACTTAAGCCAATCAAAATATGAATTTAGAAGTCTGAATAAATGGAGTTGTGGTGAGCAGTGAATCCATTTAAACATTTAACAAATGCTAACAACCTTGGAAATTATGCTTAAGGAACTGAGTATGAAAATTTTACACCACAAAATTGTAGAAATGTTATAACTAATAAAAGCAGAAGAGTGAGGAAATGTAGGAAGCAGGATATGTAGTTAAAATGGCTTGAAGGAGGTCACATTTTATAGTGTTTTTAAGAGTGGACTATGTAAATATGGTGAACTTGGTGCAGAAAAATAAGCCTGGGACAGGACTTGTTCTAATATTGGCCTTGCGCTAATGTTAGCATATTGGGAAGACTTCTCCCTCACTTTGGTGCACAGTTTAAAATTTTTGCATATGAATCCCTAACGGTTTCCACAGGATCTGTTCATAATAGAAGCCAAATAACCAAGGCTTCTGCCTTTATCAGAAGTCAACTGACCAGGCCTTAACTAAATATAGATTTATCTCAGGCAAAAAATTCAGAGTTAGAATGATCCAGCAATTTCACTTCTGGGTATTATACTCAAGAGAATTGAAATCAGGGTTTTGAAGACATTTTTACATCTGTGTTCAGAGCAGCATTATTCACTATAGCTAAAATGTGGAAGCAACCTAAGTGTTCATCGATGGATGACTGAATTTTAAAAATGTGGTATATAGATACAGTAAAATATTATTCAGTTTTAGAAAGAAATTTCTCACACATGCTACAATATGTAGAATGATAAATCTTGAGTAAATTATGCTGAGTAAAATAAGCCAGTCACAAAAAGACAAATATTATATGATTCCACCTATATGAGTTACTTCGTGTAGTCAAAATTATAGAGACAGAACACAAAATGTTGGTTGTCAGGGATCAGAGACAGGAAGGGACGACGGGGAGTTGTTTAAGGTATACAGAGTTTGAGTTTTACAAAATGCAAGAGTTAGGGAGACAGATAATGATGATGCTTATTCAGTAGTCTGAATATCACTATTTTTAATATCTATTTTTAATATCATTGAAATGTACATTTAAAAATGGTTAAGATGGTAAATTTTATGTTATTTATATTTTACCATAATAAAAAATATTGGAAAGAGAAAGTTCAGAGTTAGGCTATTATGCAGGTGGGGCAAAAATAGGTTTACAGTTGTTTATATGGAAAATTATACAATTAAATAATAATACAAGAATAAACTCTGTTTTGCATAGTCCCAACTGTAAAGCTACTTTTGCCCCACCCTGTATTTGATAAGGTTTCTAGCTGGAAACAGCAAAATCCCCTTTATGTAGTTATACAAGGATTGCTGACAAAATCATTGGAAAGACTGAAGTTACAAACATAAGTCTTGAGGAAAAAAATCTCAATACTGGCTTGTAAGGGAGCTGCTGCCACCATCCCCTGATTGCTGTGTGACAGCACTTGATAGCCTGTTCAGCTGCTGTTTTATAACTGATGTAAGGATGCGCTTCTGGTTCAGATCTTGGATATTTCCTTGGTTCAGGATATTGGTGAACAGGCACCAGTGCTTAAGGCAATTCCAGATGAAATACTCGGATATAACTCAGAAAACCTACATATCCTCTAAGTCTAACCCTTTAATAGCCAACAAGATGATCAGATTTCTGTGGGAAATCCCACTTATTTTCAAGTCTTTTTGGTCATACTATTCTGCAGTCTGCTTCATACTTTGCCAATACCTTTCAGTGTCGTCCTTCTTGACTTACCTTCCTATTCTTACATTACTTTTCTGTGACACTAACCTAACATGTTGGGTATAGAAGAATCTTTTTTGAAGGTTTGAAGATAGTAGAAGTAACTATAGCACAGAGGAGAAAATGATTTTACCATTAATGCAAGGCTGTTGGTGTAGAGAAAATTTTTTACTAAAAGTTTGTGATTAGGTAGAATCAATAAAGCAGAATTACTTTCAAATTTGATGTCAAGCATTAGTGTAGTAGACATGGAGAGCATCTTCCATCTTGGGGATGTTCTCGCTGGCCACATCCCTCACTCTACTACTACCTCCATTATTTTGCTGGTACTCATCTTTTTCCATAGTTCCTGCTCATCTCTCTTGTTTACATGAACCTATTCTTTTGCCTATGCTGCCAATAGAAACTTAGTTTTTTTTACTTGATAATAATTTTGTTTTGTAGTTTCTTCCAGATAATATCTTGGGTAGGAGGTTTATTTTTACACATCAAAGTAGATTCATTTAATTGTGAATAATAAAATACACACACTCTTCCTTCCTTAAACAAATTTCACCCTCCTGCCTTTGTAAATAAAAATTCTACCTCCAGAATTTTTAAATAATATTTCCACTTTACACTTCTCAATTACAGGAAAATTTAATGGTGGAGATTGAAATGGGAAACTCAAAAAAGGGAGAAAAGATAAAATTAAGATTTGATTTTAATAAAAAGAATGTAAACAATCTTTGACCTGTTTACCTAGTACTTGTACTAAATTCCCTGAAAAATCTTTGATGGGCTTTAATCCCTTGAATTCTGGAAATCAAAACTAAATTTATTCCTTTTTATCTTATTATGTCACCATTTTTCTTTGTTCTGAAATCATAACATTTTCAAATGAAGTCCTATCTACATTTCCTGTTATATTCGCAGATCACCAAAAAGTATAAAATAAGCCATGGCCGGTGTGGCTCAGTTGGTTAAGCGTCGTCCTGTGCACCAAGAGGTCTCTGGTTTGATTCCAGTCAGGACACATACCTGGGTTGCTGGCTTGGTCCCCAACTAAGGGGAGGTGGGGAGGGGGAGGAGTGCAGGAGGCAGCTGATGAATATTTCTCTCTCATTGAGGTTTCTCTCTCACTATCCCTTGCCCTTTATCTGTCTCTAAAAATTGAAAAAAAACAACAACAACCCATAGTGTAAAAATAAAGTAAAAAGAAGCATCAGCATCCACATTTTGCTAGCTCTCTAAGGCAAGCCTTAAGTATGGAGCGCTCAAAATATTGGCAGTGAAATGGCACTTTTCTCCCCAAAAATCCATCACTAGTTCATATGATAGAAATGGAAGCTGATCTTTATTTACTTTAGGACCAGGAAACAGGATGTAATTAATATTTATTGACTGTTTCCCTGTTTCACTCAAACAAACCCTACAGTAGCCTTAAAAAAATTGCCCAAGTATCATATTATAGAGACCAAATTCATTTATTTATTTACTAGTAGCCCTGTGCACGAATCTGTGCACCAGTAGCTTGCCAATAGCTCACTGCTGCCCTCCAGTAGCTCCCCCCGCCACCTCCCGCCCTCCCCTCATAGCTTTCTGCCCTGCCCCCTCCTGTAGCTCTATGCTGCTTGTAGCTCACTGCCCCACCCTCCTGCTGATTAGTGATCCGGTCGTTACACTTCACGGTGTAACGACCATTTGAATATTACATCTTTATTATATAGGATTACTCATTTGTATAGTCTTTAGTGAGAGGAACCTGAGATGCTCTGAAGGTCCCTTTTCCCCCCTTTTGGTTGTTTGGCTGAGGGTTGGTTCAACAGGTTGGAGTTAGATTTACCAAAAAATAGGATACCAATCACAGTCTCAAAAGGCACCACTTTCAAACACTAATTCTCTAATCATTGCTACCTAAATGCATCATAGGTTGGGGGACACTCTCTACTAGAACCCTAGTCATGGGGTGTAATAAAGATCATTTATGCCTGTTCTAACAGCAGGGTCATAGGGTTCAGATGATTGCTTGCACTCTAGTACTGGGAATTACTCCCCACCCCAATAAACTTTACATCTATAGCCTGTGACACTTGTGGTTTATATCTGTCACCTCTTTGGGTGACATTGATTTCACCAAATTCATTGGGTGTCTACTCTGTGCCAGGCACTGTTTCAATTCTTGAGATAATCCAGTGAACAAAACAAAGAGTTCTATCCTTCTTGGGCTTACATTATAGTAGTGGTAGTTGGTGGGGAGAGGGAGACAAGATGAGAAATATGATACTTCATTATATAATACTAGAGGTCTGGTGCACGAAATTTGTGTACGGGGAGGTATGTCCCTCAGCCCAGCCTGCACCATCTCCAATCTGGGACCTTCAAGGGATGTCTGACTGCCCGTTTAGGCCCGATCCAGTCAGACATCCCTCTCACAATCCAGGACTGCTGGTTCCCAACTGCTAGCCTGCCTGCCTTCCTGATTGCCCCTAACCGCTTCTGCCTGCCAGCCTGATCACCCCCTAATCACTCCCCTGCCAGCCTGATTGATGCCTAACTGCTCCCCTGCCCGCCTGATTGTCCCTAACTGCCCTCCCCTGCAGGCCTGGTCACCCCCAACTTCCCTCCTCTGCTGGCCTGGTGACCCCTAACTACCCTCCACCCCCTGCTGTCCTGATCGCCTACAACTGTCCTCCCTTGCAGGCCTGGTCCCTCCCAACTCCCCTCTCCTGCTGGCCTGATCACCCACAACTGCCCTCCCTTGCAGACCTGGTCCCTCCCAACTGGCCTCCCTTGCTGGCCATCTTGTGGTGGCCATCTTGTGTTCACATGGGGGCAGCCATCTTGTGTGTTGGAGTGATGGTCAATTTGCATATTACTCTTTTATTAGATAGGATAGAGGTCTGGTGCATGGTTGGGGGCCAGCTGGTTTGCCCTGAAGAGTATCCTGGATCAGGGTTCCCTTGGGGTGTGGGGTGGTTTGGGTGAAAGGCCAATGGTGGTTTGCAGGCCGGCCATGCCCCCCAGCAACCCAAGTGGAGGCTCTGGTATATGGGATTTATTTATCTTCTATAATTGAAACTTTGTAGCCTTGAGCCACAGCCATTTTTGTTGGGATTTATTTATCTTCTATAATTGAAACTTTGTAGCCTTGAATGGAGGCCTGGTCTGGCCAGGGTGTGTGGGAAGTTTGGCTTCCTCCATTGCCTGGGAAACCCAAGCCTCCTGCTCACTCTGTGGCCACAGCCATCTTGGTTGGGTTAATTTGCATACTTGCTCCTGATTGGCTGGTGGGCATGGCTTGTGGGTGTAGCGGAGGTACGGTAAATTTGCATATTACTCTTTTATTAGATAGGACTAGAGGCCCAATGAACAAAATTCATGTAAGGGGCTCAGCCCTCGCAACCCCGGCTGCCTTGGCCCTCACAGACCCGGCTTCATCAGAAGGTCGTCCAGATGGTCATTCTACTGTTCGGCCATTTGGTCTATTTGCATATTACACTTTTATTATAATAGATGCTAAAAAGTAATAGCACTTTTGGAAAGCAAAAATATAGAACAGATGTTGATGTCAGAGTTAAGACACAGTGGTTGACATATAGCTCTACTATGGATAAATTATTATATATATAAACTCTTTAAGAGAAAGTTTGTGGGCTTTTTCATCCATGTATCAAAGCATAGTGCCCAACATGTAGTAGGTGGCTAAAAACCATTTGTTGAATTAAGTTTTCTGGTGCAATCATAAAATCCAAGCTACTGCACCAACCAAAAAGACTGGTCACTATGATGCACACTGCGGTGGCCAACTGGCCTGATCGGGGCCCCATTTGGTCCCCTCCAACAGCCCATGGTCCCCCCTCCCCACTGGCCCTGCCCCTGATCGGTCCCCCCCATTGGAGGCGGGGCCAGCTGACCTCCTGCGGCCCCTCCTCCCTGCCAGTCCAGCCCTGATCGACACCCATTAGGGCAGGCTAGCCAGACCCCACCTATGGACAAATTCGTGCACTGGGCCTCTAGTTTAGATTATAAAAAGTGATTTGTCAGGTCTTATATGTAAGTCACATTACCTCAGCATTTTTCTAACTCAAGGACATTCCTCTGCTTCTATTAAACAAAATACAAATAAAAAAAAATACATGGCATATCCTCATTTTAAGGAAACCCCCTTAAGAATGTTCTATGCCATAACCTTCAATTTAGTTAATGTCTCCATTGAAGAATGAGTCACTGGGCTGTTTCTACTGTCTGGCAAAATACAGCATGTGCTGTAAGGACGGTTGGACACTAGACAGAAATGGAGAATACTGCAAACCATCAGATCTGTGTTTCAATGGACATAGTTCTTGTGGACAGCAAACAAAAATTCTGCAGTGAATCAGGAAGATTCTTCATATACTAGCATTGAGAATGAACTCCGTTTGAATTCTGACAGTAAAGAGGTATTACTGCTGTGCCTATGTAACCTGGTACGTTTATGTAACCTGGCACATTTATGTAACCTGGTATATTTTTCTTTCTGAAGATGTTAACAGACAGCTGACGAGCTTTCATTTCAGTCAGCTTCTCTTTTAATTAGGATAGAGAAAAACTACCATACCAGAGTGGCCCGAAATTCAGTGGTTTAAAAATGATTAAAGTCTATTTTGCTTTCAGGTAAGATGTGACCAGTCTGGGCATTCTCCATGGTTGCATGGCCAAATCCAAGATTCAGCTGTGTCCTGAGTTCCAGCCAGTAGGTAGGAGAAAGAATCATACCCCGTGTTTTAAAATTCAGAACAAGAAATTGTAGACATCTTTCCCCCTAAGAATCCATTTGTGGGAAATAGATCTTAGGCTCATTTCTAACTGCAAGGGAGGCTGGGAAATAGAGTGTAGAAGTACAGTATATTTTGGCGAGCAATTTGCAGTTTCCTCCATAATCTCCAAATCAGTACAATATAAGAATGAGTGGTTTGCTTGTCATACTTTCATGCATGTGGAAAGGCCATTAGAGAATTGCGACAAGATAAAGCTACATCTTTCATCCTATCCCCAGTGTCCCCTAAAAGCTCTTGTAAAGTAAATGAACACTATTAATGTGCTAGTACTAACAATATAAGTGGACTTGTGAAGCCATGCTGATTCTCAGATGATGCCACATGACGCTCACGAGGAGGTGCTGCCTGTGGCAAAATAAACTCAGAAAAATCACAATATAAAAAAAAAAATACCCTTCTAATGGGACTTCATTGATTTCATTTTGAATGGACACTGAACTCTTTCAAAGTCCTTGATGCCATGCCTATCAAGGTGCAGGCCAATGAATATTGTCTTTTCCTTTGCAAAGGAACAGGTAGAAATTACTGTCAACTTTATCCTGTTTATATTGTTGTTTATGTTGTTATTTATAAGATGTTTTAGGGACTTCAAAGAAATTTTTGGAAAAATACTATAGTTGGAAATCCTATGGCTCAACTCTGAATTGCATTTCTAGCAGACAAATTATATGTTGGCTATAAAAGTAGCCCAACTACCGTTTTTGCTCCCTAAAGCTGATCTTGAGAAGGAAACCGTGACTTTCAGTTATCTATGGCATGGAATACTACAGGTGCCCTGGTTCTACAGCAAACATCAAAACCAGTAAATACTGGTTTGGTAGCCTAGAAATGGATAACCTTGGAGTGGGTGGGTCAAGAACCCGACCAGAAGATAATCCTTCAGCTCTTTTCAATTTTTTCCCATTAAGGAGTCCATAAGATTTTAATCTGGAACCAACAAATGGAAGTATTCATTCAGAATAATCATACACAGATAAAATCAATATCAACAGAAAAGCAAATACATATGGTATTAAACATAGAGGTGGCCTCTTTTTTTATTAATAATTTTTGACTCAGAATTTCGATAAAGAGTCAAAAATCTATTTTTTTACATGCAATTTTATACCAAGCAGACAAAATGATCTTCAAAGGAGCAAATACTGTATTTGTGGAATAAAATAAATGTAGTGGAAAAGCAGTATCACTAGACAGTCTCACTTTATGGACATCGGTGAGTCATTCATGGCTCTGGAGCCCAGTTCCCTTTTTGGTAAAATGGGAGACAGCTATGCTTAGTTTCCACAGATATCATGACAATCCAGTGAGGTAATGCAAGTGAATATGTTTCTGTAAAGCATAAAATGCTGCACACATATGAAGCTTGATATTTGTTATTTTACAGTGATTCTAGGGCCAATGATTTCTTAATATATCATTGCTGGTCCCTGAGTTGCTATTACTGTGAAAGTGACTGTCAGACATATCCCTTGCTTCAACCAGCTCCTTACTCTTCTCTCATCTCACCTGATATTCCTGTTCTGTCCATATTACCCCCCAAAAAACTCCCATTTCCCTTATTCCCCAAATGAAAATGCTGTCACCATCTCTGTGCCCACCAGATAAGGAACACTATCTATGTGTGTTCCCTTGTTAATCTAGTGACCTTTAAGCACAGTTGTGTTTCATTAAGAGGGCATGTACTTCGAGGCAAAAATTTCCACTGGTTTAATTTTAGCTGTAAGAGAGAGAGGGGAGGTGTATCACCAAAACAGGTCACATACACAGAAGGAGAGAGCAAGATACTCCACAGCACATTCCTCTGGTATCATCTGGTATTTAATTTTCACAGGAAAGAGCTACGTTGTACTGATTTATGGAAAGTACAGAAAGGGGTAAAACAATAGAGCATTTCAGCACTCCTCCCAAGAGGGCACATGGCTGGGCAGTAGGAATCAGCTTGAATAGATTAGTTTCATGGGAGTATTTATTAGGATCCCAGTTCCACCAGTTTTTAAGTAAGTAACTTTGGGCACATCAAAAGCTTTCTGAACCTCATATTCTTCCATTTGAAAGGGATAATAGTGACTTTCTCAAGGGATTATTATGAGGATTAAATATAGTACTACATGTGAAGATCTCTGGTATAAAGACAGTTCTTAATAAATGCTACTTACTCATGTTTATAAACAATAAATGTTATTTATGAATCTATACCTAGCTCTAAATGGAATTTGGCCATGTGCCTTTACTGAGACACAGAAAGCTCAAAGAAAAGGTGCACTATTCATTTGCTGAAGACTTAAGCTATGGATACATAGAGTCTTAAGTGTACTGGAGTTCAGACACCCAGGAAAGAAAGATTTCCTTCTATATCATCCATGACTGGCAGATAGCCAGCCTCTGAACTAAAAAAGGGACAGGGTATTCATTAGCTATCAAAGCAGTTCATTCCTTTTAACAATAGTACTATTAGCTAGAGCTTGCTTACAATCCATTGAAATCTACCTTTCCACAAATTCTACCCATAAAAATCCTGTGTCTTCCTATGACATTGTTAAAGATAAAGCTGAATCATTATTTCATAAAATGCCTATTAAAAGAATGAAGACAATATTATGTCAGACTTAAAAGTTCTCTTGTTCCAGTTCTTAAATTGATTCTCTTATGATGTAATTTGCAGTCCTTTCCTAGCCTTGGTTATTCTTATTTGTTAGTCTTTTAAAAAAAAGTATGTAGGAACCAGGTTTGAACATATATGTGGCTCAAATACAATGAGCCTCTTATTTTCTTAATTGGTATTCTATGCATTTATAAATGTGATCTGAGTTTGCAGCCTATATTTACCTTCCACTTAGGTGCACTGCATGCTTTTTATTCAAATCAGGACACTTTAGAGAGTGGAAGATGTGCTATTAGCAATTATACTTGGAAAACAGACATAAAGTGGGATTGTTAAGGCTAACAAGGATACAATTGTCCTATATCAAAAGGGACCTCCTATTCCATTATATCCTTCCTCTCTTTCTTTGTTTTAATTCTCATCTAAACAGCCTCTTCTCTAGTTTAATCTGCTTTTTCATGGAATTCCTTTTTTTCTAGTACAGGGGTAAAGGTGTACCGGTGGTTAGGGAAGGGGTGCTCTATGATAGGGTGACACCATTGATAATATCTGGAGAGTCAGTTTTAGGGTTTCTCTTGGCATCTGGCACCCTGGCTCTACATATTCCAGAGGCCCTAAATGTCCTAATGCCATCCACCACTTAACACTAGTATCATGTCCCGTGGAATTTTATGTAACTAGATGAGTCTTATTCTATTGCACTATACTCTATCCCAGTGGTTCCCAACCTTTTTTTTGGTCATGCCCCATCTAAGCATCTCTAAAATCCTGATGCCCTCTGCCCCCCATGACATATAATTCTTATTATTCAAAAAACTGAACTCTTATTCACATAGAGGAAGCCTAAAAGGCCATTAACTTGGTCTAAACAAGCTTCCAAAGAACATGGCACCCATGAAAGAGAAAAATAAAATAATGAAAGGACAGTTGAAGTACTGAGGAAGAAATTGTTAAAAAAAAAATGAAGTGATATGAAAAAAAATAGCAAGTAAAGTTTCAAAACATAATGGAGATCTGAAATACATAAATATGTCACAGTATGTATTTATATACTACATATGAGGCCCCTAGAACCATAAGAAATGCAAAAAATTCACTGTTAACTCATTCTCGAATTGCCCCCCTTAAAAATCAAATTGCCCCCTCTGTGGGGCATGTGCCCATGTTGAGAACCACGGCTGTAACCACTTCTAATAGATACCTTTTTGGTAAACACAGTGTTCATTGCTCTATTTCAAATCTTATTAACACACTAGGTTTGTGTACTCGCTTGTAAAAATTTCAAACCTCCTTTACTATGGCATTCTTTATACATCAGAATATAATCATCTGAGACTGTTGCTATTACCCTGGTGTTATTCCCTTGCTGGTTTTCCTTCGAATTCATACTTTCCATATACTAGTATATGTACTGCTTTTGGTTATTCTCAGCTGTATTAATTTATCTGAGTAACTTACTCTATTTTTCAAATTTCAAGTTAATACTTTCATATTAGGTCATCATGTTTGCAAATTATTACACCAAATTGGATTTGGGGTAATCCCCCTACCCCATTGACCTCTTCTAGCCTACCTCCATCCCCCCACCCTAAGCCACAAGATTCAATTAGGTTGCAAATGGTATCTGTGTCTTTGTGCTTTCATCCTTCTCTCTCTGGAATTATAATCATCAGATACTCACTTTCCCTATGTGTTTTTTGCCTTATTATCTGCCCCCCTTATGATTTTGCTCATGTGCATAAGTAAAATGGATAGAGGTTGATGGGTTCAGGAAGTATAACCGAGTTCTCCATCACAGGTTGTACTTCCACATTGTTCTTATATCAGATCAGCACATGAACAACTCTAAACTCCTTTTTGGAGGGTTACCAGTCACTACTGGTCAATGAACACACCTCGTCTCATTTCAAGGGAAGCCTGAGCCTGCCTGTTAAGCATTCTTAATGTTCTGTGAAGCCAGTAACGTATTTCTTTAGAAGATCCGGATTCACCTTATTTGGAAGGTTCGTCCTGCCTGTAATGGGGATTGAATGATGTTTTTTTTCCTTCTCTTTGTTACATTATGCTATTATGGAAAGGCTTGAGGTTAGGTTCACTCCCTTGAGCACACATTTTTTTTCTGCTTTCTCAGTAACAACCCTTCATATTTCTAATACATCAAAAATGGAAACTTTCCCCTTAAATTTCTTTATCTTTGCACCAGCAGATATTTTATCTATAATGCAAGTTATAATGTAACTCCTCCCTTTCCTTCCTGCTGGCCAAGACTATATGTTTGTAATGAGGATAAGTACTAGAGATAACCCGGTCTTCCTCAAAGAAGACACATAATCTGAATGTTCCAAATCCTCTTCTTATACTTTTCCATTACTTTGCTGTCACTCTTTGGTTTTGGTCTCTGGCAAGACTGGAGCCCCATGGGGAGAAATAATATCACTTTATCTCAGGCATAATACATCCATGATTACTCTTCGTATGACACCAGGACTAATTCTGATCCAGAAAACTGAATAGTGTCCTTGGATCAAGACTTTAAATCCCAGGTCTCACAAATTAGCCACGTGGCCTTGGGCTTGTCACTTAATCCTACAGATCATCAGATTCTTCACCCATTTAAAGTGAAGGGGTTGATTTAGCAGTTCCCCAATATTTTATTGTCCTATTTTGACATTAGCTTTTTCCACCCATGAATAAGGTATTTCCTGTGTGGCTTTTAGTATCACACAGTAGTCCTCTTTTTGGTCAGGAATGCTGGGGTTGAGGACCAGGAGTTGGTAACTGATTTTCAGTGGTGTTGCTTATAAGGGAATGATTTACGTTTTTTTCACCTCTTAACACCTGCTTATGAATATCCTTAATTTTATCTTAACATTCATTTTGCACATTCCTTTCTAGAGTATTAAATGCATAGAAAAATCACTTAGCTTGAAGAGATTTTTAAAAACTGTTTACATTTATAATTCATTGTCAAGATTCTAGAACTTTAGAAGATTTGTGGATTTTACTATTCATACTGTTCAGAGTCTGTGTGTGTGAATATCTTTGTTCATGATGGACTCTGGGTACCTGCAGGGTAAGAAATATGCAGCTCTCAAAGGTAAAAGTCTGCATCTAATTTTAGGTGGTTCTGTCTCCTATTTATCACAAGTTTATTTCCCCCCCCCCCCCCGCCCAAATGTCCAATATTTACTAGGGTCCACTATTTCTCAAGTCCTACAGCATTGCTGTGAGATGGGTAACAAACCAATTTATATTTTATAGATACTAAAACTGAGGCGCAGAGAAAGTATGCGATCCAACACTCTAGCAGCTCAGTAAGGAACAGCACGATAAAAAGGACAACAAGAAAGGAAATAATTCCTCTGTGATTCTCTTTCGCTGAGGATCAGAGCACCATAGGGTTGAAAGATTCTCTGAGAAACTAGCAGCCTCTTTGTAGGGAAGCCTACATGTGAGTTTATTCTGACTATAATCCATACCAATGTTTAACATTGTTCATTACTAGAATGTTCTTCCTCAAACTTTGCCATCATCCACATTATAATCTAGCATTCATCATGTCATGCCTGGATCCCTGTAACAGCCTTCTGACTAGGCTGTTAACAATAATTCATCTCCCATAATTCCTCTCTTCAACTACCTCCCTCCCCCAATTCATTCTACAGTCTGTGTTTAGTGATCTGCATGTTGGCACTAGATTACATGAAATGTGTAAAGACTTCCTGTTTCCTAGTTTCTCAACACTTCAGATCTATGATATTCAGCCTGGCTTTTAAGGCCACCCACAATTGGACCCTGTTCCATTATTCAAGCATCATTGCTCTATCTGACCCCCAGTCCATATATACAGATCTCTTTTTGCTTTCATCAGGATGTAGCTTTGCTTTTGCACTTTCTGCTTTCCATCCGTAGTTTGATTTCTGCTTCTTCATCCATTTATCTAAATCCTGCTCCTCTCATGCCTTCCTCAAAACCTTTGTTGACTGCTGTATCTCTTTACTGTGTTACCACTAATTGTCCTTGTGGTTACTATTACCTACAATCATTCTTTCATTGTATTGTGTGTCACTTTACTCCATCTAGACCATTAAGCTTCCTACAGCTGTGACTGTGTCTTCTTTTTGTCCTTACCAGTAGTATAAAGCACACTAAATAAAGATTATAAACAAAATAACAAAATCAACTTCTCAATATGTACTCACTAATTCTTTAAAATTTTTTAGTTAATTGGATTTGTTAATTGTGTGTGTGTGTGTGTGTGTATGTATATTTATGAGTGGACTTTTTACTTTGGGGAAAATGGTTTATAGGTAAGGAGAGAAGTGTATTTGGGTTAGGGATTTTTTTTAAGGATAATGTATCTTCAATTATCACCTAAATTTGAAATGCCTCCCAAAGTATGCCTTGTTTTAACTGGAAGTGGTTTTACTACCTAAGAGCAGTATCTTCCTTGTTGAGGTGATGTAACATTTGATTTTTACTTTGATTATCTTCTCACACTCTGAACAACCTAAGCCTGAATCTTTCATTCTCTACAGTACAGGACTGCTTGTAAATCTTGAATTTGGATATTGTACGAACTGAAACAGCATATGACCCATGTTCCTATTTTATAAATGACTGGAATTTATTCGAAAAAATTATGTAATAATACAAACTTTAAAAAACAATTTTGAAGGTCAATAAGATGTGAATAGACCTTACAATAGAGGAAAATTAATCAGTCTTCATTTTACAAAAATTATTTTGATTTAGAAGTATGTAATATTTAAAATGTCTCACTTTTAAAATATGAATGTTTCTTCTGATTCCTTGGGGTTGTGTTTAAAAACTATGAAAATTATATTACATAAAAATTATAAAACCTCATACATAGGCACTTTTGAGTCTGAATTAGAGGATTCTGTTCATCCAGTGTAGCAATCTACTCAGCAAAAATGCTTTCTTGGCATCTGCTCAAAATTATTTATGCTCTTTGAGAGGATAACTGTTATACTCTAATTCTGTAATGTTCTTTATTGCATTAAATTGAAACTTATCTCACAGAGCCTTCCACCCATTGCCTCTGTACTCTAAGCAGCACTGTCTAGTAGAATATTTTTTCCACAATTGAAATGTTTCTATCTGTACTGTCCAATATGGTAGCCATAGCCACATATGGCTTTGCACACTAGCAACTTGAGGATCTGAACTTTAATTTAATTTAAGCTTAAATAATCACATGTGACTAATGGCTGCTGTATCAGACAATCAACTCTAGTATTATGCAGATAAGCCAGCAACCATGTTCACAAGCCAACTCTTCAAAAAATTTAAAAGGAGTTGGTGTTTGTATTTTCTTTTTAGGGACACTATTTCATTATTAATAGATTTGCATGTTATAATTTATTTTGTTTTTGTGGCTGCTGTTCTTGTTATAATTCTCTTTTTTTTTCCTAAGGTCCCTTCTCACTCATAGATTCTATGATTGTTTCTAGATGGTCCCTGGAGTTGTTTAACAGTTGCAGTCTTGATATGCATAAGTACTCTGAACTTGGAAAGAAATTGCAGAATTTGGAGGCATTTGAAGACAGGGGAGACAGGTTAAACAAGTAGTTCTCAACCAGGGGCAATTGTCCCCCCACAGGGGACATTTGGCCATGTTTGAAGACATGTTTTCATTGTCATGTCTAGGGGAGAGATGCTTCTGGTATCCAGGTGATAGTGGGCAGGGGTGTTGCCACACATGTATAGAACAGAGCCTCCACAACAAAGAATTATCCAGCCCAAAATATCATGGTGCTGAGGTTGAGAAAGTCTGATTTCCACAGTCAACAAAGGAAGAAGTAGTGTCTACTCAGGCACATAAATACTTGATACATTTGAAAAGAAGTGAAGAGAATTGCACACAATTGCTTTCCTAGGTGCACTGTTTGTAAAAAGTCTTATAACTTTATACAGTCATGTTTGCCTTTGAATTCTCTTTATCACATCAAGGTCTCCAAGCGGTCAGTGAAAACACTGATACATTTATTAATCCGCAAACATTTTATGAGGTTCTTACTCCTTTTTCTTCTTTTCTCTCTGAAACTACCATTATGCATTTTGTTATTATCATTATTAGATGGTCATGATTTTAATCCCAACATGTGCTCTCATCTCCACAGAGCACTATCTGTATTGTAACAAAGCCACTGGTCAAATAATGAGTCCAGAGGAAACTTACATGATATTGTGAAGTCAGCTTCTTCAGATAATATTTGATCAGACTCCTTTTTCCTTGGAAATATTTTATTTGGTAGTGTGAGGTCAGTTAATCCTTTTCCCTCATCTGGAGGCAGGAAATAATTAATACAACCTGGAGGGAGAGCCTGGTGAGCTGGTCAGAATGAAATCTGACACCTAGTAAAATGTGCTTCGTTTCCGGTTTCAGCCCTAGCGTGAAATTTTCCGAGGTTCATAGAAAGGTTCATCAAATCTTGGCAAAGCTCTTAGTGCACTGACCAGTGTCAGATTCCAATTGGAAATGTGAAAGTTTTACCTGGCTTCAAATTTCAAGTGCTAACAGCAATCCAGGCAAGAAGGCTCCTTGCAATATTGAGAAAAATTATACTTTTTTATTTTGGATAACGTCTTAGAAGAGAAAATTGACGAAGAATAAAACCTCCAGGGAGACACATTTCATTGTAACCCATCCAGCCTCATTCAGAACATGCAGGAGTTTTCAATGGCCCTGGATGCTATCACTGCACCAACAATTTCACATTGTTCACTATCACATTGTATCATAAAGTTCCCACATTCAAAGCCAAGCTAGGGGTAAAATACTCTCCTAGGGGATTTTACAAAGTTCACATGAGAGAGAAGAATGCATGGGACATTTCCTATCAAGTTCCAAAGAGTGGAAAAGAAAGTACAATGATAAGAATCAAGAGAAAAATCCCTCAAATACTGTTCGTGAAATGAGTTCTAACAGGCTGTGAAGGTGAAGAGAGAAGTCACATTTTCAAGTTCTAATAGTAGTTGTAGACTTTGAAATAAGAAAGGTAGAAAACTTTGTCCTAGTTTGAGCAGATTCAAGGTCTGATCTACTGCATGCATTTTTAAAATATCCTTGCAGCCCTGGCTGGTTTTGCTCAGTGGATAGAGCATTGGCCTGCATACTGAAGGATCCCAGGTTCGATTCCGGTCAAGGGCACATGCCTGGTTGCAGGCTCGATCCCCAGTGGTGAGCATGCAGGAGGCAGCCAATCGATGATTCTCATCATTGATGTTTCTATCTTTCTCACCTTCTCCCTTCCTCTCTGAAATCAATAAAATATATATTTAAAAATAAATAAATAAAATATCCTTGCAAAACTTTTGTTCATCAACTAAGTCCCAAAAGGGCTGCTTCGCCCAATTCCCAGGGGCTCTCTCAGGCAGTAGCCCTGCCAGGTCAGTGATGGGGAGCTGTCTTTCCAGCATTGCTGCTCCTTTTAAAGAAGTTCTATTCTACCAGGGCACTGAAATCATTACAGCCCTCACGATAAAATTTCCAACTTAATTAACACAAAGGCATTGGAATAGTTTCTAGTGTTTTGTAATCTCCTTCTGTCTGAGTACCGTATAATCAAGGACATTCAATTGAAACAGAATTAGTCTACTTTAAAGAAACCCCAAACAAATTCAAACATGCTGAAGTTATTTAATGATTGGTGCTGAGAAATGGATGTGGTTAAGATGATGAACAGAGTTTCTCCATAGTGTTTTTGATTGAAAGGAATGCTCCTATGGAGATATTGATCTCTTGAGATAAATAAATACACTGGGGATTAAAATCACATTGATTATTACTAACTACGCCTCCTTTTTCATTGAAAGCAATCCAGAGCCCATCAAATAAGGCCTATAGTCACAAATCCATGGCCATTTTTCTACATCCAGGATGGAAAAAAACGTTGTTACCAAATCTATCTTTTCAATCACCCCATCTCACAGGTAGCAACCTCTGTCAGCAATGACACATGCTAACATGAAGAGTGATGATAGCTTATTCTTCCTAGGTCTTTTTGGTAATCACACACTCTAAAATTGTAATTGATTGTTGGCTCCAAGTGATTTTTTTTTTTTTGAGAGTGATGTTCTGAAAGATTTCCTAAGGCCAAAATCTAAAATAGCACAATAAAAAAATTATAAATTTACCCCAATCATTGATGCTAAAAATGAACATTCAAGATATTCCTGAGGAAATCATATCTTTTGACACAAATTACTAGGAAATAGTTCCAATTATTTCATTCAGAGGACTGATTTAAAAAAATAGTATGTAGTGTTCTGTTTTGGTTAGTGGTGAATGGAGTTTAATACCTGTGAAAATTCAAAATCCATTCTACAGTACACTAGCTTTAGCATCTTCCCTTGGAATGAAAGAAAGCTGTGATTCAGAGCTTGAATTGATTTGTAACACAAATACTAGGATCAGTTCCCAGCAAACAATGATGCTTTCCTTTGGCCACATGCAGACAATTGGTGGCCCAGTTGGATGAAATGATTCCAACTTGGGAGAAGAAAGTACAGTTATATGCGCCTATGAAGAGCTGAGTTATGTCAGCCCAGGAACCAGTGATGTAACCAAGTCTGAATCACAATGGGATTTTCTCTAACTCCAGGTCCTTGGTCCAGCAGAGAGACAGATGCATTTTTTTTTTCTTGAGAAAGACAGAGAGCAGAAAACTCAGTATTTTCCTAGAAGGGATAGTTTAGTATCCTGCTAAGCTGAGACTAAAATGAACATGCCAACTCTTCCTGCTTAAACCATCCATGACATG
Source organism: Corynorhinus townsendii (assembly GCA_026230045.1). NCBI lineage: Eukaryota > Metazoa > Chordata > Mammalia > Chiroptera > Vespertilionidae > Corynorhinus > Corynorhinus townsendii. Next base: position 27,401,194 of record JAPDVU010000004.1, read on the forward strand.
GGACTAAAGAATTGCTCAAGGAAATTAATGGCAGACACTTTAACAAAAACAAAGTGAAAAGAAAATTCTGCACCAAGGAGCAGTCCGTCTGAAATTTGTGGCTGTAGAAAGTACTTTAATCAAATTGTGTAGCTGTGTTTTTAAAAGATTGGCTAGCTTTATGATCAATAAGAGTATTTGTAAGCCTGTATGTTAAGATGAGGAAAGCCAATCTCATGTCTCCAAGCCCGAGCTAGTTGCTGCAGGTGTCTGGGAGGAATGTTTCCATTACACACATCATTATAAACCAGCCCAGGCAAATTACCATCTATTTCTGCTTTTATGTGAAGCATGAGGAATCGGTCACTGCAAGTGGCCTAATACTAAGTTGAATGTCTGACAGGGAGATTGGGCTCTTTTCCCATTATTTATTCAAGAATAGAAGGGCTATGCCTGTGGAGGGCTGGGTGGGGCTCAAATGGAGAAAGCAGAATTAGTTTTTGAGGAGTTAGTTTTCTCACATTTGAATAATTTGAAGTTGACAACTGTATTTCCATTACCCATTGGTAAAAGGGTGAGAGAAGAAAGGCAAATGCCAAAGAGTGATGTCAGCTGAATGCCTGAGGTTTAACAAGTGATGGAGAGCCCCGGGGCTCATTCTATTTTCAATATGTATTGGTGTGAGCACACAACTCACTAAAATCCCCAGCATTTCAGTATATAATGCCAGTTTCTGCAGTAGAATTTTGGAGTTTATTTTTAAAACCTCTTATAAAAATGTTGAAGGAAATTTAATGTAAAAAGAATATACAAATAGCAAGAAGAATGTTGTTAACCCTTGAATACTTCAGTCTAACCACGTCTATTTGGATCCAATTCCAAGAGACTTTATTATGAAGAGCCCACAGAGCTCAACTCTTTAGGTCATATTATCATTTCAGATATCAAGGACAGCACAAAACGGAGGCTGAATATGATGTAACTATTGCTTCCCTATTTGCAGAAAAGGGATGTTTGATTTATAGAATAGTTTTACAACCTATAGTTGAGTTGCTTTTAAGCAGGCTTATACAATAATCACAAAACCAAAGGATTTAGCCTTCAAATGAGGAGGTTCGAGGCAAAAACATTCTGACTCTTAGCCAATGATTTCTTATCTATTCGTCTCTTATAATTTGGAATATTTTGACTACCCAATGGTGTCCAATAAGCACTAATGTGTCAGGTATTTTGAAATTAATCAATAGAACTATATAAATAGAGAGAGGCTTCTTGTTCATTCAGTTTAGATTACTGAAGGGGAAAGAAAGGAGTGGATGCTTCCTTTAGCTGACCTCTGCAGCCAAAGCATGGCTAAATAAAAAAATAGGATCACCATTAGGCTTCTTAATATATTAATGTGGCTTCATTCTCTTGTCACTACAGTGAGACACTTAAGGAAAACCAGACTGGAACCCGCTTTTCCCAGTAGCATTCCCCATGCCTTGGTGGAGAACAGTGAAGCAGGCTTAGAATCTCGCATAAAGAATGTTGGTAAGTGCTCACATTACAGGTTGTGTGGGAATGCAAAAGTGTTGCCTTAATGTCTCCCATCTGGAAACAGGTAACACTCGGTAGTCTTTCTCATCCATCTTGCACTGAGTTTTACACTAATAAGGTAATGCCTTAAAGTTCTCTGAGGTTTCAGGAGAAACGCACAGAGACCTCCTGTCTCCAGCTAGCTTAAAGGCTGAGGGTCCCGAGGTGGTGCTGTAATAGCAGCACTAATAACATGCAGTTACAGCACATCTCACGTGAGGCACTCCGAAGGCATTATACACATTTGTTCATTACACTTGAACACCCCCCGGAGATAGGTTAACTGCAATGATACCCCTTTATGTCAAAGTAAATGAAAACAAAGTAGGGGGAGGCAAGTGTAGTCAGACCATCTGATGAATCTATGGAACACTGGAGTGAAAATGGTGTCCCATCTAGTGATTCAGTGAAAAGCCTGGCCTCATTTGGCATAAGCATATGCATGTGAGTATATGTCATTTATTTTTACACCATCTTGTTCTAGAAATAACTGGAGAACACTTATAATCATATTGAGTGCAGTCAGGTAACATAAATTGAAAATAAGTGGTTGGAGGAAAAGACCCAGGGAAAATAAGGATGTAAAAATAAGACGAAGCTACGATGAAGTAGGTTATGTTTTATGTGAACAATGTTTTGGCAAGTGCTCTCGTGACAAAGAGATTGTAAGCCTCAGTTTCCCCTATCCATGTGCCTTAAGGAAGAAATATTTTGTGCCCTGGGAAAGAAGGGACTACAGAAAACATTGAAAATTTATAAAAACTAGACTTCAAGCAAGATTGCTGAGTAGTAAATTAGAACAGTGTCTTTAGGGCCTGATAGATTCAAATCTAGTGGCACTTCTTTTAAAAGGGAAATTATAAGAAGAACATGACATTTTCCACCAACTGGAGAGGTGAACAGAAAAAGCAATGTGATAAACTAAGAAAGACATCAGGAAGTGGCAGCAATGACTTAATGCTTTATTCCCACAGGTTGGAGGTCATGGGTGAATTAGTGACACTTAAAGGGTAGTGGCTCCTGGTCTGGGCAAAGTTTATTGAGGAACTTTGCAACAGTGTGGACCGCAGCTGATGGACAAGCATAGTGCCTGCATCACCGTGCTGCCTGCATGTGTGGGCAGCATTAACACAGGTGAGCAAAGCAACAACCTGAATGAGGGCTGCAAACTTGCAACCATAGGTGAGATGACTCTTCCCCACCCTGTCCATCACTCAGACCTTAGTTTCACCTTGGGGGATCCCAAAGGGACAGAAAAAAGCAAGGAATGATGAGGGTCATAGTGTCTGGTAAGTGTGACTATTCTTTTGGTGGAGACAAAAGAATTGACTTGAGGTATCTGAATACCATGGAACATCCAACTAGAAAACAAAACAAAACTTTAGTTTTGTAAGGCTTTAAAAAGACACAATATATTCTCATTGGACTAGAAGGACTTATATATAATACTTTCTTGGGGTAAAGGACTTAAATCTAATACTTTCTTGGAATAATAAACTTCCAAGCCTTTTTTTAAAGTCGCTACCATAACTTTATCATGGTGTGTTTGTGTGTGTGTGTCCCTGTTGTTGTTCCTTGGATATCAGGTGGGAACTTCAGGTCCCTTAATATACAGAAAAGATCATCCTAAAGCCTCATTCTTTACCCTACCAAATCTTTCCTCACTCTTTCTGTACATGTATTAGATTTTTACTTCTCACAGTTTCCTTGGGCCCAGTGTTCCCGCCTTACTAAATTAGTTTGGTTAAGGGATTATCCTCCTCTCTCATATATGCTATCTCTATTCTGTACCATTTCACTAGATGTGAAATTCAGTCTCAGTCTCCTCAGAAAATCCTGTAACTCATTAAAAGCATTGGAATATAGTAATTTTGACTGTATTTATTTATTTAATTTCGATTGTGGAGGTATTTACATTCCAACAACAAAACTACTTTGAGTTGAACACTGAAAAGTTCTACCCACTGTTCATTCATTTCTACGGCAAACATTTACTAAGTGCCCACAGTGTTCTAGGCACAGTTCAAGTTGCTTGGGGGTTTATCAATGAACAAAACTTACAAAAATCCATGCCTTCAAGGATATTAAATTCTAGTAGATGTTAACATGCTACTGCATATCCCCAGAGGTTTTTTTCCTGGCTGCAAGCTCCAGTCTTCTCCATTTTTTTCTGGTTCTCCTTTCCCACACCTCTCCAGAACAAAAATAGAAAAAATGTCTTCCTTACAGTGCCAATACAAAGTTTTAAACATTGTTAAGAGAACAACTGCTCATCAGTAAAGTGCTCACTTTCTAGTCTCCTTGTTTCATGCACCCAACTAGGACAGCAGACACACTGCCTAAGAGCCACTTCAGGGACTAAAATGTGGAGAAAATAAATGCTCTGGTTTTATTCCATGGGTTATTACTCAGCACCACTGGTTTTTTGTTCATAAATAATTTTAGGAATTTTAAAAATGTTTCTATAATATATTGGTCTTTAAAAGATTGTCCATGGAAAAGCAATCCATCCACTTTTCAATGGCCTTAGAGGTTAACCATATAAACCAATAGCAATCTTGGTGTTTATATCCAAGAATTACTAACTGCTATAGATACATAGGATAAATGAATGTTAAACAACAATCCTGTGTTCACACATAGTGAGCCTTGACTTGGGAATGTGTATATGAAAATAAACATAAATGGTAAGACAAATCTACCAGAAGAAATCAATGTTCCAGAAACTGTAGATATGATTTATGGATGTTTTAAATTCAGTCCCTTTTAAAAAGATATATTTTTACCACAATATAGAATTCTGTAAGCTCCCAGGCACTGAGTCCCAAGAGAGAAAAAACATAACAAAACAAATAAAACCAAAACAAATACCACTTTGCTTTTGAGCTAAAAATTCAAGGGAAATTTACTAAAACTAAAAAATATTACTCAATATTCTTAGGTAGATTATCACCATTTTATCAAATGAAGGACAATCTAGACCTGACTGTCCATATACACAGGGTAGTACCTTATGGAAATGGGGGCTGCAAGTTTTAAAAGCAAGTCACCCGTGTTGAGGTGGTGTTTATTGGTAAGTCAGCCAAGGAAGGATAATTGTTGCCAGAGAGTGTTGGACAATGGTTGAGGAAGACCCGAGGATTCAATTTTCATGCAGAAAAATATAGAAATGTCAATTCCCAAAAGCTGGGGAAAGGGGCACCCATTAATACTGTGATAAAAATCCTTGTAGAGAGAGAATTCCTTCTGGATGAGGACATTGTAAGAATACTCCACTGGAGCTCTGAAGGGAGAACATTTCATGTAGGGGGAATCTAATCAGTCCAATCTCTTAGGTCAACATCCCTATGAAAATATATATGGCCATTAATTCTTTCTTCAGATTCTTTCTTTAGTTACTGGCTTCACCTGTCCCTTGAGAAGATGGGAAGACTCTTTAAATAAGCAAGACTTGGGCACATATGCCCAAGATAAAGAAGATGGAAAAGACAGAAATGCCTGATTTGAACCATATGGGTTCTGAAAAGCTATGAAGCCTGTCCAGAAAAGCCAGATGATTTTAGTCCATTAAAAAAACAAAGCAAATAACAACAAGAAACCTCTTGAGTAACTCTTGCTTTAATTAGCTTTTTCTTAATCCTCAAAATGAGGAAATGGAACTTGGGTTTACTGACCCACGAGAAGATTCAACTTTGATACCAATAAATGTGAGAAAACTTAGAAATGGATACATTTTAAATTTAATTGACATATAGTAGTTATCATATGCTTGATATAGTTCTGACACTTTTACAAACATCAACTTACTTAGTCCTCATAAAATTTTAGGAGGTAGACACGGCTGTTTCTAAGGACTGGCTGTTGTTCATGTAGAGGCAGAAACTCAACTATGGATCACTGAGTGATTTCCTTGTGTAGCTATAGGATAGTTCAGTGCTCATCAACTGTTTATAAGAAGCTTAGGCCACAGTTATAGAGCAGTTGATGTCCTTCACCAGTCATTCCCTCCTGCCTGTCAAAATCTACATAATGGCCCAAACCAACATGATGTAAGATCTCAGGAAGTGAAAATATCTCAACTAGTGAGCTATTCTTTCTATGTAGAGAAAATAGTAATTTTGGGGGTATTGACTAAGGATTTTTCCAATCTCCTAAATGAGTTGTTTTTTTTTTGTTTGTTTGTTTTTTAATGGGGTGGGAGAGATAACTTTGAAAGGGACTTAGGAACTCAATTGGGGGAAATGGTAGAGTCCCAAAGGGCCATTTCGACAAATAAATGCTTCAACCTTTCCTCTGTTATTATTATTATTATACTATATAATAATGAGGTAATATGCAAATTGACCCTCACACCCTTGCGTCACAAAATGGCCACCCCCACATCATCACAAGATGGCCACCACAAGATGGCCTCCCCCACGTTGTCACAAGATGGCCACCCCCACGTCATCACAAGATGGCTGCCCTATTGTCATAAGATGGCTGGCAGGGGAGGGCAGTTGGGGGTGACTAAGCCTGCAGGGAAGGGCAGTTGGGGGTGATCATGCCAGCAGGGGAGCAGTTAGGTGTCAATCAGGCCAGCAGGGGAGTGATTAGGGGCAATCAGGCAGGCAGGAGAGTGGTTAGGAGCAAGCAGTCCTGGATTGTGAAAGGGATTTCTGACTGCTTGGGTTCACTGACCCACAAGAAGATTCAATTTTGATACCAATAAATGTGAGGAAACTTAGAAATGGATACATTTTAAATTTAATTGACATATAGTAGTTATCATATGCTTGATATAGTTCTGACACTTTTACAAACATCAACTTACTTAGCCCTCATAAAACTTTAGGAGGTAGACACGACTGTTTCCCACAGGGGTCGATCCCACAGGGGTCGGGCCTAAACTGGCAGTTGGACATCCCCCAAGGGGTCCCAGATTGTAGAAGGTGCAGGCTGGGCTGAGGGACCCCGCCCCCCAACCTCCCCAGTGTATGAATTTTTGTGCACCAGGCCTCTAGTTATTATTATAATCATCAGTTTCATCATAATAATCACCGTTGGGGTACTCATCTTGTCAGCTACTGTAAAAATATTTTTAAAAAGAAATAGAGAAGGTAGAAGAAGAAAAATTTTAAAAACAAAGTTCAAGCAGTTGACATTTACAGGAGAAAATGAAAAGGAAAGAGAATAAAGTAAAAGTGTGTATGAAAATTAAAATTCTAGTAGAATAAAATATTGAATTAAAAAAAAGATTAAACAAAAGAGTGTTAAAATAAAAGATAGAAGGATGGATCATTAAAATTATAAAACTATATAAAGAATAACATAAAATACTTAAACCCATAAAATAAAGTTTAATTGTAAAAATAGATAAAACCAAGGATTAGTAGGAATTAATCACTAAGTAGGAAAAAAGACATTAAAACTAAAAATAAACAAAGCTTAGAGGGAAATATGATGAGAAGGAATTAGAGAGCTATGGAAGAAAATAAGAAACAAAAAGGCCTCTGAGCTGTTAAGAAATGAGTTTTGTTGAAAATGTTCATATATTGGGTCCTTCTTATGATGATAGAAGGGCAGAGTCCTTTGTGAGTTATAGCCGAGGGAAGAAGACAGTACAGGGATGAGTTGTTCCATGGCTAGAAGCTCAAACCCTTCAGAGCTCTTTCTAGGGGCACCCAATATGCCGAAAAGCAAGTCTCCCTATCACAAATAAAGAGCCAGGGCCCTCCTGAGCTTTCCTTGCCTAATTCTAAGACTTTTCATTTTTGTGTGCATCATACATTAATGTGATCTCTTCCTCATTGAAGGCAGCGGTCCTTAATTCTCATGAACAGAGCTCCTAGACTACTAGAGTACCCATTGATGAACACTAGGAAAACTCAATTATGAGCAACAACTACAACCATAACAAATTGGTTTCTATTAAATCTTTCTACAGTTTGTAACATTATCTTAGTGAAAATATGTTTTCAATGGTTACATGATTAGGAATTTCCCCCCATCTCAAACAAGATTAGGGTAGCATAGATGACCACAATAGATTTTTTATATTCACCATTTTACCATGATATCATCTATGGAGTTCTTTCCCATCATCATAATTAAAACAAAAATTCTGTTGTTATTCACACAGACATTGGTTGGTCTTCTTTTACAGTAGGTGATGTCTGTGCTTCCTCCCTACTTCCCATACCTGAGGGGAATGGGAATTTCACCATCCTACCTGCCTAGTAATGCTATTGGTTTAAAAATATGTGACCTCTGTAGGTCAGTCTGAGAGTCCCACCTCCTTACCTGCAGATTGGTCTAAAAAGGGAGAAGGTGACCTCAAACAGCCAAGTGAGACTTTCCCTGAGGTTTTCCTAATCTGAGCCACAGGGGAGAAGGACCTCAAAGCCTAGAAGGTATTTCAAATCTTGAGCAGTGAATGCTGGGAAAGTGAAACCAAACAAAAAGAACCATTACCTGAGATGTCCTGAGAGTGGGTGAGCCCCTTATTTTTTTGCTTTCCTTGTTCTTGTTATGGTTCGGTCATGAGAGCCAATAAATTTACCTTTTTATGTAAGAGGTTTCTCTCACATGTAATCAGAAGAGTCCTAAATAATATATGTAGCTTATATTTGAAAATCATGTCTTTCATTTGTCTGTTTTCACAGTGTCTTTGGTTTTTTTTGGCTGTGAAGTGCAGATCCTTACAGTTGGTCCACCCTCTGAGCTCTCCATCATGTGGTTGTGACTGCTTCACAGCCTTTTGCAATCAATAAAGGCAAATACTACCTGTTTCTGGTGCTCCACCTGGAGATAATGTCCAATGGCAGGGTAGCTTGGGCCTTCATTTAATGAGAATATTCCTTTAGTTTTGTTTAAAAAATATTTTGTATTGAATTCAGAAAGGAAGGGAGAGACATAGAAATATCAATTATGAGAGAGAATCATTGGTTGGCTGCCTCCTGCATGCCCCCCACTGGAGATGGAGCCCTCATGTGCCCTAACCAGGAATTGAACCGTGACCTCCTGGCTCATAGGTCGATGTTCAACCACTGAGCCATACTGGCAGGGCTCCTTTAGTTTATTGTTTATTATCTTAGTAAGCTACAGTAAAAACACCTGGGTTGGTATCGATTAAATTAGCATACTAATCTTATAATTTGCATTCTTCCCCAAATTCCAAGGCCCATTGCAGAAATGAGTTCATTATGCCAGATTTCTTTCGTATGAAATACTTTTTCTCAGGGCTCCCAGTATTGCCACTTAGGTACTAGAAAATAGGAAATATTTGTCTATGTGTGTTTGAACCTCAATTGCCAGCTTGGAGATTTGTACTCAGTTATAAAGACTACTCTTGAAATCCTTACATATACAGTTACTTTAAAGAGCTATTAGGGACGTCAAGTTGTTGCCAATCTTCACCCTCCTGAAGTCTAATTTTTAGTCTGACTGCAAACTCTGTTCAATACACACAGATTCTCCTTAGTGACTAAATACTGTCAAGGTAGCAAAAAAGAAGTCAGAGAAAATACATTAATAAATGGGCATGGCTGTGTTTCAATAAAACTTTATTTATGAACAATGTAATTTGAATTTCATACAACTTTCACATGTCATGCAACATTATTTTTCTTTTGAAATTAAAAAAATATTTTAAAGTGTCCATCTTTTATTTCTAGAGCCATATAAAAGCAGGTGATGCGCTGGATTAGATATGTAGGACATTATGTTTTCATATGGCATAATACAAGATGTGTCTAGATTTCAGAGATGTTAGAATATAGAAATATATGCATCTTAGATTGAAATGTGGTAGCTCAGTATTTATTGTGCTAGGTATTTTGGATTTCCTTGAGTTTTAACATCAATAATATAACTCTAAAGCTTTATCATTTAGCTTTTGGCTATCAACAACAATCACTGGTGAGCACAGAATCTGTCCCTTCTGAGAAATGGTGAGAGCTGGATGTGAAACGGAGAAAGGTGAGAAGGAAATTAGTGAGAGCTGAGAAGTATGGGTCAGTCTCTTAGAATCAAAGTATTCAGGGGAATAACAATACATGACATTTTTATATCACTTTACAGTCTAAAAGTACTTATACATACATTGTCTTATTGATTTTTTTCACTATAAATCATAGTAGTTGCAGATTAGAAAAACATATGTAATATTGAAGTGAATTAGTTATGTAACTGGTAAAAAATAGACCCTGACCTTGTCTTTTGGCTATACAATTATTATCCCTAATGCAAAAAGCTCATATTCACTGAGTGTTTCTGAGGGTAAAAACTAAGCAGACATATTTTAATGCATTGGGAAACAGGGATGTGAAGAAGAATCAAGATCCAGTGCTCTTTATGCTTTGAGTAATCTCTACCACTTAAGCAAATTGGAGGAGGGAGAGTTTTCTCACTCAAGATCATGGTTACAGGGTCTCTTTCTTCCTTGCAATATTGAGTTCAGCAGAACCTGCTATTGCTTAGCCAGTTTTAGTCATAGCTTTTTCAGGACACTATATGTGCATACCTAAGCCCAAATGTAGCTGGTTCATTAATTAAATGTAAATGTTTGACAGTTATCTCTAATTTCACTTCCTAGTTCTGTTTTGCTTCACTTCCTCGTTTAAGCCAAGTAACCTGATATGGTAGAAAAAGCATGGACTATGGACTCAGGGAGTTGAATCCCAGATGTGCTGTTAATACGTTTGTGACTCTCTGCAAATTACTTAACCTCACTGAATTCTTTCCTAGAAAGGGAGTAAGATTACCAACAGTGAAAAAAATGGTATCAATGAGTGAATATGTATAAAGCCCATGGAAATGTAGTTGGTGCAGAGTAATATATATTAGATGTAATGGTAAGCATTAAACAAGAATCATACATAAAATATGTATTTAAAAAAAAAGAATGTGGTACATGATAGATAATCCCTGAATGACCTAGAAAGCAAAAGCCTCTTAGTATGGATTCTCTAGGTTCACTTAAAAAAATCTAGTTTAAATGTACTTTTCTCTCACCAACACAGAATACATACTATATAATAAAGAGGTAATATGCAAATTGATCCTCACACCCTCACAAGATGGCTGCCTATGACCAGGCCGGCAGGGGGTTGTGAGGGATGACCAAATGACTGACCAGCAGGCTGCATGGGGCGACCAGGTCAGCAGGGGGGTCAGTGAGGGATGACCAAATGACTGAACAAGCAGGCTGTATGGGGTGACCAGGCTGGAAGGGGGGGCAGTTGGGGGCCATCAGGCCAGCAGGGGGGGCAGTTAGGGGCGATCAGGCTGGCATGCAGAGGCAGTGAGGAGCGATCAGGCCAGGGGGCCAGTTAGGGGCAACCAGGCAAGCAGGCAGTTGAGCAATTAGGAGCCAGCAGTCCAGGATTGATGGGAGGGATGTCAGACTGCCAGTTTAGGCCCGATCCCCGACCCCTGTGGGATTGGGCCTAAATCATCAGTCAAACATCCCCTGAGGAGTTCTGGATTGGAGAGGGTGCAGGCTGGGCTGAGAGGGCCCCCCTCCATGCACTAATTTCATGCCCCAGGCCTCTAGTCTTTATATATAAAAGGCTAATATGCAAAGTGTCCCTGCAGGAGTTCCACTGGGAGACTGGGAGTTCTATTGCTTGCTATGACGTGTGCTGACCACCAGGGAGTGGCATGAAATGAAGGAAGGCCCTGGCCAGCAGCCAGCAACTGGCAGCTGGGTAAGGAAGGCCCCAGCCGGCAGCCAGGAGGCCCCGATCGGGCCTAATTGCTGGCCAGGCCTAGGGACCCTACCTGTGTACGAATTTCGTGCACCAGGCCTCTAGTGACAGTATAATAACAGTATTGGTCACTCCAGTTGTTCTTTGTTGAGTTTCTTTACTCTCATTTTCTCGGGTTTCCACTAAGGTCTGTGCAGTAGAGAAATTACTTACCTCATAACTACTCTTATCAAATTAATAAATTACTTATTCCCCTCCTCTCTGATAGACCTTTTTTCTCTAGATTTCTAACTTTATTAGCCCCCTCTTAAATATTGAATATTTGAGTGATTAATTTCTCACCTTATCATTTACACTTTGACTCCTGAAGACCCAATGTGTATTTCTCTGCCACTCATCTCACCGCATCTCTCAGTAGCATCGGACACTATTAACATCTTCCTTCGCCCTAAAATACCCTTTTTCTGTGCCTTCCAAAGCACCTCCATTTTCACCCCACCTTTCTGGCTCTCCTGTGTGTGTTTCTCTTGAAAGCTCCTCCTCCTCCTCTTCCTCCTTCTCCTCCTCTGCCTCCTCCTCCACCAAAGTATTGAATATTAGATTACCTAAAGGTCCTACTTAGGTCTTCCTTTCTCATCCAAGTTCTTTTTGCAGACAATGTGTTTTACTTTTTCAATTTTGATATTTCTGTTGTTGTCTTCCTCATCCACCCAGTAATCCCAGCTTAAAGAAATAAAATAAAATCAGCGCTAGCCGGTTTGGATCACTGAATAGAGCATTGTCTGTGGACCAAAGGGCCCTGGGCTTGACTCCAGTCAAGGGCACGTACTTAGGGGTTGCAGGCTCTCCCACAGCCTGGGTACTGGTTGGGGCATGTGCTGGAGGCAACCAATAGATATATTTCTCTCACATCGATACTTCTCTTTTCCACTCTCTGAAAATCAATGGAAAAAGATCCTCAGGTGAGGATTAAAAACAAACAAACAAAAAATCAACCCAATCTGTCTCCTTCTTCCCCCTTCTTCTAGTTCCTTGCCACTGTGCCCTTAATAGATATCTGTGGGATGAATATATGATCTAACTTTTCACAAAACAGTTTCATTTGCATACTTATAAAATCTGTATATTTTATTTTCTATCAACTTTTTTTTTCTCCCAGAAATGCTATTCCAAAGCTAATGTCCCCTCATCATTCTCAGAAAATCCAGAAACTATGAGAATAGAGCAACCTCTTTTTCCTTGAATGAATTCTTAGTGAGAATTTCGAAGAGCCATTACTAGAATGGGCATTTGACAGACTTTTATGTCAATAAGGAAACATTCAATAAGCGATAAAGTGGTTCTATCCTTTATCTGGTTTGCTCCAAGAAGCAAAGAAAAAAAGGAGAAAAAAACAAAAGCCAAAAATCTTATCTCCATCTTTTAGCTATTGCTGCATTTATAACCAACCACCACATCTTGGTGGCATATAACAAAAGCACTATTTCTCCCTACCTATAGCTTGGCCAGGGCATGGCTGAGTCTGCAGGGACCTCTGCATCAAGCTGGTCTTGGCTCCTTGCCATGGCTGGAGCTTTGGTTGGCTGCACGTGCATTCACGTGCGTTCATCCTAGGGCCCAAGCTGAGTGGCCAGCAGCTACTCAGGGAAAGCTCTCCTCATGGCATTGCCATTAGTACAGGGAGCTGGCAGAAACACAGGAGGTTTCTTATACTTAAAACTGGCTCACTGTTTCTTGTGCCCACATTCTGTGGACCAAAGCAAGTCACACTGAGAAGCCTGGAGTAAATGGCCAGGCAAGGGCACTTACCTGCTTTGATGGTAAGAACTGCACAGTTAAATGGCAAAAGGGTGCAGGAAGGGTGAAGAATTGGAGTTGAATCAATCTACCATATCTACCTAGTCTACAATAGTAGGATGCTGAATTCGGTGCCAGCTGAACAGAGAAGTATTATCATCTTCACTGTGGATTCACTCTGCTGTTCCCTTTCTCCTTTTCCCTACTTCACCATGTTTACCTTCAGGGATGGCTTTCAGTATCAGGAGACAAAGAAACAGAAAGTCTTGCCTTCAGCAAACACTCCTGGACATACAGCTCAACCAATGAAGACAATGGGCCCTGAGGTGGGAATTGTGTATTCCTGGCCACTCAGCACTGTTTATCCTACTGCAGACCTAAGATGGGATTCAGATGGAATGATGGATAAAGATGGGGAGAAAATTGGCTTGAGAAAGGGGGCTTTAGATTACTGCATTGGATGGGGCTGAGGCTTCCTTACACGAAAATGAAGTTTCCCTGCAAGTTCTAAGCAGGTGTTTAGTGGAGATTGAGGCCAACCTCAATGATTATGAACTGTAAAGGGAGGCTCCTTTTGTTCCCCATAGCTGTTTCACACATAGTTGGCTTTCAATATATGGTAGAATGCAAGTTAAAATAATACAGATCTCTGATTTACCATGGTTAATATAGGGATTAATGCAATTTGCTGAAAGTAAGTTATAAGAATGAAGGTCTAATGTACAAAAATTCTATTTGGTGAACAGTTTTTTGGGGGTAAAAATGCCAATTCAAGTAAAACTATCATTGCCAAGCATAAGCCTTACTGTGAGCTTCTAAGTCATTTCATAAGATATTTTTTAATCATTATCAATTCTGGAAAACCCCATTGAGGAGGACCATGGCTGCAGGCAAGGAGAGAATGTGACTAGGATCCAGGAGTGTTGGTTTTTCTTGCTAGGTCTGCACCTGATTTTTGGTGTGACCTTGAGTAGGTCATTCAGCCTCTAAGCCTCATTATTTCTATCTGTAAAATGAGCAATTTGAAGCGTCTGACTGCTCTAGTTTTTAGATTTTAAATAGATTTCACAAGTAGTTATTATAATATAAACTTTCATGTGAAAGCGAACTAAGTTTGATAGAACTAGGGAGGAAGACATTTTTTTCTGAGGCAGTGACATATACTTAACAACTTTATCTTTTAGCTTTTATGGCTCACTGTTGGGCACAGGCATTTTATGACTTGTAACGGCTTAATGGACCTGCTGGGTTAAGTCCTCCTGCAGGTTAACTTTCTCTTCCTTGAAACACATGACACACCTTAAGTGTGCTGAGAAGGTCAGATGTAAAAGCAATGCCTGTGAGAATAGCATTGTCATGTATGATGTGCAGAGCACTGGGGAGAGCCTTCCTTTTCCATTACCTTCTCTCTCTCTTCAGCCATGCTGCCCACTGAAAAATGAAAAACAGTTAGGTCCCCCGGGCCATGGAGACAGCAGTACAGAAAATTAACAGTGACTGATTAAGAAAAGTTGGCTTTATTACCGGGTTAAAAAAAAAAAAGTAGTATCATCAACAATAGCAAAATGGAGAAAATGGTAATGAATAGTTAAGCATAATAATGCAGTCATGATAATAATGAAAGCCAGTGAGTAATGAACTTTTATTTGTAACAATATGACTGTTCATTTTGATGAAGTGTCCCCATTTTGACTGATTCTCGCAGGGGTGTAAGCACAGTGTGGCTTTTCATTTCCCCTAAGAGTGCGTCTGAGAGAGCTATGGCTGTTGTCTTCCCACTTCCTGAGGATTCTGTTTTCACTCCTTTCCTTTTCAATTATATGAGCTGCACACTCACTTTTAGTCTCCTCTGATGTTTCCAGCCCAGGATTAGCACCAACAATGCAGCTGAATCCTCAGGAATGTTCTTGTTGTGATAGCAGGTCCAAGCAGTCAGGTGATTTCATGCTGGCTGGTAATCCCTTGGGTATTCAGGTACCTCCCCACCCCCTTTCCTCTGCAGAAATTTACTGGAGCAATAAATCTAGTGCAATTATGGAGGAAAATTAAGGCAGATGATCTTGAATAGAGAGAGATTGATGAACTACTAGAAACCCCAACATAGCAACCCTCCTACATGAGAGCTCGGCTTATTTCACCAGGCTGTGGTCTTCAGTAATTAGTATGCAGTCTCAGGCACGGAACAGTTTAGCCTGAGAAATCAGTGCCAAGGACTGACAGCATCTTTGGAGGGTCCAGATTGCTCAACTGGTTAGAAAGCATAAGTAGGTTATCTGATTCTCTAAGAACTACACAGGTGGCAGAGTAAACGATATCTTTTCCCGAGGCTCACAATGAGGCAGCGATGGAGCTGCCAGCCGAGCCCCTCCTGCTCCTTCTTCCAGACAATGTGTGCTGCACTGAAACAGAAATAATAATAATAATAATAATAATAATAAGAAGAAGAAGACTACGCAGACACCTCTAGGCATATCAAAGATAAGACCTTCGTGCTTTTGTTTATGACAGATTTTGTGTGTTTGAGTATTATTAACCCAACCCACACGTACATGTGATGACTGGAAAATAACCCATGTCTTTGTGTTTCAGGCTGTCCTTATTGGTCAGAAAAGAAAGGTGTGTTTCATCTTGCATGGTAATTCAGAGATTGGAAGAGGACCTAGAATTCAAAGGTCAGTACTCATTTGAGTAGATAATAAGTTTTGGATAGACTCAAGGGAAGAGTAAAAGCCCTCTCCCATTTTCAGGGGAACTTAGATTCCTTTGAAACAAGGAGGCGTTTTTCAGGAGAATGAGGTTTATGTCACAGATGTACCACTGCATAAAATTATAGCTTATGTAAAAATCAAACACATAAATAATATTCGTCAAGTCTTACTATGAGAGCACCAAAGTGAGTGGATGTGATGAATAAAAAGGTTTTGGGAACAGCGGGGCCTCAGACAAAGTTATATTACCAACATTAGGTACCTCTTTTTAGATGAAAAGACAAATGTATGTGCCTTCTCATTTTCTTTTCCCAACAATCACGAGTTAGGTGCTATTATCATTCTCATTTTAGATATTTAAGTATATACATTTGTGGCCATGTAATCTAGTTGAAAGAATCTGAGATTTCTATTCAGAGGGATCTCGGTTTAATCCTGATTGTTACCATTTACTTGTTGAGTTTCTTGTCAGGTTACTCAAGTATGTGTCTCACAGAGTAAATTTAGAAGATTTCCTGCTTTTCTCCTGTACAAGATTTCCAGTAGGTAGCGCCCGACATCCGCAAGCTCCTACAGCCACACTACCATTACCTTCCTTTAGTCGCTTGTTTCCGGTTGGACTTTTATAACAATCCCTTTTATAATAGTCTGTGTCTCCTCTCTCAGGCCTCTCTGTTCACTCTTCATAAGATTATCCGAGATCCTTTTCCCAAGTGGAAATCTGTTATGTTTTTTCTATGCCCTAAATCTGCTGACAACTCCCTACTGTCTACAGAAAAAAAGTCCAAAAGGATTACAAGATTCCAAATTCATTTGGACCTAATACCACCTCCCTCATTTTAGGCCACTGGGATTGGTGCCACTTTTCTATGATCGGTTCACATTATCAGTAGTTTCCTGAATGTGGCTTGCCCATTCCTGCCTCTATATCATTGTATAGGCTGTGCCATCTGCCGGGTATGTCTATTATTTCTCCTTGGTAATATACTTTTTTATAAAAATACAACTTAACAACAGTCTCCTGTATAAATCTCCCCAGAGAGATAATAGCTGGATGTACCAAACTGTATTATAGTACTTACTCCTTCAACTCTTCTTTCTTTTCAATTAAAATGAAAAGTAATTTTTTAGTCATCCATCCACGAGGTTTTCAAAGTCAAATGGTCTTGTCAGACTAAACAAAAATACAAGTTCCTTGACTCATGCTTCCCTACCTTCAGTTCCCACTTCTCAGAAGCTGCTGCTTTCAACTTTTAGTGGTTTCATCCAGTTACTTCCATCTTTCTAAATGATATGCTTATGGTATTATTTCTTGATTTCTTAGTTGTAGATCTTAACTTCTTATTTTGAATTCTTCTACAACTCCCTACCCTTAGTGCCATCCCCAGTCCAATGTTCTGCTCCTCATCCCAATAAAATCAATATTCAGTAATTACATTGTCTCACCCATGTTAACTATGAATAACAGGCAAATGGTGCAGTATATTACTATATTTCTTTTTCATACAGCTTTTGTTTACCTAGAAACTAATAAGTAAGAATATATGTGTAACTACCACTAATTTCCTTCCAAATTCTTTGCTAAGAGTGTCATTCAAACCCATCAGATAAGTTCTCATTTTTCCTTTGTTCTGGGAGATATCCTTTCTGGAATCCTCCATCCTACTGCTTCGATCTGGAGCAGTTTTCCCCTAGGTCTACACCTTACCTATTGTCCTGGGATGTCCCTTCATCCTCGTGAAGAAAATTCCTTTCGTCTCTCTTTCTTGGTTGGTGCCCTCTTTCCTAAATCCCAAATGCTCCTTTGCCTTGGCTCACATACACATTTTGTTGGATCATCTTTATTAGTAGGTCACTAATAAAGGACACATGAGAGTTAAATTTTTTGAGACTTTGCATGTCTTAAAATACCTTCATCCTACTCTCAGAATTATTTAATAGTTTGCTGGGTATAGAATTATGGATTAGAAATAACTCTCATTTAGAATTTTTAAGGCATTTTATCTTCCAATGGTACAGTTGAGAAAATGGATGGCACTCTATTTTCTAGTTGTTTGTCTGCTGTCTGTAGTCTGTATTTTTGTTTGTTTAGAATTAAGTATTTTTTAAAAATATGGAAGTTTTTAGAATTTTCACTATATCTCCGGTGATGCAAAATTTCACAATAATGTGCCTTGGTGTAGGTAATTCATTCAGCATGCTGGCCTTTGGTGGGACCTTTTAATCTAGAAGCCCACGTACTTTAATTCAGAAAAATCAACTGAATAATTTATTGGGTTATTTTTCCTTTCCGTTTTTTCTATTTTCTCTTTCAATAATTCCGACTATTCAGATATTGGATCTCTTTGACTGGTCCTCTATCATCATTTTCTTTTATCTCCTATTGTCTATCTCCTTTCTTTCCTTTTTGCTCCTTCCCTCCCTCCTTTCTTTCTTTTTCTTTCTTCTTTTCTTTCTATTTTGTTGTTGTTGTTAATTCTTACCAAGGGTATTTTTCCATTGATTTTTTTAGGGAGAGTGGAAGAGAGAGGGAAAGACAGAGAGAAACACTGATGTGAGAGAAACAGATCGATTAGTTGCCTTCTGCATGAGCTCTGGCCAGGGCCTGGGCCAGGGAGGAGTCTGCAACCAATGTAAGTGCCCTGGACTGGAATCGAACCCAGAACCCTTTGGTCCATAAGCCAGTGCTCTATCCACTGAGCCAAACCGGCTAGGGAATTTTTCTTTTTATTTTATAGAGATTTCTCAAATTATCTTCTAGCTCTTCTACCAATTTTTTATTTTTTGTATTATTATTATTTTTAAAATTTATCTTTATTATTAAAGGTTTTACAGATGTCCCTCTTTTTCCCCCTTGACCACTCCACTCCCCTGCCCCTCCCTAGGCCTTTGTTCCATGCTTCTATGTCTCTGGATCTATTGTGTTCATCAATTTATTTTGCTCATTAGATTTTACATATGAATGAGATCATGTGTGATACTTGTCTTTCTCTGACTGGCTTATTTCCCTTAGCGTAATACTTTCCAGTTCTCTTCATGCTGTCTCAAAGGTTAAGAGGTCCTTATTTTTTATAGGTGCATAGTATTCCATTTTGTAAATGTACCACATTTTTTTATCCACTCTTCTATTGATGGTCACTTGAGCTGTTTCCAGATCTTAGCTATTGTAAACAGCACTGCTATGAACACAGGGATGCATATATTCTTTCTGATTGGTGTGTCAGGATTCTTTATTTTAAAATAGTCTGTTGTTTTGATATTTTAAAGCATTATCTTTTTATTGCTTTATTGTAAAGTTTTCTTAATATAAATATACTGATAATAGGTTTTATAGATTTCTTTCTTCCTTGTCTTCATGACTTTCAATTTTCTATATTCTATTTAATTTTGTACATGTCTTTCATCAAATATCTTTGACTATTTAGTGGTCTGTTTATAGTTATTAATGAAGCACTAAGAAGTTGACTGGAAGCTCTGTATTCATGGGTGGAACTTGTTAAATGCTATGTTTCCCAGTGGGGTGACAGGATTGAAATTGGTCATTGGAAGTCCCCAAATGGCAGCATTTGTAGAACTCTCCCCAAAGTAACTGCCTCATCTTTGCTTGCCAGGCATAAGCCTGAGTGCCATTCTTTCTAGAACTTTGCCAAGCAAAAAGCTGGCACAGTGTTCAGAATATAGACATTTACTTAATCCTCTTTTAAGCAATGAATCCCAGAACATATCTGGCCCTACTTCTTTTTTTTTTTGCATTTGGGGCTTCTGTTATTCAGAATCACTAGAAAGTAAAATGATAGTCTTCTCTTAAGGATGGGGAAGGGGCTATTTCTGAGCAACCAGGGTAAAGTTTTCTATTGGTTTTCCAAACAAACTTTTAGCTTAGTCCTATAGACTTTTGGTTGTATGCTTTATTTTCACCTGTCCTTGATGCATCCATACCCTAAGGATCTCCAGAATGCTAGTTGATTTGGTTCACTTCTAGGTTTCCCTTAAAATGGCCTGGGGTTTCTGCTGTGTCAGTTATTAGTTATCCTTCCTTTCTGGCTTCCTTATTTATTTTTTCCTTCCCTTTTATGTTAGCCTCTTGAGTGTACGCTTTTTTTTTTTTTAATCTTTTTACATTGGGAGGAATATATAGTAAAAAATGTATGTTCAGTCTTTCCCGTCTATCCTGAATTCCCTTTATATCTCATTTTGATTAAGTCTATACCCACATATACCGAGGCTAGGTCTAAAGATAAAATCCATTGTTTCTACCAGTTTTGGTCAACAGTTTTATTTCTGTGTTTTTCTGACATAAGCAGCTGTCAGATAAACCAAGGTGGTTGAGTACTGTAATATGCTGTGATTATAATGATTTTTGCATCCTATCATAGGATAAAAAGAACCTGGCATCTATCGCTACAATTTTACAGAGAATAAAAACCAAGCAATGTACTTTTAGGTGATGGTATTAAAAACAGTGTATATGAACTTTTATCATCTCTTTTCCTTACTTACCTGCAGGCTAATAACAGTCACACCCAAGGATTCACATTCCTCTGCATTTACAACCTATTGACCAGCAAACCCTGACTACTAAACAGAGGCAGCCTCATGAGACTGCGGTTTTATGGGCTTGTGGGAGACTTTGTCTCACATTCTGGCTGTACTTTTACAGGAGCTCATTCTTGACTGTTTCATGATTTGGGGAGACACAGTGCTGATTTTATTGTTTAGCGCCTTTCTTCTCCTCTTTCTTGTGTAATGAGTGATGTTCCGCGTGGAGGATTAAGATATATAATAACTAAACAGAAACGCTCACGTTTAGCTGTAGCTAGATTTATGGCTACGTTTATGGAGATTACTTAGGGCTGGGAACACACGTCCAAGAACGTCTCTGCAGTTACAATTGCGTGTGGAGTGAGATGCTATTACAGATCGAGGACAGTAAACACCTCTGAGGTTGTGTGTCACTTCCTGCAAGCCCATGAGTCTTTTGTGATTTAAGAAGAAAGGTGTCTGTTAGTAATCCAAACAAAACCTAGTTTAACCTTTGAATTCCAACATCTGGAATCCTTATCCCCCGGGGCAACTTGGCAGTTTGCTGAATACTCGCTATTCTAATGGTCCACCAAAGCGCAGTGTTGGCTTGCAAAGGGATGGCTTGGGAAAAGGTTTGATTCAGAGGTGTTGTCACTAAGAAATGCCAAAAGGATTTGTGATACCAATGTCACCGCTGACACCACCCCTGGGCTACATGAACCCTGCTCCAGTGAGAGCCTGCTTTCCCGATGCCATGAGAAACCATGCAGAGAAAGTCTTCTTTTGGATCTTGTTGTGAATACAAGACTTTTCTTGTCCCCTCTAAAGACTCTTTAATCCACATACTTAGTTTCCTATTTTTATTTCTCAATATGCATCTGAGTGGAGTCCAAATAATATAATGTTGGTTCTTTTTAGAAATGGTTGAGTCACTCTAGTAAACCTTTTTGATGTCCTGTCCCTCATCTTTTCAAGTTAATATGCCTCAGTTAAACATAAAACAGAGTGCCACTACAATAGACAGACAGTTCGTTACTGGCAACAGAAACCTGGATCTTTTTCCAAAGCTTCTGAAGACTTACTACTTCTCAAATGCTGACGTAGAATACAAAGCGTAGTTACTGCAGACATGAGAACCGGAGTGTGGAGCAATTTCATAATGCTGTCAGGGATCATGGTCAGGGAAGTAGCAAGACCTTTACCCAGCACAGTTAACTATAAGCCATAAAAATATCTAGGAGCAGGCCTGAGTGAATCATGTATTCAGTTAGTTATTGAAACAAAAGTATGCGGCTTGCTACAAGTTCCTGGAATGACTGTAGGCCTGATTGGCTTGGTATTTCTTGGTATTTCTGAGTGGGTGATTTCTTTTCTTTCTTTTCTCATTTAAAGGTAAACTACAGGGAACAGATACTATACAGTTTCTGGGCGATTATTCCTTCTAGCCTGTGGCAACTTTGACCTTTTTTTTTTTTTTTTTTTTGGGTTAAAGCCCTTGGGCAAGTTTCAAAATATTGCCTTGTAAAAATGTTATGAGCATTGATCTAGAAGCTCTCGTGTCCTAACTCAGTTCTTTGCACCCTGAGATTTCTTTTATAAGTACCTCCCTCCAAACTGGAAATTTTTTTTTAACTTCTCATTGGATAATAGTAATAACCACCAGTTGTACAACAGCTTACAGATAAGGACCTCATTGGTCCTTATTCTGTGAAGCAGGTGTAATCATGCTGTTTTACAAGTGACAAAAGAGATGCTGAAAAAAATTGATTTGGCTAAGGTCACAGAGTAAATGAGCAGTAGAGGTGAATTCAAAATTCAAGACTTCAGAATCCAAAATATTACCATTGTATTTTTTTTTAGCATTATGCTAAGATCTTTTAGTTTTTTCCTTATCAGAGAAGAAGAGTCAGAGAGAAAAATAGCAAAATAATTGCAGAGAACTAAATTAATTCATTACTGAGTATTATTACCTGTACTATGTCCATCACTGTGTTAAGAATTATGCAGTGGCAGTTTGCAAGAGCTTTTTCTTGTCAATTTATAAGAAAGTGTTCAGCTGTCTTCAGCAAAATGAGGTCAGAACTCTATTCACACATATACACGTTCTTCCCTGACATACATCTTCACTGTAAGATTTTAAATCTCATTCCGCTTTAGCTTTCCCCTTTAGTACGATCACTACCTGACACATTATATTTTAACCTATTTATATTGTTTATTATCTGTGACTCCCAGTAAAATGTAAGCTCCAATTAGAGCAGGGCTTCTGTCTGTTATGTTTACTCCTGTATACCCTGGTCCATAGTAGGCACTCAATAAATGCTTGTGGAATGAATGGATGGATGACAAGGCTAATATGCATAATTCAAAATAATCAAGTCCTAAGTAGGACAGTACAAAATCTAGCTGCCAAAAGGATTCAGAAAAGGGAGACAACTTGAAGCTGTCATTTTCAAAGATTTCTAAGGAAACAAAAGGGTGGCACTGATGCAGGGTTGTGAAATCTGCATTGGGTTTAGTTGGTTGGAGCAGAGAAGGGAGATAGTGGAGCTGAGAAACACAAGGAAGCAATCACAAGCAGATGGAAATGGATAACAGTGAAGACACAACTAATCTCTGAATAAACTAAGTCATTCTCTGTCTCCTAGTTCCTAATTCACGCCCTGTATGTTTAGCTCATAATTTATTTTTTCAAAGTGACACTTAAAAGTGCATGTGTTTTCGCATTTGGGGAAGGAAATTTTATTTGAGTGTATTTTTCTTTGATTCTGAACACAATAGTCAAAACAGAGAGCAGAAATCAATGATTTTATATAGTAGGAAGAAAAATGCCTTTGCGAGTGGGTCAAAGGAATAGATCTGGAGCACAGAAAAGAATTGGAAGTGAATTACATGTTTTCCTATTGACTGCTGTGCTGGCTGACAAGTGAACAAACACCTTCATAAAGTAATAGCCTCTAATTGTAGCTTGAAAGGCAAATAAATGGATGGTTTGGATTTTTGTCCTATTTCATTTTTAATGTTATGAAATATGACCCTTACTGAGTTTTTCTTACTTGGAAACACTGACTGAGCTAAAATTCAGTTGTTTTTTCAATGATTTTGGCTTTTAGTCCCTTACATCTAACTCCTCATGATTTAATAGAAATAGCATTTCATGTTCATTAATAGTTTGTGTATTTATTATATAGGATATAGTGACCTGATTTTGATAGGTCACATATTTTTAAGATGTGACCTGCTTCTGGATTACAAAAAGTATCCTAGAGTGACTTTTCCCTGCATCTCTTGGACTGAGGCTAACATCTCTGGTTATTTACTAGAATGTTCTTATATTATAAGGCATTTTTGTCATTACTATTTTCAGATTTTATAGAGCTTCTTTTCTCTAAGGAGAGCAAGGCAAATTTTGCAAATGTGAATAATTTTCTTTTATCATAACACTAGAGACCCGATGCATGAAGTTCATGCAGAGAGGGGGTCCCCTCAGCCCAGCCCGCACCCTCTCCAATCTGGGACCCCTTGGGGGATGTCTGACTGCCAATTTAGGCCCGGGAATGGGGGCCTACACCGGCAGTCAGACATCTTTCTCAGAATCCTGGACCACTGTCTCCTAATCGCTTACCTGCCTCCCTACCTGGTCGCCCCTAACTGCCCCCCTGCCGGCCTGGTCGCCCCTCACGGCCACCCCACCGGCCTGGTTGCCCTACGCAGCCTGCTGTTCAGTTGTTTGGTTGCCCCTCACTAACCCCCCCTGCTGGCCTGGTCATAGGCAGCCATCTTGTGAGGGTTAATTTGCATATTACTTCTTTATTATATAAGATATTGGTTTAGAGAAGGAAAAGAATATAATACTAATTGCCTGCTTCTGTCTGTCCCACGAAAAATCAACCTGGACACCCTTCTCACCTGTCCTTTTCTCTGGGTAATGGGATTTTATTTTATATAGATGCTTAACAGAAAGAGCTTAGACTTTGAATCACCAATGAGAAGGCTGAACCATTAAAAAAATGTAATAGAGCCTTCAGGAAAGACAGTGCTCAGCGCAAGGCAGATTGTCAGAAAATGCTGTAGGTGGTTGCACAAAACCTCTGCAAGGCTCTTTAGTCAACACAAGTGGGTCACTTAATTTCTTCAAGCGAATACCCTAATGGGGTAGTCTCTTTAGTTGTAGTCTCAATAGCCAGGGCTGTCTCATTAGAGAGGTGGCCTTGTCTATGAAATGTTTATTTTGTAACTAATCCCTTAGGCAGTGGAGAGAACTGTTTACTATTCCTTCTTATTCCCTCCTGTTTTTTTCTCTTAATTAAAGAAATCACTGTTGAACTTCAGAAACCTCTCCAGGAAAAAAAAAAATTAGGAAGAAAGAATGAAAGGAAGAAAGAAAGGGCAGAAAGAAAGAAGAAGGGAGGGAGGGAGGGAGGAAGGAAGGAAAATAAGAAAAAATAGACTTGATGAACTATATCTTTTGCTTACTTATTCCTAAGGATTATTTCCAGAAGAACGATTGTAATCTTTGATGACCTGTTTAGGATTGTGTATGCATGAACATCTGTGAATACATGTGTGCAGGCTAGGTTAGAAAACAATGCTACACTCATGAGTATCCTTGTGTAAGTGATGTCAGAAAAGCTCACTGTTCACTTTCTTAACTTACTCCCCGGGACAGCCGTGTGTGGACAGCTGACATCTGGGGAGGGGAGTACAAATGGAGGGGTGAAGACAGTTATTGATTTTAAACAATGGTTGGCTGAAGGGGAATAAAGAAAATGACATCTGATGGATTCACACACACAAAAGGATTATAAGCTATTAGAAATTTATAAGCTATTAGAAATTTGATTTGGATTTCATTTTAGTTTGCATTGACTTTTCATTCCAGTCAGCAACAAATTATTCCAAAGGAGATAAATACCTCAAATAAAAAGAAAACTGCATGGGGTAACTCTGTGATCTGAAAACATACACACAAGCCACATTTAAAACACATAACTCATACCCATTTCCATCTATCCCAGAGCTACCAGCTGTCTTAAATATTCAAAGTAGATGGATGATGAAAGCAAATTCTTAACTTTGCAGAGATTTTAGAATGATGGGAATGTGGGGGATCTAAAAATTGAGGATTTGATTTAGAAAATACCAGTTATCAAGTTTCTGAAGTAGAGAGGAGATAGAAACAATCGTAGCCTTTGCTTTATGTCATAGCTATGTTCCTGATGAGTTCTACCAAAGTGAAATTAGGTCTTCAGTACAGATATGGTGTTAGGAAGCCTTCAGGTAGGGAATGCTTTGCCCCCTTACATTCAGGATTTGTCATTTCACATAGTATTTGGAGAGCTTTCATAGCTTGTCCCTGAATCATTTACTCAGTCCCAACATATTGGAAACAGGCTTTCTGTGTGGCTCTTTAGTGAACACAAGTCAGGACTGTCTTGTGTGGTTGGACAGCTGGATAGGGCACAACTCCATGAGTCACCGTTCACACAGACTACAGTGTGAATAGGGACCTCTCGGATAGTCCAGTGCTTGGGAGACAGGAATCACACTGAGAGGACACTCAGATGTCTTTTTAGTGGAACACAGTGGTATAAAATTCATGGTGGTAATAAATTGAGTGCTATTTCCTAATATAATTGGAATAATTCAAAGAAGACTTCTAGTAAACATCGTATTCCAGGAAACAAGAAATTGAGTAATAATCTATCCCCAGAGATATCCAGAATAATCAGTCTTTACTTTTTTTTTTTTTATACACTTCCCTTACATGAAAATAGTAACCCTATGGCAAATTTGTTTATAAAGCAAATAATCATTTTGAAATGCCAATAATGATGTCCTAATTGATGATCTCCTTGATAAGTATTGTATATCACATTTCAAAATGGTTTTTAATGTAGTTAACATTTTACTAAAGAATTATTTATGCTTTAAAAGTATTTGATTGGATTGTTTATCTTCCTTATTTAAGTTGTAAGAGTTCCCTGAAAATGTTGGAGATTAAATCCTTATCTGAGATAACATTGGCAAATATGTTCTCCCATGCAGGGGGCTTTCTAGTTGTTTTGTTGATAGTTTCTTTTCCTGTGCAGAAGCTTCTTAATTTGATGTAGTTCCATTTGTTTATTTTCTCTTTAGTTTCCATTGCCCCAGGAGCTGTATTGGTGAAGATATTGCTTCAACATATGTCTGAGATTTTGCTGCCGGTGGATTCCTCTAAGATTTTTATGGTTTCCCATCTTACGTTTAAGCCCTTTATCCATTTTGAGTTTATTTTTGTGTATGGTGTACCAGGTGTACCAGTTAATAATTCAGATTTTTTTCAATAGGTGGAATTACACATATGTTGATATATATGTGACTCGATATATATGCTATTTTGTTGTATTGACAGCAAGCTTCAAAAGGTCATATGTCAAATTTGCTAAGGGTGTTAACATCATAGATATTTTTATGTTTAAAAATGTCGAATTTTATGCCAAAAAAAGAGCATTTGCAGGAAGTTTTAACTCATTACTTTATTTTGAAGAAAAGTGCTGCTGAAAGTTATCCTATACTTTGGGAAGCTTATAGTGAACATGCTCCATATCAAGATATTTGTGAACACTTTCAAAGTGATGATTTTGATGTGAAAGACAAAGAATGTCAGGTCAACTGAAAAAGTATGAAGAAGAACAGTTACAAGCATTATTGGATGAAGATGCATGTCAAACTCAAAAACAACTTGCAGAAAGATTAAACGTTGCTCAGCAAACAATTCCCAATCATTTACAAGCAATGGGAACGATTTTAAAGGAAGGAAAATGGGTGCCCCATCAACTGAATGAAAGACAAATGGAAAACCAAAAAGTCATCACTACAATGCTACTTCAAGGGCACGAAAGAAAGTCTTTTTTGCATCGAATTGTGACTGGTGAAGAAAAGTGGATTTATGCTGAAACCGGTTTGGCTCAGTGGATAGAGCATCAGCCTGCAGACTGAAAGGTCCCAGGTTCGATTCCGGTCAAGGGCATGTACCAGGGTTGCGGGCACATCCCCAGTAGGGGGTGTGCAAGAGGCAACTGATCGATGTTTCTCTCTCATCGATGTTTCTAACTATCCCTCTCCTTTCCTCTCTGTAAAAAATCAATAAAATATATTTTTAAAATATGAAAAGTGGGTTTATTTTGAGAATCCCAAATGCACAAAATCAGTGGTTGATCCAGGTCAACCATCAACATCCACTGCAAGGCCAAATCGTTTCGGAAAGAAGACAATGCTCTGCCTTTGGTGGGATCAGGAAGGTGTGGTGTGTTATGAACTTCCAAAACCAGGTGAAACTGTTAATATGGATCGCTACCAACAACAAATAATTAATTTGAACCATGCTTTGATCCTAAAATGACCAGAATATTCCAGAAGACATGGCAAAGTAATTTCGCTTCATGATAATGCACCATCACACACTTCAAAACCAGTTAAAGACACATTAAAAGATCTTGCCTGGGAAGTATTAACCCACCCACCATATTCACCAGACCTTGCTCCTTCAGATTATCACTTGTTCTGATCGATGGCACATACACTTTCTAAGCAGCCCTTCAAAACATATGAAGAAGTGGAAAATTGGGTCTCTGAATGGTTTGCTTCAAAACAAGGAAAGTTCTATTGGTACAGTACCCACAAATTACCTGAAAGATGGGGGAAATGTGTAGCTAGTGATGGACATTACTTTGAATAAGCATTTTTGATGTTTTTTTTGAAATTGTTGTGTATTCTTTGATTACAAAATCTGTATTACTAACTGGTACACCTGGTAAGTTGGTGGTCTAATTTCATTTTTTCCAATTTTCCCAACAACATTTATTGAAGAAACTATCTTGAATCCATTGTATGTTTTTGCCTTCTTTGTCAAATATTAATTGAGGATAGTGGTTTGGGTCAATTTCTGGGTTCTCTATTCTATTCCATTGGCCTATATGTCTTTTCTTGTGCCAGTACCAGGCAGTTTTGAAAACAAGAGATACTGTTTCAAAGAGGACATAAAGAAGGCCAAGAGACATATGAAAACATGCTCAAAGTCACTAATCATCCAAGAGTTGTAAATCAAAACGATAATGTGGTACCATCTCACACCTGCCAGAATGGCTATCATCAACAAATCAACAAATGACAAGTGCTGGTGAGGATGTGGAGGAAAAGGAACCCTCGTGCACTGCTGGTGGGAATGCAGACTGGTGCAGCCACTGTGGAGAACAGTAAGGAGTTTTCTCAAAACAACTAAAAATGGAACTCCCATTTGACCCAGTGATCCTACTTCTAGGAATATATCCCATGAAACTAGAATATATTCCAGTCATTTACAGAAAGGATATATGCACCCCTATGTTCATAGCAGCACAATTTACCATAGCTAATATTTGGAAACAGCCTAAGTGCCCATCAGCAGATGAGTGGATTAGAAAATTGTGGTACATCTACCCAATGGAATACTAAGCTTCGGTAAAAAGGAAGGAACTCCTACCATTTGTAACAGCATGGATGGAACTGGAGAGCATTATGCTAAGCAAAATAAGCCAGTCAGAGAAAGGTAAATATCACATGATCTCACTCATTAGTGGAATATAATGAACAACATAAACTGATGAATAAAAACAGATCCAGAGCCAGAGAAGCAATGATCAGACAGACCATCAAACCTCAGAGGGAAGGCAGAGGAGGGTGTGGGGAAGGGGGAGAGATCAACCAAAGGACTTGTATACATGCATATAAGCATAACCAATGGACACAGACACTAGGGGGGTGGTGAGGGTATGAGTGTGGGGGGAGGGGACAAAGGGGGAATAAGACCACATATGTAATACCTTAAACAATAAAGAAAAAGTATCCTATATAATGAGCTAATATGCAAATGGTTGTCACACCCTCAAGGTGTCACACCTTAACTGCTCACACACTCAACACTGGGGAGAGAGGAATGGGGAACAGCCAGGCACAAATGAGCTCATGAGAGAGGAATAGGGACCAGCCAGGCTGTGGCCCAGGAGAGGGACAAGCCACCCACCCTGTGGTACTATGCACCAGCGGTTGTGCCTGTGGCCAGGGAGAGGGACAATCTGCCCGCCCCGTGGTCCCAGGTGCCAGCACCTGTTCTTGTGGCCTGGAAGAGGGACAAGCAGGCTGCCCTGAGGTCCTGGGCAACAGCACCTGCGGCTGTGGACCGGGAGAGGGACAAGCCGCCTGCCCCGCAGTCCTGGATGCCTATGGCTGCGGCCCAGGCAAAGCCATCCACCCAGGGTCCCCTGCGGCTATGGCTGGCCTGGGTGAAGCCGGCCCATGTCGTGGGTGCCTATAGCTGGCCAGAGGGAAGGAAGCTTGGGTCCTGGGTTCCTGCGACCTGCCAGAGGAGGGAATCCTGGGTTCCAGGTGCAGGGTAAGGCAGAGGTGATTAAGGGTGATCAGGCTAGCAGAAGAGCAGTTAGGGGCTATCAGGTTGGTAGGGGAGCAGTTTGGGGCAATCAGGCAGGCAGGCAGTGGTGGTTAAGGGCGATCAGGCAGGCAGAAGTGGTTAGGGGTAATCAGGCAGGCAGGCAGAGTGGTTAGGGGCGATCAGACAGGCAGGCAAGTGAGCAGTTTGTGTGATTATTACAACATTGCCATGAAAGAGGAAATGTGAGCACCATCATTCCCATTTTATAGACAAGAAACTTACTGCTCATCAAAGGAACTGTCTTATTCAAGGACACTTAGAGATCCCTCACTAGTTTGCCTCAGTGGATAAGAGTCTCAGCCTAAGGACTGAAGGGTCCTAGGTTCAATTCCAGTCAGGGGCACAGGCCCAGGTTGTGGGCTCAATCCCCAGTAGGGAGCATGAAGGAGGCAGCCAATCAATGATTCTCTCTCATCATTGATGCTTCTATCTATCTCTCCCTCTCCCTTCCTCTCTGAAATCAGTAAAGAGGGAATACTTATCTATATACATAGTAGAGGTCTGGTGCAGGAAATACGTGCATGGGGGAGAGGGTGTCCCTCAGCCTGACCTGCACCCTCTCCAATCCGGGACCCCTTGGGCAATGTCTGAGAAAAGAGAGCTAGGATGAAAATCCAGCTCCCCTGATTTCTATAGTCAGGCTAATTGTTTATATTTTATATGAAATAACTAGAGGCCTGGTGCATGAAAATTCATGCACTGGAGGGAGAGGTCCCTCAGCCTGGCCCGCCCCCTCTCACATTCTGGGAGCCCTTAGGGGTGGGAGGTGACCCAGTAATCAGGGGAAGGTAATGCCCCCATCACACCTCTGCTGCTGCCACTGCCGGCAGTGCAAGCCTCGTCCAGCCCTGGTCACCTGAACCTTGGCCAGCCCTGGTTACCTTGCCTCCGCCTCGGGTGTCGGCTGGGCGGATGACATCCGAGGCTTGCCTGCACCTCTGGCTGGCCCTAGGTGGCTGGGCAGCTGCCATCTGAGGCTTGCCTGTGCCTCGGGCCGGCCCTGGGCAGCTGGGGGTACTGAGGGCAGGTCTGGCTGCACTGTGCACCTGCTGCCCCTTGGCGGGGCTGAGGGGACTGGGCACCGCCATCTTTGTGACGGCGCAACAGTCAATTTGCATATTCCCTCTTTATTAGATAGGATAAAAATGTAATATGTATATATGTGTCTATGAGTATTTAGTAAACATATATATCTATGATTCTTTTCATCCATTTTTTTCCTCTATCCATTTTCTTTCTGTTAGTGGAATGGTGAAATTGGAAATATACCTATCACATACTGAAGACCAGGAAAACATCCTTCTGGGTTAAGAAAGACTGTTGAAAAGTCTAAAAATATTGTGTGCTTGAGAATTAATGAAATAGTTATCAATGGTCTTGCTCATTTTTCTCAATGCTGTCCCAGATCCTCTAGGATCATGTATATGAATTATCAAATGAAATCAATACATAAGCCCCCGACCCTGCCCCTAATCAATGGATAACAGTAAAGCAAAACTAGCTAACTTTTTACTTATTAACAGTTTTTCTAATGACTGGGTACATAGAGGTTTGGTAATCTTGTCTCTACTCAGGGATTGAAGTACAGCAACGCTGACTGAATCACTTTGTCATTTTTATGTCTGATATTGACCCCAGTAAGCTAAAATTGCATGTGTTGGTAATAAGTGATCTTTAGAACTAGTGAAAATGAACCGTTTGCCAGTATCAGAACCAGTTACTCAGGCTCTGCAGCACTGACCTACATTGCTCCTTAATGCATCTCTTTGTAAAAAGGTAATTCTAATATTACCACTGACCTACCTATTACTTAACCTTATTTGTTGAATACCTTCCATGTGCAGGATATTTTACTAGAGAAAGAACCTAAGAGGACTATGAGCATAGAGTAAAAAGGAGGAAGGGCTGCTTTATATGAACATGGAACTTTATATTACAGAAAAAATCCCCTAATTTATGACTCAATGTATATTACCTGCTCTTTGGAGCTATAAATACCTTTCTGAAATAAATGCATTTATTGTATGTTATAACAAAATTATTGCTAACACATGATTGATTATCAAAAGCCTATTTTAAACATATATAACAACATATTTTATGGAAGTAAGTGAATATATGTAATTTTATAACATTGTGTCAGTAAAGATTTCAAGCATTTTTTATACCATCTTTGTACAGGATGGGTCAGCATAAAATTAAAAAGTAAAAATTATATGTAACTACCATCTAGTTGTAAGTAAATAATGGACTATGAGAAAGTGGTAGATTTTAATTTTCAATATGCCAGTAATTAAGGTTATATATGGACACATTGGCTCGATTGCCTTCCCATACTTTAATCATAAAAGTCTCACTGTAGGAGCCTGCATGAATAAAGGCTGGGTCTCAGAAATCAGACATGTGGGACTTGGAATACTGTCCACACTCTGATTCTAATCTGTGCTTCGATCTGAACCACTCGGCTCTGCATGTTTGTTGGAATCCTCCTAAGACTGGAATTTCCTGGGAGATATCCAGTACTTTTCAGGTTATAAACAGCAAAACAAACTGTCTTTCTTGGAATATGTTGTTATGTCTAGTGCAAACTGAATTCAAAGTTTATAGGTATGGGTAAACTATTTTATTTTTTTTTAACAAACTTAAAAATTTGATTCCATTTAAATTTTGGCCAAAGATTCATCTCAGTAATAAAGTTTTGTTTTTTTGGAATAATTTACTTTTGCTATTAGTGCAATGTATGGTAAATCTGTCTAAATAAGAAAATGTTACTTTGTACAACAAATTATGACAAACAAATTCCCTGTGGTATTAGATTTCTTATCATAGTAAGGCCTCCTTTTCTCAGATGGGTTCTTAATGTCAATTATATATATACATACATATATATGGGTTCTTAATGTCAATTATATATATATACACGCACATATATATGTCTGTAAATATATATACACCCTATCTCAGGGGTCCTCAAACTATGGCCCGCAGGCCACATGCGGCCCGCCAAGGACATTTATCTGGCCTGCCGCCAGGTGCCGCTGCCTGTCCTGCTTAGCAGCCGACTGGTCCCGGGCCCACAGTGCGCATAGGAATTTGTTCATAGTTTTTTTTTAACTATAGTCCGGCCCTCCAACGGTCTGAGGGACAGTGAAATGGCCCCATGTTTAAAAAGTTTGAGGACCCCTGTCCTATCTAATAAAAGAGTAATATGCAAATTGACCACACCTCTGCTACACCAACAAGCCACTCCCACCAGCCAATCAGGAGTGAGTATGCAAATTAACCCAACCAAGATGGCTGTGGCCACAGAGCGAGCAGGAGGCTTGGGTTTCCCCGGCAATGGAGGAAGCCAAGCTTTCCTCTTGCCCTGGCCTGCCTTGGCCTCCGCTTAAGGCTACAAAGTTTCAATTATAGAAGATAAATAAATCCCAACAAAAATGGCTGTGGCCACGGAGCAAGCAGGAGGCTTGGCTCCTCTTAAGGCAACAAAGTTTCAATGATAGAAGATAAATAAATTCCACATACCAGGGCCTCCGCTTGGGTCACCAGGGGGGCATGGCCGGACTGCAAACCACCACAGGCCCCTTGCCCAGGCCACCCCATGCCCCAAGGGAACCCCACCCTGATCCCAGACAGCCTTCAAGGCAAACCAGCTGGCCCCCACCCATACATCAGGCCTCTATCCTATCTAATCCTATCTAATAAAAGAGTAATATGCAAATTGACTGTCACTCCAACACACAAGATGGCTGCCCCCCTGTGGTCAAAGATGGCTGCCCCCATGTAGACACAAGATGGCCACCAAAAGATGGCCAGCAGGGGACAGCAGTTGTGGGCCGATCAGGCCAGCAGGGGAGGGCAGTTGGGAGGGACCAGGCCTGCAAGGCAGGGCAGTTGGGGGAGATCAAGCCTACAGGGGAGGGCAGTTAGGGGTGACCAGGCCTGCAGGGGAGGGCAGTTAGGGGCAAACAGGCTGGCGGGGGAGCAGTTAGGCATCAATCAGGCTGGCAGGGGAGTGGTTAGGTGGTGATTAGGCTGGCAGGCAGAAGCAGTTAGGGGCAATCAGGAAGGCAGGCAGGCGAGCAGTTGGGAGCCAGCAGTCCTGGATTGTGAGAAGGATGTCCGACTGCCCGTTTAGGCCTGATCCTGGTAGTATTGGGCCTAAACGGGCAGTTTGACATCCCTTGAGGGGTCCCAGATTGGAGAGGGTGCAGGCTGGGCTGAGGGACACCCCCCCATGCATGAATTTCGTGCACCAGGCCTTTAGTATATATATAACAGTTTAATTTCAAAAGAGGATTTGAATTTGCAGATTTTTCTCTAGTGTGTATAACTGTAAAACGTAAGACAAACAAGTTATTTGTTAATGCTTTGATAACTAAACATAGTTGATGGCAAATGTAGGCAAATAAGATTAGATTAATCTTCTATTAGAAATTTCTAAGGCATCTGTGAGAAATAATATATGGGACAAATCTCATGACATTGACTTTTTTCTCTATCCTTGATAAAAATTCTGACTTTTTAGGTAGGCACAAGCCACCCAGCTGAAAAGATGACATTTCTCAACCTCCTCTGCATCGTTTATTGACCACATGACTAGGTTATACAGAATGAAAATTAATTAGGAGTTTTGTATATAACATTTCTGAAAAGTTTAATTATAGAGAGTATGCAAGTTTCTCCCTTTCTTTCTCTTGCTGCTCAGAATGGGGTATTGTGCCTGCAGCTCTAGCAGCCATCTTCAGTCAGTGCATGATGGGCTTGAGAATGTAAGCCATGCACCAAAAATGGCAAAATGATAGCTAGGAACAAGAGGCTGGGTACTTCATTGAATCATAAAGCTGTCGTTACTGCAGTGGATACTCTCCTTTTAAATTTATTTAATATGCAAGAGATATAAACTACCATTTTGTGTGTGTGTGGAATATCTGTTACATACAGCTGAACCATGTCATAATGAACTTAGCACCAGGAATTGGGTCTTGTTTAACAGAACCCAAAATGTCATTGGCCAAATGAAATAAGTGGGAGGAAGATATTAAGTACTCAGATATTGAATGTTGCAAAACTGATGCCTATGATAAAGAATTGCAAAACGTTTAGTCAAGTTGATTCCTGCTACATCTTGGAGACCAGATGTTATCATAAGGTAGAGTCACTGGAGGAATGGCTCTTAGGGTTTTCACCAAGAACGACAGCCTTGGGCTAGAACCAATCCGTCACAAAGCTGACAAGGAAGGGATGAAGGGAAGTACTTTCTGCCTTCAGCCAGCAATCTAAGTTTGATTTAGAGTTCTGTAATTTGGAACCTACTGGGGCTGGCAAAACAAAACCACAAGTATACACCACATTGAATTACTCTCCTTTAAGGTTTCTCTACCAGAAGATGGGATCCAACCCACTGGCAAAAATCCATGCAGGGTGTTGAATTTTTCCTAAGTTGTTTCAAAGGGGTTGAGATATCAATGTCGATACTTGTGCAGACATGATCTTTATCTATGGGTACTGTAGCATGGGATTGAACACACACATACAAAATCCAGAAATGTTTCTGGGTGGGCCACAATGGCACCTCCTAAGGTCTGGAGGCAGAAAAGAATACTAAGGTTCTCCAAAAAGAGCTCCTACCCAAAGAGAAGGGGAGATTGGTTGCTAGTTTTGGGGGGAGCTACGTAAAGTCAAAGAAGGCTGGATCTTAGTAACCAGCCAATTGGCATGGTATGGTATTTTGGGTAACAGTGGCTGAACATGTGATTGTGAACCTAGATTCCGGATACCTTTGATGTCCTGGTAGAACTCACTTCTATGGCCCATCCAGGACTTGTAATTACTGTGGCAATCACAGGTTTATTATATTGTGCAAATCTAGTCTTTGATATCAGCTCACTGTAGTAGCAAAAAGCATCAGCAATATCAGTGTAATGATTCATTTCTCTCTGCACTAAAGATGTGGGGAAAATGGCAAAGCCAATTTGGGCTGAGTAAGATCCAGCATTCACAGAAAAAATATAGTTTGGGAGAGATACTGTATTTTCTACAAATAAGGAGGTGGTAGTTTGGGAAATTACTTGAAAATGTTTTTAAATGGTTTTCTATTTCCACCTTCTGTTGCTGAAGTTGGTTATCCTGAGCATATTAAAAAACAGCTTCTACCACTAAAGAAGTCTGAAAACGACTACTATACTATTGAGTCTTTTAAACTGAAATACATGTGTCTTATGCAAAAAAAAAAAAAAAGTGTGAAAGTAATATTTGAAACAAACTAATCTGATGCATTGTATGGGTTAGACCAGTGCTTTCCAACTTTTAAGATTGCATTTCATCCATAAAAAATTATAGCCCACTGTGAGGGGCTACTCCTGTTTGAGGCATGATTGCCAGCTTGAGGGCCTGATAGGACCAATATTTTGAGCACATGAATTCTTCCTGGAGTGTGGGCCAGGGTATGCCGAATGGAGACAGTTGGTTTAAGGGTTGGCCTGATATGGGGACAGCTTTGGTGAGCAACAATATAAAAGGAACATGGAAATAGATTTTTAGCTACTACCCTCATAACTCTGGTGAGTTATGTCTAAAACAATATGCATTCAGTTCTAAATAAGTTAATTTTGAAGGGACTGGGGAACATACAAGTAGTAAAGTCCTAGGCAGCTTGGAGAATGGTGAGAAGTAAAAGAAAAACTTTCCTAGGAAATATTTCTTTAATGCAAAGGGTTACTGCACTTACCAATGTAATGATGCAGTGATGATGTAATGGCAGTGCTGCCAACATTATCTTCAGTAATCTTTGCCTGAAACTCTAAATGACCCACATTTAAATCCCAGGCTTTCCACTTGCTACTTGTATGACCTAGAGCACTTTACAATACTACTTTGTCCCTATTTTTTTTTAAATAGTAGTATTTAAGAATAATATTCTTATTTTTAATTTTTTTAAAAAAAATAGGGACAAAGTAGTATTGTAAAGTGCTCTAGGTCATACAGGTAGCAAGTGGAAAGCCTGGGATTTAAATGTGGGTCATTTAGAGTTTCAGGCAAAGATTACTGAAGATAATGTTGGCAGCACTGCCATTACATCATCACTGCATCATTACATTGGTAAGTGCAGTAACCCTTTGCATTAAAGAAATATTTCCTAGGAAAGTTTTTTTTTTACTTCTTACCATTCTAAGACTATTGAGGGTTTTAATGTGATAAATTATGTAAAAAGGTTGGCAGGAACTTGGCAGTAAAAAGACTCTCAGTAGATGCTAGTTATCTCCAAGTACAAATCTTTTATAAAACTTCTTAATAAATTTAACCTGTGACAAATCAATGGCACTGTTATCACAGACTAGCTTTAAAATGAGATTGCAAGAAAAAATATGAAATCATCAACAATCTTTCTCCATTAGCTTTCGCTTCTCTTTGCTTCCATCTTTATTTTAGTTTCTTCCCATTCCCTCTCCTCACCCCCCATCCCCTTATTCAAAATTGAGGATTTTGAAAATTATTTAATACCCAAAATAAAATTACCCTGCTATCCACAAAATATTTGACAATTAAAAAAAAAGAATTTTTCTACCTTTTTTTAATTCCTTCATTGTTTAGTTTCTCTTAACTTTATTTTTTTATTCATATCCCAAATGGAAACATGAATCTATGGTCTTTTATCTCCTTGACTGACCTCAAGTAGTTCATCCACATTTTAAATCTTGTATCTAGTCTAGTTCTCAGAAGAATCCTATATAATAAAAGGGTAATATGCAAATTGATCATAATGGCAAAACAACCAGAAGGACCACTGGACCAGTCACTGAACACCTCTCAGTCCCTTCCCCTGGCTTTCAGGAACCGGCGGCAGGGGGGCGGGGGGGCAGCAGGGCCGGCTGCACGCAGCTGGGGAAGATGGCCAATCGCAGGCCAGGCCTAGGGACCATACCTGCGTACAAATTTCGTGCACCAGGCCTCTAGTAGATTATAATTGAATAGATTCATCAGGATAGATTACTCCAGTCATTCAAACATATCAGAGAGTGCTTGTGTGCACACACACATACATATATGCACCCACCCACCCACACACTTACTTTGGCATTGATTGTTTTTTTCCAATAATTTCTGACCATGTTTTCCTCATTTATTGCAAGTGTATGCAAACCCTTAATCTTGGGGTAACCCCAAGTCAAAGATCTCAATCTCTAAATATTTTCCACCTATAAACCTCATTCCAAAACTCTCATAGCTTGCTGCCATTCTTTCCTATCCATCTGTCCTTCTTTATTTAAGTTTGACTGAAACAAACTCATTTTTCTACGAGCTATGAACACTTAGTGAGAAGCATTTCCCAAGTTCAAGGACTTTCTCTGCTTTACTTGTCAAATATGTTACATGTGTTTTAGAGTTTCTCCTGCAGCAGAATTTTCTTTAGTCATTTTACATTAAATTTCTCTTAACTGAAGAGGATTGTAATCTTCTTCCAGATAAGTGATTTACTGTCTATGCTTTGTGACTCCCAAGTGTCAAGAATGATCTCAGACTGTCATGAAGTCCTTTAAAAATTTCAAAACATCAACATAAATCCACTTTGATGTTAATAAGAAATGTTTGCCAGGAAATGTGTATTTTTCCTTACCATAAGAAAACATTTAAAAATAATTTAAAATAATATATTTTTATTGATTTCAGAGCGGAAGGGAGGGGGAGAGATAGAAACATCAATAATGAGAGAGAATCATTGATCAGCTGCCTTCTGCACACCACACACTAGAGCTGAGCCCACAACTTGGGCATATGCCTTGAACAGGCATCAAACCGTGACCTCCTGGTTCATAGATTGATGCTCAACCACTGAGCCACACTAGCCAGGCTAAAAATAATTTTAATGTGTAACTTTGAAGTAGGTACTTTTATAATCATTCTGAAGTATTTTTAAAGGAAAATTTCTTTCCTATTCATTAGGGCATGTTAATCAAAATCTTATACTGGTTGTGCAATATTAAAGTTAGCATATTTACTTAGGATTATTAAGTCTTAGTGGGTTACATTTAAATGAAAAGATTTAAATCTTGAAGCTATTTTCCCAAATATGTTTTTAGTAAAAATCTGATTACCACACAACCACATGGGATTTGTTTTCACATTGGTCTATTATGATTTGACTTTGCCCTAATTTGAAACCTATTTACTAATTTCCCTCTAAATCTG
Organism: Corynorhinus townsendii; assembly: GCA_026230045.1. Taxonomy (NCBI): domain Eukaryota; kingdom Metazoa; phylum Chordata; class Mammalia; order Chiroptera; family Vespertilionidae; genus Corynorhinus; species Corynorhinus townsendii. Next base: position 27,440,127 of record JAPDVU010000004.1, read on the forward strand.
TCCACAATTTAAACTCTGATATATCTGGGTGTAATTCTCAGAACAAATATGCCATTTTTCATCCCAATAGAAGCACATTCGTTGAATTAATGTCTCTTCTTTGGAAAATAAAAGGAGGGAAAAGTTCTTCAGTAATTTTTTTTAAAAGGAGAGAAACATCATTGATTGGCTGCCTCCTGCACACCCCCTATTGGGGATCAAGCCTACAAACCAGGCATTTGCCCTGAGAGGTCAAACTGATGACCTCTTGGCTCCTGTGTCGATGCTGAGTCACTGAGCCCACCACCAGGCCCAAGGATTTTTATGGGACAGAAAACCAAAGCAATCACTGCCTATTGAGTTCCTTATTTTTTTCTCTTTTAATCTCATTTCAATTAATGCAGAACTTTGCACTTTATCCATTATGAAATACTCATTTTTACTTCTGTTAACAGAGAATTTACTTACAAGTTGTGGGAAGGTTTAGTTATTAATATTTCCAACCTATATATTCAATTTCATGTGCCATGGTATACGTCTAGTTATTGAAAATAGAGCTTTTTACAGAGATTGCTTTAAGATGATGACATTAAATACCCTGGATAAAAATGTTTGCATTTACATTCTTTAATTTCTTTGTAATTCTAAGTACCTATTGATTTATTCTGGCTTTTCCCCAAGTGTTTCTGTTATCTCCGCTTTGATATTTGCATTTCTGACTTTCCTTTGCTCCCACTATTTGTAGAAAGTAGCCACAGGGAAGGTACCTGTATTTCTTGTGAGGTTGAATAAATAAATCAGTTGCCTTTTTGAGGAGAAGAGCAAGTAATTTCCTCACCTTCTGTGATTCCCCTTTCTTCTGCTGCTTTGATATATCTAACAGCTCCTCTAGACTTCCTCTTCCTGTCCTGTTCAAATAATTTTTTATTAGCCAGGCAGTCAACATTAAATTAATGCCACTGCAGCGTTAGCTAGAGCTGGGGGTGAGGGTCTAGGTGACTTGAGGACGCCAGATTAAAACAACTGGAAAACAAAATCTTTACTCTCAATAGGTTGAAACATTAGGACAACAAGGCACATAGGAAGTAATGAAACTGAACAATGTGTCATCAAGTGCAAATTGACATAGGACAGAATGAGAAAACAATGCTCTGAGGGGATAATGCCTGTAGGAGGAGATGCTGATCCTGAGGATGACTTTACTGATTCTCATCAACAGAAATATTCCTACAGGTGATTGGAGAAGAAGGAGGAAGGCATGTAATTGAGGGGGACATATATGAGTCCCACATAAGTTCACTGAACTTGCCAGAAATACATGGGGAATGATGCAAAGGTTGCCTTTTTTGGAGGGGGGAGTGGGTAAGGGGAGGAAAGAATTCAAGTGAGGAATGTGCCACAGCCTCTTAGTGCATCAGACTCTTTACACATCACTACATCAATTATATCTTCATGACACAACCTGGGAGGCAGATGTTATTCTCACTTTGTAGACGATCAAACTGAAGATCTGAGAGATTAAATAATTTGACCAATGCTCACACAGTGCCATATGGTGGGACCAGGAGTTAGACTCAATCTCCATGGACTGCTGCTTCTAAATGCATCACCTTTAATGTGCTTACATAACATTTTTCTTGTCTACATATCATATTACCAATAGGTATATATTTTTATTTTTTTATTTCAAAGAGAAATCTCCCCACCCCCTCACCTTAGAATAAAACACTAATATCAACAAATTCATAGATCAAAGCAGAGAAGTACAAAATCACTTAAAATATAAATTGTATTCAGATCAATATTTGACTATGTATTTTGAAGGTGTTGATGTATTTAAAGGAAAATGTAATAATCAGAATATTGGTTTGTTACAAGGAAATAGACATAGGCCATTACTAGAGCCAGTGTCCATTCTAGCACAGGTATGAGAAATTGGCCTGTCCAGACTAAATGATAAACCCTATCTTGACACAGACTCCTCAGGTTCTACCATTAGATATTTTCTTCATCTTTAAAACCCTGTCTTTCCCTCTTTCTGTTTCCACTGCTCACCAAGGAATCTTTGGCTAAATCCCCATAAAACTTTTACAGAGACAGAATGAGCTGATCTTATTAGCAGTTACATTTCTCACTGTAACTTTTTGTATTATAATAAATGGTTTATTTTTTTAGATTATAACATTCATCACCATTAAATTGCATTTTTTATTACTTATTGAATTTATTGGAGTTTCATTGGTTCACAAAATCATAGAGATTTCAAGTGTACAACTCAAGAAAACATCATCTGCACAACGCATCATGTACCACCCATCGCCTCAAGCAAAGTCTCTTTCCATCTCCCCTCCCCCTGCTTTGCTACCCACCTCCACCTGCCCCCCTTTTCCTCTGGCTATCACCACACAGTTTTCTGTGCCTTAGTAATTTGGGATTGAGTTTATACAACCACTTGGAACTTGGCTGCTATCATTTCGCTCTTCAGAGGAGGCTTCACTGTAGGGGTGTGCAAAGGTCACGTTTCTGGACCTGCACTTCAGGGGAAATCCCCCTCTGGGGAACTTTTAGCCACTAACGGGACATCAAGAGAGTGTTTGTTGAGAGTGACTTTTCCTCTTAGAACTTTTGCGGTGATATCACAACATTTAATCATATGTAGTATTCAGATTTCTGAGTTACGACTTAATATACGTTCAGGTATCATTATGGGAAGGATTTAAATAATTATTGTCTGTGTAAAGAGGACATAAGTGAAATATTACATGGACTGTGTATTTGGTCAGAATTCCATGTATAAAAACTTTATGTGGAAAATTATGCTGATATACGTACTGCAGTTTCCTGTATTTTTTAAAAAATATTTGGATAAATACCAAATAATAATAAATGTAGATGTGCCCTAGTTCTAGTTCTAAACAGCATGATATTTTGCTTATGGTTCTTTTTTATTGTGGTTAACTTATTTGGAAATGCGAGTGACTTCACCAGCTGTGATTCTATCAGGATGTACTTTTCTGTGAAAAGGTTATTTCTATTTTTGAAGAATAGATTTTTTAGGGGAGAATGGAGATAGATTTGGAGAAGGAGGACATTTTAAAGTGTGGAAACATGAGTAAGCCTCAACATTTGTAAGCAATTCAAGGGGCCCCTTTGGGGAGAGGAAATAGAGAGAAAGAAGAAGGGAGTGATTTGCTTAGGGAAAAGGAGAGAAGGAAAGGAAAAAAAAATGTTCTTTCTGTTAACTATATCATACATGATAAATACCTCTTGGGTATTTTAGTAGTTATTAAAATAACTGATTAACTCATTTATTGCTTTCTAGTGTTCCTGTTTCTCTCTGCCTATCCATACTTGCTAAAACATTGAGTGCCCTTCCATCTGGGAAGTACATCTGGCAGGAAAATGTGTGATTCCTTTGCTGGTATTCAAAGGAAATACTCAACCTTCTAGTCAGTTGTTTTTGGAGGTGGACCTTCTCATTAAAGGGCCTTTTTGGTGATGTTTGGACTGACTTTAGGGCCATAATTCCCCAGAGAAAACAGTAGTCTGTTTAAGCATTCCCTTGATTGTAGTTTATTCATGTAATTTTTTATTTTCACTTCAGCCATTTTATGTGGTCATTAATTACCACAAAATTGAACTTTAGTTCATTTTGGAATCCTGTAGCTATGACTGTTCATTGTATCTCTTCGAAATATAAATGTTCCTTGTCCAATATTGTATTTGTTTCACCAGAGGCTGGGAATTCTGTTCTCAAATTAATGATCTGTTTATTTAAATGATGACTGTGACCCTCAGAAGCAGAAGAACAACGTTTGTTGAATCTGACAGCCTGATTCATTATTTGTGTGTAATCCTTGTTCATGAGGCTGTAGAGACTCTGAGCCGTACAGTTGGAGGAAACATCTGAGGCCTGGTGGGCGGCCCCCTCTCTCTCGGCAAGTGCTTCACCTTCCACATCAGGAGTGCTTGGGAATCCAGTCTCTGCAAGAGCACTTGAGCAAGCAAGATTTCCATTATTTTAGGAAGCAGTCAAGGCCATCGTTGGACAGTTTTTACTGCTGGGCAGTTCTTCATGACAGTGGCCTAAAATTTACCTTGCACCATTTTCCTGGTCCCTTTCCCCTGGAGTAAGATAAAAATTGAGCTATTCAGCTTCAATATAATATTCCTGAGGGTAGAAGAGCCCATTCAAAGTACCCCTCCACCCCTATTGGGGTAGAAGACACTTGAGTATTTTGATTCCCTTGCCAAGATCATGCCAACCATGATGCAAACTTCGGGGGTCTATTACATGCCATGTACTGTTTAAGTCTTTAAAATATGTTTTTCTAGTCCTCACCACAACTCTGTACTGTGTTCATTATGTTTGAGATAGAGAAACCAAAAGGGACAATCAGAATGTTGAAGAACCACCTAAGATAAGTGGTAGAGGTGGGAGATGCAGGTAGTTTTATCTAAATCAAAGCATAGATATATTTTTTTCTCCACATCATGGTTTCTCTCTGGTGTCTTGCACAAGCTAGTATTTGCTTCTAGAGGAATTATGTTCCTCATGATATTATTTCTAGACTTCTATTTTTCTGGTCATGGCTTCTCTTCACTTCTGGAATGCATTTCAGTTGCCAGTATCTCAATATTTAAATGTAGATCCAAGCATGATTTATGTATGTGTGAGCTAACCAGCATATTGTCCACAAAACACATCTGTGCCACCTATTTCAATAAACATAGCCTATTTTTTAAAGCAATATATCTAAGTTTTATAGAAAGGATTCCTAACTATTTTTGTACCACAGACCCCTATGTCAGTGGTTAAAAATGTCCATCTAAGAATAATGTTTTCAGTGCATAAAATTAAAGGCACAGAATCACAAACCAAAAAATTATATTAAAATGCAGTCATCAAAGTATTGAAAAGAAATCTGTGGTTTACTCTTATTCATGTGTATTATATATCTATTTATTATGTATTGTTACCAATATTTATAATGGGTCCAATAGTTATCTTAATTTTCAAGTAGTGAAGCATAAATACCATTTGAGGTATATACAATTGCCATGTAATAGGAAAATAACTATGACCACTACTGTTGACAAAGTTACTGATACTTCTAATATTACTGTGGTATTTTGTCTACATTCATAATGAAAGAAATGCTAAATTTCAGTCAGAGGTTATTGAAAATAACAATTCACTTTTTTCCACCTTCAAGTTCATGGACCTCCCCCCACCCATGACGTCTATCCATGCACCACTTAGATCACATCCTTCATCTGGAGTTAACTAAAATTACCAGGGCTTTTTATAAAAGCAATATACTAATGTACTTACTGAACTTATTAGCAACACTCAATCTTTATCTTTTTAAAGTTGACCTTATAACTAAGATTAGCATTTTACTCTATTAATATAATTTTGAATTTTATTTGTTGCTATTTCTCCTAGCTTTAAGGACATCTCTTTGTCTTTATTTGTCTTCTTGGTCCCTTTTGTTATGTATGGTCCCCAGGGAATTGCTAGAAGAATTAAAACCTAGAGAACATTAAATGTTCTCTAAAAGTACTAGCAGTGTTTATATAGCATGACCAACCTGGAGGGAATTTTCAACAATTGTCCCAAATCACAGTCTACTAAGTATTCCCTTGTTGTGTTCACAAGATGAAGTGACGTGAAGCATTAAACATTTATTGGATCAGTTAACAGATACTTGATTTTGACTTTCAAGTAGTTTATCATCTGTTATTCAAATTACTAGAGGCCCAGTGCATGAATTCGTGCATAGGTGGGGTCCCTCAGCCTGGCCAGTGATCGGGCTGGTCAGGGCTGTCACACCCAGTCCAGGGGAGGGACCACAGGAGGTTGACTGTGGGAACGCACTGACCACCAGGGGGCAGTTCCTGGATTGAACACCTGCCCCCTGGTGGTCAGTGTGCATCATAGCTACCTGCCGATCATAACGGTTGCTTAGGCTTTTATATAGATAGATAGATAGGAATCACTTTAGGTATAAAAGCTGAGTTACCTGAGTCATTATGTATTTAGTTTCTATATTTAGTTGAACATTTTGTTAGCTTCTTGGACATTATGTTTATTTTCCTCTAAAACAATTACATAGTAACTTATTTGCTCCCATAGCCAAAAGAGTAGGAAGGGATTCTGCTTTCTTAACTTGGGTAATTTTATTGTTGAGCTACATATGGAATCTTAAGCAGTTTTTTTTAACCTACATTCATGGTCAAAGCTTCAGAGAGGAGGATGTTGGTCACCCACATAGCAGTATTTGAGAGGCTCCAAGAAAACCCTTCAATAGCCCATAGCAAATGCCGTAATTTCACCATTAGTGTCATCCTTCTTTAAATTCATGTATGAAGGAGCACATTAAATATAAATACCTAGTAGGAATTCCTTTTATTAAATCTGATTTTTTTTTTTTCTGTGAAGCAGGGATGTTGGGTCAGAAAGCAGGTCTTGGGCACTTGGGAGGTGAAGGAATGCTGGGAAAGTGTGGTGAAGAAAGGGCAGGGTTGAAAAACAAAGACAATGTTGGGCTATATAATGATTTCACTATCTGACAACTTCTTACACAATTCCTGAGTCTTTGAATAAGGAGAAACTTATGGGGGAAGCATGTTGAGGTGGGGGCCCCAGGGCACAATAGAATGGCCATTTGTAAAGCCATGTGAGTACAATAAGAGAAAGTTAGATAAATCTGGACATATCTGTAACTGTATTTTTAAAAAAATCTTCATGGCATACCTCTGAATTATTATAACCTTCTAGAACATACAGGTGAGGTTTGAGAGAAGAATGCTAGGGCAGGCTAAGTCACACAGACTAATTTCTCTCTATGTCTACATGAATACTTATTTAGCATTCACTGGATATAAAGGCCAAGGAAAGTTCATTTAGTATCTACATCACTCCTCTGTCATTAAGTCTCTCTTTGGGTCAATTCTTCCTCTCAGGTTCACAGCCATTGCTTCTCTTGCTCTCCATAAGCAGGAAATAGCTCATGTGCTGCTGAGTTTCAGAATTCTGCTGCCCACAGCAGCCAAATTAGATGATTGTCTCAACCTTAAGCATTGGTCTCCAGAAGGTTAGAATGTACTTTGAATTAGAAAAAAATGCCAGCCATGTGAGCTGTCAGTTTCTCTTTGGAGAAGCGTAAGATAGAATTCTGACTTGAAAGTAAGATCTTCTGATGAAGGTTTCTGTCACGCAGTTTTAGGAGACACTGTTTTTTTGGACTATTTGGAATTACATTCCTGGCAAATTCAAAGTTTTACCCTTTGCCAATAAATTATGCAAATTAAAATTGCACTAAGTTCTTTTCCCCTTGTTTAAAGCCATTTCAAAATAGATTATAATTGGTTTGGAAAGTTTGTTTAAAAAATGACCTTATACCATTTGCTTAAAATCATGTTAAGGATATTTTACACCTAGAGACCCATGCATCACTTGAGAGGTGATTATCTTTTTTCATTTTGCATTTGTTGTCTTCTGCTACAAGAGGAGCCATGCAATACAGGAATTGTTTTGCCTCAAAAATTGTATCTATAAGTTATAAAATAGAATTGATAACTAGTTGTTTGTCTAATTTGTTTGATCAAGCTTAGTCGCTAACTTGGGAAATCGTCCTTCTCAAGTAATCCTGTTTATATGACTTGTGTGATGTGCTCCCCTACATATAATAGGTTCTTGGTTGTTGCTTTAGTTACTTTGACTAATTTAACAAAAAAGTCGCAACATCACATTGTCTGTGGCATCTTTCAGCTAATTCTGTGTGTTTCCAACTAAAATAGGATGGGCGATTATTCTTTCATTGGATGGAATGGTCAACTTGATAATGTTGGAAGATCTGCTGGACTGAATGGGAAGGCCCCAGGAGCCCTGGAAGAGACTGGGTAAGTCCCTGCACACAGAGAATTCACCCCTTAGACACATTGACAGGATGGCTGCTCTCTACTAGTTTTTTTTTCCCCTGTCTCTTTTCTAGGAAAATGCAAAAAGTGCTCTTTTCTCACACCATTGGACAAATTACCTCAGAACAAATTGAATCTTCCTTACAGTCCAGTGGTTTTATATAATCAACTTTTTTTTAAACCTGAGTTTCAAACTGGGATGCTTCAATAATATAAAAAATCTGAGTAGTTCTAGGAGTCCTCCTTCTCTCACATGACATGTGTAAAAAAACAGTGTAACTAAAACTTAGACTTTTGGTCCATGTTCAGGCTCTGCCTTTTACCCACAATGTGGCCTTGAACAAGTCACTTATATTCTCAATATCAATGCCTTCATCAGGCATAATAATACTACCTTGGTTTGCTTGTTTTGTGAATGTCAATGACACAATGTGAAAGTACTTTGTAAATTCTAAAGTGTTAACAAACATCAAATTATGACTTTGGTGACTCTTGTTCTTTTCTCCATAAATTGGTCAACAGTCTCACCAATGAGCAATCCTCTTTTGTAAGTTTTATTGTGTGGACAATAGCTGGATGATGGGAATTGTAGGACAAAGCGGGGCTGTCAAATGAGACAAAGGGAACAGTGATGGCACAGGAGAAAGACTGGCATATGGTGACGTGGGGGAGGGGCGAGACATAGAAAATACTGGTCAAAGGAAGACACAACAGACACACGTGCACGCGCGCGCACAGACACACACACACACACACTCACTCATGCATCTGTAGAAGTAGCTCTTGCATGTAAAAGGTGGATGGTAGGTTTGAAATGTCTCTGAATGATTTCTTTTGCCAAATCTTAACCTGTAAGACTAATTGTCCACTCTAAATTGGCAGCTAGAGCCATATTTATACAAATTTAACCTGTCTTATTTTGTGGATCAACAGAAGCTTTTAAATAATATATTCTAGATTTGTTCTTGGCCGTATGCATAATTACCCATTAAATAGGCGGGTCCTAATGTCCATCAAATGCAGGGTTAAAGGTGGGTGCTCTGGCTTCCTAAGTGTGTAAGCAATTCTGGAAACACCATCCAGGTGGCATTGTCAATAAATTTCTTAGCCTCCAGGTATGGTCCTAGGATTATTTGAGGTTATAATTTAGATCCTAGGACCTTCAACTTGTCCGCATTAGTGTGCATTTGGGTAGAGCCTGGGAATCTGCATGCTTAACAAGAATTTTAAGTGATCGCTGCCCACACACCAGGGTGAGAACCCATGATCCGGTCAGTGTGGGCACTAACTACAGGGTTCTGGGAACGGATCACCCTCAGAAGCAGTGGCTCCAGGCTGCGTAGGATGCCCAGGGCCTCTGGCTCAGAGCCTTTTCCCTGGAGGAAAGGTAAAGGGTTCTCAGCTCTTCATTCCTCTTCAGTCCTTCCAGATTAGAAGTCTGGAGACACTCCATGGGCAGTATCCTTTTGGTTTCTTTGCCTTTTATTTTTAATCTCACTCAATTCTCCCTGTTTCATTTTGCTGGTTTAGTTTTGGTTAGGGTTGTTAAGCCACAGAAAGCACAAGGCACTTTTATCTGCCACTTTTGGTGTGTTCTAGGACTATTAACTGTGTATGTGGGCTAAAGGAGTCCCTTTCCATGATTTGGAAGAAATTCAGGAGAGAAAGAAAACATATTTGGCACAGGGGCTACTGTCATGCATCAATCTACATCAAAAGAGCCGGTGGCTTCCGGCCCGCCCCCCCTGCTCACTGCCTGAAGCTTCACAAGCCTCAGACCACTCTCAGCCAAAGGAAATGTGCGGAAGTGTATTTTTCACAGGAATTAACTCTTGCAGCTCAACAGGCACATCAGGTTGCTTTAGATACCTTTCCTTTCCACACTGGTGTCCTGTATTATTACAACTTTGCAAATTCAGCCAATGTTTCCCGGGTGAGAAAAAAAATTGCATGGAATCTTTGTTGCTTTATATATACATTTTAGAAATCTGTGGAGCAAGAAAGAATGTGACTGCATTTATATTTATGGTCAATAAGCCCAGATGAATATGTGGTAAACGTTGCTCAGACCGTCACCAAGCAAATCATCATGTCACAGGAAATATTATTAAATTCTGTAATTTCCTTTTCTGAAAGTAGGTTTTCTGTATGGAGTTGGAGAAAGAAAATTACATTCAATATTCACCTTAACTGAAAAGCAGCTGAGTGTGGTGGCTGATAGCCTATAAATAGCAGATATGTGACCTCATTCTCTCGCTTGCCCTGCTGTTTCCAGTCTCAGGTTGAATAGAAAATTGTCAATCATCTGGGGAATCTGGGCATATAGGCCAGCGTATTTGGGTGGTTCTGGCCTGGTCCTTGTTTTTCTGTAGTCATTCAGGTAGGGAGCCTTCAACCACTAGAAATCAGTCTGGGGTCTGTTGCTGTTGCTGTTTGCCTACACTGTGCAGGTAATTGCAGTTGTGTGGAAACAGCGTAATGTGACCTTGGAAAACTGCTTAACCTTTTGGAGCCTCAGGTTATCCATCTGTAGAGTGAATATTGTAGCCGCCTCTCCCTCATTTCAATGGAATGCTTTGAGAATCGATTAGATAGTGTGCATAAAGCAAGTTGACCTCCTGAAGAAGGGATACAATGTATGATTTTATTTCTGGTCTCAAAGCTCTTAGGCCAGACCTCTCCAGTACAACGCAGTCATTATCTGTGCCTTTGGACTGCCTGGAGAGGAAATTCACACCATTCAGGGCAAAACAATCCTCTCCAGTTTCTAAATGGTGGGGATTGTCTATCTATGGAGCACAAATGCAACAGATGGTTGCCAACCTTCCACTTGATTTTGTGGCTCTTTAAACTGTGTTCATTATAACTTCAACTTGCAGACAGCTCTGCAGAGACGTGGAAGGCTGTGTGAATGACAGTTTGTGATATCACGGATACAGCCCATATAAAACACGAGAGTCTTATGTCTCTGATTCTGAGAAGCAGTTGTTAAATTAACTCATAAAATAATAACCGGATTACTCTATCAGTAATTAAAAGTTCTTAAGTTGTTTCCCACATGTCTGTGAATATTCAACTGATGCCAACATCTTAGAACTTGATTAATAAGTATATTTTGCAGAATTTGAGCACAACATGCAACATGTTTTAACTATTAGATTTATGTTGACTCTATTTATTAAAGTAACAATAATAATAATAATAAATAAACTCTTACTACATTGAAAATTTTCAGAAGATGCAACATAAACCTGAATCAATTTTTCTGGGAAACAGAGACCATTCTGATTCTGTTTTTGTTTTGTAATCTTTACAGAGATTTATAATGGCACAGACTATCTTAAGACTGCCATAACTTATTTATTTCTTTCTCCTTTTTATGGGCATGCATGCATACATGTATTCACTATTTAGCTTGTGGAGTTTTCATTTATTTAGCAAAAACATTGCTTTGTTGAACATTTTCACTATTTCTTTGGACCATTTTGTTGCAAGAAATAAATGTGTTCTTTAAATGATTTATTTCTTTTTCTGTCAACTTGGGAAACAAACTAAAATTGACATTCTCAGAAAAGAGAGGTGCTGTAGAACTTGAAAACATTTACTATGAAATAAAAAAAAATTGTGTTTACTTGGAGCTCAGTTTCTGTTGAAAAACAAACATCATAGACTCTGAGAAAAGGAAGAGAAGCCCCCTGCTGACACATTCCCTCCTTGATTGATGATGTTGTCTTGGCAGAGCAGCTTCAGAAATGGCAATCAGGGAACAAACGGGTTGGGTTTTATTCAATAAAACACCTTTTAAAAGAGAAGAGCAATCTCAAATTTCAAGGAATGGCATTTGAAACAGGTGAAACATAATTGTGTGCGTCTATTCTTTGAAAAACAGAGAAAATGGGGTTATGTCTTGGTCTCATCCATGTGACATCATTGTGATGTGAAAGATACCAGACCACACCATAATGTGTGACATTATGTATTGAGAGCTACATATAAATGGGAGCATGGCTTCTCTGTTTTCTACTAAATAACATAAGCTTGGCACTGGCCTGGCCAAGAACTATATACTACTGAGGGGCGCTGAGGTGGAAATGGGAGGCTAAGCATAGGTAAGGTTTATGAAACATTTACTGTGGCCCAGGCACGGTGCATTACACATTTTAACCCAATTTAACCTCAGGTTGGCCCTAGGATAATCTCTATTATACAGATGATGAACTGGTCTTGAGTGGTTATGTCATTAGGCAAAGATCACACAGTTCTTAAGAGTAGAGCTGGGATTTAAACATAGATGGTTTGATTCTAGAATTCATCTCTTAACTCGTAAGGTCTCTCTTTATTTATCAAAATAATAACAACAATAATAAATAAACCCTTACTACCTTGGAAACGTAGTGCAAGCCCAGCTGGCGTGGCTCAGTGTTTGAGCATCGATCTATGGACCAGGAGGTCATGGTTTGATTCCAGTCAGGGCCTGAGTTGTGGGCTTGATCCCCAGTAGGATGCATGCTGGAGGCAGCCAATCAATGATTCTCTCTCATCATTGATGCTTCCATCTCTCTCTCCCTCTCCCTTGCTCTCAGAAATCAATTAACTTAGTACAAAGATAATTTCTGAATCGTCACATCATTTTCATATTTTTATGAAAGCATATTTTTCAGGCATTGTTAAATGTTTCCCGCTTTGCATTTAAGGCTTCTTTTATTTTACTGTCATACTTTTTAGCCATGTGAGATACAATTAGACTTAGCTCATGGGCACTTTCTTTTAGGTTGCTGTAGGAGTCTATGAGATTACTTCAAACAGGTGTAAATCTCTTTTCCATTTAGTTTTAACTTTTTCCATGAATGAAAGTATATGAACTTTTTATAAAGTAGAATATTTAACTACTTATATCTGTTTTCTCCTCTCAGGTCTAGTATTTCTCAAGATGTTGATGGGACATAGTGTTTGATATGTCTTTTTGATATGGTGTCCCCTTTTCATCACTTCTCCCTTACTTGGGGGTTTATGTTTATTTATTTATTTTTGCACTTTTACATTCACACATTAGCAGAATTGTTTGAGACAATAAAAGCTTCCTAACCATTTTTAAAAACACTAGAATTAGAGCTTTGATATATAAAAGAGCATATGTTTGGAAATTAAGTTTATGGGGACCCTTCCTTTAGGTCTTGACAAGATTTCATATATGCATGAAATCTTATTGATTTTGATCTTATTCTCAAACAAAAAAGATATTAGGGAATTGGCTCTGCTTTACTATTAAATATTTCTAATTCAATACTAAAATAATCTAAAGACCAACACATTGATGACCTTGTAAAGCAGTAGCAACAAAACTACAGGGCAGTGGGTCTAAAGGTGCTTTGCCATTGCAACACTCTTTCTATGACTTCGCTTATAATTTTACCTGGCGCCATGCTGTTGAAGTGGAATCTTCCCTTAAATTTTGCCTACCAATCTGAGCCAAGAACTTGATCCACCCTTGCAAGATGCATTGATGTTAGTAGTCTTGACACTGTCATAGCACAGGACCATTAAATAAGAATAACAAAATCTTATTAAATGAGAAAATAAAATTGAGTTGCCCAGGGTTCTTTCATTTGAAACTTAATAAACCCACAGACCAGGTAGAGAACTTTCCCAGAGTGATGGGGTGTGAGTCTGTGTGCCTTCAATACCCATGCTCCAGATTAATTCACTTTTCTTGATCAAACTCTTTTAATGGAAACGGTACAAAAGGATTAAATTTATTTTTGAAGTTCTGATAAAGATTCAGAGGGTAAAAACTTTAAAAAATGAGTCACATCATGTACCATGACGATTGGAGTCCTCAAAAACATTTTTTTTTCAAAGATTGAGATACATTTTATAAACCATCATTAAACAGATATACTGTTACTAGAATTTGTTAGAAAGCCAGAATAAATTTTAAAAATATAATAATCTCTCAGTGAGGATTTCTGGGAACTTGACTCTTCTGTATATGGCTTTTAAGTTTTCTAATTTTGCTTATTTCTTTAAACAAAATACTAATACTTTATGATTAACTTATTTTTAAAAATTCTGTTTAGTGACTTTTCAATCTTTTACTTTCTACATTGGAACCATATGAATTGTTAAGACTTCCAATTGTCTTAGGTACTTCTAGTTGGAGACTAAACATAGATGTTTCTTGCAAAATGTTTGGCAGAAAAAGAAGGAAAAGAGGTAGAGGCTTGAAAAAGAATTATGGTCAAGAGAAGATTGGATTTCAAATGAGGTTTAAATGAGAAGATCTGGTCTTCTTCCTTGCTCTATATTTATTCACAAATTAGTTCATATAATGAAATGAGCTGTATATATGGCAGGCATTGTAGTAGTCTCTTAGAGTGCAAAGAAAACTTTTATTTATTTATATTCACACTAGTAGCCCTGCGCATGGATCCGTAAGCCAGTAGCTCTCTGTGGGGCCTGGCTGCTCTGTGCCCGCTGCCCAGAGGCTCTCCGCGGCCCAGAGGCCCATCCGCAGCCAGGCGCAGAATGCTTTCCTCATCACCAGGGTGACAATGCAAGCATTCTCCCCACCCCAACGGCCATTCTGTGCCCGTTGCCCAGAGGCCCTCTATGGCCTGGGTGGAACACTTGCCTCGTCACCGCGGTGACAAAGCAAGCATTCTGCCAGGCTGCTCATGCTGCCTGCTCTCAGTGGCTGCCCGCTCTCAGCGGCTGCCCCCCCGGGACTGGGGGACTCTAGTGGGGCTGAGAGGACTGGGCGCTGCCATCTTGTGGCTATGGATGCCGCCATCTTGTGGCTATGGGCACCGCCATCTTTGTGGCAGAGTGACGGTTAATTTACATATTACCTTTTTATTAGATAGGGTATATTTATAATTTGATTAATTGCACAAATTATTTAAAGTAAGAGAAATGAAATCTACTTTTATGCTTCAATGGATCAAAGTTTACCAGTATTTGGATTCAGCTATAGTAAAATTATAATACGAGTAAATGCTGTTACAAAGAAATTAGCAAAGCACTGTGGGAGCATAGTAGGTATACTAACTATATCAACAATCTTTTGATTTTCATCTACTTTTCCATTGATTCCTTAAAATCTATGTGACTCTATGACACGCTCCAGGAGAGCCCTAGATTATTGATAGAACACAAAATTTAAAGTAACCATAGCATTATCTTAGATGCATAACCGGCCTAATAAAGGGATCCTGATATATTTACTCATTTCAGAGGCAATTTCTAGTCTGTCTGAATCCCTATAGGGCAAAAGTGCAGTTGATCTAGAATCAGTCTCTAAAGATTTTGAGCTCATATGTGAGAAGCAACTATGCCCCTGAATCTTGGGTGTTTAAACAAGGACTATTCTCAGATTCTGCTGTTATTAGCAGGGGAAGTATGTTTATCTTTAAAACATTTTAGCTCCAATGGTGATGTTTGTGTATTTATTTTCTTTAGAGAAATAAAGAAAAAGAAGAAAGATGGGGAGGGAATTGGGGTCCAATGAGTACAAATATTCTTTTGTGGTATGTGTTCTTCTGCCAGGACAGAGTTTCAGTTTCTCTATTTTTGGATTCATATGTAGTTATATACAGTAGTTGTATGTATATATAACTAGTTATGTGTGGTTGAATTGTATGTGGTTATAGTTATATGTGGTTTAGACCAGAAGTTGAGGCAACATAGAAACCTAAGTAATTATCTAATTGCCTTTCTGATTTTGTCCCTAGCAAATGAATATGTTTGCTTGAAGTTGTGTGTGAGCAGCTTTACATAAACAGGTGAAATCAAATTTTGTAGTCTCAGGCAATAATATTTTGTGTTGTACTGGTAGCTTTAAAATTATAATTAAGTACACTTCGTATTACAGCTTCTCCTACAACTTCTGTTAAAAATAAATTCATGCTGAGTCTCAGCAAATTTTGTCTTATCTTTTATTCCTGCAAAAGTGTAAATGAGAAAATGTTTTAAAATAGGAAATCCAGAATTTTTCTCTATTCCCTTCTTAGGGCTCTATTGCAAAGGGATCCATTGTTAAATTCATATATTATCACAGTAATGCAGAGGTCACTATCTTCCTGACTGCCTGCTCTAATCTCCTAACACAAAGAGTTAATTACAAGTTTTCTCTGGATGAAATGATGACAGATGTTACTAAAATGTCCCCATTTGTTATAAAATAGCTCTTTTACACACACAGATGTGAAATATAGCAGAAACATGTCTCTTGTTTGGGAGGGAGCTCAAGGTGACTGAAATTCAGTAATTATCTAAGTACCAGCTAAGAATTGAGCAGCATTTTTCAAATTCCAGGAGGAATCACTGAGCAGAGGGAATGGAGAACTGGCCGGGAGAGTGAGACTTGTAACTTGGGGGAGGGGCAGTGAGAGGCCAGCTTTTTATATCCTCTTCTTTTATAGGAAAAAAGAGCAGCCAGCAGAAACTAGATGAGGATCAACATGGGGTGAGGGTGGAGGAGCTAGCAACTGCTGAGACAGTCAATAGGCAGATTGTTCATCACACATTGCCAGAAGATTAGCTGAGCAAATGCACAGACAATGCTGATTAGCGACATGAAATGCATCAGTTCTTACTGGGGAGAACAAAGACTGTCCAGATCACTGCCCTACAGCCTAAGTGCGATAATGGAATCCAGCTATGCTCAACATAATGTTTAGAGCTGAGAAATGTGAGCAAAATGTCTATCTGTTTGTATTCACTAAACTTCTCTCATCTCTGGAATGCCCTCAAGAGAAGCATATCTTATTTCTACCAGGTTCTCAAGGGTTAGTATTATAATCACATACACTCTGCCCCCATATTTCAGTCCCTTGTGGGTTATATATTTCTTTCCAATGAATCTGAGAAGGCAGATATCATTGAGTTGTCACAATATGGCCTCTTTTGTACACTGACCTTGTAGACACAGGTGATCATATTGGGAAAACATTTTTAATTAACCTAAATTTTACTATTCACTTATATAAAGGACTGTTTGCCAAGAGTTATAAATATTTTAAAGTTATGAAGTAAAATGGAAAATATTTTTTCAAACAAAGCCTGTGTATTATTTATTTTATCTTGATCTCCTTTCTTCCAATGTGTCCAGAGACCTATAGCGTTTTTCTTCTATCCCCTTCCTTGGAAGTTTTGGTTTGGGCACCCAGAAAATACACTGTGACCTTCTGTTGGCACTAATTCTAAGATGCTAGGACTTTTCATAGAAATTTTTTTACGTTGTATGTTACTGTGTCCATCAAATGTAGCCTTTTCATTTGACTGACATTATAATTAAATTTGATAATAGCATCTCCCTCTACAATTTCTTTACACCTATAAAAATAATCCTAGTGTTATTTATGGGGTTGTGTTATTCCTTATTAGAAGCCTTTCTCTTCCCTATTTAAAACAGCTTTTCTTTAGTCATAATGCTCTTAACAGGATTCATCTGGGAGAAAAGCACTGTAAGGCTGATGTGTCTCTCTCAGCCCTCAGTGACATTTTATACCTTATTGTGTTTGCAGTTTCTCTTTCTTTTGTTCTTTCTTTGCATTTTTAATACCCAACCCTCTCACATTTTATTCATTCATTTACTAACATCTTATTAATTCATAGACTCTTCTCTAAATTATGGAAATGTTAAAAAATCATCAAATAATTTATAGGAAAATAATTTTCTTCTTTCCTTGCAGTTAACCATGCCACAGTTAAAATATAAAACATTTTAGAAGAAATTATTTGCACCAAAAATAAGAGACAACAGATGTTTAAAAATAATATATAAAGAACTTCCACCAATGAATATTTCAGAAAATACACCTGCAAAAGCAGGCAATGGCTAATAACAAACAATTCAGAGATGAAATGCAACAGCCACAGACTTATAAAAATTCCAATTCTTACTGATAAAGTACATTAAATACAGACTGAAAACCAGTTGCCATTAAATTGACAAAAAATATTAAGAGATATGGAGAAAAGAGAATAATTTAATTTGATAATACTTTAATTTTATGCAACTTACCAATATCTATAAAAATGTAAAATTTAATATTCTTTCATCCAGGAAAGCTATTTCCAGAAAGTCATTCTACACAAAATTCACATGTGAGCATCAGTGCTTTTTCCCTCTTTCAAGAATGTTTATAGAGATGCAGTTAACTGATATAAATGCTGTTACATTCACAACAGGGAATATTATATAGCTGTTGAAGAGAATGATGTGCTAACAGAAATATCTATGCAATATATTGAATCTCAGAATGAAAAACCAATGAGTCTCAGAAACATATACTTTGAATAATCTTATTGATTAGTACAGAAAAGGAAAAGGACCTATCACCCATGTATGTGAAATTAAATGAATGTCTGGAAGAATGACACGAAATTGTCACCCAGTGGGTTCTGGCAGAGAAATGGGATTAGCAGCAAAGAAACATGAACAAAGAATTACTAAATTCTTCTAGAATCTTACCATTATGTTGCATTTGGGTAGCACACACCAATAAAATGAGTGCAGTTTCAAGTGCATTGGTTAGTTCAAAATTAAGCTAATGATGATGTTAGTTAATAGAGGTCTGCAGAAAATATGCTTTAATGAATACATAAGAACAATGTACTATTTGTAAGAAGATTGTCATATAAAGTTAGCTCTGCTATAATTCTTTTCTTGAAAATGCAACAAATTTTCCCATTGAGATTGATACATTAGGGAATAATTTGAGCATAATGCAAATGTTATATTTCTTTATGTGTGATTTCATTTATGAGAAATACTTGGTGAATGCAAAGAATGGCACCCAACTCAGTTGAGTCACAAGGAAAACACAAAATGCGTGAAACCACACACATGCCTCAAACATCCACCATCTATCCAGTTCACCATGTGTATTATGAGTCACATCATGTACATCCGTTGCTATAATTTTCTATCTGATTTCAAATATTTCCTTTTTTACCACTTCACAGTAACTCAAAACTGAAACCTCCACTCTTATTTCCACAAGCAGACTTTAAAATTTTTTGAGGTAAAGTGTCATATTTATTGAAGTATTTGTAGATTACTTAACTATTTAACATGTGCAGTTATGCTACTGTTTTTATAAGATTCCTATTTGCATTATTTTTAATGTGTCATTGACAAAATTTTTGAGTATTGTACTCCTAACACTATTGTTCTCCTAAGCCCTGTTATTTTTATTGCACTACTTTACATACAGGATGGGGCAAGAGCAGGTTTGCAGGTGTATGTGAAACAGTTTATTTTTGTATTCTTATTTATTAATTATTATATTTTCCCATACAAACAACTGTAAACCTGTTACTACTGCAGTAAGGTAGATATTAATAAAAGAAAGGAGGCAAAGGGAATCAGACATTATTGAACATAATCACCTGGGGAGCATGAGCCTGTTGGTTGCATCAGGAAGCTACAGCTTCACACACATCCCAGGGAATCATAGCATTGCCCTGCCAAGGGGATTAACACCCCTCCCTTCCCCCTTTGGTACCGGATTGTGTGTGTTGGGGGGGGGGGGGGAGGGGGGAAGCAGAAGGAGGTAAGTGCATACACAATAGAAGTCAAAATGGCACAGAGGGTGGTGCTTGACCCTAGAGCCTGTCAGTCTAGCCTCGGAAAGGGATCATTGGCTAGGGGGTGGACCCATCAGAAGCACCAAAAGCTAGGGAAGTTGACTGGTTATTTTGAAAAAGCTCCTGGTTAAAACCCCAGGGGAACAAAGGAGTTCCTCTCTCCCCTCTTCAGTGACCTGTACTTGCCCATTTGTTTTCCCATGTTCTCTTGCCCAGGAACATGTATGTGACCATGCAGGACCTAACCCAAAGCAGGCTGTGTGGGCTCCAAAAGATTAAGCTTTGATATGAAATAGAAATTCTGGACACTGGTTTTTGTTTTGGCCTTGCTGAAGACATGGTTGCAGTTTTTCCATGGTGGGACAAATGGAGATAGGACTCTCAATTCCAATAGTTACAGGCTGTTGTTGTTCCTTGTGATTAAGCCCCTGTAGGACATTGGGAACCCAGGAGGGGAACTCCTTTGATTTTGCATCACAAATAAATTATGCAACACCACAATCTCCCTTGTGTGGGTCCTTGGAATGCTTTCCTCGTGATTCCATGGAAGAGCCACCATCTACAAACCTACTTTTGCCACACCCTATAGTATGGCACTTTTTACAAGTAGCTATGTTGCATTATTTTAGAAATGGTTGTTTTCTCTACCTGACAGACCAGTGAATCTTGGATCCTGGTACTTTGCTTTGATGTGAGCCAATGAGTGGCATTTGTTGGGAGAAAATTATCGATAAATTTGTCACTTTTCTGTCCATCTTCTGAATAAAGACACAAAGTATCTTTCAGATAATCTTTTCAAGATGTGTGTAGAGCAGATGACCTTGGCAGTTAGAGAAATGGTCTCCCTCTGAGGCAAGGGCACATTTGCTTACAGTCTTGAAAGATAAAGAAAGTATTTTCCTTCCAGAGCAATGAAGGGGTGTGCTTACTGCCCAGTACAGAAGATTTAGGTCCCTAAGCCCAAGATTTTCTTTCTGCAACCAACTGTTTACTTGACCCTCTTTGTACCCCCCAGTGGGAATTGAGGCTTGGAGAACTAGTGCAGAAATGAGAATTCTCTGGTGGCTGCTATTGTTTTGAGTAATAAACTTTCCTTTGTTTTTGACCCATGGGGTTTCTGTCTCTTGTCAGCATCCATGAAACTGACAGATTAACAAATTGATTTGTAAATACTAAATATCGTAGACTTTTCACAGTTCTCAACAATACTCTGTGGGATGTTGCAGTTTTACAGTTATCTTCATAAAATTATTAGAATTCAATATAGTTAAGGATCTTATTGCCAAGATAACAATCATTAAATACTGTGGTGTTGGTTTTCTTTTTTTCCCCACTTTAAAAGATGATGTATCCCATAACAGGAAATAAAGGGGTGCGTTGGAGGACTTCTGAACTAAGCACTTACTTCTTCAGTGGTCAAAAAGTGGGGTGGGGAATATTTCTTGCTTTCATTTTACTTGATTGAGTAACTCTATGATCACATCACCTAAAATGAGAATTATGTAGGTTAATATTATTTTGCTATATGTGATTGATTATTTTTAAAATTCTTAGAAATAACTTATGATTCATTGAAATGTATATATCGGTGCTACCTTTATCTGATCAGGCAATGGATGCTGAGTTTCTATCTTATAGAAAGTGCTGTGAGGGATACAAAAATAATTGCTTTCTGAGCTTTCAGAAGTTGGCAGTCTAGTACAGAAGATAAAACAAAAATAAACATTGTGCAAGGCAAACAGTGTTAACTCCAATTTGAGGGAAATAAATAAAGGATTACAGGTGTTCTGAAGTGAGAGGGATGGGAGAAGTCTTCAAAGAGATGGTGGGATTTAATGAGGAGGGAGGGCACTTGAAGAGAGGGCAAGCATGTGTGAAGGCAGGAAGGTTAATGGACTAGTGGCTGGAAAGAGGAATTGGTACCAATTCATAGTCCTAAAAGGTCAAGAATGGTTAAGGATACTTATTTCATTGATTCTAGAATAGAATTTTTTTTTAAATTAGAAAATCTCTCTAACACATTTAATAATCTATGGTGTTTTATAATCTTTGGCATTTTATAAGAGCTTTAAGTCAGGCAGCCATTACACAGCTGTATAAAATGATTGCTTGGGGTTTTTTTTTCTTTTCTTTTCTTTTCTTTTTTTTACTCTCTCTGATAAAATCAAGGAAAGTCCAGAAAAAATCCATTTTAAATAACATAGATTAACATAAATATATTTTGGGAAAGAAACTTACAGCCTTAAATATGTGACTTTTAGAATTTTGGGACCAATCTTTTGCTAATATACTTTTTAAAAACATACTGTTTGCTAAGTATTAATGACTATTCTTTGCTAGTGTTTAGGATTTAATTCATTATCATATTTAAGTGCAAAATTTCTGGGACATGTACCAATTGCATTTTATGAATAAGGAAAGAAGGGTTAAGAAAAGTTTTCTAAGTATAAGGTCACAGAGGTAGTAACTAAAATTAGAATTTAGCTACTTTTGGGATTTAAATCCAGTTCTTATTTACTCTCAGAACTATTCTGTTAATTATGCAATTCCTTAGCACATCTTTGCTTAATCACACACAGGGATGGTGAGCTCTCCTAGTCTCTTAGGGCTGTGCATTCTCCTAATAGAGAGAGGAGGTGATGGGGATCTCAGAGAAAGATTCTTTGAGAAAATAAGTATTGAATCTAAGACTTAGCATCTATTTTGTTGTTCATGAAGATAAAAATATTGTTTTATGTACTTATATGTATTACTATTGTTACATATTAATTAAAAATTTGACAAAGTTGATGCAGAGATGCACGGTAAAGCTATCATGCAGTTAGCCTGATGAAAACTTAACCATCACATGAAATTTCAGCAGCTTCTCTCTTTTTAAGAAATATTGGTAATTCAATTTAAAATTTAAAATAAGTAGCTTTATAACTACTTTATATATTTTTTGGCATTACTTTTAAGTAACACATAAGAGAGTTGAGGCTCAGAGAGGTTAAATGATTTGCACAAAGTCACACAGCAAAGCAACATAGAATATACATGGTCCCTACCTATGCTTCACTGTCCAATGCTGATGAGACACATGTCATCACTCCTGTTACATAACAAGTTTGACCATGCGTTGAAATATTTAGTTGTTGAATTTTGACTAGAGTTTTAAGAAATAGCTGCTTTAATTGTTGTAAATGAAAAATACTCCATTTTCAATTTTTTTTCACTCCCTCTAGTGTTTAAAATACATTGTGCATTTGCTTTTCCATCATCACTTTTGTTCTACATCAGAATCAACTCTTGGATTAGATTGTCCCAGATTGACTTTACAGAAAATCTTAGTTTTCAGTTTAGAACTTTTGTAACTTAAACGTAGGCGTTGCTAAAAAAAAAAAAAAAAAAAAAAATTGAATGCGAAGTGAGATGACTTATTTTTAGGTATATCTAAAGGTAAGAAGTTATCAATAGAGAGCGCACATTGAAATATTCGTCAAGATGTTGGGTTAGGATATTTCCAAGTGGGTGAAACAGCAAAAATAGGACAATGTGCTGGTTAGCACTTCAAATTTTATTTATTAAATCATTCTCTTGAAATTAGGGCACTTTTAGCTTTTATTCATAAATATTACTTTCCTTGCTAAGTTTTTTGTTTTCATGTTGTACGCAACAGGAAAATCTTGAAATTTGCAATTTTATATAAAAAAATGTCTGATCATTAGAACTGCTTCTGTATCCTTTCTATGAATTTGAATATTACATTACATGTTGGATTATGCATTGTATAAAAAGGATTGGTTTGAGGGGTTACAGACATTTAATAGTTCATCTTGAGCTTGAACCAGGTGTTATTTTCTTAACCTGTAAATTATGTGCGAGGTTAGGATATTCATTTGGGACATATTCAACATGAACAAATTAGGCTAGGCGGTAAACTTTCCTCTGGAGACTTCAGAAGGATTGCAGCCCCACTGACACCTAGATTTTAGTCTAGCAAAATGCAGTTTGGACTTCTGACCTCCAGAATTGTAAAGTAATACATTTGTGTTGCTTCAAGACACTAAGTTTGTGGTAATTTGTTACAGAAACAATAGGAAACCGTCTTAGTGACAGTCCAGTTCACCTGCTATTTTCTGCCTGGGTAATTTTTCCCACTTTTTGGGCCTCTTGAAAAACAAGAAATAAAGATGATTTAATAAAGAAGAAAATAGTCCAACTTTCTCTGCAGTAGCTCAAGTTTTAATTTAATCTGAGGCCCAAATTTTGTCTTTGAATTAAATTATGTCAAGATTATTTTTTGGAGGAGGGGGCAGGAATGGGAAATTGACAGGCCAAAAGACCCTTGCTGATATCAGAGGCTATATTGAAAGGAGATGACCGTTTACCAATGTAATAGTGCTTGCCCACTTTGCAGGTAATAGGCAAGAAACGTTGTGCAACAAATCTAATTCCAGAAGACCACACAATGATATGTTTTTAGTCAAAATATCCTTATGTGGCTTTCAAATAGCATTATAATATTTTGGTGCCACTCATTAAGCACAGTTACCAGGTAATGCATTTATAATATAGAGATTATCTACCAAAGAATGTAGAGTACAGCCTAAGTGGCTTGAGTTTTTTGTAAGGTCTACAAAAGTGAGATAGCTTCCAAATATACACTATCTGTACCTTAGCTCTTTACAGAATCTAGCTTCTATGCAGGTTAGGCAAAGGATGTTTCTGTAGAACTTCTCTTTTTAGGTTTGACATGATAAAGGATTTTAGATTTCGATCTTTCTGGCCTGTATGTTGTTTTTAATTTGAAAGTTGTTTAGTGGCTCAGCCCAATTACTAAGGAACCCAGTTAATTTACCAGTGACTCTTATGAAAGGAAACTGGTTGACGCCTAGGAAAATGAGCACAAACTCAACAGTCACTTTGATTGTTTACTAACAAATCATAAGCACATTGCAGTCAGGCATTGGATTTCTACTAAGGAGTGACTAAGAATGCCAAGGGCAAGGTTAAGCATAGGAATCTTACAACTTTCAAAGTTAAGAGATAGCAAGTGTTAAAAATTCAGAACCTTAAAACAGCTAAGAGGAGAGAAAATAAAAAAATAAAGCATTCAGACTGAGGTGTGATGATCTGTGGCTCTTGTTTGTGGGTCTTGCATAGAAGCTGTTGACAGCCATCTTTATGTGAAAGTTTTGAGTGAAGCTTTCTCTTCCCAAATGGCATCTGCTTTGGAGTATTCCTAAGAATGTTTCTGGTTGGAACATGATTCAAAGAATATGTTTGTGTTTTCAATTGAGAAATGCAAATCTAAGAACCAACACCCGAGAATTTTACTGTTTGTTAGTTGTTAACAGTACTTGGTAGGGCCCTTGTCAGATCAGCAGAATGTTCTTGTTATGGAAATTCTACTTTCACAGTATACTATTTAATTTGTCTTCTGTTGTTATTCATAAATCTTTGAAATAATCTTATATCTTTTTATGTAGGTTCGGACATTATGCAACCATGTAAAGAGATAACATTGAAGCTTTTCATCTTTTAAATATAATTAACTTACCTGTACATAATCAGTATGTATATATAATTTTAACATTATCATTTCAATAAACTGGATCAATTTCCTTAAAAAACAGATAAAGTATATTTATTATCTTGTATACATGCTACTGTTTCTCTGTAATCATTTCTACTAATTACAATCTTTAAAGAAGGTAACATTTGTGAACAATAGAAAAATCTACAAGGTAGTACATCAGAAATGTCATAATCATTCCCTTTGAGCACACATTTTATACAGCTTTAACATATTTTAAGATTGTAAAATAAAGATGCATAATAGCATTTAAAAGCATTTGTATATCTTTTGAATATATACCCATTCCATATGTAAAATTAAGGAAAGGGGTTTAAAGTGATATTTTGTGACCAACGTGTTTATTATTTTTTTCTTATTTAGAACTTGTCCATCTATAAAAAAATTGTTATTTATCTATGCTAATAAAAGGGTAATATGCTAATTAGACCAGATAGACCGGACGTCTTCCGGATGTCCTTCCAGACAAAGCATGGTGGTGGGGGCTGAGGCAGAGGCAGTTAGGGGTGATCAGGCTGGCAGGGGAGAGCAGTTAGGGTGATCAGGCTGGCAGGGGAGCAGTTAGGGGCGATCAGGCTGGCAGGGGAGAGCAGTTAGGGGCATCAGGCAGGCAGGCAGAGGCGGTTAGGGGTGATCAGGCAGGCAGAGTGGTTGGGGATGATCAGGCAGAGAGATGAGTGGTTAGGAGCCAGTGGTCCGGGATCCCCTGAGGAGTCCTGGATTGTGAGAGGGTGCAAACCGGGCTGAGGAACCCCCCATCCTGTGCATGAATTTCTTGGACCAGGCCTCTAGTCTTATCTAATAATAAACATGTAAATTGACTGTACCTCTGCTACGCCACAGCCAATCAAAGTGAGTATGCAAATTAACCCAACAAAGATGGAGGTTAATTTGCATACATACCTGGGTCCCAGGAACCTCCTGGGCATCCAGGTCACTCCCACCTGGACATCAGAGGGGTGGTGTGTGTGTGTGTGTGGGGGGTTGCTTCCCAAGCCTAAAGCCTGGGACTTGGGAAGGGGCCCAGTCTGCAACCAAACCCAGACCATCTGGAAGTCAGCGCTGGGTTGCCCAGCTGCAGCCTGGTGACCCAACACTGACTGCTCATGTGGCTGAGACCCAGAAAGTGAGTCAGGGTCTGATCTGCAGCCTCAGTGGAAGCTGTTGATGAGTGTACTTACCTCTCGCTTTCTCTCCCTCCTTCTTTCTGATCTTTGCCAGCAGCCAGGCTTTTCTTTCTCTCCCCTGTCTCCAAGCGGGGGCTGCTGTTAAGCCCCGCCTCTTTGATCAGGCTCAGAGATAGGCTTGGAGATGCTGACTAGCATAGGAACCAGCCAATCAGAACCAAATTGGCCAGCAGAGGAGTGCAGTTGGGGGCAACATCAGGCCTACAGGAGAGGGCAGTTAGGGGTGATCAGGCTGGCAGGTAGAAGCAGTTAGGGGCAATCAGGTAAGCAGGGAGGTGAGCAGTTAGGAGTCAGTGGTCCCAGATTGTGAGAGGGATGTCCGACTGCTGGTCCCAGGGATCGGGCCTAAAATGGCAGTTGTACATCCCGCAAGGGGTCCCCAATTGGAGAGGGTGCAGGCTGAGTTGAGGGAACCCCCCCTCCATGCACGAATTTCGTGCACCGGGCCTCTAGTAATTTAATATTAGGCTAAGATCTTAAATTGACTACAAATCTGGAAATTGTGATTTCAATCCTTGTGATTTACAAGAATATCCTATATAATAAAAGCATAGCATGCAAATTATTCCCTTCACCAGGAGTTCATCAGGGAGTTAGTCCAGGGGACTGGGCTAGTGGGGGAAGGGAGAGAGGCTCCAGCGGCGGCAAGCAGCTGGGGGAAGGGAAGGAGTACCCAGCCAGCAGCCGGCAGCCACTAGGGACCCTACCAGTGCATGAATTTCTTGCACTGGGCTTCTAGTATAATATTAAAATTCATTTAGTTAAACATGTTTTATTAATTTATTTTTATTGACTTTTAGAGATAGGCAGGGAAAGGAGGGGAGAGAAAGAAACATAAATGTGAGAGGAACACATCCATTGGCTGCCTCCTGCATGCCCCCTAGCTTGGATTGAATCTGCAACCTGGGTATGTGCTCTGACTGGGATTCCAACTGACAATCTTTCTGTGCAGGGGATGATGCCCAACCAACTGAGCCACCTGGCCAGGGCAAGTTAAATGTGTCTTAGTGTCTATTTGTAATTTGAATGTTTGTAAAAATAATGGTAACTTAATGGATTCATAGGACTAATGTAGGTAATTTAAATAGTTTTAAACAGGAGAAATTAAACCCAAATCATGTATTTATTAAAATACTGTTCTCATATTACTTTTTTGGGTTGTAATATTAGAGAAAAGGCTAAAATTTTTTTAAGTCAAATTAATTACTCATTTGTCTAAGTAATCATCCTATATAATAAAAAGGTAATATGCAAATTGACCCTAATGGCAGAACAGCCAGAATGACTGCTCAATCAGTCACTATGAGGTGCACTGACCACCTCTTGGACCCTTTCCCCAGATGGCAGGCTCTGATGGCAAACGGGAAACCGGGGGTGGGTGGCGGGGGATGCAGGTGGCACCAGGCCAAGGCTCCCACCCAGCTGATCGCCCAACACACAGAGGTTGACCCATGGTGGGGGCGTGGTCAGCAAGCGGCAGGAATGGCTGACCTCTTGGTCCCTTCCTCTGGCCATCAGGCTCTCATCTACCGATAGTGAACAGGGAACCAGGGGTGGGTGGCAGCAGGGGGCAGGGCAGCTGTGGGCAGTCGGGGAAGATGGCCCTGATCACAGGCCAGGCCTAAGGCCCATACCCACACACGAATTTCATGCGCCGGGCCTCTAGTTTATAGATATTCACTTAAGCATATCAATTAACCTCTGTATTTATATACCACAGAAACCAATTAAGATTGTGAGTTCCTGTCAAAAGCTTTAAATGCCTAGCTTCACTTTTTATCTAACAAGACAAGCTGACAGGCAGACCTTTTCTTCTGATTTCAGTTTGGGCATGGAAAAAAAACACACAACATAATAGCTATTTGTTTTTGTTTTTGTAAATCCCTGACTGTTTATTTGGACTAGGTATTCCTTGAGTGTGTACAAAATAACAAAACAATTAATTTTGATCAATTAATCTCTCAAATTACCCCATAAACAGAAAAAGGAGTCAGAGAGGAAAGGAGAAAAAGTTAGAAATTGCAGGTTTCAGACAGGCATTAAATTTTCATTGTAATTGGCATATTATCCTGCCCTCTGCGTGGAGAGGAGAAAGAGTAGCTTCAGGAAAGCCCATTGGCAACACCCACACACATGCACACACAACAGAAAAAGAGAGACTATTATTATAGCTGATTTACACAGGAATACAGACTTTTTGCAGTTCCATCAAGCTGTGTGCTTTTTAACTGTACATCAAGCTGTGAAGTGCGGTCATGACAGAGGGAGAACTTCCGATGTTAAACAAAGATATCTCTTTTTGAGTCGGGCAAGTCAGTCAGAGAATCTTTTGATAATCTATTGGTTTTAATGCCTCTTTCAATAAACAGTCTTGTTCATGCCAAGGGCTTCCCAATGCCCCCTGAGATTTCAGATTGTCCTGGGTGGAATTATGTTAGAGAGACATGCACAGGAATTACATCTCGAAAGAGACCCTCACAACTGGTAAAAGTCAGAAAGAGATGATCATTGATACTTTGTGTCTAGACCTGGCCAAAAATAAGTGGTCAATAGCTGGGAGGGCAGGACCAGCAAAACTAAGTATTTATAGGGACACAAAGGCAAGTTTCCAGAAAGTTCATAAATGCTTATTTTAAATTCATGTTATTAATGTATATTTTATGACAATAAACCGAATCCACTAGAAGCATACTGCAAAATTTGTCCAAAGAATGCCAGTCTTACATGACCGCTGAATGCTTCAGTTCTGGGGTAGACTTATAGGGCCTACTCACCTCTTCTCCCTGTAGACTTTTCCTTACAGACTCTTAACAGGACAGACGGGTATGAACCAGACTGCTAAAAAAAAAAGGAGGGGGAGTGGTGGGCTGTTTTCTACTCCATAATCAAAGAATTCCTAAAATGCTTTAATTCTCACTGAGAAAATACATTTAATTTTTATGAGTTGATGAAAGGAAATTGGAGCTTAGACCCAATTTAGGTCATACCTCATTCTTGGGTCAAAGAGACATCCTCATTCCCAATTTAGAAGATTAAGAGCTTCTTGTATTTCTTTTGAATTGAAAGAATTAGTTTTGTGGTTCTACTGGGAATCAAACCCAGGATTTTCTGCTTGTCAAGTAGATGTGATGACCACTCCATCATGGATCTCAAAGATCCAGTTTAGGGAGTCCAGGAGCCTCAGCGAAATGTACTTCTCCAGGCATTGTACAGAGCAATGAAGGGATCTTGATTGGATCCTAAAGGGACCTGTAGTTTTGTCAACCCTTTCCTCCTTAAAAGTCCACTGGAAGTATCTGTTGCTCAAGGAGAACTACATTTATTAGAGATTATTAGATGAGCAGAACATCATCTTGACAAAATCTTGACAATGTTTCAGAAGGGAAGTTTAAGGTAGGAGATCAAACAGGGTTTTAGAGCCTGGACTGGGGAAGTTTATAACCAGGTCTTACAAGATAGAATACTAGTTAGGATAGGAGAGAGTTTATTACTTAACTAGTGGCCCCGTGCATGGATTTGTGCACATTGAAAGGAAATTAATTAGAAGGTGGCGGTGGGGTGGGACTGGGCAAGACACACTGGACGCACTCTGGAGCCAACCTCCTGTGGTCCCTCCCCGGCCGGCCACACCTGGGGTGGTGCTGGGGATTGAAGGGCATCTGTGGAGTGAGTGGGGTCCCTCTGGCAAGTGGGGTCCCTCTGCCTGCCAGCAGGGATCGGGCCAAAACCGGCAGTCCGATATCCCTCCAGGGGTCTTGGAATGCAAGAGGGAACTCTGCAAAGTTGCTGTAGATCCGCAGTTCCTGCATTGAGCATCTGACCCCTGGTGGTCAGTGCACATCATAGTTGCTGGCGGCCAGTTGGCTGGTCTGCTGGTCACTTAGGCTTTTATATATATAGATAGCTTTGGGTTGATGGGCTCCAAGACACCAGGATATAGAAGTTACTCTTGATAATCAAGGTGTTGGTCTTGATAAATTATCCATTTAGTTGATTCACAATTTATCTTCAAGGACTAAGTTCTTCTGGAGCAAGTAATTAAGTTAAATTCCCTTTGCTTTTAGTATTGTTTCATGTAGAGGCAGAAAATGAGTTATATTTCTTTCAGTTTTCATTCCCCCACACCACCCCTGCCCACCCTAGGAACTTGCTTCAGGTTTCCAGACAATAGGACTGCTAGACTATTCCAATAAAAATGTTGTAAAACTGGGCTGTTGTAAGGACTCCAAACTCAAAGCTACCCTATTTTGGAGGCCAACAATAGGCTTTATTTCCAGTGACTTCCAATTAAATTGTCATATCTTTTTAGTGCTTATTGATTGATACACATACAACTTTATGATGGACTATTTTGCATTCAGTAATGCTTTCTACATACATTTGCATTTTATAAACATAATAACTTTGTGACCAAGTAGCAAATCATCTTGATTTTATTCTGTAGGTTCCTTTCTATTATTACCAAGTACACAAACTGGGATTATTTTCTGGAAGCTAAGTCAGAGGAGAAATGAAGTGATGGTGATGAGTGCAGCACATATTAAAGCCACACACTGCATCATGAACTCACACCATGAGAAGCAATAGGAAGGCAGAAAGATAAAGCAAGAAAGGGGACAAATCCCTCACAATGCAGGAAAATAACTGGAGGCCCCTATGCAGCACCTAGAACATAAGTAAATATCTGGAACCCCCTAAGCACAGTATCCAAGGACATAAAGTAGGTTTCTTTATGATAGTGGTTTTAGATAAAGAAATAATCAATGACCACCGAAGGAAATCTGAGCCACACTGGGGCCATATGAAGAGATATATGGGGTGTGCTAGTAAAGCAACGAGTTGCAGTGATTATAGTGGTATTGTCTCAGAAGTAGAGACGACAGTTATTGTCATCAAATTTCCTCGATTGAGCTCTCTAGTGCCAGTTAGGTGGAAGCTAAAAGGACAAAGGTTACATTCACAGAAAAGGACAAAGAACTGTGGAAGTCTAAGGACAAGTCAAGTGCATTAGGATCACAGTCACAATGCATCAAGAACAGACTAATCTGACTCATCAAAACAAGCACCATGACAAAAATCAAGAACTGATGTCAGGAGCTCTTGAGCTCTGGAAGCAAACAAAAATTTATAAAGGAAATGTTACTTTCATGGGCTATTGTGCAACAAGACTTTTTAATTTTAATTTGGTCATTGGAACTTTGAAACACAATTACTTTACGTCTCAATTTATGAAACCACAAAGATGATGGTACTATAAACTTCTAACTACTTTTTACCTATGTCAGTGCTTTCTAAATGAAATCACCAGCCCTAGAAATGGCAGGACTCGTGACCAGGTGCTAGGAAGTAGGTGGCTTTAGCAGTTTCAGTAGGTTTGTACTTGCGCAAATGTTAATGGCTGATTAGGTTTAGCCTAGTTTACTTGGATAGAAGAAACAACGTGGTCCTGTAGGCGATTCCTTTCCCTGGATTGGGATAGCATCTGCTGATGACATCAAGTCCTGGACATCTGGGTTCCAGGGCCCAGAATCCTTAATGATACTTTATTGGAAACTTTTTGAATTTTATTTCGTATAAGGAAATTTAGTGGCAGTTCTTCACAGCTTTCTGGGGGAAAAAATAACCTTTGAGTATCATTTTTGAATCTGTTAGTTTATTCCCTTGGGCACCAGTGAATTCAAAGACAATCACTAGCCCACAGTCATCCAGCCTGGGGCTGTAAAGTTGTCAGATCTCATAAGCTAGGCATAGTGTTTGGGTCTGGCCAGGACTTGGATTGGAGAACTCAAAAGAAAAAAAATGTTCGTGGAACACACATCTGTTATGCACCAGATGGCAGCTGTTATTTCATCTCCTGTGGAACTTTTTCCTATAATTCTTGTTACATTTCTTCTACTGCAGTACTTAAGGGTTTTAAAGAAAAAAGCAAAATATTTTGAGGAAAAGAATGAGGTGAATGTAACATTAAAACCAAGGCTTTAATTGTTCCAGAACTCAGGATTTGCAGAGTTAAAGTTCCCACAGCAATCCTCCAACTGTGCAGTGAGTATTATAATAGGAGCCCTCATTACATAATCACCGAACCTCGGGTAATGTTACAGAGTGTTCAGCAGATAAAGGGCACAAAATAATGGAAAGGAACTGCACTTTTTCTCTAATCTTAGATGTACAGAGCATATTATGTTACTGCATAAATATTACATGATCATGTAACAAAATATACTAATGAAATACACAGATGCAAAGCAAGAGTGCAAGGGTTGAGATTGCACTGGGAACACTTAAATTGATTTTCTTATTCTTTGCTAATTAAAATTCAAACTTAATTTTGCATTTGTGTCTTTTTATGAGAATATAATATGTCTTGGGAGACTTGACAGTTTTTAATGGTTTATAAAATGGTGCTGAGAGTCATATAGACATACAATGTCACTGTCTTTCATGTCCCAAATTTCTGTTCCTGACTACGTCTTAAGCATTTCATTATTGACCTGGAAGCTAATTTCTGCACAATGATTTTTCAACCTTAATATTTGTATGCAAATTTGTCAGCCTAGTCTCATAGACACCTTCTGCCAATTGGTTAAAAACACATTTTCATAGCACCTACTTGTTTAAAGAGCTCTGTTCTAGATTCTGATGTGACAGAAAAAAATAATCATGGTCTTGCTTTTTAGGAAATTAAGACCTCCATTTACTGATGACAATGCTAATTATATTTACTTTGAGTCAGATTGCGTTGTGCACCCTAAACATAGCTTTGACAGCCCTAGCATATTACATCTCATTACACTTTTTTATTTCATTTTACAAAAGCTCTATTTATGCAAACATCTGTTAATATTCCTGCTGCTGCTACATGCCCTTTTTTGTTGTCCTTTGGTGATTTTATTCTTAAAATTTTTATTAATACTTTATTTTCTTAGAGCATTTTTAGATTGAAAATAAAATTGTGGGGAAGGTACAGAGATTTCCCATATACCTTTTGCTCCTATACACTCACAGCCTACTTAATTATCACCCCCACCACATTTTTATAATTGATAAACTTACATTGAAACATCATAGTCACCCAGAGTTCATAGTTTATATTAAAATTCACTTTTGGTGAAGTATAACATGTTCATGAACTTGAACAAATGTATAATGGTGTGTATCCATAATTGTAGTATCATACAGAGAGTTTTCATTGCCCTAAAAACCTGTGATCTGTTTATTGATCCCTTGCCATGCATGCGCCTCTACCCACCCCCTGCTCTTTTTACGGACTCCATAGTTTTCCTTTTTTAGATGATCATATAGTTAGAATCATACTATCAGAAGCCTTTTCAGATTGTCTTCTTTCACTTAGAAATATATATGCAAGGTTCCTCTATGCTTTTTTTAGTGCTAAATAACATTCCCTTGTCTGAACATACTACAGTTTATCCATTTTCCTACTAAAGGGCTCCTTGGTTGCTTTTAAGTTTGGTCAATTATAAAGAAAGCGGCTATAAACATCTGTGTGCAGGTTTTTGTGGACATAAAGTTTCAGATCCTTTGGGTAGATATTAGTGGGAATGTGATTGCTGGATCATCTGGGAAGAGTATGTTAGTTTTGTAGGAAACTTCCAAACTGTTTTCCAGGCTGGCTGAACCATTTTGCATTCCCATTAGCAATGAATGAGAACAACTGTTGCTCCACATCCTACCTGGCATTGGGTGTTGTCAGTGTTCCAGATTTTGGACATTCTAATGGATGTGCAGTGGAATCTTGTTTTAATTTGCATTTCCCTGGTGATACATGATGTGGAACATCTTTTTATATGCCTAGTTATAATCTGCATATCTTCTTTGGTGAGGTATCTGATAAAGAGGTTGGGCCATTTATTAATGGTCTATTGGTTTACTTTTGACTTTGAAGAGACTTTATATATTTTGAATGACAGTTTATTAGATGTGTCTTTTGCAAATGTTTTCTCCAAGTCTATGGCTTTTCTTCTTGATACTGTCTTTCACAGAGCACAAGTTTTCTTAATTTTATTTTAATGAAGTTCAGTTTATCAATTATTTTTTTACATGTATAGTGCCTTCAGAGTTGTATCTAAAATGTCATTACCAGCCCAGCACGGTGTGGCTCAGCAATTGAGAGGTTACTGGTTTGATTCCTGATCAGGACATATGCCCTGGGTTGCGGGCTTGATCCCCAGTAGGAGATGTACAGGAAACAGCTAATCAATGATTCTCTCTCGTCCTTGATGTTTCTATGTCTCTCTCCCTCTCCTTTCCTCTCTGAAATCAATGACAATATATTAAAAAAAATAAAACGTCGTTACCATATCCCAAATCATTTAACTTTCTCCTTTGTTATTTTCCAGTTTTGCATTTTATGTGTAGATCCACAATCCATTTTGAATATTTTTTGTGAAGCTTGTGTCTAGATTTATATTTTGCAAAGCAGATGCTCAGTTTTTCCAGGACCATTTGTTGAAAAAATAATTTTTGTTTCATTGTATTGCCTTTGACTCTGTCAGAGATCAACTGACTATTTTTTATGTGGTTCTATTTCTGGGCTCTTTATTCTCTTCCACTGATCTATTTGTCTATACTTTCACCAGCACTACCCTGTCTTGATTTCTGTAGCTTAATTGTAAATCTTGAAGTTGAGTAGTGTCAGACCTCCAACTTGTTCTCCTTCAATATTGTGCTATTTTAGGTCTTTTGTCTCTTCCTGCAAAATTTAGAATTGGGTTGTCAATATTCAAAAAGTAATTTGTTGGGATTTTAATGGTATTGCTTTGAATCCTTAGGTCAAGTTGGGAAAAACTGACATCTTGACAATTTGAGTCTACCTGTCCATGGACATGGAATATCTCTCTATTAATTTAGTTCTTTAATATCATTCATCAGTTTCATAGTTTTCCTGATATGGATTTTGTACATATTTTGTTAGAATTCCACTTAATTATTTTATTTTTGTTGGATGCCAATGTAAATGGTATTTGCTTTTGCTTTTTGAAAATTTTCAAAGGAAGGACAAAATGGAAATGAAAATAAAGGCAGTTAAAAACTGCCTTTATTGAAAATAATTCTAATAAATGAACTTGATCCTTCTTTTGAGCACTTACTGGTAGATCAACAACTCCCCCTCCTGCATTCATACAGAGTTCACTTGCCAGGCTACCCCTTTCTGTTCTTTCAGCTACAACCCCAGGGAACCTAGTGGCTCCTGGGAACAACCATCTGACCCATTAAAGATAAAGTGAGAAAAACCAACTGATGCATTTCTGCTTTAAGATTCTAGGCACTTTTAAACCGAAACGCTCATTTAAACACTTAGCAAAAGCAATATTGTATATTTATCTCACAGTTTTCCAGTGCCTAGTAGATTATACATACTTAAGGACTTACTCAATTTATATAGAAACTAGAGGCCCGATGCACAAAATTCGTGCAAGGGTCTCGGCCCTCACAGCCCTGGCTGCCTCATGGCCCCGCACCCTGCCCACTGGTCGTTACAGAAGGTCATTCTGGAAGGTTGTTCTGGAAGGTCGTTCCGGAAGGTTATTCTGCCATCCAGTCTAATTAGCAAATTAGCTCTTTATTATATAGGATTAATTTTAATTTATTTTATTTTTAAAATATATTTTTGTTGATTTCAGAGAGGAAGGGAGAGGGAGAGAGAGATAGAAACATCAATGATGAGAGAGAATCACTGATTGGCTGCTTCCTGCACACCCCACACTGTGGATCGACCCTGCAACCTGGGCATGTGCTTTGACCAGGAATCAAATGGTCAGTGACCTCCTGGTTCAGAGGTTGATGCTCAACAACTGAGCCACACTGGCTGGGCTAGAAATAACTCTTTATACCTTGAAAGGAAACACTGGTAATTTTTTCTCTTAAACATTAGTTAACTGTTTTCCCCCTGTACATAGACTTTTTAATGTAAAGAATGAGAAAATGATAATTTTCGTTTATCAGTTTTATTGCCCCTAAAGAACTGACTACAGCACAAGGAAACAATGAAACACAAGGAGTAACTGGAGGTAAAAAAGACACAAATTGAACTAAAATTTACTGCATTAGTGCTCAGTGGAATCAATTAATTACTAGACACCTGAGAAAAAGTATTAATATTTACAACAAAACAAGTGTGCTGTAATATATACATTAGATAATAAAGTAGTATTATAATTAAGATATTTACAAAGATATGAGTTAATATGTTACTGAGAAAAGTTAGAAAACTATGGGTCAATTAGTAAAAAAAACTGAAAAAATTTATATGGAAATATATGCTGTGAAGCACTAAATGAAACAATAAAAAAGAGTGCTTCATAGTAGTTATTAACCTATTCTAACCAGTAGAACAACATCTTTCCAGTGTTTTAATCTGTATCAAAATACCTTTATTTTAGGCTAACCTCAGAGCTAGTCTTTCTCTCCTGACATTAAATCCCTTCCAATAATATTACATAATCTTTTTACAGCAACATTTAAACATTGCCTTGGTATAACCAGGATTAAAGGAGCCAAGATAGCTGTTCGTAGACTCTCCCATTTCATGCTTTTTAAAATTAATATCTGAAGTGTTCATTTTGTGATGTGAAAGCAGCATCCCAGAGACTTTGAAGGCTTGGCGATTGGAATGGTCTGGAATAGGAGTCAGCAAGCTATGGCCTGTAGGCCAGCTGCTTATTCCTGTAAATAGTTTCATCAGAACACAGCCATGCTCACTTGTTTACTTAATGTCTGTGGCTGTTTTCCAGCAATAGAGGCAGAGTTGAATAGTTGTGACTGGAAGCCTCAATTATTTACTATTTATGATTAAGATAAGGTTATGAATTTACTGACTCATGATTTAGAGAAGCAGTTTTTAATAAATAGAACTCTTTGTGATGCTAGAAGCAGTCTATATATGTGCTATCTAATATGGTAGCCACTAGTCACATGTACCTAATAGGTACTTGACATGTGACTAGTTTCACTGAGGAATTAAATTTTTTATTTTATTTCATTGTCATTAATTAGAATTTAAATTTGAACAGCTGCATGTGGCTGGTGACTGTTCTATTAGCACAGATATTGGACATTTCCATCATCACTTAGTTGTGTTAGGTAGGCAGTGCTGCCCTACCAGTCAGGAAACTGTTTCTTAAAGGGCCACACAGTAAAGCATGTGACTCTGGAGCAATTGAAATGTGGATAGTACAAAGAAGAAGCTAAAATTTTAATTTTTATGTCATTTTAATTAATTAAAATTTAAATAGCCACATGTGGCTTATGGCTACTGTAATAGATAGAGTGGGTTAGAGCAGTGGTTCCCCATGTGTGGTACCCAGAAGTATCAACATCAACTGGAAACTTGTTAATTTTAAAATTAACAAGTTCCCACACAAGATCTACTGAATCAGAAAAGGGGCCCAGGAAACTGTACGTTAAAACACTTAGAAAGTGTTTCTCAAAATTTAGCGTTTATCATTACCATGTAGCAGGCCTGTTAAAACCCAGATTGCTGGAATTTGTCAGAGTCCTAGTAAGTTTCTGAGGACTGCAAAATGCTGCTAATCCAGATATTTTCAACCTTTTTCATCTCATGGCACACATAAATTAATCACTAAGCAGCACACCAAAACATTTATTTTTGCTGACCTGACAAAAAAACTAAGTTTAATTTTGATTCATTCACACCAGATGGCTATTGTTGTAATGGCTGTTTTCTTTTCTTCCTTCCTTCCTTCCTTCCTTCCTTCCTTCCTTCCTTCCTTCCTTCCTTCCTTCCTTCTTTCTTCTTTCTTTCTTTTTTTTTTTTACAGTTTATTTTCTTATTGTTGGGTTTTGAAAATTGTATATCCTAGATTCAAGTCCTTTGTTGGATATATGATTTGTAAAAATTTTCTCTATTGTTCTTAACCTCATTTGCTTTGAACACCGTGGCACACTCAATTTCATTAATATATAGCCACATTAGTTTGATTTATTTATTGCATCATTCAGTGTAGGTAATGGATAAAATAGACAAGTGCCTTAATAAGATTCCTGTAAAGAAAACTCTGGCTGATAAACTGCTAATAAGGCAGGCACAAGGAAACAAGAAAATGGTCCAATTGATACTGGGTCCATCAAAGAATCTTTTGATCATACAAATTATGAGAGAATGCTGCCAGGGCTAAGTGATCTGGCATATGTATTTGTAAATGTGCCATTTTTACAATGTACCACACATTGAGAAAGCAATGCCTTTTGAAAATTATTCTTACTATGGAGAAACCTTTCTAAAAATGGATGGTAGGAAAATTTGGAGTGATTTTGTTGCTAAAATCAATGCAAATATGTCATCTATTTAAAGTCTCATGCCTGAACACTTAAAGACCATGGAAAAAGAATTCCCAAACCTGTTTTGATATATTACAGCTGAGGAACTTCAACTGTACCTATTTATTATAAATATAAAATTACACAGTCTTCATTTCCTAGAAGAAATGAGTGACATTAGGGAAGATGCAAATTTATAGCCAGCCACATTTCAATAAAATCTTGTTCAAAATTATCAGGTAAGGTTGAAAAATCAGCATTATCATTTTGTAAGTGTAGCCATTGTGGACTTCTTCCGTGTGGATGTCTTTGAGAGGGTATGTCTTTTTCAGTTGTGACAGCCGTGGAAAATCAAGGATCCAAATAAATTCAAGTTGCTACCATACTTTTTATGTTCATGTTAAACTAAGGTTTTTAAAAAGAAGGAAGCTTTTCAACAGTGCTTTCCCTAAAGTAAGCATCTTCACTGATAACATATTTTTCTGAAATAAAAATATTTTGCACATTAATAAGAAAAATAAAAATTATGTCAAAAATGTTTATTTCTGCCTGGCTGCGATGGCTCAGTGCTTGAGCATTAACCTGTGAACCGGGAGGTCACTGTTCCGTTCCCGGCCAGGGTGCATGCCTGGGTTGGGGGCTTGATCCCCAGTGGGGCACATGCAGGAAGCAGCCAGTCAGCGGTTCTCTCTCATCATTGATGTTTCTCTCTCTCTTTCTCCCTCTCCCTTCTTTTCTGAAATCAATAAAAAATATATTTTAAAAAATATATTAAAAATATATTCATTTCTTCCTTATTCCATTCTGTTGAAATAACTATTTATAGATACTAGTATGTGTGTATATATGTATATGCATGTTTATCTATATGTTTATATATACATACAGACCATATATATATATTTAATTATATTTGTATTGTGATATTGTGATTTATAGTAAGAAATACATATTTGGTCGTACTCCAGTTTTTGCCAGAGCCCTCTACAACCCTTGGACTTTGCTGAGCAGGTAGTTTTTGTTATGGTAATGGTGTAACTTTTGGAATGCTCCTATGTCACCTAAGGATGAGGGCTGGTCACCAGAGGAACCAACCATGTGATTAGAGAGTTGGAAATTTCAGTCCCACCTTATGACATCACGACAGGAAAGTGGAGCTAGTGATTGAGTTCTAAATCTATCATGCCTTTGTAACAAAGCCTCCATAGAAATGAATAGGTCAGAGTTTGAGAGCTTCCAGGTTGGTGCATTCCTGGAGACTGGGAGAGTGTTGGGAAGATCCATGCCCTTTCCCAATACTTTGTCCTTTGCATGTCCTCATATGGGTATGCATGTTACAGCTTTTATAATAAGTCAGTAATGTAGTACTTAAATCATTCCCTGAGCTCTGTGAGCCCTTCTAGCAAATTAATCAAATCGGAGGAGGCTGTGGGACCCGCCTGGAAATCTCATTGGTTAGAAGCCCAGGTGACAACCTGGACTTGCTATTAGCATCTGAATTGGATGGTTTTATTTGACTGAGCACTTAACCAGTGGATTCTGATGATATCTCCAGGTATATATAGTGTCAGAATTGAGTTAATTGTTTGGTGTTGGGCAAAACCCCCACACATGAGCATGGGAATTGGGGGTAGAATTGTAATTGTATAGAATGTATTAGTTTAGAAGATTTTATTGATTGTTGATGGGGTAATTACCCATCAGCAACTTTGGAGAGCACCTCTAGGCAAGAGCATGCTAACACCCCTGGGGAAAACAGGTCTTCAGTAGGATTGTATTTGAATATTCTAGAGAGATAAGGATAAAAGAGAGAAAGAAAGCAAGAGTCTTAGGAGCTTCCTGGGTACCTCCACTGTTTCTAATCCAGAAGAACAGAGACTGAGACTGAGGGGAAAAGGAAGAATTGCAAGGTTGCACAAAACATTGATTCTGCCCTCACAGATACTGAATTCTAGTGAGAAGGGCAGAGTTATACAAGTTAAAACATCACTTACTCTGAAATTTTGCAAAGAACTTGCTCTTTGGTTGGGTTTCCAGTGTTCCCTGGAAGGCTGTGTCTTGATAAGAGTGATCTGTATAATTTTGAAAGCAGCCAGCAGGATAAAGATACCTGTTGAGTCCATTCAGAAATGCTGTGGCCACTAGACCAGATGGGCCCCAAGGTCAAGTCTAGGACATTCCTTTTTTTTTTTTTCCTGTAAGGAGCAGCATGATGCTTTAAAGCTTAATTTAATCGATGTACCAGAAACATATGTATGATCCTAATTATAATTAAATATACAAATACTTTAAAAATCTAAATCCATATGGAGAATCATAGGTGCAATATATAAGTTAAGAAAATGATACCCTTTTAACTTGAAATCAGTAATTTTCCTAACTTAAGAAGTTTTCATTCTGAAATATAGGATGTTAGCATACTTTGTCCCACATGGTCTTGGTTAGGCTTCAGTAATACTTATGTATACAGTTTTTATGAAAGAAACAATCAAAACAGCAGATCAAAAAATGAATAACTAAACATCTACTTGAAATAGTAAAAGTGATAAATATTGAATGTAGAGAAAAAAAAAATGGAAGACTTGAAATCTGCCCAGAACTATAAAAAGAATATTAACAACCAGACATGGATTAATTGCTGTCATTAAGTAATAAGAAGTATTTTTAATTGCACAGTAAAATATCTTTATAAAATATTATTTAAACAAAATATTGTCAATTAGGAAAAATAAGACATCTAGTAAGCTGTCAGGACAGCTTTTGCAAGGACGTATTCAGAAGATCAGAACCTGTTTTCAAACCCTGCTGTTGTGTGTCTGGCTATAATAGCTACAAATGTGGACTATTTAGTTCACATTATTTTCTTATCTCATGTGACAGCCAACCTGTTTCATAATACTTTAATTTGCTGGGAAAGATAAAGTAGTATTGAGAATAGAGATAGCATTTTAGGGTGACTATTTCCAAAAGTTCTTAAAATCTATTTTACATACTTATTTGAGAGACATTTTTCAATATCTCATAGTTTAAAATTTAATTGTTAATCCCATTTCATGGATGGGAAAAGAGACAAAACATCCTATTCAAGACTGAAGTGAAAGAAGGAAGGAAAATGGAGCAGAGACAGGAGAAAAATTGAGTGAAACATAAAGCCAATTTGCCCTTATCTCTTTCCACTGATCTTTGATGTATTAGAACTGTGCACTATAAAATTATCCTCATTCAGGAAAGCATTACATTCCCAAACATACTAAAAATCACCCCCTGTCCCCCTCTTCTTTCCTGTTTCTTCCCAGTCCCACTCACACCTCCCATCGTCTGTGAACATGTTACTCTTCACGTGTTGGAGAATGAGGTCTCTCAGCATGTTTGTCACTGTCATGTTTTGATTGTTTGTCTACAGCACCCAGACTTTGTTCCGTCTTTGGCACACAGATGCTGAAATGAAATGGTATGCCGGGAAATCCAGGTTGCCTTTATAACAAAGAGCATGTTGCCTCTTTAGGGAACAATGAAACACGATGAATGAGCTATTCAAGTGTTTGTCATACTTCCAGCACTGGAGAAAGCAGAAATCTGGCCCAATGTTGAGAGTGGCCATCTCTTTTGTAGCCAGTACTGGAATGGTTAATTACTTTGTGGTTCTCTAAGAAACAAAAATGAGCCACTGCATCCCAACCCAAAACCAAACTGACAGATCGCACTCAGCTGCTTGAAACAGATGGTTGCTTACGGGCTGACAAAGCGAATGTAAACTGTAGAGGCTTTCTTCTCTATTGCAGCCCCGAAGAGGTGAAAAGAACACCTTCCTTGTGGAAGGACAGCCCCTCTGCGCCCCCCACCCTCCCCACACACACATGCACTTCACACCACAAAAGCTAAACTCCAGCTATTGCAAGTCTTTGGCCATGTGGGATTGCATTCAGGGGCAATTGAAATGTGGCTCTGTGATTTTTCCACAAACATGAAGACGGATGGACATTTAAAATATGAGAGTGGATAGGGGAGAGGGACAAATGCTTCTACCCCAAACCTGCCTCTGACTTATAGATGGCGGTTGTTCAAACCATTCCTTCTGAGAACCAAGGAAGATAAAGGATTTACTAGGATGTTGAAAAGTCACAAACCAGAGGAACGGTAGTTTAAAATTTTGAAAAGCAAGTCTCTAAATGAAGATTAAAAACCCAGATGTATGCCCTTTGGCTCATCAGGGGCTAACCACACTGTGGCAACTGGCAATGTGTCTTTTCAAGATGCTGATGAGATGGAAGGCAGGGACAAGTTCTGGGATTTCTCTAATAGCTATCAAGATGAGAGCTGGAGTGAGTTGTGGAAAGGGGAATGGGAACTGAAAGTCAACTGCTACTCCTCTTTGGCACATTCTTTCAGAGTAGTTCTAGCATCCCCATGGCTTCGGATATTTTAATACCCTGTCTTTTGAGGTTGTTGCAGGAACTTGCTAATGACCACAGCATGCTGGGCCTT
This sequence comes from Corynorhinus townsendii, assembly GCA_026230045.1. Classification (NCBI taxonomy): domain Eukaryota; kingdom Metazoa; phylum Chordata; class Mammalia; order Chiroptera; family Vespertilionidae; genus Corynorhinus; species Corynorhinus townsendii. Next base: position 27,483,171 of record JAPDVU010000004.1, read on the forward strand.
GGAGAATAGGAAGATGTGTGACCGGCTTTCAGACCCCCATGAAGCTCAGGTTGTATCCCTGCTCCTCTATGACTAAGAGCATGTCCCATCTGTTCAGGGGTAGAAATACTCTGCAAACAGGAATTGTTTGCTTTGTGGAAGTAAGTGTTGGAGGCCTGGGACAGAGACAACCTTCAGACTTGGTCTTAACATTTGTGTTACTGGATTGACCAAGATAATTGAATTGTCTCCAGTTTGTATAATTTATGTGAAATCAGTTAACTGTTATATTTTGCACTTGGGTCCCTTTTCCTCATCAATTTTCTGTCTTACAGTCTTCCTCTTTTTCTTTCTACTAAATTTAATCCTTCCTCTTTCTAATTCATTGTATAATTCAATTCTTCATTTCATTACTTTGCCACTTATTTCAGCGCCTGCCCCACCTTTCTACTTTCCCATTTGGTTTCTTCATCTGCTATTTTACCTGGGGGATCCTATTAACTCAGTTGCCACCTGCCATGCATATTAATGAACCCTTAAGCTCCCCCCCCGCTTGCTAACCCTGGCCTGTTGCACTTTTCTACCTTTCTCTTGCCTCTCAGAAGTGGCCACCTGCACACCAAAATGAGGTCAATATGCCCTAGACACACAGTGGTGCTTCATAAAACAGTTTATCATTGATATTCCTTCCCAAAGCATCTCTTTCTTACCAGTTTTATGTTCAAGTGGGCAGTGACGTTTTATTCCAACATCTCACTTAGAATTTGGGAGAGCATTTCACGTCTGCTTCTCCTTGTTCAGATAGTCCCTTGATAAATAGTCTTTGCTTTATTTTTAACTTTGCACTGACCAGCCTCACAAGTCACCTCTTCCTCTCTACTGTTCTCTTGTGAGCCAATATATTTATCACATCCTTTTGATAATATCCTTTCTAACCTTATCTGCATTGCTTCTGGTGTTTAGCCCCACAGAATTGCCTTATCATGGCACTGTTTGAGGGGACCCTGAAAGTAATTCATCAAATTTTCTTCTTGCCTTTAGGAGCTGGAGGAACCAGGCAAAGAGGAAATTATAAAATGTGATTTTTTTAAAAGGGGGCCTGACTATCTCTCTGTGCAAGTTCCTATGGTGTTCACACAATTTTCTTGTCTTCTGGGTTTTCCCATAGGCTTTCTTTGTCATGTCTGGTGAAATGTTCATAGCTGAAACACATTTTCTCCTGTGTAACTGTGCATATCCTTTTTGTCGTTTTCATGTCCATGTCAGGAAAATCAAGCTCTCTATGTTTGGAATGTAAACGTTGTTTCTTGGTGTTCCAAATTATCAATTATCATGCTTCTAGTTACGCATAAAATTTTGATTCCTCAAGTTGAACTTTTCAACTTGAGTGTTTTAGATAAACTGATATCTATTTCTGGTGAATGATGTATCTAACATTGCATTTAGATGCACTGCCCCAAAGGAATTGACCTGCAGTATTAGTCTTATTTTTCTAGAATCTGCTGACTTATGACTTATACTATGGTTTATACTAAAAAGTGGGGATGTCAGGGGTAGAGTAGGACTCTATTCAAAGCCAATCTTCAGGGTCTCTGTTTTAATAATGGATAAAAGTTCTTAACAAATAGTTTTCGTTATCCTCAGCTCTTCAACAAAACAAAACAACACACACACACACACACACACACACACACACACACACACACACTTACACACTTACTCCAGTTCTCTATTGGACATCTCCTGCAAAACCAGGCTCTAAAGGAAAAGCTGTTCTTGGAGAAGTGAGCATCTGAAATTGCTTCTCCCAATATTCTATAATGAATCAATGTGCATAATTGGAAATTCTATCCCTATTTTATGGATGTGAAAAGTAAAGCAGGAATGATCTGTGCTCCATTATGACAGGACTTGGCTCTCTACTATGATGGCTTATAAATAATCAACTCTATTTTGCTTGTGTGAGCATATGTTCATGACCTAGCATATTAACCACAGGGTGACACATTTTTATTTAACACAGATGTTCCAGAGGCAGTACCTTGTTCTACGACTGAACATGAAACTTGTTCTATTAGACTTGAAGGGAAGTTTCTGGAGATGCTACAGTGGAGGACTTGGTGGGCATCCAGAGGGTTCCTGGTTGGCTCTGCTGACTACTTTCCAACTTATGGTAGAAACACAACTGGAACTCTTTGGATTGTCACTTCTCTTCACTGTTGTGCTTTGAAAACATAACTGTTACTATAGTTACTTTGCTGTCTTGGAATACTGTGGTGTAAGATTTGCTTTGAAGTGCTGAGCTCTTTGAAAATTGATAATAAGCAATGTTATCTTTACATTGTAAATCCTACAGTTTTCTTTTACTGTCTTGTTACTTAACAGCTATTTCAATAAAATGAGGGAATATTTTTACCTACGGAAATTACTAAAGCAAAGTAAACTTTTATTTTATAATCTGGCTCTGTGATGGGTAATTTAATATGGTAACTTGGCTGGGCTATGGTACCCAGGTTTTTTTTGTTGTTGCTTGTTTTTTAAATATATTTTTATTGATTTCAGAGACTAAGGGAGAGGGAGAGAGATAGGTACATCAATGATGAGAGAGACTCATTGATCAGCTACCTCCTGCACTGGGAATCAAGCCCACAGGTACTGTGACCAGGATTGGAACTCTGACCTCTTAGTTCACTGGTCAACGCTCAATTACTCAGCCACACCAACAGGCGGTACCCAGTTTTACTAATTGGTAGTCTAGATGTTGATGTGAAGGTATCGTTTTAGTGATTAACATTTAAATCAGTTTACTCTGAATAAAGCTGGTTACTTTCCATAAGGGGAGTGGGCCTTATCCACTCAGTTGAAGTCCTTAAGAAAAAAGACTGACATTTACTGAGGAAGGAGGAATCCTGTCAGCAGCATGCCTTCAGGCATGAATGACAACATTAACTCTACTTGGGGTCTCCAGCAGATTTCAGACTTGCCTTTCCCCACAAAAAAAAAAAAAAACAAGCCAATTTCTTAAAATAAATATCTCACTCTATATACACATCCAATTGGTTCTGTTGCTCTGGAGGGAACATTTTCTATTACAAGTTCCATCATTTATTAGTTAATTTTAATTATTTAATGCTCTATTCCTAAATATCTTCATTTCTAAAATGGATATCACAGTAGTACCCACATCAGTGGGGGTCTCATGAGGATTAAGTGAATTAATGTAAATAAGATTCTCAGAACAATGCCTGACACATGGTTAATCTATATATAAGTTCTAGATATAATTGTGGTTTTTATCATATCTATAATAATAAAAGCCTTATATGCTAATTAGACTGGACATCCTTCCGGAAGAACTTCCGGACAAAGCTGAAGTGGCGTGGGCCAAGGCAGAGGCGGCCGCCGCAGGCAGTGCCTGGGCCCTTGCATGAATTTCGTGCATCGGACCTCTAGTATTGTATATAATATAATATCTATATTAATAAAAAGGGTAATATGCTAATTAGACTGGGTGACCGGCCATCTTCCGGACATCTGACTTCCTTCTGGACAAAGCCATGGTGGTGGGGGTTGAGGCAGAGGTGGTTGGGGCAATCAGGCCGGCAGGGCAGGGCAGTTGGGGGCCATCAGGCCCGCAGGGGAGTGGTTAGGTGGCGATCAGGCCGGCAGAGGCAGTCAGTCAGGTGAGTGGCCAGGAGCCAGTGGTCCTGGATTGTGAGAGGGATGTCAGACTGCCGGTTTAGGCCCGTTCCCTGTGGAATCAGGCCTAAACCAGCAGTTGGACATCCCCCGAGGGGTCCCAGACTGGAGAGAGTGCGGGCCGGGCTGAGGGACACCATACCCCATGCATGAATTTCGTGCACCGGGCCTCTAGTAATCATCATCATCATTATCATCATTTTTAGCCACAGATAGAAAAATGCTGCTTTACTTCCTTCTTAAAATTTGAATATTTGCTTCTGCCCATTTTCCAACTCACCCAAGCATATGAGAGATTTTGGAGGTGATTCAGCATTTACTCTGTGTCAGGCTTTCTGCTAGAAACTCGATATCACAGAGGTGAGCAAAACAGGCAAGTTCTTGCCCACAGGGAGCTCACAGTGTACTTGGGATGATAAATACACACAGAAATAAATATATAACTGCAAATTGAATTATGGGATGTGCAAGAAAACTCATGAGTTTGATGAGAAAATAATCTAGAGCTTCTATAGTAAACGTGAGGAGGGCAGTAGAAATTGGCATTTCTGAGACTTTGAGTCTGAGGCTGGAAGGTTGAGTGTGATTTAGCTGGAGGGAAGAGTTGAAAAGAACTAAAACAGCCGAAGAAGTCTGGGATCTGTATTGAAGCAGGAAGGAGTTTTGACTTGAGGGGAAGAAAGCAAGAGGGAGTTGGGGCAGAGAAGTGATTGCAGTTGGATGGACTTCAACTTCGATTTGAAGTAAATATCCCAAACCAATCAGACTTTGTAAAAGTTCATAACCTCATTTCATCCTGAAATGTACTATTCTGAAATCTGTTGTTGTTCTTGTTCTGAAATCTGTTATTATCCTTTCTTGTTTTCTTTAATAACTGTACCTATCTTCCTTTTTATCATTTATTACAAAATTATGACTCATTCCTTGTAGGAGATCTTATTTTTCTTTCCTTCTTTTTTTTTCTTTATACATTTCTAATATTAAAACTTTTTCTCATCACTGTGATGCCTGTGATCTGGTTTTATGTTCCCAGCTAACTGGGCCCTGCCCTTTCCCTTTGACTCTATCATTCTTTGGGAGGGATGTCCTTGAAGAGTATTCTCTTAAGGCATTTGTTCTTAAGTCACTTTTGAATATTTATATAGATACACATATACATTGAGTAGCCAGATTATTATGATCTCTGAACGCATAATAATCTTGCCATTCAGTGTATATCCTATATAATAAAAGGCTAATATGCAAATAGTCCCCTCGACCAGGAGTTCCACCAGTAGGCAGGCTGGCCAACCGCCCATGTCCCCTCCCCCGGCCAGGCTGGCCAGACCCCACCCATGCACCAATTCATGCACCGGGCCTCTAATACACACACACACACACACACACACACACACACACTGAGTGGCCAGATTATTATGCGTTCAGAGATCATAATAATCTGGCCACTCAGTGTATAGTTAGTTATGTAGACATAGATAGATAGATCGATAGATAGATAGTTTGAGCCCTAGACAAAAACTAAGGGAGAATTTTTGGGCCTTTATTTTGTTTATTATTATTATTATTATTATAAACAGTCCAGTGTCAAACAGCTTTTAAATTAGTCCTGCTGAGTAAGATTGCTGCTAATGGATTTTGCTTTTAGGGGAAGTTGTGAGGCTCAGTTTCCCACCCTGATTACTAATTATTATTGCCTTTGTCTTTTAAATTCAGTTTTGAGAGCACAGAGCTTTATTTAGCTGCAACCTGATGACTGATAATTTTGAGGAGTATTTTACACAACCCCATTCTCCGATGCTTTCTATTTGAAGTAAGTTTATGAATGGAAATGCTCAGTTCATTCTGATCTATGGCTCATTACAAACGTGGAACATGTGTATGCATCGATCTTCCTGCCTTCTTCGCAGTGCATCTCCTTCGTGATTCATGTGTGAACAGGCGCCTGTTTCTCCTCAGTCTTTCCCTTAAATCTCGTCTCATGTGCCTCACAATTAGAGTCAGTTGAGGAGGTGAGCGAGATTGAGACCACGGAGTGATTTTACATGCTGAGGGCTGCCAGCACATTGTGAATCCCTAGGGATCCCAGCCCATTACCAGCCCAGTGAATCACTGTTTGCATTTCCACAAAAAAAAAAAAAAAAAAAAAAGAAATGTGCAGCTGCTTACTTCTGCCACTGACTTTGGAATTTTTTTCCCTTTTCCATCTGCCTTTTGTGTAAAGAAATTCTGCCTGAATAATTACTTGTCTGTCCCCTTTGCTCATTCCCAGCATCATCATTCTTCAACCTTCTGTTTCCAATTAGTTCTTATCTCGAATGGCTTATTGGTATCAATCTGTTCTCAGCATCACCAAAGTGCACAAAACTACCCTGAAACATGGGTGGGGGTGGGGTGTGGCGGGGAGATAAGGCTGAAATTTACCAAACAGTCCAGCAGAGTCTCCGTTTTTCACCCCAACCCCTTCCTTTTCTCGTGAAATCTGAGATAGGAGATGATGTCCAGACATGTTATTGATATAGCACATTTTGGAGCAAAATGACATGCGTGAGCATTGCAGGGACTGTGTAAGGTCTGTGAAAATAGCCATTGTTGGACATCTGGTGTCAAAGAGAGCTGTTTCAAAACAAGTTCACAGTGTTAAATCATGGTGTAGACAGCTTCTGAGCAGCTGTCCACTGCTGGAGAGGGTGTCCTGAGACCTGTTTGGCAGTGGCTGCACTTTAAGCCTTGCGGGTCACTTTGATCTGCAAACTGCTGTGCCACAGGAAGATGGCTAACATTGGGCAAAAAGAACCCTCTGCCATTATTAGCAAGCTAGGCCTAAGGAGAGAGTTGCAACAAGATCAAGCAAAGAAAATAGCACCCTTGAGAGAGCGAGTGAGCTTGGTTGGTTGAAGTATGGCATGCACAAGTCCAAGGACACGTGTTTGATAACTATGTAGTTACTTATGCTCAGGAAAAAAGGGGCTTTAGAGCTTATCTTTCCAAATACTTTTTTCTATAGAAACTGACTTCTAGGAATATTACATGGCTTTTCCAAAGTCATAGCTAATTAACGATAGAACTAGAACCCCCCCCCCCCCTCCTTTTCTCTTTTAACACCCAGTGAAGTGCTCTTTCTTATAAGTCACACTGTCAAGACCATGTCTGGAAGAAATAGTTTAAACATAGTGCAAAGCCAGACTTTACATACCAGGAGGGTCTGGATTTGCCTTTCTTGATCACTGCTTAGCCCTAGAATCAAGTCCAATGCTTGGCACATGGGTGTCATACAATGAATATATATATTTATTTATAAGACTGGAGAAATGAAACCAACTACAGTAAGGAACCAGCATGTACTGAGTACCTTCTGTGGGCCAGACACTTTTCATATGCTATTTTATTTGCCCTTCATCGTGACCAGGGGACTCTGGGACAGTCCCTCTTCCTTGGTCTGGACTATTCCAAGGAGAAGCCACTTTGTAAAGAGATTTCATCTGGTCACAGAACCAGCCCTTAAGGGATTTAAAAGTTATAGACTTTAGATAGAAAAACATCTGAGGCATTTGACTGACATCACAGTTTGATTTGGAAATCACATGGGATTGGATGTTAGCTATCGTTTTTAAAGATTTGTTTGACTGGAGTTGCCTGGAAAATCATAGGCCCCATCTTCCCGGGCACCCTGGATAAACTCCATTCATTAATCTTTCCTCACTCTAAATATAATTAGGCTGCCTCCCATTCCGCTCATCTCTCCTTGCCACAAGAGAGCCCGACTCCACCCAGCCCCATTAGGCCTATAGGATTGGGGGTTACTTATGACCTTTTGCTGGGACAGTGTGAGGTCATGGACATGAATTTGGCCTGACATATTCTGCTCATGTCCTTCCTGGGATCTCCTGACAGAAGTTCTGCTATTCCTTTGCATTGTCAGAAAAGAACAGTTTCTAAGGGTAAGTGGCTGTCAAGATAACACCCAGTTTTTCCTTGCTCTTGGTGTGTTTCATGCCTGCTTGGAGTGGTAAAGATGTGTAACCCTTAATATCCCAAGCTGACAGGCATTCCATTCCTTTCCTTATCTACTCAATGTTGGAGGATAAAGGTGGCATTAAAGCTTGTTTGAGCTTTCATGATTGGTCTGTATGAGCCTCTATATAATGGTACATTCAAGTAAAAAGTTATTTTACTTCCCCTAGAATAGAAAAGTTGGCTTTAAACAATGAGACAGTTGTTATCAGCCCTATTTACACATGACAAAACCACCGTTTAAAGAGTTTTGTGTGTTTTCAAGGTTCCTGAACTAGTATATAGGAGAAAACAGAATGAAAATACAGGTTGGTCTAACTCAGAAAGCCACATGCTTTCTGCTATATCACTTTCCATGAGGGAAGATAAACAGATGTAAGAATAAATGCCATCTCTTTCTTGTAGATATTAAACAAGATAAAAGAAAAGCAATAGCTGATTTGCAGAATAATAGTCCTTTTCATTTATGTAGTTATGAGAGAGAGCCACACAGAGAGAGAGACAGAAACAGGTAAAGTCATTGTTCATTTATATTTACATATAGGTACTAGAGGCCTGATGCATGAAGATTCATGCAAGAATAGCCCTTCCTCCCCCTGGCTGCCAGCACCACCTTACTCCAGCCCTGAGCCGCCTTTCCGCCTTCCTTCACTCCAGCTAGAGCCGCCTTCCACCTCTCGCCTTGTCATGTCAATTTGCATATTCCCTCCTTATTGGCTGTGGGTGCCACCATCTTTGTTGTGGAGTTATGGTCAACTTTCATTTCTGTCTTTATTAGATAGGATATATGCACATAGTGAAAGTCAGCAAAAATTCATGAAAAACTCATGCAAAGTGCTATACTCCTAGGACATCCGCAGTGTTTTGAGATGCTTTTATTGCATTTTAAATTGTGAGACTCCACCTGCCAGTGCTAGGAAGTGAGCTGATAGTGTCAAGTGGTGGTCTATTAAGAAGTTATTGGTAGCAAAGCATGCCATAGAGAGATCAATAGATTTCATCTACTAAATGAGCTCCTAAATCAATTGTTTCACAAGATTTTAGTTTAAGTAAAAATTACACAAAATAATTAGAAAAATATTAGCAATGTTTTGTTTTTGTTTTTTAGGAAATTGCTATACAATTGCTATATATAGCCTTTGTGAAATCCCTTTTTTAAAATCCACCTGGAATTTAAAAAAATTGTTAGTCCTATAAGGTTTTGGACAGAAAAAAAAACACACACATATTTTTTATTGTTCACACATACTTATCCATTGAGAGATATGCCTGCAACCTAAGGCACTTACTTCCCTCTTTATTTAGGTATGTATTTATTTTTATATAGTTTTTGGTAGAAACCATGATTCGTTTAGCAAGCTGTATCAAATGAACTGGAGTCCCTGCTTCTCTGAAAAGAAAGGAGGACTCAGTTCTGAAGCTGAGATTGTAATCCTCAAAATGCTTATAGCTATGGCTGATTGATTGGTTGGTTGACTGATTTAATACTGTGGACATTGTGTTTAGGCCTGGTGCATTCACCAGATGACCTCTCATCCCCAAACAACCTCTAAGAGAGGTATTACCATCACCACTTTACAGATGAAAAAACTGAAGCCAGCAAAACTTATGCTACTTGCCAAAACTCACTTACCTAATAATTGTTAGAGCTGAGATTAAAATCTGGGTCTTACCAGAAAGCTCATCCAATGTATAGTTACATTTATTATTATAAAGAACATGCTTAAATCTTAAACTAATAGTGTCTTTTATAAGTGATAGGGAAACAACTCATTTTTATGGGTTGCATAACTAACGTTTGTCTTTCTTCTAGGCAAATTATAGACCTTGAAATACAATTTTGATGTTCTAAAAGCTCCATGAAGCCAGTAAAGCAGGAGTTTAAATGTCCACATAAACTACATACACATCAGTAGGAAAGCTCTTTGATGCTTCCACTGAGCCCTTATTCAAAATACAGAGCTATTTTCTGGAGGAACATGAGACAAAACAAAATAGATGATGTCTACAGACCACTTCATGTGCTTGTAATTGGGCTATCTGATATGATAAACACATAATAATATACTCAATTGTCATAATAATATGCCATTTTTGTTAACTTTGCATCTGGTAGCATGAGTGACAACTTAGTATGTACACCTAAATGATCTGGTATATAACTTTCACCAGGATCTTAAGAAGAAATTCTAAGAAAGTATTAGCTATTCAGTTTTCAATATTGTTTAAAGCATAAATTTGCATGAAGCCATGTAGCGGGGACATGCATATCTGTGCCTCTTCTTTCTGCCAGCTTCTCCCTTTTCTCTCCATTCCCCAGTTGCACCTCCTACACTGCCTTTATAAAACCCCAACTTTTAACATGCATCTGGCTTCAGTGTCACAGCATTATAAGGAATAGCCATGTGGAACGTCTCTATATTGCTTGTAAAATTGCTATGGGGGCATTAGAAGCTCACTGTCCCTTACATAAAGATCTTTTTGACAAATTCATCTTTGAACTCAGGGATAGGAAAGTTTGCCTCTGTCAATGAACTGGTGTGCTTTCTTTTCACAGAAAATGATAGCCCTATAGTCCATCATGTTGTCTCTTAGCTTAGGCTCTTAGGAAATGATGCACTAACTTGGCCCAATAATGGCAGTGTTCCTCAGGTAGGGTTTCCTGTCTATATTCTTCTTCTGATTTTCCCTTTCAGTATTAATTTTTGACTATTATTTTATTCTAACAGTTTTTGATATTGCTATGCATTTTAAAATAACACATATCTATGCATTTTAAAATAACACATCATTATTTCTTTTTGGGATTAGGTTATGGTGTAAATGAGTTAACAGATTATGTATTTGCTGCATGTGTGTGTGTGTGTGTGTGTGTGTGTGTGTGTATGTACGTGTGAAAGTGAGAGAGAGAAACAGATACATTTTCCAAGATTTATGAACTGCATTTTATTACTTATTCCCATGTAATTATCACAAAATTATTCAGACTCCATGGGGAGCATGACATTTTGCTAGATAAACATACACAGAAGAAAATATAATGAACATCTGAATTTTTGAGATGGAGGGCCATGAGAATACATTTACACTGAAAGTTGTACAAGTTCACTTAAGAATTTTCAAGGCCTTTCATAGGTTACATAAGAACTTGATTGGAGAGGTCAGCCAGTCTCTTATTCTAATACATAGATCATATTTTTCTGAGTGACCTTTCAATTTAATTTTGTACAGCAAAATGTATTTACTTTTATTCCTTTTGGTTTCAAAAAGGATTTGAGGCAGTTATGTTAATACTACATATCTAATTGACATATAATTAGATTATAATAAAGTTCATGTTAACATGGATAGGGCTAAGAGATTAATGGAACCTTAACCTACTGGTGTTATTACTTCTAGGAACCACCTCTTCTAATTCAATGCAAACATATATTTATAGATGTTTAGTATGGCTTTAGCTACAAATAACTTCTTTTGTAAGTGTGGTATATGGTTTTTGGTAAGAGTCTCCACAATTTAATCTCTTGAATCTAAAATGATTTTTAAAAGAGAGAGAATCCAAAGAGTCAATAGGATTAGGCTGGGCAGTACTGGAATTAACAGGCATGGTTGAGGGATCCAGGCTTCTGGTTTGTGCCGTTTTATGATTAACTGAGGGTCAACTCTGTTTGCTGTGAAACTAGGCACTGCAAGAAGGGAAGAGGAGCTGGCATTTCAGGAATGCACTTTCATGTGTGTGCAAGGTCATGAAACACTGTGAAGTTTGTCTGTGTCTGCTGTACCCCTCCACTTACCTTTTGTTTAATTTTAGATGAGGTACCTACGTATCCTCTACCTTCAACTTTGCAACTGGCTTTGAATGAATGGGTGCTAAAATATCCCAGCTGACATGGGTTTAAAAAGGATTACATTTTGGAGAGTATTTCCATTTGAATAGGAAACCCCAATAAATGGAAACTCTTCATGACCCAATGGAATGATCTTTCATGATTAGTATTCAGTCTCCCTGGGAGGCCAGAGGCTGAGTTGAACTGAGAGAGATTTCTATGATGGAGTCATCAAAATCACATCACAGAAGTGTCCAAACCTGCTCTCAGGTCTGTCCTTCTGGAAATAATCATTTTTACTAATCTTTAACCTAGTGAAAGAAAACCATTAATATTAGAAATAACATATTTTGGAAAACAAGTCACAAAATACGTAATAGCAGTTTTAATAAATAATGTGTTTCTACAAACACCATATACTTTCTTTTAAAAAATACTTTATAACCAGACTTACCAATAAACATTTTGCACAATTGCATATTTTCTCTCCCCTAAATTTGAAAATTCTTTACCCTCTTTATTTTCACCAAAATGGCAAATATATTTCCTCTTCAAAGAGTTGGAGTAACATGTGAAGGCATTTTAAAAATTCACCCATCAATTATCCTTTTTTATTTAGAAAACTATTAACCTCCTTTTCATTGATTTTCCCACCTCACAGTCATATCAACATACCTGTATTTGTTTTTCATGGTTCAGTGTGCAGAAATGAGCAGTGATTTTCTTCATCAACCATCCACCTAAAATTGTTTTGCTTTTTAGTCTGTATAAGTTGTTTTCCTGCCAAAACATAACAAATCAGAGTGGAAGGATTTATTGCCCAATTTCATTCTACTGGGTGTTCCCCTGTCTAATACAGAAGTATAAAAATATTTGTGTCTTACGTTTTATAGAATGAGAACAGACTGTATTAATACAGAGTTCCTACTTCTCTTCAATTTAGCAGCATTCACCTTTGGTAGTCTTATTTCTTATTTGTCCCCAATATGAATCATCTCCTCTAGCTCATCTGGACTTCTTCCTCAGTATGCTTTTAAAGCCTATATCCCCTTGATAAACATTTCTCCAGCTACTGTCTTTTAAATAGTGCCATATATATATATATATATATATATATATATATATATATATATATATATCGCACTTTTTATGAATGCGTTCCTATAACCTTTAGTCTGAACCACTCATGTGACTTCTATCATTTGAAACCTTGATGGTAGATTTTTGTACATTTGGATAATGTGTTATATGTGTAAATAGTTACAAATTCACTCTATTCCACCACTAATATTGAGCATCTACCATATGCCAGGTAATGTATTATGAACAGAGGATACTAAGAACAGTAAGACATAATCCCTGTCCTTGAAAGCTTGTAGTTAAGATATAGTGACAAACATTTAAGTAACTAATTAAAGTGCAATGCCACCAAAACAAGAAGAGAAGGATTCACAGAGTACTAATGAGACCCAGAGATGTATCTTGGCTATCACAGATAATCTTCATAGTATGGTGAAGGCCTGGGGCAGGGAGTGGGGTGGGCTAAAGAGGACAATGAGGGGGAAAAAGGGAACATCTGTAATACTTTGAACAATAAGGATAAATTTAAAAAATGATTATGCTGAGTTGGGCCTTGAAGGATAAATTATTTGGAAGCAGAGGTACATTAGTAAGAAAAATTTTACAGAGTGTTAACATAAAAACATTGAAACCTGTAAATAATTTTTGTGAATTTATTTGAGCCAAACTGTCCACAGTTGCTGGAAGCAGTATGTCAAGGGATTGGGATAGTGCTCCAGATGGCAGGTTTTCATCTATTTTTATACATTGCAATCAAAGGAGGGCACATAGGTGGGTTACATGAAATCTATTGGTGATAGATTAGAGAGGTGGGAGAAAGCAAAGCAGTAGTGGTGGGGTGGGTGGGGGGGCAGGGGAGAACCCTGGGATTGGATAAAAAGTAAAATGATAGCCACATACTTAGGTGGGTGCAGGATAGTCAACAGTCAACAATTAACATGATAATAATAACAATGAAGGAACCCAAGGGGTCTGGAAAAAGGGAAGTTATAAGTTACCCAGACATTTCAAAGATATGTTATCATAGATGCAAAAAGACAGATAGGCTCGGATCAGGTAAAGGTTGACCTTGTCAGTGAAGATACCGCCTAGGACGTAACTGCCCACCATAACTGCTTTGAGTTAAAGTTTAATTTCAGACCATTCTTTGTGGTTACTTTAGGTCTCTGAGTTTGCAAGACTGCCATGTAGGCCCTCCCTGTGCTTGCCAGGTTAGCATGTGGCCCCTTTCATCCACAAGAGGAAGAAAAGAGCATGGCATAGTTGAGCCACAGAAATCAGCAATTCCTTATTCACGGTTCCAAAGTCCAAAATATTCCATAAACAAAACATTCTTCTTAGTTCTTTTGTTTTTGATCCTGATCTGATCTGATCTCAGTTGTCTGAGAATCTCACTTGAACTTGCATGAGATGAATAATTTTGCTTTGTTGCAGAGATATAGAGGTGTTTGATTATGTGGTGTTACTTCAGAAATTTGATAACCTAAGGATGGGTATTGAATTTCCTTCCTAAAATCTGAAAAATTCTGAATTCTAAGACACATCTGTCTCTACCCCTGTTGGATAAGAGATTATGGGGATAGAAGAGGAAAGTCTATTGGTTGTTAAGATGGAATGACAAAGATGAAACTGGAAAGATAATTTGGATCCAACTAAGTGGGATATTTTATTTCAAGGCTGATCAATTTGGACTGAAACCTGTAAACATGAGAAGAAGCATGCATGACAAGGTCTGGCTTAACATGATCTTTAAAGCCTGTGTCTTATATTCTTATTTTAGACTTTAGCAAGAATGACATATGCTTTTTGAAACTTTCTCTGCAGTAGAAAGGTAGATCTGATCACTTGCTTCTATTTCCACATGGCTTCATTCACAGGATCACTGTAAGGCAGCACATTGTATCACACACACATAGCTTGCTTCATTTGTTTCTCCATTTACTAAGAACATAAAATAGAATCAAGAGACTATTACTATTCCTTCAGCTGCTCTTTTTTAGTTATTTGTTTATTTATAACTAGAGGCCTGGTGCATGAAAATTCATGCACTGGAGGGGGCGGTCCATCAGCCTGGCCTGCCCCCTCTCACAGTCCAGGAGCCCTCAGGGGTGGGAGGCAACCCGGTGATCAGGGGAAGGTGACACCCCCATCACACCTCTGCTGCTGCCACTCCCAACAATGCAAGCCTCGGCCGGCCCTGGGCCTTGGGCAGCCCTGGGAGGCTGGGCAGCTGCCATCTGAGGCTTGCCTGTGCCTCGGGCCAGCCCTGGGCGGCTGGGTGGCTGAGGGGACTGGGGAACTCTGGAGGAAGGTGCACAGAGCAGCCAAACCTGCCTGGGGGCGCGTCCAGCTGTGACACGCACCTGCCGCCGCACTGGGGCTGAGGAGACTGGGCACCACTATCTTGTGGCTGTGGGCACTGCCATCTTTGAGGACATGGCAGTCAATTAGCATATTCCCTCCTTATTGGCTGTGGGCGCCACCATCTTTGTGAGGGTGTGATGGTCAATTAGCATATCCCCTCTTTATTAGGTAGGGTATTTTCTCTGTTTATTGGCCTGCTGCTGTAGTCCATTTGGGCTGCTATAACAAAACACTATACTAGACTGCGTGGCTTAGAAATAACAGAAGCTTATTTCTCCGTTCTGGAGCCTGGAGGTCCAAGATGACATCAGCAGATTCGATGTCTGGTTAGGGTTTGCTTCCTGTTTCATAGATGGCTGTCTTCTTTCTGTATCCTCACATGGGGGAATGTGTAATAGAGCTCTCTGGGATCTTTTTTAAGAGCACTAATCCCATTCATGAGAAGTTCACCCTCATGGCCTAATCTCATCCCACACCCACCTCTAAATGCTGGGAATTAGGTTTCAGCATATGAATTTGGGGAGGATACAGGTATTCAGTCTATAGCATTCCGACTCTCCCTGTTTCAAAAGGATTTAAAATTTTAACTTTAAATTCTCTTAACTTTGTACCGAATTCATTAATTAAAGTAAATGTTACATTGATAGTTCTCTTAGTGCCAAGCACTGTTCTAAGGGTTTCACAAAAATTACCTCATTTAATCCTCACAAAAATCCTATGAGATAGGTACTATTATGCTGCTCATTTGTAAGCTGAGGAGACTGATGATCAGAGATATCAATTAATTTGCTTAAGGCCACATAGCTAGTAGGTATTACAGCTATAGACTTTCATCCTGAACACTAAGCCACACTGCCTCCTGATGAATGAACTCTTCATTCCATGTACTGCCTAGCAAAATGTGTCACATGTCATAAATTCTCCAGATAGATTTGTTGATAGACCGAGTAAACAAAATTTGATGTTTTAAAATTATAATTTGCTTGAACTTCAAAATGACCTCTTTCTTTCAGTGACTTCATGCTACATGATTCTAAGTGCCCATTTAGGATGGTGAGGGTAGATCATGCAGGTATGTTCTATAATGTATAAGGACAGATTTAAGTTTTTAATATACAAGTAAGTTGCGCTCACTGTAAAAATCGTTAAAAATACCCTCAAAAAAGTGAATGAAAATCCTCTCCAATTCCATTCCTCAGAGTCCATTCCTCTGAGCAGTTGAGTACTTGCATTGACACATGACATTGATTCATACATTTATTCACGTATGTACATTTAAAATAGTTTTACATATATAAATAGATATATATATATATACACATATGTACATGCATATATACACACACACACACACACACACACACAAACACACATATATATATAAAACTGTTTGTTTCAATGTCTTTAGTAAGTTTAGTGAGGTTAATGTGATATGACTTATATAAAATTATGGCTGCCATACTGTTGCAAAATTTAGTAGTCTCCTAGCCAAAATGCTCAGGGTTCTTTGCATTGGTAAAGATGGAATACTTGCATGACTCATGTTTTTTGTAAAGCAGTATAGGTAATCTTGGTTCTTTGTGAGGTAAAGTGTTTTGCATGACAAGTTAGTGTGGGATCTGGTAGGCATCTGCCATGGCTTAATTTAGCGCACTTTTTAATGATCTACAAGAAGGGACAGATAAAACAATTAAATTTACAGATGATGCTACATGGGAAGATGTTAAGAAAATCCATGAGGACTGATATTTATAGCACTTAGAAATATGTGAAAATAATAGCAATATGGTATTTATATTGCAAAATATTTAATTGAATGTGTTAAAGGCTTATTAGTCAGCCCACCATTTACTCATAGGAAGTGGAAGAAGGCATACAACTTTTGCTTTTATAATTTTGGATGGCTGCAAACTATGATCACTCCAAAACCAAGAAAACTTCGTTCATCTCTATGCCAGTGTACCTCATGAGTCTCAGAAAAATTAAAAGTTACCTACTTTTAAAATGTCATTTTAAGTTGTTTCATTCTAGAGCAAAACCTAGAAGAAAATTAATGTTTACTGTAAACCCGTGGATGGTCATTTCATTTAAATCTATTATCACATAATTCTTATTGTAAGGGTGTGAAAGAAGATACATTGTCAATATTTTTGCTTGTTCATTTTTATTGCAATTTATATCTGAATTTGACAATTTGTTTTCTGATGCAATATTTTCTCCTAAAATCAGGTTGTGTATGAACTCACATTAAAGTACCTATACATATTAAATATGTAAAAAATGAACAACTTTCTATCTTAATTGAACTTTTTAAATTGAAATGCAATGCTACACTAGTTAACCACTCATAAGCAAATGAGTAATTCCTAAATGAGGCCACTTATTCAGAGAGAACTATGGAGAGTTGTGCTGATGAACTACAATAATAATGACATGTGCCTGTAGTTGTTTGTTGTGTCTATGCCAGGCATTTGTACAATATCTATTCATCTGGCAATACTTAGTGAGAATGTGTTTAGCCATTATAACAAGGTATATGCAAATGAGATTCCCATGAGACTTTGCAACAAACATTTAATTTGCTGTACAAAGAAACAGTTAAACATACAAACACACGTTACAGAAAATTGGCTAGTATTGTTAATTTTATGCACATAATTCCTTAATAACACCATTTAATAACGTATGTCTTTATTACATGCTAATTATTGGTAATGTGTAATTTTACTTGAAAATTAATTTTGTTGCAGTACTCATATCCTCCTTTCTAACTATAAAATAATAAATATAGTGAGTAACATTATTGGGATATTTTTTGTATTTCTTTTGTAAATAAGGATAATAAGCTGTCAAAATTGAAATAAGTATTCATCAGGTTGATACAGAAAGAAGAAATTCATAGAATAGTATATGTTAGGGAGATAGATGACAAACAGCTTTCATTTATCATGCAAATAATAATATTGAAATATATTTTTAAAATTACTCTATTCAAAAATTTCTGTTTAAACTTTTTATGTTTTTATTTTTATTCACTGAAATAGCATTTCTTTTCTTAAAATCAAATCCCATTAATGACATTTGTAGTTTGTATTTAAATGTCAAGAAAATTCTCTTTTATGAACCTGGGTCTTTTAAAAACTCTCTTATGTTTTCTTGCTTTAATTTATAAAGGCATGTAAATATATTTAGGAATATATTTAAAATGAAATCAAATTTAATTTTCTGTTATCACACATTTTCATATCTTTTGAAGAATCTATATTATTTTTCATTATTATAGTCTGCTATTTGCATAATGATTGACACAAAGAGCTAACAAACATTGTTGTGTATCTCATAATATTGTAATAAGATAGTTAGAGAAATACATTAAGAGCAGTCTTTTTAAGAGATTTAAAGAGTAATCACAAGTTATAACAAGGATGGTAGTTCACAATATCAAGCAAGTCTTTCAATTTTGAATATTAACTCCTATTCATTGTGATTCAGAAATATCTACTTTAAAGATTTTTAAAGAGTCATTTCATTTTGGATAATCAGGAGGGGTTACTAGGTGTACAGCTGACCAGCCAGCCTTCCCAATATTATTTGCATCTCTGAAGTCCCCAAGGACAGAAAGGACTCTTTTAATTGGTGATTCAATTTTAGTGGAAACATGCATTTAGGAAATGAGGCCTACACTGTTGCCTCCACCAGGCGAACCTGCTCCTGTTGTCATGGTGATTTCTATAGTATGTGAGAGCCAGTGATGTGGAAAACAAGTAGGCTTCCTCATTTATTTAGCCTTAAAGAAAGTTGCAGATATTAGCAAATGATTATTGAATATATATCTATATATTTTTAAGATATGTGAAAACTCACATTTGTGGACATTTTTGCTTTGGATAAAATTTAACTATCTCCAAAACTTCAAAAAGTATCTATGTTTTTTAAGGTAAAATAATCATCTTCTTCATTTTAAATGTAAATGTCTTAGAATGCTGCATTTCCATGGAGCTATGCTTCAAGAAACAGGTCAGATTTCAGTTCATATATGATTTCTTTTTATTTTGGATTAGCACAAGAGTGATAGAATGACACATCTTATATAGATTTTATTGTGTAAGAATAAGCTGCTTCAGCAATTTCAATGCTTGTAAAGGAGCCCTCCATCTGAAAGAAATCCCGAGTTTCCAGAGTAAAGTAGGAAAATGCATTTCAGTCATCAAACATGAGCAGGAAGCTCCTTCTCATTCCTGGGTGATTTTTCAATCTCCAGTTTCAAATGGTACAGGCAATAATCTGAGCTGCTTCTTAATAAATATTTGTACACAAGACAGTCTTTCCACTTTGGGCCACTCTATCCATTCATTGAACGGAGAAAAATCTCTAAAATATTTTGTAAGCATTAGGAGAAATGGAACGATAAGGTGCAAAGGCTTTATAATTAATAAATTCATTGTTCACACTATATTTTGTTATGAAAACAAGCACCTGGGAAGAAATAAAGGCAAATCTTCCCCTAAAGTACAAAGCAAATTTTAAAAATTAGTAAGAACTTTAAATGATCATCATATGATATTACAGAATGCATGTGCACAGTAACAGATTGGTACTCTGATTATTTGATTATACTTTTAGGAAAGTCATGGTTAAATTACTTTTTGTATAGGTAGCTACTCCTTATATTATTTCATCATTTTGATGAATAGCCACAGTGTTTTAATAAAGACCTTGATTTCAAGGGCTTTCAGATTGAAGTACAGCATTTTCTAAATTGTTCTTTGGTGAAGATTGTGAAGGGATTAAGAAGTACAAATTGGTTGTTACAGAATAGTCATGAGGATGCAAAGTACAGCATAGGGCACTAGCTGGTTTGGCTCAGTGGATAGAGTGTTGGCCTGTGGACCAAAGGGTCCCAGGTCGATCCCGGTCAAGGGCATGTGCCATGGTTGCAGGCTCCTTGGGCTCTGGCCCTGGTCGGAGGCAACCAATCAATGTGTTTCTCCCACATCGATATTTCTCTCTGTCTTTCCTTCTCTCTTCCACTCTCCCTAAAAAAAAAAATCAGTGGAAAAATATCCTCGGGTGAGGATTAACAACAACAACAAAAAGTACAGCATAGAGAATATAGTCAATAATAATTTAATTACTATATATGGTTTCAGATGGGTGTGAGACTTATCAGGATGATCACTTAGTAAGTTATGTAATGTCAAACACTCCAGTGTACACCTGAAACTAATATAATAATGTATGCCAATTGTAATTGAAAATAAATAAATAAATAAATAAATACATAAATAATTGGCAGACATTTAAAGTACAAAAGATGCTTTTTGAGGTATGGTGTAGAAGTGTCCTTTAAAATGTTATTATTATTATTATTTTATTTTTTAATTACAGTTGCAGAAGTGTCCTTTTTTAAGAACATGTGACCATCTCTGTAGGTTGCTTCCTCCTATGTTTATAGTCCCTCCTCTTCTCTCTTGTCTGTCTAATACAGAGGCTGCTAAAGTTTAATGTTTTTTTTCTTTTTGGACAATAAGTGTTTTGAGCAATGTTAATGTTTTCTATGATCAAAGAGTTTTACAGTCCAATTAGATGGCTAAAAGTTGCATTTTTATCACCATTGGGTGATTCAAAATGGGTTTACATATTAAGGGCACAAAGAAGTTCTACAGTGGAGATCTGTTTAACCCTGTGTTCCCAAACTCTCTGACCATCACATTTTTCTTCTTTGCCACAGAATATTTAATTGCACCGTAGGACACACTGTTGGTTTTGGAAACGCAATTGGGAGCCATAATTTTAATAGAAGGAATTCTGACATTGTCAGGACTGATTTTCTTTTCCTCGGGACTCTGGTAATCTTCATGTGTTTACATTTGGTAAGTACCGTTCACATGCATACCCCTGACCGCTGAGGTTCCTAGAGAATGTTTATACTGCAAGTATGAATAAAAGTTCTCTCCTCTTAGGTTGTGCCCTGGTCTGAAGTCCCTCATGTCTGTTTTCCACCCCCCTCACCATCTTTTCTTCACAAATCCTTGGCAGAAGTGGTGGCAATGTTTTGTTAAGGGGGGGAAAACAAGGCTTGGGGATAATTTAGCCCAACATAACTTTTATTTTAGCATTGCTAACCATTGATAAGGTTGCAACTATGCCAGATCTAATTACTATGTTGCTGCTTGGCAAAGTAACATATATAGAGGTAGAGGGTTATATTAGGAGACAAAGCTAGGGAAAACCCTTTTAAATGAGTTGAGCATTAATTGACAATAATTACACGTGTATATTGGAAATGCTACAATAAGCTAACGTAAAGGTCCATAGCATGGAAGTTGTAAATTTTGTCTGAAGTTTATTAGCCTATAATAACCTAAACCAAAACTGACATTTATAATTGTGGAGAACAGAAATAACAATTCTTCTATAACATAACATTTCACTATCCTAGTATTTTTGTGTTGTTATTGATTACTGGGTTTAAATGAGGGGTAGTTAAATGACTTCAATGACTATATAAATGACTTCAACTATATATATGACTCTTTTTGATATATACACTTTAAAAAATTCTCTTTCAACTAGTATTGTTTTAGAATTTATGAAATGGTAGACTCGTCAGATGCAGTTGCCTGGGCTCATCCTCCCTGATTGGGGAGGCATGTAATTCTACCAGTGTTAGGGGCCACTGAACATGTCATTTAGTTCAGGGAAGATGAGAGGTACCGAGTTAGATTACTTGTATGTCCCAGGACTCTCCTCCTCCTCATATTACTTGTAAGCACTGAAACATTTATAGAGCACAAAGTGCACAGGCAAGATGGAAAACCTAAGATGATGAGATACATAAAAGGACTAGAAAAACAGTCAGTGAAGTGGAGGAAAAGGCCAAACTAAAATAAGCAAGCAGGTGGGTGACAGGGCAGAAGTGTGAAGGAAGAGGGATGGGGAGTACGTATAATGGTTCACAGACAGAAATATAAATGTTCGCAGAAACAAACATGGACTTTCACGTGTAAAAGTCCCTGGATTCTCAGTGATTTTCCTCTCAACAAGATCAGCAGAGGCCTGGCTCGAAGGTCAATTTATTCTGCATAGAACCATGTAACTTTCTGGCTTTTGCTCTGCCATTTGCCACCTTCCCAGTGGGAGTTGTCAGCTCAGGTAATTCCTGTTGAATATCCTAATTACTGTCATTTACTTATGTAGCTGGATTCATTTTAGAGTGCAGGAAAAGGAACAGTATGTCTACCAAGAGAGATTATTTCCTATGTTAGCAGAATCTGCCTGCCTGTATGTAAAAGTCACCCAAGCAATCAGTACTGTATTCTTTAGAAACTTGCTGTTTCTCTGATTTCAGCTTCAAGTTCTCTGTCTCCTGCAGCCCGACTGCCTTTGTAATTTTCTAAATATTTATAGTCTCTCCAATATTTCATCTCTCAAATTCCTGTATGAATATAGTAGTCTTTTAAAGTGATGCTTACCACAGCAATTAGCAAATTTTCTCCTTTTCTGTGAAATGAATGTGAACAAAGGAGAAAGAAAATTTAAATTTTGTTTCATTTTCTTTTAACATATGAACTCGCAGCAGATTGACGGTTGAGTTTTTTTTTTTAAAAAGAACAGCTCCCCCTTCCCCAAGCAACTCATGTTTTCCCAGCACTGAAGAAAATGAGTTATGAACACAACTGTTCAAAGTTACCTCATCACATTAGAATCAGATGGGGGCAGGGAAAGGAATCATTTTGCTAGGAATAACCAGGAAGTGAGTTTTTGCAGGCACCGGTTCAGAATGAAAACTCTAACTGCAAATTAGTTGGTTTTAGAAAAAATGGAAAAGAGATGTTGAATTTCTTGTGGAGATAAGGTTGCAACTATGCCAGATCTATTTAAAACAAATTGAATATATTGCTTCTTCTTACATTTGGCTTCCCCAGATTATTATAAATTATTTCTTGGCTCAAGTACATAGAAAACAACTGACCACTGACTTTTGTGAGGCATACCAAACAAAATATTTAATTACCTTGTCTTTTTCCTCCTCTTGATTTTGAAAAAAAAAATAACATTTATTTTGCCTTTTAAATTCACTTCTAGTTTAACTGCTTGCTTCCTATGTCCCAACAGACTTGAAGTGTGACTGTTGACTCAGCTTCACCTGAACTGAACATCCAACTATAGGTCTAATTTAAAAGGTTGAATGGCATCAAGTCAAATTGGGAAAAATTACTCAATTTATGACAGAGGGAAGTCAAAGTCCTTTAGGAAAGTAGGCAAACTTCAAAACCAATCCCTTAGACTTTAATTCAGAGAAGGCTATTTTTCAAACCTTTTAATTTAACTTGCATGCCTTGTATGTAAATGAAATGTGATATTCTCTTTAAGAGCATTAGGCTGAACAGAAAGACACTTTTAAAATCTCCAGGGAGACCTTTCATTAGTGGTTCTTTTTACAACATCTGGCTAGTGACTTCTAACAGGCTGAAATTAGTGTCTTTTTCTTTTCAATTTTCTATGCTAAAACTATTATGAAGATTACCTGTGGTTTAGAAAACCAAACCAAACCATTCTACATGCACTGCTTAATATGTCCTTTGTATTACATGTGGAATATAAAGTCAGATTTTATGGTCTGACGATATTTGAATTTGAATTCAGTCTGTAAGTAGCCCTCTCTGGCTGGCCAGGATAGTGGGGCATAGACTAGACTGACAGCTTTGCCTAGCTGGGGCATTCAGTGTAGAGTGTGATAATTATATAACACAGTCAAAATCCATTTTCTTAGAGAGTTCCAATCAGGCATGTGAGGAAAAGTATTGCAGCAAGATTGACACACAAAGCTACAGAGGAAAGGCAGCAAACAAAAATCATGAGGCAATAGATACCTGGGGTATTCAGCAGCCATAGCCAACCGAGGGATTAGTTGTGGCAGAAATAGTTGGAAAGGCAGTAGGATGAAAAGGAGGATAGATGTAACATAATAGTAAGTCACTGGAGTCAAGGGTAATAATTGCCATATTGGAAGTACTACAAAATAAATGCTTACTACATCTCCCAAGCTCCTTTGCAGTTGGGGATGGCCAGATGTGTAAGTTTTGGCTGTTGAGATCTAAGCAAAAATGTCATGTGGCAGCCTCTGGGAAGTTTCCCTATGAGATGACATGTGTGAAATATTAGCTTTTCTTCAGCCTAAATACCTTGTCTGTAGATGTCACCAATTGGACCACTGAAGTTATGCTTCATAGAAAGATGAGAAATAAGGAGATTGAGTCCCTCATACTGTGGACCACCTACCCAGATATTTATTCGAATGGAGACTTCAAATTCTATTTTGCTTATGCCACTGCCTCTTCCCGCATCCCTCGCTCTGATTCTTTCACTCAACTGAACTAATTGTAAGTAATGCATGTGGTTGGAGGAGAGCCTAGGAAAAACTACATATTTGGATAAGAGAGAACACATGCAGATTTTGGAATTATTTAATGATTTTTTTCTAACAAAAAGGTACAAA
Source organism: Corynorhinus townsendii (assembly GCA_026230045.1). Taxonomy (NCBI): domain Eukaryota; kingdom Metazoa; phylum Chordata; class Mammalia; order Chiroptera; family Vespertilionidae; genus Corynorhinus; species Corynorhinus townsendii. Next base: position 27,507,633 of record JAPDVU010000004.1, read on the forward strand.
AATAAAATGTAGCTTCTTACCTCTAGAAGTGCTCAAGTGAAGCTTTCATGTTGACTTATGAGAGATGTTGGGGAGGAAAGGTTAGCATTTTATGAAGATGCTGGACTAGATGATTTCTCTGTGAATTTTCTATTATAATACAAGTAATTATAATGGATGGATAAGTTGAAGTATCTGTATTCTTATAATTTACAATTTTAAGAATAGTAAAGGCCCAGTGCACGAATTTGTGCACATTGAAAGGAAATTAATTAAAGAAATATTTTAGAGGCAGAGGGAGGTTGGCTCCAGGGCGTGTCTAGCCTGTCTCACCCAGTCCCGATTGGGGCCCACTGGGACTGGGGAGGGTCCACAGGAGGGAGCCAGGGCATGTCCACCTGTCTCACCGAGTCCCAACTGGGGCCGATTGGGGTCATCTTGCCCAGTCCCCATCGGAGCCAGCTGGCCAGGGAGGGACCACAGGAGGACCCCAGGGCATGTCAGGCCCATCTTGTCCAGTCCTGATGGGCTGGACCCCAACAGCAAGCTAACCTACCAGTTGCAGCATCTGCCCCCTGGTGGTCAGTGAGCGTCATAGTGACTAGTTGAGCATTCGACCAATGGTTGACCAAATGGTCAACCTAATGGTTGGACACTTAGCATATTAGGCTTTTATATATATAGATTATTCCTAAGTTTTCTTGTTTCTTTTTAATGAGGAAATATATTCTTGGTTGTTCCTTATAAATCTACTAGAGGCCTGGTGCATGAATTCATGCTGGGTGGGGTCTCTCAGCCTGGCTGGCCATGGGAGCCAATCGAGGCATCTCGCCTATTCAGGGGCGAGGGACCACAGGAGGTTAGCTTGCTGCAGGAGGTTGGCTGTGGGAGCACACTGACCACCAGGGGGCAGCTCCTGCATGGAGCATCTGCCCTTTGGTGGTCAGTGTGCAATATAGTGACTGGTCAACTGGTCGTAACGGTCGCTTATGCTTTTATATATATAGGTCATTGGCCATGTCTTTACCACATGACTCTGTCTCATTGTCTCTCTGGTCATGCGGAATCTAAAAGCAGTTTTTATGGTTAGAATAATTTTAATTAGAATTCAGTTATCAGAATATGAAAAGGCAAAGCACAGAGAGGGAAACTCTATTTGCAATACTTATACCCAAGAAAGCACTTATATGCCTAACATATTAAGAAATCCAATAAATAAATAAATAAAATAAAAAATAAAGCAGATAATCCAATTAAAAATCAGTAAACTATTCAGGAAGCACTTTACATAAAGAACATACAGTTGATCTGGTAAGCATAGAAGAAGCTCTTCAACATTATCAGTGCAAATAATAAGCATTTTTAGTCTACCACCTATCCACTGAAATGGCTGAAATTGCAACAAGCAAACAAAAGTCCTGAAATACCAAATATAAGCAAAGATATAGAGAAACTGTAATTCTAATGGATAATGGTAGTTTAAATTGCTTTAACTACTTTGGATAAGTCCTTAACAATATCTAGCAAAGCTGATTATACTCACATCACCAACTTAGCATTTTCACCTCCTGGTATATTTCTAAGAGAAGTGTATTCATGGCTATATTAACCCTAGTAGCTGAAAACTGGGGTCAACACCAATATACACTTATCAGTTGAATGGATAAATAATTTTAGTATAATCTGACAATGAAAAATGCTACATAGATTTATCTCATGCACATAATATCATACAAAAGAAGTCAGACACACAGAATGCACACTGTATGATTCCATTCATAGAAAAATCAATAGCAAACCTAAATTCTCATTATATAAATCAGAATAGTGGTTACATGTTATAGGTTTGGTTCTTGTACTATTCTTTTGCTTGATCTTGGTGGTGGTTACTGTGGTATGTTAATTGATAAGCATTATTCAGGCTGTATATATAAGATTTATAGATTTATACTCCTATAAAAATGTTTACAAAAATATAGTTCACATAGTAGACATATACACAAAATGATAGAAGGAGTTAAGAATCTGCAGAAGGAGTGGAAGAAGAGAGAGGGGCCTGAGGATAGAATTATGATTATGCACTGAAATCTGAAGATTTCATAATGTTGATTTCAGTTAATACTGATTTCTGGTATGAAGGATTCATTTAAAAATCCTCACACTCAATAAATGGTCACTGTTGGAAATGACTGAGTATTGCAGAGATTTGATATTTTCAGAGAGCTGCTTGCAATGAATTTTTTTGCATGATCTTGGTCATCCATGATGGTTCAGAAATTGTGCTAGTATAGCTGCAATTTGGAATAGTTCCTTTGAGAATGCTTGATACTTGCCCACCAAAGCCTATAAGTCAGGTTTATATTCACTAACATAATCTAAGCAAACATCTCATTTATCCTGACATCTTTGCCTTTTATCTATCTCGAAAGAATTAGCGTAGTTCCCAGGTTTGAGACTGCATATTCAAATTAACGACATACTATTTGTCTAAGTTTTTTTTTAAAGCAAATCAATATCCGATTTAATAAAAGAGTAATATGCAGATTTACCATCACTCCAACACACAAGATGGCTACCCCCATGTGGTCAAAGATCCTGCCCCCATGTGGACACAAGATGGCCACCACAAGATGGCCAGCAGGGAAGGGCAGTTGGGAGGGACCAGGCCTGCAAGGGAGGGCAGTTGTGGGTGATCAGACCTGCAGGGGAGAGCAGTTAGGGGTGACCAGGCCTGCAGGGGAGGGCAGTTAGGGGTGACCAGGCCTGCAGGGGAGGGCAGTTAGGGGTGACCAGGCCGGCAAAGGAGGAAAGTTGGTGGCAAACAGGCTGGCAGGGAGCAGTTAGACATCAATCAGGCTGGCAGGGGAGTGGTTAGGGCGTGATCAGGCTGGCAGGCAGAAGCGGTTAGGGGCAATCAGGAAGGCAGGCAGGTGAGCAGTTGTGAGCCAGCCATCCTGGATTTTGAGAGGGATGTAAATGGGCAGTCAGACATCCCTCAAGGGGTCCCAGATTGGAGAGGGTGCAGGCTGGGCTGAGGGATAGCCTCCCTCCCCACCCATGCACGAATTTTGTGCACTGGGCCTCTAATACTTAGATAAATACCCAAATTCCTATTTATTCACAACATCCTTACCTCTAAAATTAGGCATGATTTGTTCCTCTTCCATGTTTTATTGTACCTGACTGCTTCAACTCATTTAAAACCATGGTTTGAAGGAATAGGACTATGGAGTATTAGGGCTCATGTTTAGATGTTAACAGACATCCATCTTTTTAAAAAATTAGTAGTCATAATTTTCACCTCATGGAATAGCATTCAGGGTAATTAATTCTGGCTGTGTTAGAAAAGTAAACAACAAAATACCTTACTGCCTTCATACAATACATTTTTCTTTCTATTCACATCACAGTCAAATTTAGATTAAGGACTTTCCTTCAGAATTGTATAAATATAATTTTGTTCTTCTCAAAGAATTCCTGACTGGTCATAACCTGATAAAATATGTTTTCATTTTTCTATGTGAGACTGGTTCAACATTTTAATAATGGCTGAGTGTGTTAAATAAATAATATGTGAATGTATCTTTTCTCCCTCTCGTTTACTCCTCTCCCATGTCTTTCCCCTTATAGTTATTTAAGCTACCATCTTTTCCTTAAATTATATTTACTTTCCACATGTTTTAATTATATTTTTCATATTCAAGTTTTACATGATCAATTATTTTTAAAGACCTCTTGCTTAGTGGTGCAGACAATTGTAAACAAAATTCATTTATTTAAACAACAGACAGGAGATAATTAGCTAATGTGTACAGGTGGTAATAACAGATTTTTGGAAGAATATAGCAAATAACAGTTTGTGGAAATTAGTTTTCTTTCAGCTAGGATGATCTGACAGCCTTTGCCAGAACATGCAAAAATGTTATAATGAAGAGCTAAGCAAAATACTAGCCAATTCTTGAGTATTTGCATATCTGACAGTCCCTATTTTCAAGATTTTATTGATGAGATTAAATATACTAAGTAATAAAGTATTTTGGGAACTCTTTTCTAATTTTTATTTGATTTCATTCTTCCATAGGATCATCCATGAGCAGGGAACATTTATAATAATTCTGAGACTGCACAAAAGTAGGGCTCAACCAGGGTGGTGCTTTCTTACCATATTCCGCATAGGCTCACCTGTTTCGAGAGCACATGAGGAACATGGAAGATTCTGAACTATGGCGTGAAATGGGTAATGGGGAAACCTTGTGATTTTGTTCTCAGCCAGTCTGTCTAAGGTACATTCATTATTCAGGGTCTGAATTTGTTATGTTTCAAAATATATATGTATCAATGTCCAAGTATAGTCACCCAAAACATTACAAAAGCAAATGAGAATAACTTTGAAACCAACTTATCTTAGTCTTACCAATTTATGTATGCTCCATTAATTGAATTACTTTATATTTGTATATTTAAAACTAAACTTCAATTTCATATGTTGCTGAAGGACTAAAAATCTCCCCCCCCCCCCCTTAAAAATCCAGTTTGTATTACACTCCAGGTCAAGAGCATGATCTCAAGGGATGGTATTTGGAACAACTGGGGCAGTCATAATGACCTCATGTTACTTTCCTTAAACCTAATAAAAACCTTATTGATTAATAAAGATTTATAACCTTCATGGCATTTTTCACATCCATTTTTTTATTATATGGAAAAGGGAACAACAGATTTATAAACACTATGTTTCTCAAGGTCACTTCACTATTAAAGTTTAAAACACAAGTCTTTTGGCTCCTAGTCCAGTATTTATTCTAGTACATTAAACAGTAGTTTGAAGAAATAGACCGAGGAAGAGTGAGAAGAAAAAGAGAAACAATAAAATGAAGAGATTAAAGGAAAGTGGAAACTATGCGTTCAATTTCCACTTTGAGGACATTTATTGCTTAGGACCTCAAATTAGTACTGAGATCTATTCTGAACAGACTATGCTTTTTCACTTGTCATTTTAGCCTCACACCAAATCTATAAATTAAATCACTTATATAAAGAAAATTGGAGATTTAGATAGGTAAGTAACTTAGCTAAATTATATGGCTAGTGATTGCCAGAGATGAACTGTATTTTAATTAAGTTTAACACATTAAATGCTGCTTTGTTAGAATAGCATAGCAAAATATGTATGTATGGATATAGGTACATAGATTCTTCTAGACATCTATAAGTGGGAGAATGGTAAGAAAATGAGTGCTTGTATGAAAGGCTTATAAATGTCAAAGTAAATATTAGAAATGGTTTCCTAAAAATGGACACTGGTCATTTTTAGTACATTACCTAATATTTAACCTTGCATATAATTAGAATGCCATTTGTTATTTTTCCACCCATAATTATCCATTCATCAATGAAACAAATATTTACTCTATAGCTACCATGTGCAAGCTCATTGAAAATGAATAATTCAATATTCTTTCCACAGGCTTATATTCTAATAGGGGATGTGAAATGTCCATAAAATTAATATAAATAGAAATACATGATGGCCATAAAAGAGGTATAGATAAAGTACTACATTTTAGGAGTTCAGAAGGGTGAGTACTGTTTGAGGGTTTAGTGAAGTTTGTGGGTAATTATTAAAGCAACTCAAAAGGTGCTGATGGCATATTCTTTATGGTGGAGGAGTAATAATGGAGAGAAATAGACACATATAAAACGTTATTGAGATAGAATCAAGATAATTCAGATATTGGATATGATGCAAGGAAGAGGACCTAACTGAAGATGACAATAACATGCTCAGGAGAATAAAGGGAAGGGCAAAGAAAGCATAGATCTTAGATGGAAAATTCGGATATTAGTTTTGAGATGTGTTGTATGTTATTTACCAAAACAGAAAAACAAATGATATTGAAATCCATAAGTAATTATATTTATTTTAATATTATTTGTTATAAAAATAATTTTCCATCAGAGACTCAGATTTAGGACATCACTATCATCTTTGACTATTCCTTCCTTTTCCCCATTCTTCTTTGCCTTCCTGAGTCCTTGCAATTCAACTGTCATGATTTCCCCTACCTGTTCTCTTCTTTCTGAATACTCACTCCCATTCCTCTCTTGGTTGTGGGTACTGTGGGGCATAAATATGCATATCCAGCTTTTCCTATCTGGCTATTTCTCACACGTGTAAGTACCGGGACTTGGGTTCTACCCACCCATCACTTTTGCTCCCTTCTCCATCTTGTAGTCTAGTCTGCTGTGTAAGCAGCTACCACTCACATTGCTGTCACTTTGTCACAGATTTAGGGTGATGTTCTATTATTTACCAGGGCTGATGTGATCACTTGGCATGCTACTCAAGGCTGAATATTAGGTGCTTGGCTTGGGCCTCTACTCAAAGAAGTGCTTCTGTGACCTGCTTAGGACTGAAAAGGAGTAGGGAAATAGCTCTGTCTTAGGCTCTTTCAAAAGGTCTCCATTACAGTATAGCTTGAGCCTCAATGTGTTATTTTATTTGTTAAGCTTTATCCATACGTAGTCTTTCTCCTCACCTGGCCTTATATGATACAGATATATCAGGGTTCTTGTAACAGCTATTTGTACCCTATACTTCTACCATCCTCAGTTCTCATTCCAGAATCTAACTCAATGTGCTAGGCCTCCTCATGGTGAATAGTCTCCTTGGAGCCTCAGAAAAATGCGCACTCCATTCTCCTTTAATTTTCACCTTTGGCATTTGGCCAAGTTAAGTTCCTTCTAGTCAAATAAACATGTCTGAACTCTAATCATCAGTATCATTCAAGTTCTTTTCTAAGGATGGTGTATAGCCTTCACCAAAAAAGTCAATGCTAGTGGTAAAATTTGGTTGGGGTTAGATATTATAGTATCAACATCCCATATTCAATCTTCTTTGCTCAATAGGGATGACTTGTAATATACTAATACTAACTAAATCAGAAAGAAACATATTACTTAAAATGCTGCCACTCTGAATTGATTTTAACACTTGCTCTCTGTTACATGACAACTTTTACATTTAGAACAATGAAATTAACTTGCTTTCTAAATATATTTCTATGTATATATGTATATATTATATACATACAACTGAGATGTGCCTGTTTCTTAGTTATCTCTGCTGAAAGTCAAAAGGCCATGGCTGGTCTACTCTAATGAGGTCCCAATAAAAAGCTGGTAGCAGCTACCAGAGAGAAGTCTAAGTACCTGGGAAGAATTAAGAGACTTCTTGAATTTACTCTAAAGCCTCATTCTCTTTTCAATGGCTGGAATTTAATTACCATTCGGTGCTATTCAAAATACCCCTAACTAGATGGGGGTGACGACGGGAGACTTCAAAGCATAAAGTAAAACCTTGCAAGTCTAAATTTATCTTAATTTTAAAAATCACATGTTTGCTCCATAACCTTAGCCCATATTTATTTTTAAAAATATAAAAAAGTTAAGTAATGTTAAGCTCTTCCACTTCTAAGCAAAATTTATGATTCAGATAGGTTGGCCTGTACTGACACCAAGGCTTCGATATCCTTTAGGGTACAGAGATTCTAGATGGAAATTAATTTTAGTTAAGCCGAAGGAGGAAGTCTCAAGATAGAGCAACCAGGGAGAAATTATAAATATTTCCACATTTACCTATTTTGATAATTTTCCTCTAGATTTTTCTTTTTTGCTTCTTGTGTTTGACCTTTTTATTTGATTTCTATTACCTTTGACCCTATAGAAATATATTTCTGTTTCTTATTGGGCATTTTCTATTCTTCAACATTTGCTGCTCCTTAATCAAAGCTTTCCTTCTCTAACAATTTGACTTCCTCCTTTCTCTAGCCATTACCTTTTGCTGACTCCTGAGTTTTCAGTTTTCATTTCTGCCACTCATGAAACCTATTGTGTGCAAACTGTTTTAATAAAACTCCTGTGGTTTTTGTTCCAGGTTAAATTTAAGAGGATAATAGAAAGCCTGAAAATTCCTTATCTATGACTCCTTTAATAATAATAAAAGCTTCTACATGAACATTAGGGTTAAGGGAAGATAGTTAATCTAAGTACTTTTGTACAAGTCACATATGATATTACAGCATTTGTTATCTTTTCTAGAATTGGAAGACTTTGCTTCATGGACACTTTTCTAATAAATATTTAGACATTCCAACATTCACACTGATTAATTGTCCTTTTGGCTTCACCAGTTAATGAGAGACATCTCCTTCAGCACCTAACCCACAAAGGGACTTTGATGTAAGTTTTCTAGTACATTTCACAAGCAGTAACCAGATTGAACAGATTCTGCCCAGTGAGAAGACCTCAGAGAAAGACTGGCTATAGAAGAGTAGCGAATTGATATCTAGAGAACATTGCTCTTGTTCTGTGTTTGTAAAAATATTATCAGCAATGCACATTTTCAATCTAGTGAAAATTTGGCAGCGCCACTGAAGTCCTTTCTAGCAGAGCATTCAGAATTACTTTAAATAAACAGAGCCAGCAGCCAGGAAGTGCAAACGGCAGCAGATTTACTGCAGTAAGTGATAGCTGCCAAAGGCTCTTATCCCTGGTTAGAGTTAAATAATTTACTCTTCACTACCATTACATGTTTTAACATTATCTCTGTGCATTTATGTGTGTGTGTGTGTGTTTATTTCAGTATAATTATTCCTTCTTGACACTCTTGATGTTAAATCCTGAAAATGGATCATGTTCTCCCTAGGTTATTAGTATATAATTTGCCCTGCAGTTAACTGCCCCCTCCTGAATGTGCAGAGTCACAGCTGTGAATGACTCCCAGAGTGTCTTTAACTAATTAGCAACCAGACACCACTAAATAAAAAGGTTAGAATGGTGCCTTTAACTGGAAGGCTCCTGTAATCGTATATTAAGCTTTGTTATATTTTTCAGGTTAAGTTTAATAACATTTCTAGCAGCAATATGTTTCACATATTTACCAGTAACATTTTATCCTGTTTCTTTTCTACATACTTTTGTTGTTAATTCTTTTCCCACCCCCAAAGAGTATTAGAAGGATAAAACAAACTTTCACATTCATTCTACCTATACAGACATTTTACTTCCTCTTTTTTACCTTCCTTGTAAATTAAGAAAATTTACCTATTTACACTCACATAGCAATAATGCCAAAGTCTTACATTTTAAATTATTTTTCCATTTTCTTTATCCAACAGATTGCTTTATATATGTATGGAAATCTACTAGGCATTGAGGATATAGCTTTTACATGCATTTGGGAGATTTAATAGATTAATTAATTTGAAACACTCACAATAATGCCTGGCATGCAGTTAGTGACATACACATCTCTGATACCATTATTGTTCTCATGTGCTAGTCACTTAAAAATTTGAGTGATGTCTTGTTGGACATCTCATAACTGATTCCAAAAAGATGGAATTATTTGCCCAGCATGATCTATCTTATTAGGAGCATCTGCTTAGTATTTGTCTCAGATTAGGAGCATCTGTCTTAGTATTTTTACTCATAACACAATTGTATTACGTTTTTCCTGTCTTCTTGTGAGCTGAATAGGGAAAGTATAATTATACCCATTGCACAGATTGAAGACACATTGGCTCTGAAGAGTTAAGGACTAGCCAGAATTCTAGAGCTAAAAAATGTAGAATATCTTCATAGAATATCTAGCCCAGTTTGCTCACTATGATACCATAAATAGATGTAAAAAGACGAACCTCAGTGTGTGCACTTTCTAAAATAGGATTGAGTTTAAGACTTCATGTGCAGAGAAAAGGTAAAGATAAAAATTATGAACAACAAAGTGACAAAAAATACATTTCTATCAACAAGTGAATCTAAAAATCAAGTGAAAAAAAATCCAATGAACAGAATAAACTGGTGAATATAATAGAATCAGGGGCATAGAAAGGGAGTGGACTGACAATTCTCAGGGGGAAGGGGGTAGAGGGGGTGTGGGAAGAGATTGGACAAAAATCTTCCACCTATGAATGAGGACAGTGGCAGGGGGCGGGTAAGGGCATGGGGTGGGGTGTGATCCGGGTGGAGGGGAGCTATCGGGGGAAAAAGAGGAACAACTGTAATAATCTGAACAATAAAGATTTATTTATAAAAAGACTTCATGTGTGTATATTGATTATCTTTACTCTTCTAAAAATCAAAAGTTCAAAAATAAAAATAAGCACGATGAACCATTGTTACCTTTTGCCCACATTAGCAGTGAAAATTTATTTCCCATAATCTCTTATCCCAGAAATACTCATCTGTGAATCCGAGGGCCCTGGTTAATCCCTTTTATATTGATAAAATGCAGTGATACTTGCCCTCAAAGTGTATCAACTCAATAAGTGGTAATAGATTTATACTAAATGATAGTAGCTTAAGTTTCAGGAAAGATGATATTTATCTAATAATTAAACTCCGTAACTGCGGAACTCATAATCTGTGCATATTTTGCTAAGTGTTAGAAATCAGATTTACTTAGTGCTACTGTGTAAAATATACCTCAATGCAGATTAGAAATTACATACTTATAGGTGTTAAAATTTTTCATAATGAAAAATATAAAATATGGTTTTATTTTCATGGTTTAAATAACTAATTTTCTTCCTCCAAGAACTGAAACTCAGGCCTTTTACTAGTTTAATCAAATTTATTTTCAGGGTGCACATGCTGGCAGAATGTTGTAAAAATTTATTATTGCTTAGCACTATGATAGACATCCTGATTTCTGTTCGTTATGTCCTTCCTAAATTCCTATACTAGCCTGTGAAAAGCAAAGTTCTATATTTTGGCATTAAATTAAGTGGGTTGTTTTGTCTTTTTAATTAAGTATTACTTGATGGACTTTTAATGTATATCTAGTGTTATATAAGTTTCTCTGAAGGCAGGAACGTAACTGCGTATCCTCATTCCCTGAAAACACTATTTTTAATGCTCAAATCTGGCCATGTTTTATTAAACAATAGATTTACATTGATGTGAGCAACCCAATATGTTTTATTAGATCATTTCTACAGGAAATGGTGATTCAATCTCCTGAAAAAATAGTTTATTTTCATAATACCAAGCAACTGGTGAATGATTTTTCCTCAGATAGTAGAGTTCTTTTACTGAGTTTGTTAAATTAGTATTTATCTGTCATCATTTAAACATAACCCTGTATGTTTTGAAAACAGATTGCTGATGCAAGAATGTATATTTGGGTTATATTTTAGCAACTATAATGCCAAAGATCAAGATCATCTTCTCTCTGCATCTATCTTCTCTCTGCATCTATCACTTATATCCACTCCTAAAACCTCGTAAGTTATTGCTGTTTTACTCTCGTATGTTACATGTAGCTTCTCCCTTCCAGAGATAAACTTTGTAGTTATACGCTGGTTCGTCTTCATTGTAATTATAGTTTACCCTTGAACAACAGGGTTTTGAACTATGCAGGTCCGCTGACAGGTGGATTTTTTTTCAACAAATATTGTAAATGTTTTTTCTCTTCCTTAAGGTTTTCTCAATAACATTTTCTTTTTTCTTCAGCTTACTTCATTGTTAATCAGCTGTTTGCATTATTAGTAAGGCTTATGACCAACAGTAGGCTATTAGTAGTTAAGTTTTGGGGGAGTCAAAGAAGTTACACATGGATTTTTCACTTTATGGAGGTTGGCGTCCCTAACCCCATGTTGTTAAAGGATCAACTGTACTATTTCTTTAAACTACCATGTTAGCTTCTGATTTTTCAGTCATCTACTCTTTCGAAGAGCTCCTGCTACCTTGGGCTTCTTCCTGATTGTTTTACTATGACTCCAAGTCTGATTCCTATTAATTTTTAATTCAACTCAAAATACTTTTAGTATTATTTCTGTGGGATCTCACCTTGCAAGTTTACTTTCAACAAACTTGTATATATACAAAGAAGCAGAATAACTCCATTTATTTTAACTAGTCACATAGATTAAAAAAAACAACACAAATGAGAAACTAGTAGATGAGTTTTCATTTTTTAATAGAGAAATTTTTATTTAGGTAGAACAAAAATATATATAAGATATGAACTTTCTGAAGGCAAAGGATGGCATATTCAATGTCCATACTCATACCTAGTCCCAATTTGGCCCATGAAGTGTATTTAATAAATGACTAAATGTATAATAAATGGGAAAAAGGCAAATGGGGAAAATTAGTATTACAGATCCCAGTAGAGGCTGGGATCCCATTAACATCTATAATAATAAAAGCATAATATGCTAATTAGACCAGACAGCTGAATGACTTTCCGGACTTCATTCTGGATGTCCTTCCGGATGAAGCCATGGTGGGGGAGGCCAAGGCAGAGGCAGTTAGGGGCGATCAGGCAGGCAGGTGACTGTTTAGGGGCGATCAGGCAGGCAGGTAGGAGAGTGGTTAGGAGCCAGCAGTCCCAGATTGTGAGAGGGATGTCCAACTGCCAGTTTAGGCCCGATCCCACAGGGAGAATCAGGCCTAAATTGGCTGTTGGACATCCCTTAAGGGGTCCCGGATTGCGAGAGGGTACAGGCGAGGCTGAGGGACCCTCCGCCCCCGTGCACAATTTTGTACACCGGGCCTCTAGTATTATGATGATTTTTGTGGGTTCTATTCAGATTCTTGATGAAGTTTTTTTTAAATCAGTGGCTTTCAAACTCATTTTCACTTAATAAAGCTTAATAAAGCATAGGTTGCTGAGCCCCACACCCAGAATTTTTGATTCAGTAGGTCTGAAATGGTTAATTTCTAACAAGTGTCCAGGTGATGCTGCTGGTCTGGGGACTTCACTTTGATAACTGCTGCTTTAAATGCAATGTCACAAAAAGACATGGAGAAAGGGGGGGGAACTGAGATTTTATAGACCTTAAGGAAGGGCTATATTTTTCTCCTGCAATTTGGCTCTCCACTCTAGTTAGGATGCTGCATATCTCCTCTTCATTTGATTTACTGATTTTAATAGTCATCTCATTCTTGGATAGGACTGGGGTTTTGAGAGATTAACATTTGCATATTTTAAAATTAAAAATACATAAACATAGGAGATGAAATTTTGCTCAGCTTTAACTTCTTTCTACAGAGGTGAAATAATTGCTAACCCTGAATATTTTAGGGATGTGGGAAGAAGTGGTTATAATAATTTACACATAAAATAAAATAAAATAAAATAAAATAAAATAGTGTGTGTAAAGTAATTTTATGAGGTAGCACATCAAGTCAGTGCAGGCCAGATGGCTTATTTAATAAATGTAGTGAAAAATTGGATAACTCTGTTATCTCATATAATACATCAACCTACATTCTAAATGTCATATTGATATCCTATGTAATAAAAGGCTAATATGCAAATCGACCAAACAGCGGAACAACTGGTCACTATGACATGCACTGACCACCAGGGGGCAGACACTCAGCATAGGAGCTGCCCCCTGGTGGTCAGTGCGCTCCCACAGGGGGAGCACTGCTCAGCCAGAAGCTGGCTCATGGCTGGGAGAGCACCGGCAGTGGCGGCAGTCAGACATCCCCTGAGGGCTCCTGGACTGCGAGAGGGTGCAAGCCAGACTGAGGGACCCCCATCACCCCTGAGTGCAAGAATTTCGTGCACTAGGCCTCTAGGAGATGTATAAAATTGTATAAGGTGATTTGAAGAAAATAAAGTTTCACCTTAAAAAGTCCTGTTTATTTTTAGGATGTATTTATTCCAAAGTATTTAAATAATCTTGGATGGGAAAAGCCTTTCTAAACATGAACTCATGAAGGCAACCATAAAAAAAGATTGACAGGTTTGAGTAAGCAAAAAATCAAAACAAATACACAATGAGTACTCTGTCAAAAACCACAATAAACAAACTCTCTGGTGGAAGGAAAAATTATTACAAACTTCTTGAAGGATCTTTTAACTGTTTACATCACAAAGTATTATAGATTTTTTAAATCTTTTGACAGATTTTAAGTAAATTATTCTAGGGAGTTATTTATGGATGTCAATAAATGGGTAACGTAAGGGCATGCATCACATCCTGCTAATAAGAGCAAACATTTGGAAACAACAATAGAGGACTGGATAAATGAATGGACAATGCTGAAGTAGAGTATCACATAGCAATTGAAAGGATATTATAGAAAAATACTTTCTGCCATGAAATATATGGGCAATACAGTATGTAATGAAAAACAGAGTGCAAAATTATATGTAAAAATGATTCTATTTTTGTTTTTACAATATGTTTTCAGGATATAGATTGAAAAAATATGAATCGGAATATAAATCAAATAATGTACATTGATTTCTACATTGAAGGATTATATGTGATTTTTTTCCTTTTGATTTACCCATGTTTTCTGAATATTTTACAAAAATTGTGTTATTTTAAAAATTAAACAATGTGAAACAATTTGTATAATTCTATTACTTTTTCACAAATAGTTACATAAAGCCCATCTTGGCTCTATCCTGATCCTCCGTTTTGAATTGTTTCATTATGTAGAGGGGACAAGTTGAGAACTTTATCTCTGGGGTCATTTTCTCTATGCAATTTGTATAGAGAAAATGGTGGGTGTCCAATATAAACTTCACTCCTAGTCTAGTTTCTATGTGAAGATAAGAATGTGACTCTCCAGAATTATTTTGGCCAAAAGAAATGGTTTCAGTGGAGCTATCTAAACAAAGTTCTCGTATCTGTCTTGCTTAATAATCCTCTTTCCCCTAATTGAAAAAGGAAAAATAAAAACTAAAAAAAGAACTGTACTGGTTTGGAAAATACTTTTACAGATCACTGTCTCCAACTGTGCTTGTTCTCGCTGTCTGTTATGGTCCATTAGATAAACATGGTGTTCAGCAGCCAGGAGGTTGTTGATATATTTGGCAACACTGATAATGTGGTGATCTGTTTAGGAGGAAGTGGATGCGTCATTCCGTGGGGGCATAGGTTTTCTGAATGTGATTGTTCTTTTCTCAAGGAAAAGTTAGTTAGGTCATTGAACTTTAAGTTCTCGGTGAGAGTTTGAACATTTTTAATTTGTTGTCTGTACTTTTCTCTGTTGCATTTATTGGGATTTTAGATTAATTGTTGGGTTTATTTTATTCTCAGAGGCAGCAAGTATTGACTGAAAAATGCATCCTTGGTAGCTGTGACGCTTGAGGCTATTATTAGTGTAATAAGAACAATGGAGGAGCTTGTTATCTTAGTGTACTTTTTAAATATCTATCAATCACAGTTTTTAGTGTTTTCATTTGTGAACTGCAAGTTTAAAAACATACTTAAAGCCGGGCCAGTGTGGCTCAGTAGTTGAGTGTCTACCCATGAACCAGGAGGTTGCAGTTTGATTACTGGTCAGGGCACATGCCCAGGTTGTGGGCTCCATTCCCAGTGGGGGGCGTGCAGGAGACAGCTGATCAATGACTCTCTCTCATCATTGATGTTTCTCTCTCTCTCTCCCTTCCTCTCTGAAATCAATAAAAATATATATATAAAAAAAACTAGACTTGTAAAAGACTTAAAACTCAAAGTTGTCTCTCTCTCATATATGTATGTAGTTTGTGTATATGATGAATACAAACACATATGTACTACAGAGAGATTATATATGCATGTATATAATCTGAATGTATATGCATATATGTTATATAGTTCATGTGCATATAACATATGCACATGAACTATATGACATATATACACACATGAACTAAATATAGTCTATAGGTTTGTATATATATACCATATACCACATGAACTCTATAACATACAGGGTGGGGCAAATGCAGGTTTACAATTGTTTATATGGAAAATAATACAGTCATTAATAAAAAATACAAGAATAAATTTTGTTCCACATACAACTGTAAAGCTATTTTTGCCTCACCCTGTATATTCCTCTATATAACACATCTAAAACACATATATACTCAAGGAATATATAGACTATATATTTCTATGTATGTATGATGCAAACACACATGCATGTGTATATATATTTATATATATACTAAGGCCCAGTGCACAAAATTTGTGCATGGAGGGGGGTTTCCCTCAGCCCAGCCTGCACCCATTCCAATTGGGGACCCCTTGGGGGGTATCTGACCACCAGTTTAGGCCTGTGGGATCGGGCCTAAACTGGTGGTCAGATACCCCTCTCACAATCTGGGACCACTGGCTCCTAACGACTCACCTGCCTGCCTGATTACCCATAACCCCTCTTCCTGCCTGCCTGATTGCCCTTTTCTGCCTCTGCCTGTCTGCCTGATCACCCCTACCTGCTCTCCCCTGCCAGCCTGGAAGGCAACAATCAGTTCTTCTGTCATTGTCAGGCTATTTTTAACTCTTTTGATCTTTCTTTTTAAGTGGCATACATACATGCATACATATATACATATCACTTATACACATAGTCACCAGAATTACATTGTTTAGTGTTTATGTAACACTCACATTCTGTCACTACTTTATATTTGCTATCACCTAAATTACATGATAACACATTTTTGGCTGCCTTTTCTTGGATAAATTCTTTATGTCTACAAGTGGCCATTAATAGTATACTAGCTTCACTCACATGTGAAAAGTAGGTTATAGGGGACAAGCCACAGTGTCACAATTCTTAGCCTCTGTTAAAGGTTTGTAGTTTGGGGAGGGGAAGATTAAAAGAAGGTAGAATGCACAATAAAAGCCTTCAACCCGATTCAGTTTCGTTAGGTTGAGTTTTTTTCACCTGGGAAGATAGATATTTTCATTCCCTCTCTAAAAAGAGACATTTGAAATTACTTAAGATAGCTGAGACCTATCACCTCTGCTACCATGGCAGGAAGCTGTTATTGTTTTTAAGTTACTTATAAGTTTGTTCCTCATTTCCTGCAGTTTTTATCTTTAAAGTGTTCAGTTCAGGGTTTTAAAGCTCACTGGTAAGAAAATGAAGCTATGCTCTGCTCTCTCACCTTCTTTCTTTTCTCTTCCTCTGGACCTTTCCCTTCTCTTTGGTCACCCCTTTTCCTACCTCCTCCTCCTACCTCAAACCCCACTCCTACTTTTCACCCTCCCTTGCGCTTTTCTTTCTCCCTCTCTCTGATTGTGTCTTGTTTCCCCTTAAGGAGATTTATGTGTGACCCTCCAGCAGCTTGCTGCTGTTCAGTTTTTTAGTTTCCTCCACCTTGTAGATACCTTACTGGGTCCTTCCATGGTGAACTCAAGGTCTAAAAGAAGGGTCTTTTTTCTTACCCTCAGATCAGTTCCATATCATAGCATGGTCTGACTACTACATAAATTCTGACTAAATGGAAAAGGTTTCCTAGAAGAAGTGTTTTCTTAAGTACCAAAGATAAGGCTTCATTTTTGTGGTCATGATTTTATTAATCTCGATGGAGCTCTACTTCCATATTAAAAAAATGGAACATCTCTCTAATTAGAAAAAATTTAAAATGTACAGTGAAATCTTAAGAAAGAATATTTGTTTTGAGTGAAATTGATTTGTTTTGTTTTTCTATTTTTAATTATGAAATATTCATCTTTTGTCCAGTCATCCTGTACTTCTCTAATAAATGTGAATGTGGCACAACATATTATTAGTTATGACATATGAAATTGAGACTACAGGCAGAAACAACTAAAAGATATACATATTTTTCCTGCTATCTTTATTTACTCATTCAAGTATTAGCAATCTACTCTAATAAAAGAGAAACATGCAAATTGACAGTATCTCCACTACTCCCACAAGCCACGCCCACCAGCCAATCAGGAGTGACTATGCAAATTAACCCAACCAAGATGGCTGTGGCCACAGAGTGAGCAGGAGGCTTAGGTTTCCCCAGCAATGGAGGAAGCCAAGCTTCCCACTGCCCTGGCCTGCCCTGGCCTCCACTCAAGGCTACAAAGTTTCAATTATAGAAGATAAATAAATCCCATATACCAGGACCTCCGCTTGGGTCGCTGCGGGGCATGGCTAGCCTGAAAACCACCACAGGCCCCTCGCCCAGGCCACCCCACACCCCAAGGGAATCCCCACCCTGATCTGGGACACCCTTTAGGGCAAAGCAGCTGGCCCCCTCCTGTGCACCAGGGCTCTATCCTATCTAATAAAAGAGTAATATGCAAATTGACTGTCACTCCAACACATAAGATGGCTGCCCCCATGTGGTAACAAGATGGCCAGCAGGGGAGGGCAGTTGGGAGGGACCAGGCCTGCAAGGGAGGGCAGTTGGGGTGATCAAGCCTGCAGGGGAAGGCAGTTAGGGGTGACCAGGCTGGCAGAGGAAGGAAGTTGGGGCAACCAGGCCTGCAGGGAAGGGCAGTTGGGGGGGACCAGGCCTACAGGGGAGGGCATTTAGGGGTGACCAGGCCTGCAGGGGAGGGCAGTTAGGGGCAATCAGGCTGGCAGGGGAGCAGTTAGGCATCAATCAGGCTGGCAGGGGAGTGGTATCAAATTTATAGGGTATGTTTCAATGATGACCTGAGATAATATATGAAAGCACTCTGAATACTACCTGGCACATAGTAAATGCTAAGATGATGATGATGATGATGATAACGACAACAGTTTCATTTGGGAGTTCAGGTACTTTTTTTCATCCCAAATAACTGACCTTTACAGAAGAAAGGCCCTATAAGTGCTAAATATTAAGATTTCTTAGTTTAATTTCCAAGAACTTGTTTACAAGGTAAGCAGGGGGAGAAAGTACAAGAACAAAACACAGTTCATACGAGGACCGTTAAACACAATCTTAACTTTTCAATTTAAGTTCAACCCCTTCCATCAGTTTCCATGACACAAATGTCAGCTGATATCCATGCAAGGTGACTCACCTTATTTCAATTAAAGTAGATTGATAAGGTGACTTACCTTATTCTAGTTAAACTAGATTGGGATTAAAAACAAACAAGTAAACAGCTGGATTGTGACATGTGGATCAGACTCTTCCAAGTCCAGTGGGTTAACTCAGCAGAGATCAGAATGCTCTTGAAAATCCAACAACCAGTTGGCACATTTCTCTAGGTATGTGTGGCGTCTACAAGGCCAAATGGTGGAGTATCCTGACAGTGCCAAAAATTCTTCTTTGATGACACAGAAAAGAAAACTTCTTTCAAAGTAGTTACACAACCCAAGAGAACACAATGCATTCACTGTGTGTATCTTAGGACTATCTATGAACACATTATTTCTATATTTTTCTCTTCTGTAAATTTCAACAATTTACAAAATACAATTGAAGACCAACAATATTTCAAGTAAAGATTTCATAGAAAATGCAGGTTATTATTTCCCTATTCATTTTTCTGAGAAGAGAGGGCCTTTCTATATTAATGGCCAATTATATTCTGAACTTGCCACAAAATATCCTTTTTATAGTTAAACACTCTTCACAGTTATATTTTTAATACTTAGGATAAATATATAAAAAAAAGGTTAGAAATATACAAAACTAATGTCCATCCTTAAGAAACCTCATTAGGGAAGCAGGATTTTTTTTTATTCTATAGTGTTAACATTTTTCCATTTAAATAATCATTAATATTTTTAAAAGCTTCCAGCAGATGCTTGTAATAATATTCCTTTTAAATAATGTTTCCATCAAAGACATATTTCAATGACCTCTTTAACTTTTAGTGTCATTTCTGTGTTGTTTTCAAAGTATTGCTAATTCTTCCAAGTTCATATGTGTTCTGTAAGATTCCTCTTGTATCTAAGAAACTCGTTCTGAAAAGTAATCAGAATATATATATGATTTTCATGAAACTAACTCATCAAAAAGGAATCTGAACTTGGGGAACAAACAGCTCTGTCCTTTGGAAATTCTGTCATCTATGTCATTATGGTTACCTAAACAGTGTAGACGTCCTTCTCTGGACTAAACTTTTAAAAAATGTTGATTGTTTTCTCTTTTTAGAAGTTATACAAGTTGTCAAGATTATTTGCAAACCAGGAAATATAAAAGAAGAAAACAAAATCTTCCTCAAATAACCATGGGATAACCAAGGCAGTAAGTGCCAAATCAATAAATACAGACTTGCAGAGTACTTCAGTATTAGACAGGAGGCCAAAGAATCACTGAGGCAATTTGATGATGCAAATGAAAAATCTGAATGACTTTTTATATTTATCTTTATTAAGAAAACCATTAGGGACTATTTCACTTCTGCTTTTCCTTATGAAGCATATCTTTGAGAGTGACACATGCAGAGATTTAAAAAATATATATTTATGGAAAGTATACAATACTTCTGTGAAACCAACTGCAGCTAATGCTTTAAAGAAGGGGAGGAATGTGTGACTTAGAGCATTTCTCTATCGAAATAAACCATTTCTATGAAAACTGAAGCTTTTATTTGCGGCCCACATAAACTTAAACCTTGTTTATTTGGCCCGTGTTAGCCTTTGAGTTTGACATGCTTGCAGTAGAGTAATGATGGGCACACAAGTTCTAGCCGAGTGTTGGCTCTGATACTTTTCAGATGTGCTATTATTCGGGGTCAGGTGACTTAACCTTCCTTTGCTGAAGTCTTCTTATCAAAAGGGGACAATAGTATTACTATCCCTCTCATAAGGTTGTTATGATAATTAAATAAATTAACCTCCATAAAATATATAAAGTGCTTTGACCAGTGTCTGATGTTTATGTTCTATCCAAGTCTTTTTTTTTTCTTTTTTAATAGGCTTTCTTTTGTAGAGAATTTTTAGGTTCACAGGAAAATTGAGTGGAAAATATAGAGAGTTCCCATACACCCTCCAACCCTCAGCAATCCCCCAATGCACAGCTTCCTGCACTGGAGTGGTACATTTGTTACAATTGATGAACCAACACTGACATATTATAATCACCCAAAGTCCATAGTTTACATCAGGGTTCACTCTTGGTCTATACATTATGTGGCTTTTGGTATATGTATAATGGCATGTATTTTAATAGTAAAGAGTGGTATGGGTCTTAGGGATTAAATTGTGGCACATTTCTTACAAATAGAAGGAAATTCAGGCGATTGTTAGTGAAATTCCTCTCTGTAAGACCACTGGTAGTTCTCCCTCAAGTCCTGTACCACGTGGTGGAAGTAATGATGAGGGAGTCAACTTTGTGGTTAAACATGCATGAACTAGTGGGGAAAAACGTGTATCTGTAAGAGGAAATTATGATGACTAGACTATCATGGTTCTCTGTAAGGTCATGATAAAGGTAAAAGAAGTAGATAAAATTTAATGTTTAGAAAATTAAAAACATTTATGTTAACGAAGATAACATTTTGATGTTATGGTAATTTGTAGAAAAAGATAATGACATTTTACTGAATTGCTTGTGGTGAATATATTATTTTGGAGAAGAGTGAATATGACACAAAACTCATTTCCTAGAAGAATGATATGTTGAAAACATAAATTAGCATAAGATCAATTTAGGAAAAGTCATAAGTTACTGATCTATATTGATATATAGAAAATGGAGATTTGCTCATTTATACCGTAGTATAGATACCTGTACAAATATAACCAATATCTGTATGGTTCCTTTATGTACCACTCAACAGGCTACCACACTAACTGACAAAATGCACCTTGCCTGAGTCAGCTCAGGCAAAAACATAGAAATATGCCTGATTAAGTCGGGCACTAAAAAGGGAACTAGTAATAAAAGAGGTTTGGGTTGCTCTGGATAACAAAATATTGATGAAAATGGGTAAGAAAAACTGATTATATATTCACTTAAATCAAAACTTAAAAGAAATATTTAATTAATGACTATGGAAAACCACAAAAAGATTAAATGCAATATGGAACATTGCAAGGCTTCCTTATTCTTGATCTGATAGTACTCCATGAGACTGTTGGCCAGGCCCTAGGCAGCTAGATATTAGTAAAGGAAGGGAGCCAAGGGGATCAGACATTATTAAGAATAATCAACTAAGGAGCATAAGCCTGCTTCGCTAGGAAGTTGCAGAATTCATAGATACCCCAGAGGATTGCAGCATCACTCCACCAAGGAGATTAACTCCCTGTATTCTCCCCCTCTACACACACTATGTAAGGAGGAAGGACCGCTTTTCAGTGTCCCCAGGGCACAACCTGTTCATTCTCCCAGTCCATGGGGAGAAGGAATAAACAATAAAGGGGACATTTCTCTGCTGGGGACATGCACAGTGAAGTCGTGATGACGCTGGGGGAGGGGCTTCTTCTCTGGGGCATGTGCAGTAGGAACCACGATGGCGCCGGTTAGGCCTGTCTGCCTCACCTGGGAAACGGACACAGAACCCCAGAATATCTAGGATGTAGATTGGTTAGGGGGCGGGCCCAGCGCAAGCCCTCAGGAGACTGAGAAGGTGATTGGTTAGTTTGATGAAAAGCCTGGCCCTTCCCAAACCCAGGATTATATAACCCAAGCTTCACAGATAGCTTTCTTTCTTTCTCCAAGTCTCTCTCTCTTGCTCTCATTCTTGCTCTCTCTTGCTCAGTAATGTTCACCCCATCTGTTCACGCTGCTTCTCTCTATAGCAGCCATGTGGCCCCAGTAGCTTCCTGGAGTGCACTGGGAACACAATCTAAGCTAGCTGCATGGACAGAGACGGGGACTGAACCAGTGGCACAAAGTACCTGGACATTGGCCCTGTCTCTGGGCCTGATGAAGACAAGGCTGAACTTCTTTCACAGTGGGACTGCGGGCGATGGGACAAGGGGACCTGGGGGCAGCCTTCTCTTTCCACCCCAATCTTACAAGGTGACCCCACCCTCCCATATGGGAGTCTCCTGGAACACTTTCCTCGCAACTCCGTGAAAGAGCCCCATTTCTACCACAAGTCCACTCTCATGTCAATTAACATACTGTATTATAATTGCTTATCTAAAACGGCAGTTTTATTTAGACCTGGAAAAGTTCATTAATTCATTCAGCAAATATTTATGAGCAACTACTGCATACTAAGCAGTCATAAGTCCACAAGTGAGCTATAAAGACAAAGTCCATGTCCTCGTGCTAGCTAAGAGAAAATAAATCCTGGGTGAAAGAATAAAAGAGAAGGGTTAGGGGAGGGGGCGGTCTGGAAGAGGTTAATGGGGGTAAAAAGGGGACATATGTAATACTTTCAACAATAAAGATTAAAAAAGAAAGAATAAAAGAGAATTACATGTGTGTTAACAAACTTGACAAGCATACATATACGTAACAGATTTAGAATGTTAGGTGAAGGAGTTATGTATACTGATCTGTTTATCTCCACTAAGCTTATGGTGAAGACACTTAATCCTGTCGGTGTTCTGATATAGTCCAAGCTTTTTTTTTTTTGTCTTGTCCAATAGATGTACCAACGTGATACAAGGGCAAGAAAAGAGTGCAAGTGCGCTTTTGTGTAATTCTTTTAAGTATTTCATAGGAGGAACAGGAACTGAACAGGTATTGGAGGTTTTTTATTGCTACTTGTGCCACTTTCTTGGTCTTCACATCTGCAAGTGCTCAAGGCTAAACAGAAGTTGAGTCCTTTTAATGCTATGTGTTGAGGAGGCTTTGCTTCCTTCCAGTGCACTGTGTGACATGTGGCTCATTTGCTTTCCATATTATCTGGAGAAATGCTGTTCTCTTTCTTGTGAACCTTGTGTGTCCTTGGTTTCCTACTGTGCAGCAGTATAAGGAGAGCAGGGCAAGTGGAACTTCTTTGGATTGAGAAAATCACTTCCTGGCCTTGTGGAGTCTGAGAAGAAACACCAAGGAGCTTCCCACAGCACCAGACTCTGCCTGTGTGACACCATTAAACCCACTATTACCCTCCTCCCTCCCACCACTCTCCGCTTAGCTGCAAAAGTGGTGCTCCCACTTAACTCTTTCATGCCTGGTCGTATGTAGAGTGGAGTACAGTATCTGCAATGAATATTAGGCTTTCTGGATAATTGTTTTGGTCAATTATGTCAAATCTTATTAAAAATGTACACATAGCCCTTAAAGAGAAAAGAGAAGGGAAAGGAGGGAAGAAAGACACATTGCAGATGTCTTATGCTAGTTGCTTTACCTTTTTTCCCCCTTTTATTGAATCATTACACGTAATATTTCCTTGTAATTCTCATTTAAAGAAAATAAAACTGAAGCTCAAAGAGGCTAATTTGCACACACTGCATGGCTAGGAAGTAGAAGGAAGGCCTTTCTGACCCTGAGCCAGTGATCTTTCTACTTGAATTATATGCTTCACTGCCATATATTTTTTACTTTGTGTGGAGGCATTGGGATTTATTAACCTCCATATCAAAGACTGAAGACCAGCCTTTAAAAAAGCAAAATGATGACATTTAATTTCATGAATGTGTAAATATTTGTTTTAAAATATACCGAGATAGTATTTTTGCTCTTTTACCTAACCTTTCTCCACATCTTAATTACACAATTTTTTAAAATTTTTTTATTGCGGCAACAAATTCCTTCCTTCTTAGATCTGTGCCCCACAACAACCCAGAGCCCAGAACATAAACAAAGACACATTTGGAAGCTCCTGCGGAGACCTATATCCAGATCAGCAGATCCTGCAATTTGCTGCTTCCTCCTCCCAGCCTCTCCCCAGATGCAGGCTTATGTAAGTCTCCCTGAGGCAATGCTTCTATGGTTTCACAGAGAGGACTGAGAACTGTACTTGGTGCTGTTTGTATTAGACCGCTGTAAAGGAGTAAATGGGTAATGCTTAAAGATAAGTAAGCTCATTTATAGAATTCCAGATATTAATAAATGAGTGCAATCGACACAATTTGACACCAACACTTTGGAATTTATGACAAACTAAAAGGAGAGGGAATGAATCTGCCAGAGTATCTTTTCAACTTTTAAATATAATTTGGAAGCTGGCGGCCATTAAATCATCTATGAATTTCCTGTATTTGCCCTGATTTGCTCTTGAATGCCCACAAAACCTGGGACTTCCTATAAAACTTTAGGAAGGGGTTTGGTCCTGTAGGTTTTCCTTTAATATCTGAAACGTGCTGTAGCATGTACTGCTATTTCCAGGCAGTTTAGTGTCATTAAAGCAAAAGCCACATAAATCCAACTTCCTATTTTCACATGGTAGGAATCTATATTAAATGCCATGGACAAAGAAACACACACCAGATGAGTACTTTTTTCATTAAAGTGAAAAGCTCCCTTAAACAGGACGTCCAGAACCTTCCCAAAATGGACTTGTTTTCAGCTTGTTCATCTTTTCCACATCCTAACTGTTTTTGAAAAGTTCCATGGCCATTTTTGGTGTCAATTTATTATTTGAAGTCACCTTCTAAGAGCAGGAAATTTCTTTCTAAAAAGTTTCTGAGACAAACTTCATGTGCAAAACAAACCTATCCCAGACCAGTAGAGACAGTTCCTAGCAGACTGTGTTCTAAATGTTTGCCTGAAAGAATGCTGTTTAAAGCCTGGAACATATTTTTCACAGAAACATTATAAATGATTGTTAAGTTCTAAGGTCAGTGCTTTGAGGCCATGTGGCCTGTGAAGTAACTGGACTGTAGGACAGTATTATTCATACTGTTTTGTGGTAATTTAGGACACAATTATGGTTACATCATGGAACAGGACATTAGCTATAGGGCTACTGGGTAGCATCACAAGCATGATAGTATAACCCAGCCAACTGCAATGAAAACTTCTCATTATTTCTCACATAAGGAGTAAGGACTGTGACATGGCCATATGAATTAGGGGAGTATCTGATTGTAATGATGACCATAGTCTGCTCAAGTATCAGGTCATGTGGTTTGGGGTAACTTTCCCCACTTTTTTTAATAAACAGATTTAAATAAGAGTCTTTCAGAGTGAACACTTTTTGTTTGGTCTACGTTGCCGTTGTTCAGCCATGTGATCCTGGGGCAGCACCTGTCTCCATGGGAAAGTGTTGCTGGGCCCTGGCTCATGCATTCATTGTCTACCTGCAACTGCACTCTGTTTTTCTAGGCTCCTCATAGCTGCCTTTTCCCCAACGTGCCTTTCACTCAATGTTAGGGTCTAGGATTGTGCAATACACTGGGCAATTAATTGTGGCTTAAGCAGACCACTTAGGTGGTTCTAATGCTCACTTCAGTGGAATCCCCGGACTGGAACTTGTGTACAGAAAGGGCATCCTGTCCCCTATTGCTTCACCAACAATCATCTAGTTGGCTGTCTGCCTCTCTCTCCTTCTATATTCCCACTGTCGTAAACCCTTCTTGTGCTGCTGTGAGTGATCACAATGGGATATTGAGCTTCCTTCTCTGAGACATACTTCTAGAGGCTTGGGCTTGGTTCAGAGACAGTGCTTTGTCTTCCTTTCATGACATGCAGGTTCTGTGTGGAAAAACCTTCCTTTCCTTTCTTTGCCATCTTCACCATTTTAACTTATGATAGTCATGGGGATCAGAGGGCAAAACACCATTAATGAAAACACACACACACACAATACATCTTTTGTTGATGGGCTAAAAGCTATAACAATTTGGTTAAGACATATACAGTAATCAGTAAATCTCAGTTCCTGAGTAGGCCAAGGTTGAATTACCCAGGTAAGAAAAAGCAGGATGCTGAGTTCTGCTCTTGGACCTGAGGAATGGAGACTGATCATATTTCAGAGGGGGACAGTATGAGCATTGGAATTTGCGGAAGAAAGGGCAAAGGGAAGATATCTTACTGCTAGTTTTCCAGCTGCTTTTGACAAGTTTTCCAGAGGCCTCTTTTGAAGATCCAAGCTTTCTTGCCCTTGTCATGCCTCAGTTATCCTTAAAACCCTTGGATTTATCTCATCACCACAGGAAGTTTAGTGCCATTTTACCAATCATAGAGATAATTTAGACAAAGAGAAGTACATTAAGCATTTCATTTGTAATATGTGCTTTTTCAGCTGTGCTAGGGAAATCATTTTAGTGGATAAAATTAGCATTAAAAATTAAAATAGAACAGAATATAATATGTCAAAGTGAATCACATTTGGAAATGATTAGATTTATTTTGTGGACTTTTGTTTCAGTGATATCAATGTGTATTATGGGTCATAATAGAAAATGTATCTCTAATTGAGGGTCTTAGTCCAAAGTATAGGCTTATACTAGTGGTTTATGTTAGATGTATCAAATTAGTCATTTTTTGTAGGCTTAGATTAGAGGAATAGGGTGAAAAGAGTACAGATTATTATCTTTTAGGTACTATGCCTACAATAAAGGCTAGCTTCCTCCAGGGGGACAAAGGCTGGTAGACTAAGGCAAGTAGTTAAATGTCTTAATTGCTCATAGGCATGGATAGGATAGAATACTTACCCTGTGACATCATGCTCTTCCTGCAAAAACCCAATTCTTTGTTAAGTTGGTGAACAGCACTAGTAACTAACAAATCGTACAAATAGTGCTTAATTAGAAAATATTTAAATATATATACCAGTATAATTAGTTAATTCCTATTCATTAAACTTCAGTCATTCTTTAGTCTAATCCTCACTCATTCTTACAAATCTAAGTAAAAGCTTTCAGTCTGTATCATTTTTACATCCTCTGAGACTTCCTGACACTTCCCTATTCAGCATTCTTCTTCTGTCTCCCTTTTCTCTTATTGCCCATGGCTTCTTGCTCCAATCAGAAGTGAGAGAGAAATGGGAATCTCTCATGATGGTCTTTTTCTAATCAAGAGTAATTTCCTTCCATATAACTATTTCTTTTCTCTTAGCACCCTTTGAAGCCTGAAGCGAGTATAAAAGTTAATTTGAAATTAGTATACAGTTGGGTTCCTTATTAGCCTCTATAGGCATTTTTTTTTTTCAGATGTATAGCTTGGCCTGGGTTACAGGTCCCTGACAGAAAATTGCTTCTTTTTTTAAAGGGCCCAAGCACCTATTATTTTAGAACATCCCATACAATAAAGAGGTATTATGCAAATTGACCCTCACGCCCTCACAAGATGGCTGCCTATGACCAGGCCTGCAGGGGGGTTAGTGAGGGACGACCAAACGACTGAACAGCAGGCTGTGTGGGGTGACCAGGCTGGAAGAGGGGGACAGTTAGGGGTGACCAGGCCAGCAGAGGGGGGCAGTTGGGGGCAACTTGGCTAGCAGCAGGAGGCAGTTAGGGATGACCAGGCCGGCAGCGGGGGCAGTTGGGGGCGATTAGGCTGGGAGGGGGGGCAGTAAGAGGTGACCAGGCCAGTGGGGGGGGCAGTTAGGAGTGACCAGGCTGGCAGGGAGGGGGCAGTTGGTGGCAACTTGGCCAGCAGTGGGGGGCAGTTAGGGGCAATCAGGCCAGCATGCAGAGGCAGTGAGGGGCAATCACACTGGTAGGGGGGAGCAGTTAGGGGCGACCAAGCAGGCAGGCAGGTGAGTGATTAGGAGCCAGTGGTCCAGGATTGTGAGAGGGATGTCCTACTGCCAGTTTAGGTCTGATCCCACGGCAGTCAGACATCCCCCAAGGGGTCCCAGATTGGAGAGGGTACAGGCTGGGTTGAGGGGATCCCCCTACCCCCACCTTCTGTACATGAATTTTGTGCACCAGGCCTCTAGTATGCAATATTGTTCAGAGAAGGATATTCTATGTTTAATATTGCTTAATAAAATATTAAGCAAGTATGAATTGATTTCTTCTTCATTAGTGCACTTAACAACCTTCCTTTTAACTGGCCATGACTTTCCAAGGAAATAGTAAATGACTCCAAAATCCATGCCTTTCAAAATTAATGGTAAAGTAATGATTGATAATATGTCCTGATCAAGTACAACCTTCTATTCTGACTATCCTTGGGGAAGGCATGTCAAAATAGAATTGATATATAGAAAATGTCAGAGAATTGGATCAAACTTTTTCTCTAGAAGATTCCACCTGAATTATCTATTTATACATTTTAAGAGTAACATTTAAAGTAGCTAATTGTCACTAGTTCCTATATCAGGAAATTTTGCCCTGGTGTCCATTTACCATCTGAAGCCTTATGCAAAATGTATGGATATCTAGAGAAAATGTCTACAGTTTTTAATGATTTCCTTTTTTTTTACAGAACTTAAAAGTTAATTTCTATGAGTTGTGGGTATTGATTGTACATTCTTGTGTAGCTACCACTTAAAACAATACACAAAAGTTTTTCATACCCAGAGTTCCCTTGTGGCTTTTCAGTCAATTTCCCATCTACCACTCATTGCAGCTATTTACTGATTTTAATGCTATAACTTGGTTTTACCCATTCTTGAAAGTTACCTTAAAGGAATTATACAGTATATAATAATAGTCATTTGTGTCTAATTTTTAATGTTTTTGATAATCATCATGTAATTGCATCTATCAATAGTTATCTTCTCATCACTATTGAGTAGTATTCTATGACTAGATCACACTTTGAGTGTCTTTGTTTCTATTAATGGGTCTTCGACTTGTTTTGGGCTATTATGAATAAGGTTGCTATGAACTTTCTTGGTACGTGTATTTCTGTGAACATGTTTGACTGTGAGAATACTAAGAGTGAAATTGCTGGGTCATTAGGTATACATTTTAACTTTATTAGAAACAGATCTGAAGTTTTTAATAAACTCTCAAAGGTATCCTTATATATAAAATTAAAAAAAATCCTTTTAGGGTATCTATGCAGATGTTTTTCTTTATTTTAGAGGTTTTTTTTCTCATGTCTCCTACTTAGGCCTCAACAACTTTAAAGTGAGTGCTGGAGCCTGTCTTATGTCTATAATATATTAGGGTATTGGTGCTTGTTGCAATTAAATGTCTTTCATAGATTACTGGGTAACAAGTTATTGACATAACAGATAAATTCCCAAAGAATATGAAGTTCATGAGGGTAGAAACATTGTTCTAGTCACTGCTGAAACCCAAGCACCTAGGATGGGTACTTGTATAGAGTTCAGTACATATGTGCTAAGTAAATAAATGAATGAAGCATTAGTAACATGTTGGGAAGCACTCAAATCACTTTTGCATACAGCATTTCACTTAATTCACACAGCCAGTCTTTGAATTAATTCCTCTTATCTCCCCCTTTTTGAATGAAGAAACCAGTATATATTGGTTAGATAATGTGCTCATTGTTGCATATCAAAGCACCTATGATTTTAATCCAGATGGTGTCATTACAAAGCCAACAGTTTTAGCTCATTAAGGTAGACTACTTTGTGTGTGTGTGTGTGTGTGTGTGTGTGTGTGTGTGTGTGTGTGCGCGCGCGCGCGCATGTGTCTTTAAATTTTGTTTCAAGAAGCCAAACAGCATCTCCTATTTTCCAATTATATCTTTTTTGAAAGAAATATCTTGGAGATGAAATTCCATGAACAGGTTTAGGATGGCGATGCTCTTATTTTCATAACTAACTGGATTTTCTTTCAAATTATATTCTGGTTCAATTTATAATAGCAGCTGAGGGCCTACTTCATTTTTGTTATACATGAAAGCGATAAAAGTCCACAGATACAATTCTTAGCTACTTTGTTTCCTATTATTTTATTTTTCTCTCACATCAGATAGGACTGAACATTTTGGTGTTTCTCATGTGGGTGTTTCTTTTGGTATTTCTTATGTCAGAAAGAGAATTGAATCCAAAGTTTATGATTGGTGTCATAAAGGCTGCCTTGTATAGCCCTTTGTGATGTCATGTGGGTTATAGGACTTTGTGATAGGATTATATAATTTTTATAATTCATAGCTGTTCCTCAATAAGTTTTTAGTAATACAAACCTACAAGCCATCTCCTCTGTCTTTTTTTTTTTTTAATCTTCACCCAACAGTATTTTTCCATAGATTTTTAGAGAGGGTGGAAAAGAGAGGGAAAGACAGAGAAAATTATCTATGTAAGAGAAACATTAATTGGTTGCCTCCTGCACTCACACTGGAGCCTGCAACAGAGGTATGTGCCCTTGACCGGAATAGAACCTGGGACCCTTCAGTCTGCAGACCTATGCTCTATACCATGAGCCAAACTGGCTAAGGCTTTTCTGTCTTTTCATGGTGACTGTGGTTGCCCCCTACCTGCCAGGGAGGTTGAAAATGGGCTAGTGCGTTCTAATGAACTGTTTTTGGCAACAAGACCCTACATTTGCTTACTGTTTAAAAAATCATTCCTTGCTATCTCTGCAAAACTTCCTCATTACTGAATTATGCCTCTGCTTATCTTGATAGGAATATCTCATAAGTGGATTCTGATTAATATTTATCTCTATGTGGCCAAACCTGGGCCAGATAGTTCTCAAATTGGTACTTGTTAATGAAATTGCTCCCCAATTATTATACTTGGGCCCCCTTGCTAAGTCTCATTTTATTTAGTACCCTCAAATGCCAAACAAGATGACAATGCCTTGCCTATGATCTCCTAATTCTAACCAGTCCTGTGAATGCACAGACCTGTTTGGCATTTCATGTTTTCTGCTGCTTCCTCAAAAAGGCCAAGCCCTTTGCTGCAGCCTCTTATGACATTCACAGCACATACATCTCTCCACAACCTCATTTTCAGTCTTTTCAAGAGAGGCCTCTAGTCTTGTGATTCTCAGATGCCATGCTAAATTTAGCTTTTGCTGACACTTCCCTGAATTTCTAGGATTTAAAACATTTTGAAATGAAGTTTTGAAGCAAATGATGACAATGTGTTTTTATGATTATATAACACACTAC
This sequence comes from Corynorhinus townsendii, assembly GCA_026230045.1. Taxonomy (NCBI): domain Eukaryota; kingdom Metazoa; phylum Chordata; class Mammalia; order Chiroptera; family Vespertilionidae; genus Corynorhinus; species Corynorhinus townsendii. Next base: position 27,539,143 of record JAPDVU010000004.1, read on the forward strand.
AGAGTTATTCCAGACTCAAGATGGAATCCTAGCCGTGTATCACATGGAAACAAAATAAAACAGTAAGTTATTCTAGTAGTCAGAGTAGTACTGTTTTCAGGTATTTGGGACCATTCTAGCATTAAAAAGGAAAAACAGTAGAGAAAAGCTAATGTTGATGTATTTAAGGATGAGGCATGCAAATGCTGATTTTGCTTGGATTTTTTAATGTGTGGCTTAATAGACTGAATTTCTGTGCAGTGAAATGAAGGGACTGAGGAGATACTCTTGTCAGATTTAGCCTGGGGGTGGAGATGTGACCGGTTGTACTTTTCTCAGGTGACCGTCCACAGGGGGACTACTGTGTCTTAAGAACTACTGAGAACTGGGGACTGTGGTCTGGGCTGGGAGAGTTGACTATGGGTGACTCTATGTATGCAAACAAAAAGAATATTTCACCAAGTATTTCTGCCTCACACAAACTTTAAAGTAATTGAAAAATAAATACAAACAAAACAACCTTTTTGTACTGGGTTATTTAACTTTGTATGTGTAGCTAACAGCTATATATCTTCGATTGGTTAAATTTGTGGAATATGAGGTGATATTTTCAATAGTGTTGTTTGCAGTGCAAATAAAATTGAGTAAAGGTTCAATAGACACATTTATATAGCAATGTAAAAGTAATAGGTGTTTTCATTGGCTTTGTCTTTTCTATCTTTTCCATGAGGCATTGTGGTATAAATTATTATTCCCAATTTACAGCTGAGAACACTGAGGTTCAGTTGCTCAGAATTATGTAGCCAAAAGAGGTGACACCAGTGTCCCTTGTTAAGTCCACTCTTGGTCATGAATTAAATCTCTTCATCATATCTTCCAATTTTTTTTTCTGATTCTAAAGTTCCTTTTATTTTAGAAACATTTTTCTTTCAACTCTCCTGAAACCAGTTGAAGACTAGATTTTGCTCCTAACAGGTTTGTGGATATGCATGTGTATAAGCATGCCCATATGTGATGCTAGTAGTTGGGGGTATGAGACAAAACTTATTTGTTTCTGCATTTTTAAAAAATCCTCACCTGAGGATTTTTTCCCCATTGCTTTTTAGAGAGAGTGGAACGGAGGGAGGGGCAGAGAGAGAGAGAAAGAGAGAGAGAGATCAATGTGAGAGAGACTCATCAATTAGTTGCCTCCCTCATGTGCCCCGACCAGGGCCATGGATCAAACCTGCAACCCAGGCACATGCCATAGACTGGGAATCAAACCTGTGACCCCTTGGTGCATGGGCTGACACTCTAACCACTGAGAAACAACACCTCCCAGGCTATTTCTTAATGTGGGCACTCCAGAGAATGGATAGAACATGAAATGACACTATAGCTTTTTATATAGAAATGATGGATTGAGGCTATGGTTGCTTCCATGGCTACTTATTCTCCTATTAGTTTTGAAAAATAATCACCAAATAATCACCTACTTCATACTCAGTATTTCTAATGTACATTATATTGGATTGCATAAACTTATGTTTTATTTTTTTTAATATATTTTATTGATTTTTTTACAGAGAGGAAAGGAGAGGGATAGAGAGTTAGAAACATTGATGAGAGAGAAACATCGATCAGCTGCCTCCTGCACACTCCCTACTGGGTATGTGCCTGCAACCAAGGTACATGCCCTTGACTGGAATCAAACCTGAGACCCTTGAGTCTGCAGGCCAACGCTCTATCCACTGAGCCAAACCAGCCAGGGCTGCATAAACTTATGTTTTAATTAAGATTTTACCTTTTCATGTCATGAGGCAGACCAAGCTGAACTCTGCCACAGAGCTATTCAGTTGGGTTTGCCAGACACTGAGGCCTAACCCTGTCATAGGGGCTAACTTCAATGGGAGAGCCTGTGCATGAGGCCCAAGTTTGGCATCAAGGATTTTAAGCTGGGAAAGATGAAGTAAGCTAGGCTTTCATCATGCATTCAGCCCAGCCTGACAAAGCTGATCACCTTTCAGGGATTCCTTTGATGGGTATGAAGTAGCACAATTTTCAATTCTGGAGTAATGCTAAGAGGACAAGCTGTGGAGATAGTTTGCCTTGCTTTGCATTTTGTCCTGGATTACTCCCCTACTAGCTATGTGACCCAGACAAAGTTACTACCTATCCTTTGTGGCTTCAGTTGCCACTTAAAAAGTTTCATAAGATTGTTGTGAAGATTAAAAGAGGTAAATCATGGAAAATTCTTAGAATAGATCCTAAAACAAGGTGAGCACTCACCAAAGGTTACCTATTATTATTATTATTGTTTTCATTTTTAATTTGGGAAAGCGTAACTGGCAAGACCAAGGGCAGAAGTTTATACCGAAGGCAGGTAGATTTCAAGCAGGCTTTGAATGCTGGGATTTTCTTTTCTTTTCTTTTTTTTTTATATATGAAAATTTATTTTTTTGGGCATTTTTATTTTTTTAAAATAAATATTTATTGTTCAGATTACGGGTGTTCCTCTTTTTGTTTTCCCCCTATAGCTCTCCTCCACCTGATTCCCCACCCCACCCTACCCCATGCCCTTACCCCTTGCCACTGTCTTCATCCATAGGAGTAAGATTTTTGTCCAATCTCTTCCTGCACCACTCACACCCACTTCCCCCTGAGAATTGTCAGTCCACTCCCTTTCTATGTCCCTGATTCTATTATATTCACCAGTCCATTCTGTTCTTCAGATTTTTTATTCCCTTGATTTTTAGATTCACTTGTTGGTAGGTATGTATTTGATGTCATTTTGTTGTTCATAATTTTTATCTTTACCTTTTTCTTCTTCTTCCTCTTCTTAAAGAATACCCTTCAGCATTTCATGTAATCCTGGTTTGGTGGCGATGAACTCCTTTAGTTTTTTCTTGTCTGTGAAGCTCTTTATCTGACCTTCAACTCTGAATGATAGCTTTGCTGGGTAGAGTAATCTTGGTTGTAGGTTCTTGCTGTTCATCACTTTGAATATTTCTTGCCACTCCCTTCTGGCCTGCATAGTTTCTGTTGAGAAATCAGCTGACAGTCGTATGGGTACTCCCTTGTAGGTAATTAACTGTTTTTCTCTTGCTGCTTTTAATATTCTCTCTTTGTCTTTTGCCCTTGGCATTTTAATTATGATGTGTCTTGGTGTGGTCCTCTTTGGATTCCTTTTGTTTGGGATTCTGTGCACTTCCTGGACTTGTAAGTCTATTTCTTTCACCAGGTAGGGAAAGTTTTATGTCATTATTTCTTCTAATAGGTTTTCAGTATTTTGCTCTCTCTCTTCTTCTGGCACCCCAAAAATTCGGATGTTGGTATGCTTGAAGTTGTCCCAGAGGCTCCTTACACTATCTTCATATTTTTGGATTCTTTTTTCTTTTTGTTTTTCTGGTTGGGTGTTTTTTGTTTCCTCATATTTCAGATCTTTGGTTTGATTCTTGGGGTACGTTGATCTACAGTTGAGTTTCTGTATATCCTTTATTTTAGACAGTGTATGCTTCATTTCTGACTGGTCTTTTTCCATTTTTTTGGCATTCTCATTAAGGTCCTTGAAGGTCTCACTAAGCTCCTCAGAAGTGTCATCAAGTTTCTCGGCGGTTTTTAGAAGATTCTTGAGTAACCTTATAAATGTGGTTCTGAACTCTATGTTGTCCAGTAGTTTGCTTTCCTCCGTTTCTTTCATTCGTGACATGTTTCTTTGTTTCCGCATTTTGGCTGCTTCCCTGTGTTGATGGAGTGGCTTTGTGTGGTAGGTGACCTATAGTGGGCAGTAGCTCAGCCTCCCCAATCACCTGATGTGGACGCTTTTGATACACCCCTTTGTGGGCTGAGTGCAAAGTCTTGGTGTAGTTAAGCCTTAATTGCTGTTGGTACGCTGGGAGGAATTGACCTCCAGGCCAATCGGCTGTGAGGACTCACTGTGTCTATAAGAACTGCTGTGCTGGAGACACGCTTATGGTGCAGGACTTGTTTCAGTGGGGCTTTGGTGCTCGCTGAGTCTGCCTCTTGAATGTGTTACTTATGGATGTGAGGAGTTGAAATCTGGTTTCTCACACTGACCACTAGGTATACTGGCTTCTGGATTTCCAATGGGGTGCAGGTCAGCTATTGTCTGAGTCCACCCAGCAGGAGCTTCAGCGAGAGCTACAGTTTTCTCCTCTTTGCTTGGGGTTTGGAGGTTTTGGAGCTGTCTGATCTGGGCTGCAACTTTGTTAGGTTAAGCTGCGATAGGGCAGGCCTTTCTTATGCTAAAACTGCTGCTTGGAGCTTGGGTGGGTTTGTAGGTTGTGTGGGGCGGTGTCTCAGGGCGTCACTAGGCTAGGGCGTGGCAAAGAGCAATGGCTGCTAGTTAGCCGGCTCTGTGTCTCTGACTGCGTCCCATGCCCCAGCGCAGTAAACAATTATTCTTGCGCGCAGCTCTGCAAGCAGGCCCCCCTCACTTTCCAACCCGGTGGCAGACAATCCAACTTCTCCCCATAGGAGTTTGGGTCCCCCCCATCTCCCCAGAAACTGCATTTCAGAGTAATTGGGGGCTTATCTCCGTTTTGGGTCAAAAAAAGCAACGCCTGCCACCAGCCCAGATCCCGTACCTCTGTACCTCAGCTTTTCAGCGCTTGTGCACGTCTCAATGCTCTTTTCTCTTTCCTTCTAGTTGTAGAACTTCCACTCAGCCAGCTTTCCCATGGTTCTGGGTGATAGACGTTTTGTCTTTTAGTTGTAGTTTTGAAATTGTTGTGCAAGGCAACAGTTTAGGTGTTTACCTACGCCACCATTTGTTTTCTCTCTGGGATTTTCTAAATGTTAAGGTAGACATTTGATTTTTTACATTGAACCAACATTAGGGAACAAAGGGAACAGATAAAATGAAAATCCATGGACATCCAGAGTGAACCCTGGAAAAAAACTCATTGGGTAACATAGAAATTTAAGAGGTTGTACCAGTCTGGGAGCCAAGGCCTGAGGGGTCTTGTGCTGGGCCACATTGCATATCAATCTAGTTTTGTGACAGAATTACCATTTATCTACTCTGTGACTTTAGCCAATTCGCGTAATTTTTTTTTAGAATGTCAGTTTCCCTATCTATAAGTATGAGAGTAAGATATTATGCATGGGATTGTGGGGAGGAAGGATGCCAAGTATAATATGTCAGCCAAAGTGCCTAGATCGTATGGAACAATCTCAAATTTAGCTGTCTTCCCCTTTAAATGAATTTAACTATTAAACATTTCAAAGAGTATCTCATAGAAGAATGGAAGTACATGAAGAAAAAAATAATAAAAAATTAAGTCCATTAATAAAAATGCAAGTAAATAAGGAGAAGACTTTGATTGATGATCACTCTAAAAATCATGGTTAATGATCCTTTTCCCAAAACTATATATATTAGCCTTCAGGCATAGCCTCAGTTCATAACCTGTACATTTATTAAATCTGAAATAGGCAAATGGATTGCACTCAAGAATCAATAGACTGAATAAAATCACTTTTTAAGGAACACTTTCTATTTATTATTGGCCCATTTGGACTTCGAGGATAAAGGATACTACTTATTAGCTAATTTATACAATAATGAAAATGAGATATAATATAATGGATGAGAGAATCAAGATGAAAAATTATTTCAATAGGCTTAAATAATGGATCCAAATGAACAAGATAAAATTTAAAAGGAATCAAAGCCGAGACCTGTATTTAGGTTCATGCTATTAACTTCATATTATAAGAGAGAAGAGACATATCTAGAAGAGAATTCATATGAATATGAAATCTGTCTTAGAATTTTAGTTGACCCAAACTAAATGAGCTTGTAATGTGAAGGGACTATGGAAAATAATTAGAGCAAGAGATAGAGGGCTAAAAAAGGAATTGGAAGCAGTAGGTGATTATAAATGGTTTTGCACTTTTTTTCCTACTAGTAGTCATTTAACATCATTCATTTGAGCACCTATATCAATTCAAGTGTATTTTCTTTTAATGTTTACCAATGTTTCCAAATTTTTTGAGCTGACTGATATGTTCTCTTTTTCTTCTCTCTCTGAGCCAAAATCCAGTCTCTTTCCACTAGTTGGGTTTCAGTTAATATGTCTCCCTAGTTACCCAATGAGGACACAGAAATTTGGGCTGTGAGATGCAGAGCTGATATTTTGTGGTTGTTACGTGCACAGTTGCATGTGTACACATCCAGAAGAGATTCTTGAAATATTCCAATCAACTCTTAGTTTGACATTTTCCTACTCACTCAAGTCCCTAGGCTTTCTGTCGCCCTTCGGAGACCCTCATGTGCTCAGCACTGTAGGCCTAGGGAGTACAGCAGTGAAAGTTCACTGCCACCATGGTCACCTACTGTTGTAGTTAGGTAAGCAATGCCAAGCTCTATCTATATAATTGTGATCGCAACTACCATCTCTACCTGTTTTTGTGCTCAATGTGAGTCCCCTTCTACCAACTAGCTCTTAACCCTACTCAGTGACATGCTGCCATCTAGAGTTTTCTGTTTGGCTAAGGAATGCCTACTAGTTGGCTGAGCTACCTATCCCCATTGCCCCACCTCATGGACCTGTGGCTTAGAAATACACACACAGACAAACAAAACCACACAAGTGGCTTCTGATTTTTTTCAACATTCAGTAAAGAAATATTCGGATTTTGTAAAGCTCATTGACTCTTCCCATCTCTTGGCTAACTTGTAGGATGAGGGAAAGAAAGTCTTAGTGTTGTAGACTTTTTCTTCTCTACAGATGAGAATATTTTAAATATTTTAGAAGGCTGATTGAGAAAGGGAATATTGGCATAGAAACCATTAATAGCAAATTTTTCCTGTTGCATTTTTGTACGTGTGTGTGTGTGTATGTGTGTGTGTGTGTGTGTGTAGAAGGGGAGGGGTCAGGTAGCTCCAAATGCCACCAATGGCACCAGTGTACCTGTCTCTGTAGATTTGCTTCCAGTATCAGAGTGCCTGCCATACTCTTAAAATCATACACTTTCATGGTGAAACAGGCAAGGCTAAAGATGATATCACCATTCTTGGAAATTATGGGATGATATTCTTTTACATGGGAAACAGAAAGACAGACAGTAGCCTCTAAGACAAAAGTATAATATTCAAACCATCTCAGTAATTAGATTCATTAATTATAATTTGAGAGTTAGGAGTCAACCTTCATGAATTCATCTACCACAGTTCAGAGAATTGTAACTATCCATGGCTTTAGAGTTTAGGTTAATGTAATGTTAGATAAATGTAATATAATATTACAAAATTTATACTGTCACATAAAATATGACAAGTTATAGTTTTCTTCACAGTTTTCTTGGTTTTTGCTCTATGCAAATAACTTAAATGGATATTACACACTATAGTAGTATTTCTAACCCAGTGCCTATATATTTATATGTACACTGAGTGACCAGATTATTATGATCTCTGAATGCATAATAATCTGGCCACTCAGTGTGTGTGCATGAATTCGTGCATAGGTGGGGTCCGGCCAGCCTGGCCAGGGGGAAGGGACACGGGCGGTTGGCCGGTCTGCCTGCTGGTGGAACTCCTGGTCGAGGGGACAATTTGCATATTAGCCTTTTATTATATAGGATATACACTGAGTGGCCAGATTATTATGCATTCAGAGATCATAATAATCTGACCACTCAGTGTATATTATTTGAATGGAATATAAAAAATAGGTGGTCTGCCACATTTATTCTAAGATAATCATTGTTTAGAATAAATAGAATATTGCTTTTTATACTGTGAAATTATAAGTGCATTAAGTAATAAATTCTGACCAGTAGTCCAAACCTTTCTCAGACTCGGCAATGACTGAACTAAGGCAGTAAGAGAGTATAATGCTTGAAATGTGCAGTTGGCAAGGTGCCTTGACCAAATTCAGAAAACATGTACAACTCCGGGGAATGAACGTGTGGAATTCTAGAAAACTGAACACAATTACAATCGTAAGTTCACATGGGTAATATAATCTTGTTTTAAGAAACAATTTAGATAGACAATTAACTGAGCTTACATGTGGGATTGACTACAGCCTAAATTTTTTCTAGTGTCAAAGCCATATTCTATGTATTTTAAGACATTTTAAATAAGGAGGTACAAATACAGAAAATAGCATTTTACACACACACTACAACAATATATTGAGGTTTGAGATATTGTGATACCCTACTATTTTCTTGCATTTTTATTTACCACTCTTGGGTATTCAGAGGTCATTCTGAGAAAATACCCTTGTAGTAGTTAATTTTGATTAAATAATTAATCGGTTGTTGATTGAGGACAAGAGCACATCTCTTCGTTAAGACGTCCATTCTGAATTACGAACAAATGTATTTCTTTTCATCATTTGCTGCTAATCCCTAAAGCTTTACATTTAAAATAGTTTTGAGCACAATTTAATTAAAAAACATCTGTGCTACTGCAATAGAAATGATACATAAAGTTTTCCAGGACACACTCAAGGAAGTAGGAGAGAAAAAGAGCAACACAGAGGAGAACTTAGCAGTTTGTTTTCTCTTGTGTATTAACTTGAGGGTCTTGGGGAAGGGTTAGGGAAAAGAAGGCAGTTACATTAACTTATGGGCTGGAAATTCTGCTGCATATCCATTGAGGAAAAAAACGCCTTACAAATATTTTTCAAATGATTTAGAGTTGGCTAAATCCAATGCATGTTTTTACCATGCATTCTCCATTAAAATGTTTTAAAAATCAGATTTTTAAAAAGAAAATGTAATCCATATGTTACTGATTCATTCACAGTTATCATATTGTTTTTTGTGAGCAAGTTGGTATCCAAAAACTTTTAGTTTTTTTCAACCAGGAGGTCACATTTTTATAGCACCAAGAAGGACCTTAAATCTGGGAAGTTTCAAATTTCATTTTAAACTCAGAACCCAAGGAATTTGAGTGGGTATTAAACTTGGCAATGTGCCTTCACCCTAGTTAACATATTGATAGAGTTATATATTCACAAACACATGGATAAAAAATGGAGCTGTTAATTCTGTTTTGATATTGATGCTAGATATATTCATTTTAACTTCCTAGTTTGTTTGCCAGGAGGAAACAATCAGCCACTTGTTTTATTATTTTAAAAATTGTATACATTGACCCATACCCTTAAATATACAATAAGTGTTATCAAATATATAACAAAGTTGGTGTATGGAAAATGCATAATTTCCCCTAAGGGTTATTTGCTAATATGGAACACAGGCCTCTCAAATGTGATGAAAGCAAAGACTGTGGGACAATGGGTCATGATGGCTAATTTTATGGGGAACACATGCATACAATATAATTTAAAACACATGCCACAGCAGTTATAGTAAAAGGCTCAGAGAATTAGAAAGGAATTCTGCTTCATAAAAAAAGAAAATAGTTCCCTCTTTCTCCTGAAAAATTGCATTTCTCTGCTAGGAAAAAAGATCCATTCACTAATGGTTTAACAATTGCAAGGCCCACCCACAAGTCTCATATCTATTCCCTCAAATCTCCTTCAGGTATGGCCCATCTACTGCGGTTGACTGTTCAGAGATGTGATATGAAATTAAAAGTAATCAGTCTAACATGTACTTGGCATCTTTCTAAAGCTTCATTTATTACCTGTTTTGAAAGACTAAAATCTTGTGTGTTATTTATTTAAACTCTCTTTTACACAATGTGCTATATGTATTAATACAAATTCCAAGGGAGAGGACAAGTCATTCCGTTTATTCCTTTGTTTCTAGGCAGAAGCTTTAGGCTTAAGGCGAAAACCTTAAGCAAGTTAGACTATTGAATGTGCCATTTTGAAGAGCTTTAATGGTGTCAAGACAATAAACTCCTGAGCAATTGGTTGCAAGTAATCTCATATTCTTTATTAATTCTTTTCCGACCCTTCAAAAGAGAAGTAAAAAAAATCTTTCCTACTGTGATTTAAGCTTATTTCCTCGTTCTTTATTTAATTCTTTATTAAGATGAAGAATAATTTGTTGATAACTTCATTATAACTCTTTATACCTTTTAATATAAATGTTAACCATCAAAATTCAAGCACATGTTAAACGTTTTAATAAAATTGTTATACAAAATGTTGAGAAAGTATAATTTCATATAACAAAATTTAGAATGTTTCCTGTCAATAAACTATTCCAGTTCATTTTACCTTTTACTTTTTTTTGCTTCTTTAGGAATTCAATAATAATGTGTACACAGTTTTTACACAGAAACTTCCAAACTAGAATAGTTATTAAGATAACAGTTTTACAGAAATTTAAAATGCTAGCAACCACTATGGAAAATAGTATGGAGTTTCCTCAAAAACTTAAAAAAATTGAACTGTAGTTTGACCCAGTGATCCTATTTCTATGAATATATCCCAAGTAATCAGAAACACTAATCAGAAAGGATATATGCACCACTATGTTCATTTCAACATTATTTATAACTAGAGGCCCGGTGCATGAAATTTGTGTATGGGGGTGTGTGTCCCTCAGCCCAGCCTGTACCCTCTCCAATCTGGGACCCCTCAAGGGATGTTCAACTGCCAGTTTAGGCCCGATTACATGGGCAGTCAGACATCCCTCTCACAATCCAGGACTGCTGGCTCCCAACTGCTCGCCTGCCTGCTTTCCTGATTGTCCCTAACCACTTCTGCCTGCCAGCCCGATCACCCCCTAACCAATCCCCTGCCAGCCTGTTTTCCCCTAACTGCTCTCCCCTGCAGGCCTGGTCACCCCTAACTGCCCTCCCCTGCAGGCCTAGTCTCCCCTAACTGCCCTCCCCCTGCAGGCCTGGGTCCCACCCAACTGCCCTTCCCTGTAGGCCCGGTTGCCCCCAACTTCCCTCCTCTGCCGGCCTGGTCACCCATAACTGCCCTCCCCTGCAGGCTTCATTGCCCCCAACTGCCCTCCCCTGCTAGCCATCTTGTGTCCACATGGAGGCAGCCATCTTTGACCACATGGGGGCAACCATCTTGTGTGTTGGAGTGATGGTCAATTTGCATATTACTCTTTTATTAGATAGGATAGAGGCCTGGTGCACACTTGGAGGCCAGCTGCTCTGCCCTGAAGCATGTCCTGGATCAGGGTGGGGTTCCCTTGAGGCATGGGGTGGCCTGAGCAAGGGGCCTCTGGTGGTTTGCAGGCCAGCCACGGCCCCTGGCGACCCAAGTGGAGACCCTAGGATCTGGGATTTATTTATGTTCTATAACTGAAACTTTGTAGACTTGAGTGGAGCCAAGGCTCCTGCTTGCTGGTGGCCACAGCCATTTTTGGGGGGGATTTATTTATCTTCCATAATTGAAACTTTGTAGCAGAGGCCAAGGCAGGCAAGGGCTGCAGGAGCTTGGCTTCCTCCATCGCTGGGGGCAACCCAAGCCTCCTGCTTTCTCCAGCTGTGTGGCTGCCACCATTTTTGTTGGGATTTATTTATCTTCTATAATTGAAACTTTGTAGTCTTGAATGGAGGCCTAGGACGGCCAGGATGTGCGGAAAGCTTGGCTTTCTCCATTACTGGGGAAACCCAAGTCTCCTGCTTGCTCTGTGGCTACAACCATCTTGGTTGGGTTAATTTGCATACTTGCATACTTGCTCCTGATTGGCTGGTGGGCATGGCTTGTGGGTGTAGCAGAGTGATAGTTAATTTGCATATTACTCTTTTATTAGATAGGATAGCCAAGATCTGGAAATAGTCCAAATGCCCATCAGTAGATAAGTGAATAAAAAAGCTGGTGTACATGTGGTACATTTATATAGAATACTACTTGGCCATAAAAATGAAGGACATCTTACCTTTTGGGGCAGCATGGATGGACCTGAAGAGTATTATGCTAAGTGAAATAAGCCAGTGAGAGAAAGACAAGTATCACATGATCTCACTCGTGTAGAATCTAATGTACAAAATAAACTGAGGAACAAAATAGAAACAGAGGCATGTATTGATATGGAACACTTTCCAAAGTATATTATTGAATAAAAAGGCAAGGTAAGTAATCATATATACCTGTGATTCCATCACTGTTTTTTAAAAGGTAGGTAAACAGACATCTATAATTAGGTTTTGTGTTATACAGGCTAATTCTTGTAATGGTGAGGGGAAATGGAGCACTGGGGAAAGAGGTGGGAGGAAGACTTCCTTTTTTTTTTTTTTTTACCTATATACCTTTTATCATTATTTTGAATTTTTATCATTTATGAGTACTACCTGTTCTAAACAATGTGAATTTTTCACCATGCATATGCATTATATATTTGAAATAATGGAATAATAATGCTCATTCCATCTGGTCCTTTCAATTCCATTCATTCTGCTCTACCTTTTCTTTTGTTCATAGAAATGGTCACACCTAACTTATAGAATTTTTTTATATATTATATTCTTATTTACTCTTTATATACCCCTGGCTAAATACCATGACAACAGAGATTTAGGACTGGTTTGCTCTGCAAGCATAACACCCTAGAGGAACATATGGCTCACCTGGGGTGATCTGTAAGTATTTGTTCTGTGAATAATTTTTTAAAAAATTTATCTCAAACGCAGATTATACAGACTTCCAATCTCATCAAATCGTGGAGAAACCAAACTAGTTATAACTTGTGGGCATTTTGTTTTAGGAACACATGGGTTTATTTCTACAGTAACTTTAAATGGCTATCTTAGAAACTAAAAATCAGTTTTTGCAATACTTGTATTATATACACATAGGTAGTGATAATGGCTCCTAGAGGAAGAGTTTTGTGTAAGAATGGGATGGGAAAGAAGAAGTCTATATGCCTGTATTAAGTGCAAAGTTTAGAGAGGAAGTGCCTTACTTAAGTGCCTTATTCTTTAGAAAAAGAAATGGAGACTTTGCCAGAAAGAAGTGGTAACTTAGGAAAGATTCTTCCTCAGGCACTTAAAGCAGACATGAAAGCGACCTATAGTAATGAGCTCAATCAATGAATGGACAAAAATAAACATGGAGCAAATTAATAAACATAAAGCAAATTAATAAACATAAAGCAAATTAATAGACACGTGGTGCAACTTAGTATTAAAAGGATGTAATTAGAAACTATATAATAATATGGAACACTAGAGACCTGGTGCCTGAAATTTGTACACAGAGGGGGTTTGTCCCTCAGCCCAGCCTGCATCCTCTCCAATCTGGGACATCTCTCTCACAATCCAGGACTGCTACCTCCCAACTGCTCACCTGCCTCTGCCTGATTGCCCCTAACTGCTTCTGCCTGCCAGTCTGCTCACCCCCTAACCACTCCCCTGCCAGCCTGATCGATGCCTAACTGCTCCCCGGCTGGCCCAATTGCCCCTAACTACCCTCCCGTCAGCCTGGTCACTCCTAACTGCCCTCCCCTGCAGTCTGGTCTCCCTTAACTGCCCTCCCCTGCAGGCCTGATGTCCCCCAGTTGCCCTCCTGTGCTGGCCCAATCACCCCTAACTGCCCTCCCTGCTGGCCTGATCACCCACAACTGCCCTCCCCTGCAGGCCTGGTCTCCCCCAATTGCCTACTCCTACAGGCCTGGTGCCCCTCCCCCCCCACGGCCCTCCCCTGCAGACCTGCCCCCCCCAACTGCCCTCCCCTGCAGTCCTGGTGTTCCCAACTGCCTTCCCCTGCTGACCTGGTCTCCCCAACTGCCCTCCTCTGCTGACCTGGTCAACTCTAACTGCCCACAACTGCCCTCCCCTGCAGGCCATCTTGTGGTGGCCATCTTGTATCCACATGGGGGCAGCCATCTTTGACCACATGGGGGCAGCCATCTTGTGTCTTGGAGTGGTGGTCAATATGCATATTACTCTTTTATTAGATAGGATGTTCTCTATAGATTACAAGTAAAAAGCATATAACAAAATAGAATATTTTGTCATTCAATTTTTTTTCAATTCCAGTTCTATAAATATAGTCATCTATATAAAAATAGAGAGATGTTATACCCACTAAAAATAATAGCAGTAGTTATATCCAGATAATAAGATAATTTTAATTTTCTTCATGTGATAGTATTTTAAATATGAGTAAAATATTGTAAAAATGGATGCATCTATTCCTATAACATAGGTGTGATGGATGTTTAAATTTCTTTTAAAAATAGATTTGACTACCTGTAACTATTTTCTCTCTTTTCCACGTCCAGTGTGACGAGAGAGTGGGTCCAATTCCTGAGTAGAGGCAGCTGGGGATTGAGAAATAAAAGAAAGAGACAAGACACAGAGATAGAAAGAAAAGCTGGGGCCGGGTGGACTGCTGCTCTCTTCTGATGGAGAGACAGTGACCCAGAGCCAATGCAGCATGTTTATTTTATACCCCAAATACCAGGAAGTTTCACCAAAAGGTCAAGACAAAAGGAGATTATTTGCATTCTTGAGTAGGCCCTGAGTATTCCTAGTGCTAGGCTGGATTTAGATATCAAAACCCACTCCCCCACACCATGGGCTGAAATGAAGGTCAAGCTGACAATACCCTTGCCCTTTTGGGAAGGTGTGTTCCCAGGGCGTGGAGCTTTGCTGATGCCACTGGGTTCAGCTAACAATAATTAAAGAATGCCCATGTGCCGTCCCAGGGGGCCCTCTACATCTCCCCCTTTTTCATTTTTAAATGTAGCTTGTGGACATCTAACTGGAACCTTCAGACTTGAGATCGCAGGAGCTTGCTGATGACTGAAAAAAAGCAGGATAAGATTAGTAGTACACAAAGGAATCCAATTAGGTACCAGGCGATGTTTTTTAATATATTCCATGGATTAAATTCTTTTAAATCATCCAGCAATTCTTTTGCCAGTTTTGCTGGCGATATAATTCATCATGACTATTCTGAATGGATTGCACATGTTAGTGTAGTCACGCTAGGTCTATACTGATATTATTATGATGCCACATTGGGTGCCAGATGTAACTATTTTCTCTCTTTTCCGTGTCCAGCATGATGAGAGAGTGGGTCCAATTCCTGAGTAGAGGTGGCTGGGGATTGAGAAATAAAAGAAAGAGATAAGACACAGAGATAGAAAGAAAAGCTGGGGCCAGGGGGACTACTGCCTTTTTCTGATGGAGAGACAATGACCCAGAGCCAATGCAGCATGTGTATTTTATACCCCCAGATATCAGGAAATTTCACCAAAAGGTCAAGACAAAAGGAGATTATTCTTGAGTAGGCCCTGAGCATTCCTGGTGCTAGGCTGGATTTAGATATCAAGACCCACTCCCCCACACCATGGGCTGAAATGAAGGTCAAGCTGACAACACCCTTACTCTTTGGGCAAGGTGTGCTCCCAGGGCATGGTGCTTTGCTGACACCATTAGGTTCAGCTGACAATAATTAAAGAATGCCCATGTGCCTTCCCAGGGGGTCCTCTACAGCTACCTATTTCAGTAAGCATCATTTAGTTTTTGCTTTATATTTTAACTATATCAGTACAAAACATACTTAAAAACCTATGTTTTTAATTGAAAGGTGCTAGAATGGCACAATACAGATGCATGGTGTTTGAGAAGTGTCAAGGAATTTTTTTATTCAAAGGAAATTTTAGTCTGGCCAAGAAGACAAGACACATGTGAAATAACAATTAAAAATACTAGATATTAGCTGTATGAGACAGTGAAATTGTGTAGATATATCAGATTTTATAGGAGAGAAAGATCACTGTTGCTTAGAGAAGCATAGTCACTTTGAGGAATGGGTATGAATTAGTTACAGGAAAAGAAAAGAACCTAACCTTCCAAGTAGAAAGACTGCTGTGAGCAAAGGAACAGATTAAGAAAGTTAGGAGACACTTTCACTCCTAGATGACAGTCTTGGATGATAACAGTAGCATACAATTTGCAAAGTAATTTTGCAGACACAGACAGATAGAAGTAGATATAGCTGGAGGCAGGCTGAAGATGGAGAGTGTAGACCCTGGAGACAGACAGATAGGTTTTCAAATCCTAGCTTTGCCACCGCATGATGTGACCCAGAGAGTCAAATTTTAAGGCAGTAATGCCTAAAGTGAGGGTTGTTGTGAGCATTACAGGAGAGAGCATGGGGGAATCGCCTAAACACTGTACTTGCCTCATAGTAGTCACTGAGTAGAGAAGTAGGTGGCCTACTTCTGCCTATCTATGCTATCCTCACAATGCTTCTGTGGGGTACCAGAAAGAATGATTAGCTTCATTTTGTAGGTAGGAAAACTGAGTCTCAATCAGTAAAGCTAACAAGTGGTGGACTTTGGTCATATGACGTTTAATTCTGTGAGAATGACTTTCCATGATGACTAGAACTATATACACAAAAAGAGAACCGTGATGTGAGATTTTTTGTAGAGATCAGTTGTTTGGTCCTCCTGAGGTTTCATAGGATACAATTTCACTTGATGGACTCACCACAATCCAGTCTGCTTCCCCAGTTTGTAGGCCTATAAAACATGATTTTCTGGGCACATGGAGTACATCAGCCTTTCAGAAACAAATTCACATTAATTAATTTCACAAGGGGAGTTTTTTGAGAAGAAGACTTTCTTAAATATCTTGATAAAGTTAGTGCCTGGCATAGGACCTGAAACAAAACAAACTGTCAATACATTTCATTTGCTCTTAAGACCATTATGATAATTTGTTAATCTATAATAATAAAAGGGTAATGTGCTAATTAGACCGGACATCTTCTGGATGTCATTCCGGATGTCCTTCCTGACGAAGCTGGGGCCGGAGGGAAGCCAGCCTGGGTCCCAGTTGCCTGCCGGCGGCCAGAGGAGGGAAGTTCGGGTCCCAGGTGCCAGAGGGAAGCCGGTGCTGGCAGTGGGTAAATGAAGGCCTACTCTTGCACGAATTTTCATGCATCGGGCCTCTAATTTATTATAAAAATACTAGAAGCCCAATGTACGAAGATTCGCACTAGAATGGGCTTTCCTTTCCCTGGCTGCTGGCACCACCTTTCCTCTCCAGCCCAGCCCCTTTCTGCTCATGCCTTGGAGCCACCTCTTTCTGCTCCGTGAGCCTCCTCTTTCCGCTCTGGCCCCGCCTTCTCACGCTGCCCAAAGGTCCTGAGAGACATGGGTGGGGCAGAACGCCTGCTTCGTCACCATGGTGATGACACAAGCATCCCACCTCCATCACTCAGCGCCTGTGTATGCAAATTAACCGCCATCCTTGTTGGGTTAATTTGCATATCACTCCTGATTGGCTAGTGGAGTAGTGGTGGACCGGTCAATGTATATGTTTGTCTATTATTAGGTAAGATAAATGTCAGAAGTCTTGATTTTATAATCTCTGAAAAAAGAAATACGTGAAATGAAACAAGATTCAGAAGGACACTCTCTGAGCATACCATTCCGAGCAGGGACATTGAGCCATTCAGGTATTTATTGGCTTGAGTCCTGATGCACTCAACCCCATAAGAGAGGTGCCCAGAACTTTTATCAGTGCTTGACCCCACACGCTTTCTCATTCTTAAGAATTATTTTTCATCTCTGATCATCGCCGCTTTGCATTGATTTTCTAGTTAAACTTTCAATGGCACCTTGCTTCCAGTATCTGTGGGGGTTATTTTGCTATCTCTGCCCTTCATCTGCTGAAGTAGTTTCAACATTTTTACTTCTGAAAGCAAACAGTGGGTGATATTCAATCACTAGCATCCTGGTTATAAAGCCTCCCCTCCCCTCCCACTCAGAGAAGATCAGAATGCCCCTAAATAAGACTGACATTTCAGGATAACCTTGACTTCTCTGTAACTTATAAACAAAAGTAAATCATTTGCAAACTTTGAACTATGAATAGTAACAAGTTGCTTGCAACAGAGCTCACAACAGATTGTGACACACCATTGGATCTTGACCTCTGTGTCTAGTGGAGAAAATAGGTGGTTGTTTTGATCTCTTGAATTTCTAATATTAAGAGGATAGTAACACACATAGGGAATACACGGTTTTAATTTGACTTATCTGACATAGAAAGTAAATTTTGTATCACAAGGTAAACCTCTTTCCTTAAACTTTTAAAGGAAGGAGAAACTGTATCAACTATTTATCAGTGGGCTATTTTTCCTATGTCTAGATAAAAGAGGAGGAAAGAAAAAGACATGATTATTTTGAAAGTTTATGAGTCTGAATTGTATTTACAAAAAAATTAGAAAGAAAGAAAAAGAATATAAACAAACGTTATCTTCCTAGGCTCTTTAGGCTTTCAGAACACTAAATATAAACCCTCATCTCAGAGCTCTCATTTTTTCCATTAAGTAAGGAGCTTCTAATTCCAGCAGAAGGTTGAGCTATGATGATCTGACTTTGAGCAGCACTTGTATTTTCTCATCCTCTCCTTGTATTTGTGGGTCAAAAGAGAAATCATTAGGGATTTGTATTTCCTGTCTCATCTTTTCCTTCCTCCTTTCTTAAAACTTTGTGGGAAATCAACTTTATATAATGCTGAAGAAAGCTGTGTGTACTAACTTCTGCAAAATCCTCCATAGTTCTTATGTATTTCCAACTAGTCTTTTCTCCCAGGGCAAAGAACAGAATGAATCTTAATAAGGAAGAGAAACCACATGCTATGCAATGCTTTATAACCTCCCTCCTGATTGAATAAGGGTTATATTGTTTTAATTTCCTTATTTATTTATAACCATTGCTTTGAAAACTGCCTATTCTCTGCATTCCCTACTCCAATGGGAGAAGAAATGTAAATGAATTTATTTACTAAACATCATCACTTCAGGTATTTGCATCTATAGCCTTGGCAGTTTCATTTTTATTTCTAAACTGTAAAATATTTCATTTTTATTTTATTTTTTATTAAACGTATTGGGGTGACATTGGTGAATAAAACCATAAGGTTTCAAGTGCACAACTCTATAACACATCAACTATATACTGCATTGTGCATTCACCATCCAAAGTCAAGTCTCTTTCTGCCACAATTTACCCCTACTTTGCCTTCTTTCATTTACCCCTACTTCCCTTTCCCTCTAGCAATCATCTGTGTCTGTTTTTTTTTTCCTTAATCCCTTCATCTTTTTATTCACCCAGTCCCCAACCTCCCTCCTCTCTGACAGCTGTCAGTCTGTCCTTTGTATTTATGAGTCTGTTTTTATTTTGTTTGTTAGTTTATTTTGTTCATTAGATTCCTCATATAAATTAAATCATGTGGTATTTGTCTTTCTCTGACTGGCTTATTTCACTTAGCATAATATTCTCCAGGTCCATTCATGCTATCATATATGGGGAAGCATGGGACTTGGTTGGAAGGTCTGTAAGGAGGATTCTCTGAAAGGTTGGGGCCTCTGAGGAGACCTTGCCAAAGGTGGAAGCCCCTACCTTGACTTTTCCAAACAAGTCCAGTCCCCCAGGGTGTTTTGCTAGAATCTCTGTTTAGTCTTTAAAGACCTGACCTTGTAGAAGTATATACTTTCTTAAGGATACGTGCCCTGCTGATTGTATCTAGAGGTTAATTTGAGTTCAAGTTGTTTTTACAATAAAAAAACAACTAGGCAGGCAAACAGGACTGCTTTTACTACTGAAGTAAAAGAGTCCCTTAGCCCTCTCTTTCACAGAAACCTTTGTCAGAGTAATCTGTTCATCCGTTGCTCAGGGTCTGCTGGTACATCCTGGCAGTCACATAAGGTAAGATTTCCTTATTTTTTATGGCCAAATAGTATTCCATTGTGTAAATGTACCACAGCTTTTTATCCACTCATCTACTGATAGGCACCTGGGACACTTCAGATCTTGACTATCCTAATAAAAGAGTAATATGCAAATTGGCCATACCTCCGCTACACCCACCAGCCATGCCCACCAGCCACACCCACCAGCCAATCAGGAGGGAATATGCAAATAAGCCCAACCGAGATGGCTATAGCCACAGAGAGCAGGAGGGAGGCTTGGATTTCCCTGGCAATGGAGGAAGCCAAGCTTTCCACCTGCCCTTGCTGGCCCAGGACTCCATTCAGTGCTACAAAGTTTCAATTATAGAAGATAAATCCCAACAGAAATGGCTGCCACCACGAAGCGAGCAGAAGGTTCAGGCTACAAAGTTTCAATTGTAGAAGGTGAATAAATCCCAGATCCCGGGGCTTCCACTTGGGTTGCCAGGGGCGTGGCTGGCCTGCAAACCACCACAGGTCCCTCACCCAGGCTGCCCCACACCCCAACGGAACCCCCCACCCTGATCTGGGACACCCTGCAGGGCAAACCAGCTGGCCCCCACCTATGCACAGGCCTCTATCCTATCTAATAAAAGAGTAATATGCAGATTGACCATCACTCCAACACACAAGATGGCTGCCCCCATGTGGTCAAAGATGGCTGCCCCCATGTGAACACAAGATGGCCACCACAAGATGGCCAGCAGGGGAGGGCAGTTGGGAGGAGCCAGGCCTGCAAGGGAGGGCAGTTATGGATGATCAAGCCTGCAGGGGAGGGCAGTTAGGGGTGACCAGCCCTGCAGGGGGGGAAGTTAGGGGTGACCAGGCCTGCAGGGGAAGGCAGTTAGAGGCAAACAGGCTGGCAGGGGAGCAGTTAGGCATCAATCAGGCTGGCAGGGGAGTGGTTAGGGGGTGATCAGGCTGGCAGGCAGAAGCGGTTAGGGGCAATCAGGAAGGCAGGCAGGCGAGCAGTTGGGAACCAGCAGTCCTGGATTGTGAGAGGGATGTCCGACTGCCCGTTTAGGTGTAATCGGGCCTAAACGGGCAGTCGGACATCCCTCGAGAGGTCCCAGATTGGAGAGGGTGCAGGCTGGGCTGAGGGACACCCCTCCCCCCATGCACGAATTTCATGCACCAGGCCTCTAGTAATAAATAACACTGCAATGAACATAGGGATGCAGATAGTCTTTCAAATTAATACTTTGGCTTTCTTTGGATATAGTCCCAGAAGTGGAATCACTGGGTCATAAGGCAGCTTTGTTTTCAATTTTTTGAAGGAACTCCGTACTGTTTTCCACAGTGGTTGCACCAATCTACATTCCTACCATTAGTGCATGAGGGTTCCCTTTTCTTCACATCCTTGCCAACACTTGTTAGGGATATATAGTCATTCTGACAGGTGTGAGTTGATATCACATTTCTCTTATGATCAGTGATACTGAACATTTTTTTTTCATATGTCTATGGTCATCTGTATATTCTCTTTAGAGAAGTATCTATTCAGGCCTTTGTCTATTTTTAATTGGATTGTTTGTCTTTTGGTGTTGAGCTGTTTGGGTTCTTTATAAATTTTATCAATTAAAGCCTTATCAGATGTATCATTGGCAAATATGTTCTCCCACTCAGTATGTTGTCTTTTCATTTAGTTGATGGTTTCCATTGCAGTGCAAAAGCTTTTTAGTTTGATGTAGACCCATTTGTTTAACTTTTGTTTCTCTTGCCTAAGGGGATATATCAGAAAAACTATTACTGCAAGAAATATCCTAGATATTACTGACCATGTTTTCTTCTAGGATTTTTAAGGTTTCATGACTTACATTTAAGTCTTTAATCCATTTTACGTTTATTCTTATGTATGCTGTAAGATGGTCCAGTTTCATTTTTTTTGCATGTATCTGTCCAATTTTAAATCTTTCATTTTGAATAAAGAATCATCTTCAGCCAAGAATGAGGACATTAAATGTCTTTTCATCTCAAGCAGTCAGTGTAAGTCTGCCTATTAAGTAGTTCAGAGCCTTGACCTTTTTTCCTCTTCAAGGTTGTTTCCTCTATTGCAGTGTCTGGGCAGATGTGGCAAGGGGTGGCATTTCCTTATGGCTATTCCTAACAGATAATGAAATAGAAATATAACTTTATAGGATTTTCTGGAACAAACACTAAAGAATAGGCATGCATATTTCATTATGTAAAACCAAAAAAATGTTTCTGATTGTTACAGTGAAAAAGGTAATAATAGATATTGAAAAGGTTGAGGATTTTAATGACATTTTTGCATTCATTATATTCCCTATTTTCTTTTTTTAATTAGATAAGTGACTCCTGGGAGAAAAAGGACAGGAAATTAAGGAACAAATATGAGAAAAGTAGAGAAAGGCACATGAAGATCCAAGACGCAGGGTGAGAAGTCCTGTGTCTCCAGGTCCATGGGGACAATGCTTTTCCATATACAAAGCCGGTCAAGGTGCTCAGTGAACAAAAGAGGGAATGTATTCCTTAGAAGCAGAAAGGAAGGGAAGAGTCCTGAGGTTACAGCTTTCTTTTAAGGCAGTTGTAGTCTCAGATGACTTTTTCCTTCTCTATTTCTGAAGATATTAGAAACACATGATCTTAGCTTTCCAAGCAACTACAGACACTGTTTCGATGAGCCAGTTCAGTGCTTCTCCCCAGGGCTCTCCTGACAGAGACCTCACCATGACCCTGATTTAGCCTCAGGGTAGTTCTAATTAACTTAGACAGATTTGTGGGCGGCATCTGAGGAGACAAAATTTAAAATGACACAAACCCTAACCTACCCACAACTTATTCTAACACCATGGAAACTTTACAAGAAAGGTGGGGGGTTTTGTGGCCAACCAGTCTCATCTGTGGTGCTCATCCTAGTCAACCTCATGCATTAACAAAAATGAAATAGCTCTGACTACCAACCTGGTTTATTCAGTTATCTTTATCCTGTTGCAGGCCTGCTTCCCCTTGTCTCTCCATGTAATTACTTCTAAGTGTGCAAGTCAATTAAGTTTAGTCAATTTATAAAGCTGTGAAACCCTTCACAGTCCAGTTTTAGAAAAATTTCTTTATCCTAAATAGTTCTTTCCTAGTTGTTTGCAGCTAATCCACAGGCAACCACTCAGCTGTTTTCGGTATCTTGAGATTCAAGTAGGATTTTGGGGAAATTTCATATAAATTGAATGATATGATATATAGTCTTTTGTGCCTGGATTCTTTCAATTAGCATAATTTTAGACATAATTCATATTGTAGATATTTCAGTAATTCGTTCATTTTTATTCAGTATTCATTGAATAGATATTTGCTGCATTTTTTTAGTCCATTCACCATATGATGAACATTTGGATTGCTTCAAGTTTTAGCTATAAAAATAGTGCTGCTATGAACATTTATGTACATGTATTTGCATGAGTGTATGTTTTTACTTCTCTTGGGTAGATACTTAGAAATTGTTGACTCTAACAATATGTTTAACTTTTTCAGAAGTTAGTAATCTGGTTTTTGCTAGCAATGCCTGTGTCTTCTAGTTTTTTTATATCCTTGCCCACACTTGATACTGACATTTGTTTAGATTATAGCCATTCTAGTAGGAATGTAGTAGCATCTTCTTGCATTTCCAAAATGATTTCTGGTATTAACTATCTTTACTGGTATATGTGGTTAATATTCATCCATTTGATATGTTGTTGTATTCATTTTTTAAAGATGTATTGGTCTGCTTTTTTCTTGTGATGTTTCTTTCTCTTTCTCCCCCTCTAAAATCAATAAAAATACATTTTAAAAATAAAGACAGTTGGAATAAATCCTTTATTTTAATCTCACCACTGCTGCTGCCATTTCTGCCATTCAAAGCTGGTGACTGCCTTGATCTCATTTTCATGATCACTTGCTTCCCTCAACAATTTTATTTTTATTTTTTTGAAATGTGTTTTATTGATTTCAAGAGAGGAAAGGAGTGGGAGAGAAGGATAGAATCATCAGTGATGAGAGAGAATCAATAATTGGCTGCCTCCTGCATGCCCCACACTAGAGATCGAGCCCACAAACCCAGGCATGTGCCCTGACCAGGAATCAAACCCTGACCTCCTGGTTCTTAGGTCCACTGAGCCACACTATTCTAGTACCTATTGTCTCTGTTGAGAGGTTACCAATCTTATTGTTGTTCTGTGTATGTGATGAGTCTTCTCCTTTGGCTTTCAAAATTTCTTTTCTTCTTTTGCTTTCTACAATTTGACTATGATGGTTCTAATTGAGGATTTTATTGTACTGATCCTTACTGGGAATTTTCGAACTTCTTGGATATGTAGATTGATATTTTAAAATAAAATTTGGGAAAAATTTACCCATTATTTCTTTAAATATTTTTATTACCTTATGTCTTCTCTACTCTTTTTTTTAATATATATTTTTATTGATTTTTTACAGAGAGGAAAGGAGGGGTATAGAGAGTTAGAAACATCGATGAGAGAGAAACATCGATCAGCTGCCTCCCGCACAACCCCCACTGGGGATGTGCCTGCAACCAAGGCACATGCCCTTAACGGGAATCGAACCCGGGACCCCCGAGTCCGCAGGCCGACACTCTATCCACTGAGCCAAACCGGTCAGGGCTATCTTCTTTACTCTTATCAGAGAAAAACGTGCCTTGTTTTCCCCCATTTCTAGTGGGAGTAGGGCCCTTGGGATACCATTAGAAGAAGCATTACCAGTGGCCCCCAGCAGAGGATGAGGTATTATGGAAAGCTTTATTTCCATGGAATTACACCCCTAGGTTTCCAAAGCCCCATTTCCCTTAGTCCAGCCATCGAAGAAGTATAGTTGGGGTTTCAGTAAAGCTAGAAACAAGGCCAGTGTCCAGAGTTTCCTTTCCAAGTTGGAGCTGGGTCCAGTTAAGCCTCAGGCTAGTTGTAGTCCATTAGTTCATTGTATGTGGGGTCCACATGGCCATCACCCACATGGGCAAAGGCAAGGAAGCAGGATTAAAAGAGCCCACAAGCCAGGATTCAAGAGGAACAAGATCAAAAGAGAGCAAGCTTCTTTGTTTAGGGCAGTGGTCAGCAAACCGCGGCTCGTGAGCCACATGCGGCTTTTTGGCCCCTTGAGTGTGGCTCTTCCACAAAATACCACGTGCGGGCGTGCACGTATAGTGCGATTGAAACTTCGTGGCCCATGCGCAGAAGTTGGTTTTTGGCCGGGGCAAGTCTATTTTGAAGAAGTGGCGTTAGAAGAAGTGGGGGTGTCGGTCGTTCGGTCAGGCGATGGGAGATGTGCAGGCGGCCGCAGGGCAGCACCGGGGAGGCGCGCGATTTTTTCGTGCCCGAGTTGCATGAGCCGGTCAGCCAGCATGTCATGTGCAGTGGTTAGTGCTGGTCGCGTCCGCAAATCGCGCGTGGGTGTCAAAGGTACCTACTCGAAGCATAAAGTGACCTGTCTTTTTCCAACCAGCTGCAAATCCTACAGGTATTTCTGTCATCAGTTTAAGAATTGTAATTATTTTGTGTTGGTGGCTTTATTATTATAAAAAGAAACATATTTAGGTGCCCTGTTTGACATGGCTACAAAGAAGAAGCAAAGAAAAACGGAAGACGAAAACAGTGAATTTAAAGTTGAATGGACTGAGACTTTCGCGTTTATTCAAAACTTAAATGGCCTTCCGACCTGTCTTATTTGTCAGGAAAAATTGGCGCATAACAAGAAATCAAATTTGGAGACACTTTACAACTAAACACGTGTCATTTAGTACTAAATATCCTGTTGGTGATGCAAGGAAGAAAGCAGTTGAGGCACTTCAGAAGAGTCAAGAAAAATCAAGTTCTGTATTTAATTACTGGATGCAATCTTCCAACAATGTTAATATTACAAGTTTTGCGGTTAGTCAAGATATTTCTAAGAGAGGAAAACCATATACAGACGGCGAATACATAAGAAGTTGTTTTATAAATGCATCCGAAGAGCTATTTCGGGATTTTAAGAACAAAGCAGATATTTGAAAAAACAAAAAATAAAGAATTACCATTGTCTGCTAAAACAGTGAAAGATCGAATAGTCAACCGACCAGCAAGTGGAAGATCTTAAATTGGTTTCAGCTTTATCAATAGCAGTTGACGAGTCTTATGACATAAATGATAACAGTGCAAATTTCACTTTTTGTACGATTTATTTCATCTACAGGTCCTAAAGAAGAACTTTCAGTATTATTGCCACTCAAAGGTCAAACATGTGGAGAGGATATAGCAAATGCTATCATTGAGTGCATTGAAAAACATCACATTCCACTCGATAAAATTGTCTCAATTTCAACAGATGGGGTGAAAAGTATGACTGGCATAAGAAACAGGTTTGTTGCTATTTTGAAAGAAAAAATTAATCACAAGATACTTACTTACCATTGCATCATTCATCAAGAAGTGCTTTGTGCGAAGACATTTCCAGAAGAAATTTGCAAAGTTATGGAATTGGTGATTAACATTATCAACTCCATTATAGCTAAAGCTCTTAATCATCACCAATTTAAAGAATTTTTAGTTGAAATGGAGAGTGAGTATGCAGATCTGCTGCTGCATAACAAGGTACGTTGGTTATCAAGAGGAAATGTTCTGAAACGTTTCGCTTCCTTATTAACAGAAATTAAAGCATTTCTTCTTGAGAAGGGTGTTCACTATCCAGAACTAACGAACGATCAGTGGATCCAAATATTTTATTTCATGGTAGACGTTACGTCTCATCTAAATCAGCTTAATCGTAAACTACAGGGAAAAGGAAACAGAGTTTTTTCCATGTTAGAAGTTATTTCATTGGAAAACAAATTATCTCTTTTTGCTCAAGATTTTGAAAGACAAACTTTGATTCACTTTCCAAGCCTGTTGAAATATTGCCAATAAAATAATTCTGACATTGACATTTGCTATTTCAAAACAACACTTTTAAATATGAGGGAAGCTTTTCTCAACAGGTTTCAGGACTTCAGAAACAGCAAAGCGACGTTAGCCTTTGTTAAAAAACCTCTTACTGCTACTGTAACAGAATTAAATTTTTCTCCCTTTAATATTGACATTGGCAACTTTGAAATTCAGTTGCTGGATTTAAAAAACAAAGAATTGTGGAGCTCGAAATTTGAACATCTTTGTGCTGATATAATAATATTGGAGAAAAACAAATGTGAACTTAGTTCACAGCACACGTGGTCTGCTTTGAAAGACCTGGAGAAGGAAGATATGTTGATTTTTAACACCTGGAATAGTATTCCTGACTCATATAATCAACTGAAAAAACTAGCGTTTGCTGTTCTTTCCTTATTCGGGTCTACATATTTATGCGAACAATCACTTTCAAGCATGAACCTTATCAAGAGTAAATTGAGAAGTCGTCTTATTGATGAGAACCTGGAATCATGCCTAAAATTAAAAACAACAACATACACACCTGACTTACCCAAACTTTCCAAGGAGATGCAAGGCCATTGTTCACATTAGTGTTTGTCAGTCATTGTCATGATTTAATTTTATGGATAGTGTAAGGTAAATTCTAAGGAATTTAATTTTATCAATAAATAATATCATTATTAAGTATGATATCAAGTTTTATTCAATGTACCTATAGTTTAACTAAGACTTAAAACTTTAAGTAAAGTTTATTAAGTTAATTTTAGGGAACGTCGTGGAGTGAAAGAAGATGTAGTGTTGAGGATTGAGAAAGGTATGTTGAGATGGTTTGGACATATAGAGAGGATGAACGAAAGGAGAGAGACGAAACACGTATACAGGATGAGTGTGGATGGGAGAGTTGGAAGGGGTCGACCTCCGGGAACGTACCTCAGTCAGATTGAGGACGTTTTTAGCAAAGGCCAGCTTAGGAGTACCCTAATTAAGTTAATAACAATGTACCTACCTATATAGTTTAAGTTTAAAAAATTTGGCTCTCAAAGGAAATTTCAATCGTTGTACTGTTGATATTTAGCTCTGTTGACTAATGAGTTTGCTGACCACTGCTTTAGGGGATTATATATTCCAAAATTCTACATGCTTGCACTGGCCACGCCCATTCTGGCCAACCATGTCTGTCCCCGGTTTGATTGACAGGCAGGTATCTTCCCTGTGTCATCCCAGCTTTATTGGACATGCATCTGTCTTCCCTTTGTCCAGTTCCGTTCCCCCAAAGTTTTGCAGGGAACATGCCTATAATGTCTGGCCTTCCCTTTGTTCCTTTTCTATTATTAATAATTAGTTAATTACAATGATATCATTTATGGTACTCTCACAAGAAATACTTTGATATTTTTTATGTTGTAATACATGTCTCTGAGGCTCTGTTAAATTTTCTTAAACCTTTTTTCTCTTTATTATTCACAATGGGTATTTTCTATTTAGCTATCATCAAGTTCACTGGTTATTTCTTATTTGTGCCAACTCTCAAATATAGCTTTTGCTTACTTTTTAATAGCGTCTATTCTTCCATTGAATTTTATTATTTGTTGGGTCATTGTCATCATATTTTTCTTAAGTTATTTAAACAAGAGTTC
Source organism: Corynorhinus townsendii (assembly GCA_026230045.1). NCBI lineage: Eukaryota > Metazoa > Chordata > Mammalia > Chiroptera > Vespertilionidae > Corynorhinus > Corynorhinus townsendii. The sequence goes on from JAPDVU010000004.1 coordinate 27,567,241, forward strand.
TTTTAATTTTTTTCAATATACTTATAATAGCTGCTTTGATCATTCTGTTTGCCAAATCCAACATTTGGGCTCACTCGGAATTAGTTTCTCTTTAATTCCTGCATATGGGTTACATTTTTCTGTTTCTTTGCAAGTTTTAATTATTTTAGTTTGAAACTGGACATTTTAGATAATATTCAAGAAATTATGGATTTTAGTATTCCGTAGTCCATCTCTGATTCTCTCATTTCTAGGATCTCCATGTTAAATTTCTAGTCCCTTGAACTACTGCCTTCAACAAGTGGAATCAGGATTCAGGTGAACAGACCTGTGTGCTTTTCCTGTTTGATAATTTTATGAATAGTGCGACTGGGAATGGAGTTATTGCACTCTCTTTAAAAACAAGTCAATCCCTGCCAGCGGTGAAGTTCTTGGTTTTCGTGGCCAACTTTGCCCTGGTATTACCCCATTAGAGCTGTGAGAAGGAGATGAGAACAACTCCAGACAAGAATGCTACAGATTCCCAATCTTACTTGATGGACAGTAGTTTTTAATAAACAATTCTTAATATTTTTGTGCCCTTGGTTGATATGCATAACCCTTAGTCTGTTTGTTCTTGAAAATTTTGTCAGTTTTATTTTATTTTTTTTAATTGAAAGAGAGAACTTGCTGACCTTTTTATTTTACTATCCCTAAAAGATCTGACACCTGACTTGCTTTTAAACAGTAACTAACTTCAAAAGCTTAAGAATGCTAATTACCTGAAAATTAATGAATTAAGTATGGTTGGTTAACAGTTGCCACAGATTATTTGTATTTTGGTATATCAGGAGATGGAGTCTTTGTCACTTTCCCACCCTCTCCTCACTCCCTTCTCCACCAAGTCCCTTAAATTTAGAAGGCTCTCTGAGAATGATGACTTATAGAATACAACTAAAGTGACTCAGCCAAGTTCAGGGCCTCGGACTTAAGATATTAGCAGATGTCACTTTCTTGTTTGAAACACAGCTGCTATTCTGTGAGGGAAAAGTAGCACTGTGGAGAGATCTGGTGGAAAGGCACTAAAACACCTGGCCAATAGCCTCAACAGAGCATCAACTTGCCAGCCACTGTGTAAGACATCCTGGAAGTGCATTATCTCGGCCCACCTGAGATACCCCAGTTAACTCAGTCTGTAGCAGAGATGAACCCTTGCTGCCAAATTCTTCCCAATCTGTAAATTTGTGAGCAACATAAATGATGATTGTTGTTTTAAATCATTAAGTATTTGAATGGTTTGTTACATAGCCATAAATAACTGGAACATTAATTTTCTGCCTTCTTGAGGAATGGGATTTGGGGCTTAAAGCTAAGATCAGTTATTATAATATCCATTTATCATCTATCTAGCAAGTGAGATTTTCATAGCCACAAAATTGAATTGCAAAAATATAACCTAAAAATAAGTCTGTGTAAGTTTAACTTGTTATCTTGGGTAGAAAGTGGCTATGGTATTGAGGAATGAAAATGTTCATCCTGGGGATAGTAGAGCAAAAATGGGGGAGGGATGTAATGATAGAAGGAGAGAAAAGTGATCAGATGTTTGTTCCAATTATCCTTGAATAGTTTGGCTTAGTAATAAGGGGACATAGATCTGAGGACATGGATGGCAATTTTTGTTCTACTGTTAGTTTGATGCCTTGTGAAGAAGGCCCTGGGCAGATTTCACTTCAGCACTGGGGTTTAGAGAGTACACTAGTAGAGTAAAAGAGAAAGAGAAGATATAATTTATACTTATATTTCACCTTCTTTTCTGTATAGCCTGACCACTGAAGCTAGAATCAGCAGGACTCATCTGGAGTCCACAATGGTCACAGCAAGGCAATACCAGAGTAGAGTTTAAGGGTGGCCCACCCAGGCCAAGGATATATGGGGAATGGGATAAAGTTTCCGAGGAGCTTAAAGAGCCATGTGAGACCATGGTATTCAGGAAGCTGCCCTGGCCTATAACCGGGGAGGCGGGGGGGGGGGGGGGGAGGGGAGGAGGGGGGAGGACTCTAAGCCTCTACACCAAGAGGTCACGCAAGTTCCTTTCCCATATACCTGGACCCCATTTTATAAAGGAGCCAAAGAAGGATGATTCACAATGGAGATAATTTGGGTGATTAACCCTAATAGGTTGGGCCATCTACAGGGTTTAAACTACGAAATCAAATTAAATTGATATCTATATTGGATATTGGTAATTTTCCCAGCACATTATCTAATGGATGGGACTCATTTGGAGGATCAGATATCCTATATAATAAAAGGGTAATAGACAAATAGACCAAACAGCAGAACAACTGAACAATCAAAGCGTAATATGCTAATATGTGTCAGAGAGCAGGTTTGAGCCCAATCTCGCAGGCTACTCCCATGGGGAGGACGCCAGATGCAGGGCTCATGGCTGGCAAAGTGCTATTGCACAAGCGTGAGCCTCTCCCAATTGGGACTGATTGGGCGCGAGCCTGTGGTAGGCACAGTGGGGCTGGGATGAGCTAGAGAGGCAGGTAGGAGCTGCAGGCACCATTGGACTGTGGGAATCAGCCTGATCCCTGCAGGCCACCCAGAGGGACCCCACCCATGCACAAATTCGTGCACTGGGCCTCTAGTTAATATATAAAATTATCTTTTTATTGTACATCCCAGTTATAATGTGAGTATATTTGAGTATATATTTGCTTTATACATAAGGTATAATAACATGACTGGGAATTTAACAGTGGTTTACATTTTCCTGGAGGTATTTTATGAAGGAATAGATATGGCAGGTATTTTTGTTCACACATCTTTTTTTCCCAACCTCAGTCATCATGCTGTACAATCTAGTCCATGTAGAGTAAAGAAACAGATTACATATTTTAGGAGAAATGAAGAGATTGTCGTACAGCCAGGTAGTGGAATGGAGTGTCTGAGAGCATAGACTCTGAGACCAGAGTGCATGGATTTGAATTCTGGGTCTGTCACTTACTGGGTTTAATGACAAATCACCAGCCTCTCTGTACCTCAACAGTCTCATCTGTTAAGTGGATACAATAGTAGTACATCTTCATGTTGTGATTACCAAATAAGTTAATGCATTTGAAGTGTCCGCATATAATAAGTACTGTTATCAAGCTTTACTATTATTATTGTTGTTATTATTATTATTAGTAGTAGTAGTAGTACTTTTGAACCCCTGGGATCATTGAATTTACAGCCTAGGTTTTCTAACTTTGAAAGATGGTGGGGACCTATTGGAAGGAGTGGAATAATTAGAACATGGCTCACTTGTGGGAGTATGGCTCCCTGGTTCTGAGGGTGGAGAGTATGTAAACATGGTCTATTCATGTCTCCCTAGCAAGGCTATTTTGGTGGTAGGACTTTGATATGGGTGGAGGATTGGCCTGAAACAATCTCCCAGTGACACTGTTTTAGGAACTGGGCAATGGTCCCAGGGTCAAGATGGCTATGAAAAGAACAGAAGTTGAGAAAGTTGGAGCTGCCAGCATAGACCTAGATCATGATGGTGAAAGTGGGGGGACTAATATATAGGTGCATATGCCTCCCCCAAATGACAGTTTTTTTGCTATCCAGGCTGGTGGGCACAGAACTGGATGTAATTTGTTTTTATAAATCAAAACATGCGTTTTTCTCCCTTAATATCAATGAGAAAATTATTAACCACTGCTTATAATGCAGGTCAAAACTAGAATATATTTGATAAAACTTGATGCTTTTGAGAGGCCATTAAGCAGTTCTATTTTTAGAAATATTTCTTTGATATTGTTAATGTTTTCTTCTAAATAGTTGAAAAAATAGATTAAAACATACTGTGACTGCATCTCTTCTTAAAATTGGCTAATAAGAACAAAAAAAAATTGAATGAAAATTCCTGCTTTAAGAATATCAATGTAGCTCCTATGCTGAGTCTCTAGAAGATATCTGAGTCTGAAACCAAAATGACATTTGTGAAGTTGGATTAAAGAAATATATTGCAAGAGCTACAGGGCGAATTTCATGAGGTAGGAGAAAATTAGTGTATATTACAAATTCTTAGAGCTAATAAGTCTATACCATTGGAAAAGTTCAGTCACATGCTCATTAAGCTGCCCTATGCTTTCATTTGCTGACTGGGAGTGGAAATTATTCTCATCAAACTAAGTCATCTGGGGAACACAGTCCCAGGGAATAGAAATCCAGATCCTTAGCAGCAATTTCTCCACAACGTGAGAAAAAACATGAGGAGCAGATTGACTGAAACATACTCCCAGAGGAAATTGTGAGCACTGTGATAGCAACTCAGTTTTTACTTCATTAAATTGTAAGAACATGTTTATTTGTTTTGAAATATAGAAGAAAAGTTGCTTTTCATGGTCTGAGATTCTTTGACGAGACCTCTTTCTATTTTTGAATGTGTTTTTTTTTTTTATTTCAAATTGTAGCTGGTAGCAAAATCTTTTATAACTGAAATAATATCCAAAGGAAAAATGGTCATAGTTTAAATTAATGGAAGTGAAAACTCAATCATTGCTGTAGTGCTATTGATGATATACATTTGTAATTACATGATGTAATAAATTGTAAGTCCTGCTAATCACATACACACTCCACACTCACTCATATACTCACACATGACACAGGTGGTAAAAAAGTTTTTAGGAACTTGGTAACAGCTACACCATCAACCATCAATAGCTATTACTATTGATAATATTTATTAATTCCAGAGTTTTAACCCCAGAGAGTCATATCAAACTGAGACCATATGTTTAGTGGGAGAATGTGATGTCACAGAATGCTAGAATGCTACTGAACTTTGCTGTTATGTATAGCAAAAAAGTTTTGATGGTAGAGCAACATTGAACATCTAAGTGAAACCCTTATATAAAAGAAAACTTTGAAAAGAGTACTTTAGAAAGGTGTGTATATAAGCACTGAGAGGCATGATACTTTTACAAGGGTAAATAAGATTCAACAGAATAAAATTGTGTTATTCTATTTTAACGTAGAAGTAGATGGCAGATCGTTATTAATGAGTCAAGTTTGGCAAGAAAGGTATCATATTATTTTATATGAAACAAGAGGCCTGGTGCAGGAAATTTTGTGCACTGGAGGGGGTGGGTCCTTCAGCCTGGCCTGCGCCCTCTCACAGTCCAGAACCCCTTAGGGGATATCCACCTAAGCCAGCAGTCGGACATCCCCCTTGCAGTCCAGAACCCCTCGCTCCTTACCGTCGCCTGCAGTGGAGGCAGGAGAGTCTCCTGCCACCGCCACTGTGCTCACCAATTGTGATCCTGGCTTCTGTCTGAGTGGTACTCCCACTGTGGGAGTGCACTGAGCACCAGGGGATAGCTCCTGAGTTGAGCATCTGCCCCCTAGTGGTCAGTGTGCATCATAGTGACCAGTTGACTGGTCTTTCAGTTGTTTGGTCATTTAGTTGCTTAGGCATATATATATATATTGATGACCCTGTAAAAGGACCACCTTCTCCAGTTTTCCTTGTAGCTACAAGTGGCCATATGATCAAGTTCTGGACCATGGGATTTGACCATAAATGAGTGTAACTTCTTAGTCATGTCCTTACAGGAAATGGGATGTTTCCTCCTTTGCCCTTTTCTCTCTTTCTGCTGATAAGAACAAAGACATGATGGCTAGAGCTGAAAGAGTTATCTTGGGCCATGAGATGGAAACCATGTATTGAAGATAGCAGAGCAACAAGTTAGCAGAGGCCTGGGTTCTTGCTTGTCATGTCTCTGTCCTTGTCCCAGATTGTAATGCTCAAGCTTTCCACATAAAAGAAATAAATGTCTAAATCACTTAATGTAATGTTATATTGGATCTCTTTGTTATTGAATTGGGACTGTGATATCCCCTGAATTTACAAAAAACTAATCACAACTTCTGAAACCTTAATGTGCATAAGAATCAACCAGGGATCATGTTAAAATGAGTATTCTGCTTCAGGAACTGTGCTGGATAAATTTTATGTGCCAACTTGTCTAGGCTATGGTGCCCAGTTGTTAAGTCACATAGTAGAGTAGATGTTGCTGTGAAGGTAAATTTTTGGATGTGGTTTACATCTACCATCAGTTGACTTTAAATAAAGAAATTTGCCATAGATAATGTGGGTGGGCTTATCTAATTAGATCAAGGCCTTAAGAGACAAAAGTGAGGTTTTCAGAGAAGGATTTCTGCCTTAAGACTATAACCTAGATATCTTACCTGAGTTTCCAGGCCACTAGCCTTTCCTATAGACTTCAGGTTTGCTGATCCTCACAATAGCATGAATCAATTCCTTAAAATATATACCTTTACATACACATACACACACACACACACACACACACACACACACACACACACACACAATCTTGTTAATTCTGTTTCTTTGAGGAACCCTGACCCTGAGTAATACAGTAGGTCTGGAGCCAGTCCCGAGATTCTGCATTTCGAATGAGTTTCCAATACTGCTGGTCTACACACTGTGCTTTGCCTAGCAAGATGCTAGAAGAAAGATCATCAGGAAACATGTGTTTCCATCTAGACTTCGACAAAATTTATTGTGTTGGGTATGTCATTAAATGCATACATCATTTCTTCATCTCTAAGGTGAGGATGTTGGCCTAAATAACCTCTGAATCCCCTATCAGCTTTCATACAGTAAGACCTCATTTATCATCACATATAGGTTCCTGAAAACTGTAATTTTAAGCCAAAGGTTGTATAAGAAAACAAATTTTATCATAGGATAATTGGTGTACCAGTAACAAAGTGGATTTTTTCAATAGATGGAGTTACACATATGTTGATATATATGTGATTTGATATGTATGCTATTTTGTTGTATCGACAACAAGCTTCAGAACTTCATATGTCAAATTTGCTGAAGGGGTTAGAACATAGATATTTTTACGCTAAAAAATGTCGAATTTTGTGCCAAAAAAAGAGCATTTGCAGGAAGTTTTAATTCATTACTTTATTTTGAAGAAAAGTGCTGCTGAAAGTTATCCTATACTTTGGGAAGCTTATGGTGAGCATGCTCCAACTCAAGATACTTGTGAACGCTGGTTAAAACACTTTAAAAGTTATGATTTTGATGTGAAAGACAAAGAACATCCAGGTTAACCGAAAAAGTTTGAAGACCAACAATTACAAACTTTATTGGATGAAGATGCATGTCAAACTCAAAAACAACTTGCAGAATGATTAAACATTGCTCAGCAAACAATTTTTGATCATTTACAAGCAATGGGAAAAATTTTAAAGGAAGGAAAATGGGTGCCACATCAACTGAACGAAAGACAAATGGAAAACCAAAAAGTCATCAGTAAAGTGTTGCTTCAATGGCATGAAAGAAAGTCTATTTTGTATCGAATTGTGACTGGCAATGAAAAGTAGATTTATTTTGAGAATCCCAAATGCACAAAATCATGGGTTGATCCAGGTCAACCATCAACATCGATTGCAAAGCCAAATCACTTCGGAAAGAAGACAATGCTCTGCATTTGGTGGGATCAGGAAGGTGTGGTGTATTATGAGCTTCTAAACCCAGGTGAAACAGTTAATACAGATTGCTACCAACAACAAATAATCAATTTGAACCATGCTTTGATCGTAAATGACCAGAATGTTCCAGAAGACACGGCAAAGTAATTTCGCTTCATGATGACACACCATCACACACTTCAAAACCAGTTAAAGACACATTAAATGATCTTGCCTGGGAAGCAGTAACTCACCCACCATATTCACCAGACCTTGCTCCTTCAGATTATCACTTGTTCTGATCGATGGCACATGTACTTTCTGAGCAGCAATTAAAAACATATGAGAAATGGAAAATTGGGTCTCTGAATGATTTGCCTCAAAACAAGAAAAGTTCTATTGGGACGGTATCCACAGATTACCTGAAAGATGTGGGAAATGTGTAGCTAGCGATGGACATTACTTTGAATAAAGCACTTTTGATGTTTCTCTTGAAATTATCGTGTTTTCTTTGATTACAAAATCCGCACTAACTGGCACACCTATCTATACTAATAAAAACCTAGGTGGTCTTGTTCCCTCATGTGAGGACCTCACTTCATCACAATATGGCCACCACAAGATGGCAGTCCTCACGTTGTCACAAGATGCCCACCACAAGATGGCTGTCACAAGATGGCCACCCTCACATTGTCACAAGATGGCCACCACAAGATGGCCGGTAGGCGAGGGCAGTTGTGGGTGATCAGGTCAGCAGGGGAGGGCAGTTTTGGGTGAATAGACCAGCAGGGGAGGGCAGTTGGGGGCGACCAGGCTGGCAGGGGAGGGCAGCTGGGGGTGACTGGGATGGTAGGGGAGGGCAGTTGGGGGCCATTGGGCCAGCAGGGGAGGGCAGTTGGAGGCGATTGGACTGGCAGGGGAGGACAGTTGGGGCCAATGGGATGGCAAGGGAGGGTAGTTGGGGGCAATCGGGCTGGGAGAGGAGCAGGTAAGCATCAATCAGGCTGGCAGGGGAGTAGTTAGTGGGCAATCAGGCTGGCAGGCAGAAGTGGTTAGTGGCAATCAGGCAGGCAGGCAAGCGGTTAGGAGCCAGCAGTCCCAGATTGTGAGAGTCTGCCAGCAGTCGGACATCCCCTAAGGGGTCCCAGATTGGAGAGTGTGCAGGCCGGGCTGAGGGACACTGCCCTTCCCCCCGCCCCCCCCTCCCCCCCCCGTATGAATTTCATGCACCGGGCCTCTAGTTATAAATAATAGTGAAGAATAATGAAGTTTCTATAGCATATTTCTGGTCACAGAAACAATATCAAACATCTAAATAAAGATCCAAAACATTACTACTATTAAATGTTGAAATAAATTGTGAACTATTTACGACATTGAAGGAAACAACATTATTCGAGGACCTGTTGTACATTATAACCCTGTGATCTTTCTTAAATGTACAAATGTGAACTATTTGTACATTTAAGAAAGATGAATAGCCCTGCTGGTGTGACTCAGTGGTTGAGCTTATGAGCCAGGAGTTCATGGTTCCATTCCCAGCCAGGTTAGATGCCAGGATTACAGGCTTGATCCCCAATGGGGGGCCTGCAGGAGGTAGCCAATCAATGATTCTCTCTCATCATTGATGTTCTATCTCTTTCTCTCTTCCTCTCTGAAATCAATAAAAATATTTTAAAAATTAAAAAAAGAAAGATGAATTAAAACAAGTAAGATCATTCTTTTTCAACCCACTGATTCTGGTTTCCAGTCATGGGTGACAGGAGCCTCTCCCTGTAGCTCAGATGCCCTTCCATCACAGGGCCTCTCACACACACATTTCCACTTACTCAGACATGGATAATACAGACACACCAGTTCACCTCACATGCACAGCATTGGAAGGTGGGAGGAAACCAGAGTACCCAGAGGACAAACCTGTGCAGACATGGGGAGGACAGGAGAGAAGGTGCCAACTCCACACAGTCACCCCGCCCAGGAATTCAATTGGTTTTTCTCATGAACATATAAGTAAACGACATTGAAGGAAACAACATTATTCGAGGACCTGTTGTACATTATAACTCTGTGATCTTATCTCTTCCGGCTGGAGGCCCTGGTGAGAAAGCAGCAAGCGGCTAGAGCTGGCAGCAGGGCCTATCCCAGAAGTACATAAAGGTGTATGGCTGCCAGGGATGGCTTCTTGGCGAGGTGGGCCTGGTTACTTGTGCTGTCCCTCCAATGTGGATATTTATAAGTAGTATGGGTGGCTTTTCATCTGATAACTTCTTATATCTAGAAACCTGATGCCTAAGGAAAGTTCATTTTTTCTTTTGATTAGGAAGAGACATTTAAGGCTTTCTCTTTTTCCCAGGAAACCCACTTCCAGTGCAAAGGACAGAAACAGGTCTAGTGACATGACAGGACTACTTTGTATTGTTATTACCTTACATATTACACACATCACCTATGTTATAATGAATTTGTAGAGTTATCTTACATATGAAAAAATGCATTAAACAAATTTATTTCCGAAACCTGGGCATTTTGAAACTTGGATTTGGAACATTTTAATCATAGCAATATTATTTCATTTATTCTTTAAGAATAATAGCAAATAATTTTAAAATTATAATCTGTTAATGTTGTGCTTTTATTTTAATTTCTTTTGCCCTATAAACAAGTCTTTGTTTTAGAATCAGATATTTTTTCTGATTATACGATCTGTACCTATTTGTAAGCTTTGCTTTTTAAAATCTGAAATTGAGAAGGGGATTGTAATAATCCTTTGGAACCACAACCAAAATGAAGCTGTAATTATTCCTTAATGGTGGGATATTTCCATATATTGTGTAGAACATTACTTATTAAAATAGCACATTTAAATATCTAATATCCAAGAGCTGTATATAGGCAAATTTTTATTCCTTACTCAAGGACATGTTTTTATTAATTTTAGAGAGGGAGGAAGGCAAAGAGACAGAGAGATAGAGGTAGATGATAGGTAGATAGAGAGATACATTGATCAGCTGCCTCCCATACACAACCCGATTTATGGGGCAATGCTCCGACCAACTGAGCCACGCAGCCAGGGCTGTATAGACAATTTTTATTTAGGGATTTAAATCCTAGTCTTCCATTGTCTTCATATCAGATCATAAAACGGCATAAAAAAGTGTGTTTACTGCACTATACAAAACGCTAGTGGATTGTTTACTGATGGTGCTTTGGTTAGACTTATCCCAGCAGAGCAGCAAAGAAATGATGCCGTGGGGACACAGAATTACTCATTTAAAATAAGGTTTTCCATCTCTCTGTCTATACACTATATGTCTGAGATGCATGGCTTTCTTATATTTTTACATGAAACAGCACAGGAATGTGTGTGTTCCTGTCAATATGAGTTTGTGTATGTTTGTGCGAGCACACATGTGTTAAGTTTATGGTGGGAGTGGAAAGGAAGAAGCAAATATCTTTTTCTTGGCATGTGAATCTGAATGCAATCAAGAGCTTTAAATCATTTCCTTATTTTCTCAGTGTCAAGCACTTTTTTGTCTCCTTTCCTCCGCCACTGACACAATTGCCTCAGGGGATTCTTCTATAGATGTTACTCCTTTTCATGTCTAAAGGGCAAGGCTGATATATATATATATCAGCAAAGCCATGGAAGGCCTGGTCAGAACTAGGAACCTGTTGCAGCCCCTCTATCTGCAGTACTTTTTCAATCTTTGAGAGAGGAGTCAGGAAGAGAAGTGAGGGCGTGAAGGGGGAAAAATATGTGCATGCACAAAAACTTCCATTTGCTTTATTTGAACTAATTTATTTCAATTTTAAACTGTCCCTGGATAGAAATATTGAAAGAGATAGAATTTGCCATCAGTGTTTTCTGTTCTTCACCTACCATGATAATATAGGCCCATTTGCTCTAAAGGAGGTTGACAGAATTTTTTCTGAACTAGAAATCATTTACTGAAAATCTTGACATTCTTCATTCTTCAAAAAAACAAACAGCCTCTTTTAGAGAGTGACAAAAACACTATGGCAATCTCACTTGTGGTTTTTTTGAGTGTTTGGTTTTTAAAATTATACAGGGTGCCCCCAAAATGTATACACACTTTAACAGCTGATAGCTGTAGATTCTATCACATTTTGAAAATGAAATGTATTTTAATAAACACTACTGTATAATATGTATACATTTTTGGAAGTACACCCTGTGCTTATTAACTTTATAAAAGTGTCGTGGGTTGAATAAATGTCAAAGAACAAATACATCTAGCTTATATTTGTTGCATTTCTCCCAACTTGATTTTCATTTATTGAGGAATGACAATATTAGGAAGCTACTGGCAAATATAATCAGACCTTGAGAGCTTTGGCTTCTCTGAGAGATAGAGATTTTGTATATACGGCAGAGTCAATTCTGTTGTTTTAAACTCGCTGGAGCATTGTTTACTGATTTTCACAGGGAATTAGCTTCATTTGGTGGCAGAATTTCTGTTCATCCACTCTGGACTGCTTCATTCCTATCACGGTGTTGGTCTACTAGGACTGTGGGATCAGCTGCATATCTTTGGCCCTCTATCGAACCCTGACAATATATTGGCCCCATTCTGTATTTAATTCACAGTGCCTGGTATGTCTCCAGTAGTTTAACAGATGGATCTTAGTCATCCTCCTCTCAAACTATTTATTAAATATTTATAGAGACAGATTGCAAATAGACCCAGCTTTTCCCCTGGAGGTATGTGCACAGACCTCTGGACCATAGAGGATAACATCTTGGTCAGTTCAGGGAAGAGAGACAATATTTTTTTTTTCTTCATGGCAGTTTCCCGAAGCACATCAAGTAGTTGTTTCACTCATAGTGGTGAGAGACTGTGTATTCCAGCAGTATTCTATATAGTAAACAGGATGTTATCTCAAAAATAATGAAGTATTATTAATTGTGAAGGTAAAGATGTTCCCCAAGTTCAGGAGTAAATCTGAGTATTTGGGGATAGGTTTTATCGCTCCATGAAAAAATGTGAAAATGAATAATGACGCCTTTTGCTTAAGTAGTACATGTATATATGGAGAGTTGTCAAAAGAAAGTGTTAATGAGATGACTTTGTGAAATACAAGTAGACTCAGAGATTTAAAAACACTTAAAATAAAATACCATGCATTGGACATGTAGAGGAAGGTGCTAAAGTGAAAATGCCAAAGTCATTCTAATGTTTCACTGCATCAAAGAAGGTGCATGGGAAGGGGTGCTGGTGATGCTCTTGAGGTGGCCAGTCTCTGCAGACCAAATGGTGCCTGAGGGAAGAGCAAAGGTAATGGCCACTGGGCTGTGGATCTGTGAGAGAAGACTCTTGAATTCCAAGCTCTGCTGGAGTACTTCTAGGAAAAAATGCCAAGACCACAATCTTTATACAGTATTTGCAAATTGCATAGTCATCAGGCTAGAGAAAACTCTATGAACTGCCAGTCCATTGTGCCTTTGGGCAGTCCCCTTTGAAATTGTCCCAAAAAGGTAGAGACTAATCCAGGGTAATGTCATCGTGCCAGATTGTGACCACATATGTCAAGTTTTTAATGCCACAAGATAAATTACTAACTCCATCCTTACATCCCTTAAAGGTATTTTATGGTTTCAGGAATTTCATCAGACCTTAGTTAAATTTTTTAATGATAGAACTAATTTGGCAGTATACACAGCTATAAATGTCCTTTCACTTACTAACTTTTGAATTAAATCAAGTTATATTATGACAATAAATGCACTTTATGGTAAATAATCTTCACTATTATAAATGCTGAATTTATTGCTTCTCCCTGAGCTAAGAAAATACTAGCTGTTCTTGCTGAAAAGAATATTCTTTTGTTTTTATTTCTATTGACTTAGCTGTCTGCCATCAGCATTCTAAGCCATCCATGGCACTATATTAAAGGCCATAGAAGGTTATAAGAGAAATAGATTCTGGCCAATCCTCTCATTTGGGGATTTTATAGTCTAGTAGTGGGGTTGCGGAGAGGAAATATAAATGAAAAGCCTTAAGAACATGTCTATGGAAAACTGAATTTAATCTTACAATTGGGTGTATGTTCCTATAGTATTCCAAATGATGGCTGAGTTTAGTGTCTGTCATAATTTTGGAATGAATATTTGTTGTTGATGATAAATGTAAGGTGATGTTATGATATGAATGTTTATATTCTCCCCAAAATTTGTATGTTGAAATTCTAATTCTATTCCAAGATGAGAACATTAGGAGGTGGAGCCTTTGGGTCAGGAAGGCTGAGTCTTCATGCATAGGATTGATACCCTTATAAGAGGGGCCCCACAGAGCTCCCTAGCCCTTGCTTCCACGTGAGGATACCAAGAGAAGTCTCAGACCCAGAAGAGAGCCCTCATCCAACCGTGCTGGCACTCTGATCTCAGACCTTCAGCCTTCAGACCTATGAGAAACACATTTCTGCTATTGGTAAGCCATCCAATCTATGGCATTTTGTTGTAGAATCCTGAATGGACTAAGATATAAGGGTCCCTGAAAATATCCTTCTCTTAGGGTATGATGGTAGCCTGCAGCTGTGGGGCTTGGTGGGTCAGAGTAGAAGCTCACTCTTGCTGTTACTTTGGAGATAATTTAAGTGGATACACACATAAGGTCATAAGGTTAGAAACATCCTCACTCAAGCACATCCAAAGGAAGTGTTATATTTTTGGGAAAAGTGGGTGTGACATCAGCAATGCAGCACCCCACCTCTATGATAACACACAGTTCAGATGGCCCAAAAGTCATGTGGCTTGAAGGACACCTGTAGATGTTCAGGGTTGCCTTACTAGAGTGGTGGGCAGGTGCACGCTGCTCTGCAGCTCTCTCCCCAAAGTGAAAACTACAGTAAGACCAGCTGCAACTTGTATCATCAAGGGCACTTGACCCTTCTGGAATTTGCCTGAGGATTCCTAGCTTTATTTGTGAATCTGAGGAAATGGCTTTGTAGATAACACAGCAATAGGGTGCTTTGGGGTCCTGACTTTGGGCCTTGTTTGAAGCCCTCTTCCAGTCTCTCAAAGAATGTCAATAGCCAGTGAAGTTGTTATATAACATTAGAGGCCCAGAGCATAAAATCCATGCACTCAGGGGTGTCCCTCAGCCCAGACTGCGCCCTCTCACAGTCCAGAATCCCTCAGGGGAGTCTGACTGATGGCTTAGGCCCACTCCGCACAATCGGACATCCTTAGTGCTACTGTGGAGGCGGGAGAGTCTCCCACAACCATTGCTCTGCTCGCCAGCCACGAGCCCAGCTCAGGGCTTCTGGCTGAGTGGTGTTCCACCTTGGAAGTGCACTGACCAAGGGAAAGCTCCTGCATTGAGCATCTGCCCCCTGGTGGTCAGAGTGCATCATAGCGACCTGTCGTTCCACTGTTTGGTTGATTTGCATATTATCATTTTATTATATAGGATTTGTGTAATTTTATTATAAATTCTCAAAGATTGAATAATTGTTTATCACATGTTCCACACACTTCAGGTGTATGAGTAACAATGGAAAAAAAATAGAGTATCTATTAAAGTGTTTAGAAAGAAAAGCAATGGAAACTATGGTCATATTTTAGGATTTGTTTTGGAATTACTTTGGGTTTTTATTTGTCTTTTTACAAACTTCATCACAGAAAAAACTTTTGGACATCATTTTTGAAACAGAGATATTTGTCTGTTACCTAGTTAGAAGACCATTATGGGACGTCAACTTTATTGTCCATAAAATCAGAACAATAAAATGTAAGAAGTGTTTTCTTTTCTTGAATTGTTAAAACTCTTAACTTCCAAAATAGCACATTTCTTATTTTTCTAGTTTCAGAGTTCACTAACTAAGACAGACTGAGCTGGACCATTACCATTCTCATCAATTTAGATTTATATGATGCATGCATTGAAATGAACATCTGGACAGTTAGAAAATGCATTTCATTTGGAGGCCCTTGTAGATTTTTTTTCATATTTGAAATGTCCCTTTGGAAAATAACATAAGTAGGAAAACAACATTCACTAAAAGAGAAATATTTTAAAGCCAAAATTATTAGAAATAGGTTTATCAATGAGAATTTTTATTGCACATAATAAAGATAAAAGTGGTCTCATAAAGCATCATAAAAAAATAATATCCACTATCTATTTGGGCTTTATCTTGCATCCAGAGAGCCAGTGAACTTAAACTCGTATGAGATGTCCAAGACAATTATCTGTTAACCACAGTTTCCGCAGTCTCTTGGGCCTACGTGGAGAGTTTCAGCCTGAATAAGTGTTTCATAGAGACATTTGATCCAGGTGCTTTATGTAGTAGGATTGGTGATTCAGTGTGTGGCATTTAACAATGTGAGTCAGAATTAAATGAATGTCTCCGTTTTATAGATAGGGAACTAATGGAAGGGCCACTTCTTGAATGAGTCATTGAACACAGATCCTGCTCCAGGCTACTTGCTATAGACTGTGCAATCATTTTCACAAGCAGCTAAGATGATAACCTTGATGTTCTGCCCTTTCTAAGTTCAGGTGGTCAAGCTTCTCATCTCTGTTTCCCCAAAATAGGTGTGAGCTACAAAACTGCTTTTCATCTTCATTCATTATTTTTATTTTCTGCACGTGTGCTCGACCCTATTCATTACATCTGAATAATGCAGATATTATATTTTTATCTCTTAATGTATTCTGCTAGAGTAAACTACACTTGTTATTTATAACCCTCTTTCCTCCAAAAATATTTGAGGCAGCTTAGAATAAAAGACAGATGTACGCTAAAACTATTCAAGCAAGGGCAGATGAATGTGATGATGGGCTAAGCTAGGTCAAGATAGCTATACCAGAATTTATAGGCTAAAGATAGCTCCTGAAACTGAGCATCAAATTTAGCGTTCAGCTTCCTGAAAATTATTTTAAACACGTATCATTTTGGCTTCTTTGTAAATGTCAGAGTCTGCATTAGTTCTTCTATTTTAGAATATAAGCTCAGGAGGGGGTTTGGTTTAGCCTGGTTATCAATCAGATGGCAAGCATTATTGAGGATCAATTGTAGTCAGAATATTTTGTGAAGAGTGGGCAAGACATCAAAGAAAAAGAGAAGCAATCACTTGTCTCTGTCCTCAGTGAGGTCACTGGTCAGTTAGATAAAACACATCATACATTTGAGAAGTCTCTTACCACAGAGCACACAAGTTGATGAATGTTCAAAGTATCCTAATTGGGGATATGAGTGTGGGGAACTATAGCTCTTAATGTATGCATGACCTGATATTGTCTGAGCAGGTGCAAATGAGAAGCAACAGGCTGGTTTTCAAGGGGAGGCTTTCATTCTGGTTCCAGGCTGATACATTGCTGTCCCAGAACAGCTAGCTACACAGAGGTATCCCAGGACAGCTTCGGTGTGATTGGGATGGTTGTCGCTCTCTAGTCAAGAGAGTAGGACTAGGCTCTATTTAACCTGTGCCTCCCTATATAATCTAAGAATTTAAAAATTATGGGAGAAGAAAAGAAAGAGGGTAAGGAAGGGAGAGAGGGGAGAAGGGAAATGGAGAGGGAAGGAGGAAGGAAAGGAGGGAGAGAGAGAGAGAGAGAGAGTGAGAGAGAGGAAGGAAGGAGAGAAGGAAAGGAAATTTTGGCCTACTTTATGGACTTCTCATGCCAATGTGAAAATCATTTAGGTAAAGTGTTGTGTCCCTTTTTAAAAAAACACGCACACTTTCTTGGCACAACAGAGTTAGAGATTGTTGGTGTTTTATGGAATGATAATCACATATATCCCATGTTTTAGGAAGCAATTTTTGCAAGAAGACAAAAGGTATTGAAAAATAGAGATAAATTATTAGATTTCTTACTGTCAAAGCTGAATTGAAGAATAACTTTCAATTGTTTTCCCCAATCCTGATCTTGATATGACCCAACTAAGGGATGGATTTTATTCTTTCGAAGAGACATACTCAGATTTGCTGCCTTATAACTCTGACAAATTTGGGACAGAGAGAGACACTAGTATCTAGATGTACCCTTAGGGGACATGCTTCACCCTGAACCAGGTGTGCCTACTATTGGAAGCATGAGCTCCAGGAGGTATCTCTTCATGGGAGGAAAAATCCAAAATAAGAAAAAGAAAGGGGTTGTATCATAGGTGTTCTGAAATTTCTGATCTCTCTCATCTCAAGTCACACTGTCATAAATAAATGACAACGTGGTGAGGGGTGAGTAAGGGTGTGAAGAGAGACCATATCATATACTGCCCAGGTGGGGTGGGTATCATCTCTGCTTGCCCAGTAGGATCACTTGGGGGACTAAATACACAACACACACACACACACACACACACACACACACACACACACACACACCATGCACGAACCCCACATGTGTACCCAGAATTGAGTAAAAGAAGAACAGGGAAATGAAGATCCCCAAATAGAGGCCTGTACTAAATTTATGGTAATTGGCTTGGTGTACAGTAGAGGTTCAATTTATATTTATTGAATGAATTACTAAAGAATGTATTGGATATTAACCATATAAATTCTTCACATTTACCTTTGTGCCACATTAGAGGGAAAATTATATTTTCCTCTCTGGTCCCTGAGAAATCTGCGAGAATCCACCTTTGTAAGAATATGTTTTGATTAACATTTCTCAGGCCTGGATTTGGCTCACAGGTGGGCTCCAATGTTCAAAGTGAGTCCCTCTATATAAAGCATAGGGTAAAGATTGGGCATCTGTGGGAAAGAGTAGGACAGAAGAGAATGGCAGAAAGGTGATCAAGAGAAAGGAATGTTTAGTGTTGTAAGATGTGACATACCCTCCCACGATCATCCAGATCTTTGATGAAGACTACAGTGCTGAGAAATACTTTTGTATGAATAACTTTCTTATAGAATTAGTGACAGGTCTGCATTCTGGGTCAAGGGCTAAAGTAGCCTTACAGCATAAAGGCAGCTGTGGTTGAAGTTAGGTTGTATAAGGATCCTGAATGCATTAGTCAGTACCTTATTGATGTTCAAACACTGAATCCATAGACTCTTATGAAAGTAAGTTTTTCTACAGAGACTGTTAAAGTACCTATTTACCCGATATGAAATTAGGCTAATTCCTAAGGGGCCTGGTTATTATGGCATTATATTAGAAATACAATAATTAGGCAATAAAGTTACCAGAATTTCCATTCTAAAATATGCAATTTTAAACCTTGAAGCATAAATAGATATGGAATAATACTCAAACTTTTTTAAAATCAATGTTCTCAGTTTGTAATAGATATTCCAATTAGTTTGTATAAATTACATTACCAATTCTAAGAGTTGCATAAATTTTTAGATTTCTTGAAGGAAAAAGTGTTATAATTTGACTTGCAAATATTTTTAGGAAACAAAACAAGCTTTAGAAAATGACAAAAATGAGAATAGAATGTATACAAATATAAAGTGTATTTAACATACTGGGATAGCTAAATCTTCTTTGAAATGGAGGGATGTGTGCATGAAAGAAAATTCCAGTTTAGCTGCTATTGTTTGCAAACTTTGTAGCTATACACATAACTGTGTCTCTTCCCTTCCATTTTATTGCCATCAGAATAGAGTGCCTCCATTTTATCCATTTTTTTTTTTATTACAATCAACTTCTCTCTGGTTCTTCAACTCAATTTAATCTCAGTCTCTTAAAATAATGTCCTATTAAAAAATGACAAAAATAGAGTGGACTCCAATGTCTTATTGTAGCTTCTATTCATTAGTTATTCAGATACTGTATTTTTTGAGTTTTTGTATGGTTCTGAATACCCTTTTTATTACCTTTGTATCTGAAACTTGGCTGGATGCACATTTCGTTTGACACATTTTCTCTTTCATCAAAACTCTATAGACTTTCCCCTCTACTCTTTGAGCCTTACATGTTGCTGTGGAGAAGTTTCAGGGGCACTGCTTTTGATCTCCTGGTGTGTGACTTGAGTCATCTGGAGGTAGCCTTAAGTGTTCTGAATTAATTTTGCTTGGACCAGAACATTTTCTCTTTCTCTTTAGTTCCCCCCCATCACTTTATAGAAACTTTTCTGTTTTATATCCTCTAATATTTTTTTGGTCATATGGTTGGACTTCTCCATCTTTATGTATTTTTCTGCATGCTCTATGTTTGTTGTGATTATTTAAGAAAAAAAAAAACACAAAAAAACCCCACACCTCTTAATTTAGGGTAGTAATTTTATATTTAGTCTCATGTATTCTATTTATTTTTGTCTAAAATCTATTAATGTGTTACATATTGCTTTGGATATCAATTTTTCTTAATGCTGGGTGTTTTATTTTCATGTCTTTCATTTTCCTTTTAAAATCACAATCGCTCTAACTGGTTTGGCTCAGTGGAGAGCTTTGGCCTGCGGACTGAAGGGTCCCAGGTTTGATTCTGGCCAAGGCCATGTACCTTGGTTGCGGGCACATCCCCAGTGGGAGGTGTGCAGGAGGCAACTGATCGATGTTTCTCTCCCATCGATTTTCTGACTCTCTATCCCTCTCCCTTCCTCTCTGTAAAAATTCAATAAAATATATTTTTAAAAAATCACGTTCATTTTATTACTTTGTTCTGTAATACCGCTGCAATTATGGTGAAAATTTTTTGTTTCATTCTGCTGTGCTTTCCTTTGTACACATTTTTTTCCTTGACTTGTGCATGTCCCTCCCCCACTTTTTTAAAACTTATTGCTTATCGATTATCCCCCCTTAATGTTTTTGAGTTGTTGTACACAGGCTATTTAATTTTGCTTATATTTAATGTGAACTATTTGGTGCAAATCTGATTTGTTGATAAAATGCACACTTTTTTACTTTTTATATTTTGCTCTTTCCCCACCATAGTTGACATCTATTCTGGCTCCTTTTCATTGGAGCTACAATTTGCGAGTGTGGGAGATGGGAATGAGCTAAGACATGGTTGTGTTGAATACCTTAAATCATAGTTTTCTCTACAGAGCAGGGTTTTCATCTTATTTCCAATCAGATGATCCTCTATTAATTGTGAAGCCTGTAAACTTAACTATCCTCATTTTATACATGTCCTTTTTGATCCTCCCTCGCAGGGTCTATTTCCACTACTCTTCAGTTAGAAAAAGAAAAATTCAAGGGTACAATATTAATTATTTCTCCAAAATTTGGCAGTGTTATTGAATATCATCAGTATGCTATTGACTGAGCATTATTATTTTTTAAAATATTAATGGAAGTTTAGAAGCCAACTAAGTTACCCACACTGTTTTTCAGTATTGTAGAAACTTTTGTTGCTTCATTCTAGTTTCATTTCAATGTTTATTGCTTTCAATTGTACATCTTTTATTTTCTTACTGCTGCTACTATTTTATTTCATTAAAATTGTTTTTTAAAGTTTGTTCATTTAAGAAGGAGGAATAGAAAATGGGAGTTATGTGATCTGGCTTCTCTTTGCCATCTGCCACCTTTACCCAAACTTTCAGTAATCCACTTTTACTTTATTATTTACAAATTTATCTAAACATGTACTCATTTTTTAAACTTCAGCCAAATATACCACTTATACAACAAGTCACTTACTATTGAAGAAAGTTACTTTTCCTTTTTACTTATTCTTGTGTTATAGCTTTCTAATTTTATGTGAGCTACATTGTTGTATCCAGGGTATATTTATATGTCTGTGTAGTCTGTTTTTTGTTTTTCCAAATTTGGTCATAGACAGTTATTCTTTGTTTTAAGAGCCCTGCACTTTTTCATTTGCTGCTTTCATATGCCGATTTCATATCATGCTTCACACTCTCTCATTATGTTATAAAGGTTTTTCTATTATTCTGTGAAATAATAGAAATTGAAATGTTGTAGATAGAAAGGAGATGTGGTTTTATTTAAACAAAAATAATGATTTAGACCATGCTATTGAAAGGCAGAGAGGGATGTTGTGGGAAGCGCTAATATAAAAAGAAATGCTAAGCATTGATTTAAGAAAAAAAGATAAAGTTAATGTTAGAATGTTTATTTTAAATGATACTAGTAAATGAAAAAAATTAGGAGAATCTGTTATTTTTCATTGTGTAGCTCATAGAACATGTTGAGGATGTGTTTTTGTTGATTTTAGAGAGAAAGGAAGGGGGAGAGAGAGAGAGAGAGAGAGAGAGAGAGAGAGAGAGAGAGAGAGAGAGGAAGTGAGAAAAATTGTTAGAGAGAAACATTGACCTATTGCCTCCTGTACATGCCCTGACTGGGGATTGAACCCAAAACGTAGGTTTGTGCCCTGACTGGGGATGGAACCAGCAACCTTTTGGTGCACTAACAAGGCTCCAACAAACAGCCACCCAGCCAGGGCAGGTTGCCATGGTTTTTAGGTTCTCAAACAAAGCCTTGGCTGTGTTCGCACCCTCATCATCAGCCTTGCCTCCCTATGGCGAGGGCTCACAGGCAGGGTCCAGGAACATCCTCACCATGGCCAGGACACAAAGATGTAGTGAGGCTCTTCACAGGTAGTGAAATACACCTCAAGTCTGAAAATAATTATGTTCTAAAAAGTTACTTGTGCTTTTTTCTTTATTTTTCTGATGTTTAACATGGCTGAATACAAGTTTTTTCTGTGGCATAGTTAGTTACATTTTTTTTTAACTGAGCTTTGTAGCTTCTGTTTTTAAGAGGAAAAAACACTAGGAAATGTGCAGTCTCCTTGAGTGAGTAGTTTGAATTGTAGAAAGGATCCACTGGCTTCTTTCTCAGCAGTGATTTTCCATCTGAGTGGCTCCTGGGTAGTTAGTGCATAAAGCTATGTTGGTGCTGGCTGGGGGCAAATTGCCTTCTTCTGAAGATGCCTGCTAGGTACCATTACCTGCCTCCAGCAAAATAAGGCCCCTCCCGTAGGGAAGTTTCTAACCAAATATCAAACAAATGAACCTTTTAGCCTTCCTAGGAGCCTCTTAAGAGAAGGAACACTCCAATGACGTCATTGATGGCAAAGGTTAGCCTCAAAGTAAAATGAAATCATCTGGCCAGGCAGGCGCAGCAGCGGGGGAATCAGCCTTGTAATTAGATTGAAGGCTCCTAGGAAACAGGCCTGTTGCAGGAAGAGCGTTTGGTTTGCAAAGCTAACTGGGGAAAGCTTTTGCATCAGCGCAGATGCACCACATCACTTACAGCTTTGAAAATAGCTGTAATGCTGTGTGCGCACTGAGTCATTCCCTAATTTTAGCAACCTGGGCGGAACATGAGTTATACAGTGAGCCGGCACTTGGGTTTGTCCTATCTGTGTCTTCAGATTTCAGGAAGATGCCAGTTATCAGACTGGCTGAGATTGGAGGTATTTTCTGAGAGTTGCAGGGATGGGGGTGGCCCTGTACAAGCAGGTACTGAGAGCTTTGCTGACTTCAGACTGGTGCTTTTTCTGCCTTGTCATCAGGTTGATGTCTCCCCACGTTTTACTCTTGCCGCCCCCTCTGCTTTTTTTTCCCCAGAGTGTAAAGTCTGTAATTGAGTCTAGTAATTTATCTAAATAATGTCTGAAGTGAATTAATGAAAAATAAGTCCAGTTATTAGGCAAATAAACGGTCCTGGTCCCTGGCTTATGAACAAAGGAAATTTATTTATCACTGTTCTGGAGACTGAGAAGTCCCACATCAAGGTGCTGGCAGATTCAGTGTCTGATGAGGGCCCACTTCATATAAGACAATCTTTTATTTTCTTTCATAACCAGATATGGTGGAAGGTGATAGGCAACTGTGTGGGCTCTTCTATAAGGGCACTAATTCTATTTATGAGGGTGGAGCCCCCCTGAGCTAATCACCTCTCAAAGGCTCCACTTTCTAATACTGCCATCTTTGGGAGTTAGGATTGCAACATGTAAATTCTGGGGACACAGCCATTCGGACCATCACATGAGCTGAGAATCTGTATATATAAAACCGTAATATGCAAATAGAACAACTGGTGGAACAACCAAGCAACTGGTGGCTATGACGTGTGCTGATCACCGGGGGGCACGCATGGAACATGGCAGGTGTTGGCCATGGTGGGATGGTGGAGCAGGTGAGTGGAGCTGCCAGACCAATGCAGGGCACTGGTTGCTGTCATTAGGGTGAGCTTCTGGTGGTGACTGAAAATTTTTTGCTCCTGCATGTCACGGTCCCGCCCGGCACTCACACTTGCTGCCTGCATGGATGCTGCTGCTCGCACCCATTGCTGGCACTGGCCCCACTCACACCAAAGCCAGTGCCAAAGCCACTGCTTGCATCAGCTGCCAGTGTCCAGTGCCTGTCCTGATCGCTTGGTTGCTGTCAGTGGGTGCGAGCAGCGACTGCTGGCCCTAATCACCCCTGAGGGCTTCTTCACACCCCCCTGCTCCTGAGGGGCAATCAGGGCAGCAGCCGCTGCTCACACCTGCTGACAGCACCAGCCCTGCTCGCACCTGCTGCTTGCACCAACCCCAATTGCTCCACGCAGTCAGCAGGTATGAGTGGGGCTGGCGCTATCAGTGTGTGGGAGTTGAGGCTGTGGGAGTGGGGCTGCCAGCAGACAGGGGACCAGGGGCCGCGGTGGGAAGAGCCAAGCAGGGGTGCGGAGGATGAGCTGAGACCCACTCCTGTGCCCACCGCAGCCTCGTGGCCCACAGTTCCTTTCAAGGTGCATGGATTCATGCACTGGGCCCCTAATACCTTTTATAGAGACTCAAAAGCAGAAGCAAACTGATTTAGAGGAGTGTGATAATGCAAACAGCCAACCCTTTACTGTCCTACATTATCTCCAGAAAATCACCTCAACTTTGATATACACAGTGTTCTTCTGGCAAGTTCAAGGATAAATCAACTAAAGTTTCATTTCTTGGGGTTTTAAGCAGCTGTCAGTCTTGGAGTAACAACACAGTGTCAAGGTCATTAAACATCCAGGATCTGCCCCTTACTATCTGTGTGACAAAGGCATGGTATTTAAACTCTCAGAGCCTCCAATTAATTACCTATAAAATAAAAATGGTGGGATAGCCCCTGATACATAATCAACACTCATAAGCATTAGCTATTTATCTTGGACAAAAACATAAGAGTGTGTGGGGGTATTCTTTTGGTTGTCATAACAACACTACCCAAAACAGTTAAAACTTTTGATTACTTACTCTTTGCCAAGTACTGTGCTAAACACATTGGAGTTGACCCTCTGACAAGATGGACTGGAACTACACCCGTCCATTTATACATGGATTTGTATTTGTAATTTCGATCTGCTGCTGGGAATATGTGCAGATGGAGGGCCAACTTAAGTTACGCACTCAACTTGGGCTTTTGACTGAACGGATGGTGGGGTCCCCTAATTCTCAGGTTGTCCAAGGATCAATATTATATGGTGATGAGATGTTATTAAAAGCTCTCACTAGCCTGCTCTATGGTCATTGCACAGGTGAGGAGACTGACGCATCTGGGTAATCCCAGTTATATTAGAATAATAAATAATCCTTCACCAAATAATCACAGAAAGAAAAACTCCAAGAACACGCTCATCACATGAAAACCTGAGTAATGATAATGAGTCATCTGTTTTAATCACATCACTAAAGCCATCCTAAACCAAAACCCTCCTCTTGAGCTCACATTAACTCTGTTTATTTCTCATATCTGGATTGCTTTTATATTCTCCACCAGCTAATCTCTGGTCCTATTTCAAGTCAGAATCTGGATATTATTTACCATCTGCCTCCAAGGGATGCACTTGCCAAGTCCCTTAATTTGATATAATTGGCAGGTTTTCAGTGTACATAATTTATATCAATAAAAGCTATCCTGGAAAAGAAGATTAATTAAACCATTTCTTCTGAATCCCTAAAAGTGCAGTGGTTTCCAAGAGGATGACTTTAAGGCCGTAAGGTCTTCTGTGTGTATATGCTGCCACAGCTGAGCACATTAAAAATGTATGTTGGGTTGGTCCCTGGTGCCTCTGAGCTGGTCAAAAAGATGTCATTGGCACCTGGGTAACATCACAAATACTCACTGAATTAAGCAGCTCACATTTGCATTAGGATCTTTTGTTCCTAGCTTCCCAGACAGTGGAAATACTAGACTTCACTATAATTTATGAATACCTCTGTGTTGGCAATTCTGTCACTGATATGATAGGAAACACTGGAAAAAATACACCCATATGTACAGAATTCTAAATAGAGTAAGTGAGAGACCACAAACTGATTCAGACAAGCAGCACATGTGGATAGTAAACAAACGATTTACAGGTTTTTTCTCTTTCTCTTAGTCTTCTACTCAGCTCATGTCCAAAATATGGCATGCCATAGGCTTTGTGGGCACTTCTTGGTCCTTTTGGATAATGCCACACTTGGAGTTTATTTCTTAACCCATGCCTATAGAAAGTATGCAAATTTATTCTGAATTCTAAGGGGGAGTGGGACCAAACAACTTCTGTGTGTTCTATCCAGAGTGGTTTTGTGACAAAGCAGTCTGTGAGTAAATTACATAGACTAACACTGGAATGAACATAAAATTGTCATGTTTTTCTCTCTCCTAGAATGCCCATCTTCCCATTCTTGTCTAATTTTGCCCCCACTTACCTTCCAAATCCCAGCTCAAATGAGCCATATTTTACCCTGCTGCATCACCGCCCCAACTGATGAACGTGTTCTCTGGCCGAAGCCTAGAAGTAAGGCAAACATGTCTTAGAAGGTAAGGCCACCTAAGGATTTCTGAGAAGAATGTACTTAGGTCACCTCATTGTTTACTCTTAATGAAACGTTTCTGACATTGTGAGGTTGCACATTAGCTAGCTTTTTTCATAGTATAGATGCAAATAATTTCTGCCAAGTGAAACAGGTAACTCCAAAGGCTTATGGCTCTATTGGACATGAACCAGTTTATATCTACCCATCAATCTTATCCTGAGATTGCTTCTATCTAACTACCTTCAGAAATGCTCTTTGATCTGGTCATAATATCTGACTCACTCATTGAGTAAAAGATGTTGATTTTGTATGTGGGTGAGATTCATGGTTTTGAACTCTAGTAGAGTACAGTATTCTCCATACTCCTTTAGATTGACTTGTCTCTCTTTGAAGGCAGGCTCTTGAAGAAGGGTTCCTGACTTTGAACACTCAGTGCATAGTATAGTGCCTGACCCCTGAGTCATTTAGCAAGTGTAATTGAATTCTGAGTCACTCAGTTTGTCCCTGTGTCATTGTTCCAGGTCAGTGCAAGAACAGCTTCTATTTTAGGAGAACATAGATATGGAGTCAGAAATGTTGTGAAAGTCTTTTGCATGAGTTGATCAACTCTGTGTAGTAGCTTTAGTCTTAATCCCTCTTTATTACTCTTATTTTGCTTTGTCCTTGGATTAAGAATAGACGAAGTTGCTCAATACACCTCTCAGCCAGGGCACTTTGCAAGGACAAGTAGAAGTTTGAAAAATAGGTTTCAAACATCTTGTCTTTTAAAAAAATGTTGCATCTAACTATTGTGGCAGGCTAAGAGGAGGAGGGAAGTTCTCTTTTTTTTTGTTTTGGTTTGGTTTTATTAAAAATACTTTGACCCTTGTACAAAAAAATAAAATAAATTTGAACCCATGGACACAAACAATAGTACAATAGGCCCAGGGTGTGTGTGTATGTGTGTGTGTGTGTTTGTGTGTGTGTGTGTGTGTGTGTGTGTGTGTGTGTACAGGGTGGAGAGGGTCAATGGGGCAAAAAGAGGGACATCTATAATACCTAAAACAATAAAGATAAATTTAAAAAATTACAAATAAAGCAGTATCATACCAAATTGCCAATTTTGATTTTATAAGCCTTTACTATATGAGGTTAGGCTTTAAAGTTAGTATTTACCTAAAAACATTGACATGTAATTTGCAATTATCTGTATTAATTATTGATCTAAAAACATCAAATCAGGACTAGAAGCGATATGATTTCATATATAGGTATTATATATAAAATCTTATTGCTTCTGATTCTGATTGGATCTTTCAGATTTTATATATTATGTGTGAGTGAATATATATATGTGTGTGTGTGTGTGTATATATATATATGTGTATATATATATATATGTATATATATATATATATATATATACACATCCTATCTAATAAAAGAATAATATGCAAATTGACCATCACACCAAGACACAAGATGGCCACCCCCATGTGGTCAAAGATGGCTGCCCCCATTTGGACACAAGATGGCTGCCACAAGATGGCTGCCACAAGATGGCCTGCAGGGAAGAGCAGTTGTGGGAAGTTAGGGGTGACCAGGCCAGCACAGAAGGGCAGTTGGGGGAGACCTGGCCAGCAAGGGATGGCAGTTGGAGGGGACCCAAGCCTGCAGGGGAGGGCAGTTGGGGGGGACCCAGGCCTGCAGGGGAGAGCAGTTGGGGAGGACCCGGCCAGCAGGGGAGGGCAGTTGGGGGGGACCAGGCCAGCAGAGGAGGGCAGTTGGGAGCCAGCAGTCCTGGATTGTGAGGATGATGTCTGACCATCCATTTAGGCCCGATTCCAGTGGGATCGGGCCTAAATGGGCCGTCGGACATCCCTCAGGGGGTCCCAGATTGGAGAGGGTGCAGGCTGGGCTGAGGGACACCACTGCCCCTGTGCACAAATTTCATGCATTGGGCCTCTAGTATATATATGTTACTTAAAAACTTGGAGCCATTTGCTATGCATTGCTTTCTTGTCTTTTTGTTTTCTTATAACTACTACTTCAATAATACATTTTCTGTCAAAGTACTACTTTTCAATGCCTATTTTTTATTTTGTCTATATTTCGAAGTGTGCTCAAAGAGGTATTAAGAGGTATGACTGCCATATTAATTTTCAGAAAACTATTTCAAAATCATATGCTATAAATAATTAAATATGTTTTGAGTAGAAATCTGACATTTAAGAAAACAAAATTAAGGTAATGTCTCATACTAAAGAGCATATGCATAACCAGATTGGTTAAACTCCACCCACTGTCCAGGGGTTGCCAACAAATGAAAATTTGTAGAAGACCACATAGGCCTTTACAATATTTTTAGGGTTGTTCTCTAGGCCAGAAGCTGGCAAAGTTTTTTTGCAAAGGGACAAATAATAAATATTGTTGGTTTTTTGGATCATAAATGTCTGTCACAACTACTCAAAGCAACCATGGATATTACCTAAGCAGGTGGCTGTGCTTCAATCAATATACTTTATTTAAAGAAACAGGTGGTGAGCTGGATTTGGCTCATGGGCCAGAGTTTGTTGACCTCTACTCTAGACTGTTTTCATAGCTCAATTTTCTCTAGCTGGTCCCCAAATTAAAAAGTCACTATTTTCTTTTACTGTATTTTGCAGAGTTATGAGAGAGAGAGAGAGAGGAAAAATAACACAAAAAACTCCACTTAAATTGCTTTCACCAGTAGAAGATATGTCTAGATATTTTGACTGAAGTATCTAAATGCTCTTTTAAATAAAATAGGTAACAAAGCTTTGAAAATATGTATTTGAAATGCTCTAAAGATCTCATTCATTCACAAAAGCCTAAGATAAGTTTCCCCAGGATCCTAGGCTGTAAACCTATTCTGTAATTTTATCCTTTATCTCAGGGCAGTAGCACCTAAGACACAGAAACTACCCACATGTTAATTCCAGGGCTAGGTGATAACTTGACTGGTACTTTCTTCATATTACAGGAGGATTAAAACCTTCAGGCATTTGCTGTAAGACATAGTGAAACTTGCCACTGCTCTTTGGCAATTGAAACTCAGCACTAAAGTCATTAATGATTGAGTACATTGGGATGTCCTTTATGTCAGGGGTATGTAATGCATTTCTTTTATGCCAGGGATACTTAATGCATGAGTTTGGTATGCATTTCATGCCCAATTCATAATGGAAAGTTAAACAAATAAATTAAACAAACAAGTAAACAATCTGGAAGTCCAAGCCCTCAGCCTCAGTCCCTGAAACTGAGATAATGGAAAACTACCAATGAATAGGCTCTAATGTATGGTGATTATTAACATGTTTTTTGATATGATGTTTTTATATTTATAAAGAAATAAATGTTTTTTCTCACCTTGAATTCCATCATTTGGTACTAATCCAGTGGTTCTCAACCTTTCTAATGCTGCGACCCTTTAATACCGTTCCTCATGTTGTGGTGACCCCCAACCATAAAATTATTTTCATTGCTACTTCATAACTGTAATTTTGCTACTGTTATGAATCATAATGTAAATATCTGTGTTCTCAGCCTTTTTAATGTCGCAACCCACAGGTTGAGAACCGCTAGCAGGGTCGCCTAAGACCATTGGAAAACACAGATATTTACATTACGATTCATAACAGTAGCAATATTACAGTTATGAAGTAGCAACGAAAATAATTTTATGGTTGGGGGTCACCACAACATGAGGAACGGTATTAAAGGGTCATGGCATTAGAAAGGTTGAGAACCACTGTACTAACCAAAGGCATTTTATTGTCCATTTAAAGATCACTTTAATGAGACATCCTTGTTTCTGAGCACTTCCCAACTCTATGCCCCAAAGAGAAGAAATCCAGGAACTTCAACTTGTTTAAATGATCTCGCCTTTACTCTTCTTAAACTTCAGCCTTTATCCTGGGGTTGCAGATGAGAACTTGGAGGAAACCCCATCATGGACTTCATTCAAAGTGCAAGGATTGCATGGGTTCCTGGGACACTAAAGGGAATGAGACCAATGTGTTTATAGAAATTATACCCTTTTGGATATATTTTTATTGCCATTTATTAAATACTGTGTACTTATGGGTACTTTTCATATACTCTTGTTACTCTAAATATTTCTGGAAAGTATAAATTATTATCTCCTTTTGCCAGGCTCAGAAAGATCACATGACTTGCCCTAGGCCACACAGGCAGCACATAGCAGACCTGGGTTTTAAGCTGAGGTTTACCCAGTGGAAATGCCTGTCTCAGAGATACTCAGTGTCATTCTTCACCACTATTCAAATGAAACTCATGTACAAATGTTATTTAGGGAACATGGTGAGATCCTAACTACTACCTGGATGGTATTCCCACCATTAGAGTCTCTGGCTCAGGTGACATAACTTCTTCCAGTGTTGCTGGCCACAGCCATCAGAAGGCCTTTACGGAGATATATCTATGTGAATGTGGAAGTTCTTCCAGCATCTCCCATTAGCCTGAGATATCCAGATTACATGACATTTAAGAGGAGGAAAGGGCATAGGAGGATATGTTGGAACACAAGAGGAAGGAGGGGCATCTGGCAGCTTCAGGTAAAGTATGCTGGGAGACAGTGTTTCTTCATTTGAGGTTTTTAGAACTTCTGAAGCAGGGTCATCTGGAATATATTTTTTTTAATGCACATTTCCAAGCCTTGCCCTTCAATAATCTGAGTTCAGTAGGTCTTACTGGGATCTTTGTATTTACCATTCAAGTTTAAGCACTACTGATGGGGAGTATTGGGCAAATCTGTGATTGTCTAAAGAAGGATATAATTCCCAGAAAGAGGAACTTGAGGGGAAATTGTAAAAACTGATGCTAAATATAATAAGTGCATTAAGTGATTTCTGTGCCCCAGAAGTGGTGGGTACATGAAACTCCTGAGAACTGCCTCTATTGAAAACTGTTATAGGATCCCCAAGCATGTCCTGCATTCTCTTTTACTTAGTTTCCTTTTTTTCCTTGCATATTTAATATCCATAGGCAAAAATATTAATTTTATCAAAGTAAGGGCCCCTCTTTCATTATGTAATGATTATAATATGAAATTGCACAAATTGAGAGAAGATACAAATCAATCTGAATTAGGCAAAATTGCCTAGTTTAACCAGGTAACATTTACATGGATGTAAACAAATATATTATGGATAATGAGATGAAGGAATTGGTATAAAATTGAATTAAAAGCCTTAATTTAAACAAACTATGTTCTCTAGTTTATAACAGATCAATATACATGGCATATGAAATTCCATAAAATACAATGCACTACATTGCTTCCTCTACACACCATTCGCTATTTTTCTAAGAGCAGAATATTTTTAGATGATAAATGTAATTAAATAGAGCAAAGCCTTACGAATTAAAGCCATGACGATTTAAAAAATAGAATTACAGGCTTGCTACCAAGCTTGAAGGCATTAGTAGTATAACATCAGAGAAATGTATTTGCCCCCAGGGGATGCATTCTTATTATCAGTTATGGATTTTGTGAGCTTTAAATTAGCAAGAGAAATGCTATGATATTTTTCTTTGAAAGCAAAGGAAGAAAGCTACTGAAAATTTTAAGCAAAGAATTGTTAACTTTGAACATACAGTGTTTGAGTTTATACAGAGCTTGCTCCCTAGTTAGAGCCAAGATCTACATTGCATGCACAATTGCATGCAAATTGGATTTAATTTACTGCATGCTTTGCCTCTTCAATTAAATAAAATGAGAAGATGAATTTTACTTTAGAAGAGTAAAACTTCAATGTGTTAAAATGTCTTACCTCTAAATTTTCCACACATGACTAATGTACCCACGTGTTTATTTGAAATAATTTATTTAACAAGTTCTTATTGAGTTCAGCCTTTCATGCAAGGCACAGGTTCTGCCTTCAAGGAGCTATGGACTCAGTAGAAACAGAAAATACATTCACATGGGAAACATTGACTCTAGATTTATCTGTTGAAATGCATCTTCTTGTTCAAATCCTGTCTTCCAAATCAGTCAGTATCATTGCCTGAGATATGCAATCAAAGCACTTTTACAACATGTAAAACTAATACATGTTGTAAGGACTGCCATAGAAAGTACCACAGACTGGATGGCTCAAACAACAAATATTTATTGTCTCACAGTTATGGAGCTAGACATTCTGGAACCTGTCAGTGAGAATCCTTCCTTCTCTACCTCTTCCCAGCTTCTGGTGGTTTGTCAATAATCTTTGGCATTGCTTGGCTTTCAGCTGCAATATTTCAATCACTGCCTCTCTTATCACAAGCTATTCTCTCCTCTATCTGTGTTCAAATCTACCTCTTCTAATAAAGGCACCAGTCAAATTAGATTAAAGGTCTACTCCACTCCACTATGACCTTATCTTAACATAGCTAATTGCATCTATTTTTACCTTGTTTTCAAATAAGATCACATTTGAAGAACTGGGAGTTAGGACTTCAATACAGCTTTTGGGGGAAACAAGTCAACATTTCCATGGGACTTTAAGTCCTTTCATAATTCTGCCAGTTCAACCTGTCTTCATTTCTCATTTATTGTGGGAGAAAGAACATGCCAATTATTGATTTCCTTCTCTGTGGCAGGCACTTTACATATGTTAACTAACTAATCCTTGGGAGGACCCTAAAGAGAAACCCTTATTATCCTCTTTTCACTGGTGTGGGATCTGAGGCTTAGAGAGTTTAAATACATTTCTCAAGATTTACTTGTTTTAGGTCTTAGCTCAGTCATACCAGAACAAAGAAGCCTTCTGGAGAATCCAGACAAAATTGGTTTTTCCTGATATATATCCTATGGGACCCTATATTTTCTCTTTATATAATTCTTATTATTTGTGTTTGCCTCTCTATCTAGTGACCATAAACTTCGTGAGGTAGAGACCCTGCATTTCCATTGTTGGGCACATGGGCTCTCAGTAATATTCATTGAGCCAATGTTTGAATAAATGACCCCTATAACTAGTGAGTGGTTGAATTAATATTTGAAAATTTCACTCCAAAATCTAAATGATAACATGGTATTTTTGCTGAGATGTAGGTGAAGGAGAAGGGTAGTTGAGTTAGATGAGCCTCCTCTAAAAGAACTCTTGGCTAAGCCAAATTAGTCTACTTATGATCTCATCAATTTATCCCACACATTTCTGACTCACTCAATGAAAAGCAGAACTTTCTAATTGTAAGACATTTCCAAATCTGGAAAAGTCTGTCTTTGGAGGTAGACAGTTCCCTGTCCTTTGGGGGTGTTTAACCATTGTGTGCATGACTAATTTAGTCCAATGTTACAGCAATGCTTCCTATCCTTTTTTTGTTCCTTGGCATGCATTGAAAACGTTCCTATTTCTATGGCATTTGAGGTAACAACCAGACACACTGTTCTCAGGGCTGCAGTGATCAGTATCTGATTCTTTCTTAACTTTTTTGGGGGAGGAGGGGCACAACATGTGGAATGTTCTAGGATGGGAAATTCAATCCCTCCGGACTGTTTAGGTATAGGAAAAATTAAGATAGCCTCTAATCTTGAGATTCTTTAAACAGAAAAAATCCTTTTCTACATTATTTATACAAAATCCAGAGTAATGTAGTAATGGTGCAAATCATATCATGTCACTCCTCTTCATAAATCATTTTACTTGCTTTATAAAATGTTTCAAAGAAAATCCAGAATTTTTCCTTGAAGTAACAGGCTCTAAACAGCTGAATCCCTGCTTACCTCTCCCAATAATTTCCTATGACTTTCCCCTTTGTCCACTCTAATCCAGCCCCAGGAATTTATTTCACGTCTTCAAATATGCCAAAATTAGTCTTGCCTCAGGGTCTTTGCACAGTTACCTCCAAAGGCAAAGATACAATCATGACTCTTTTTCACACTTCAATCTTCTGCTTAAATATCACACCTCAGTACAGCTTTCCCTGATTGCCTTATATCAGGAGTTTTTGTGTGTTATAGTCTCTTGCACCATATGTTTGTTAAGAAACATTGCAGAAATTCTTAAATAGCGTATATTTTATTTCATTAGTCCCTTACCCCATTCATTATACCTACCTACCACCTTTCTCTTGACCTGTGAGTTTCACAAAGCAGAGAACTTGCTTTATGTATGATTCTAGTCCCAGTGCACACAACCATGCCTGGCACATTGTAGAGCACAGTACTTGTAAATTGAATGAATTAATTAAAATATTTCCAGGATAACTTGACAAATAGACAAATAGAAACAGTGTAAGCCCAAAGAGGATGGATGTGTAATGAATGGGATGGCCACAAAGGATGGATTTGAAGGAGTGGTCACATCAGGATGTAGGAATTGAGAAAGATTTCATGGAGGAAGCTCTAGACAGCTCCTGATGTATCAACACATGAATCTAAGGCATGTTTGTATGTGGGTATGTGTGCTTCTGGAAGTATTTTAGGAGAAATAATGATCAATTAAAATTGTTAGGAGAAGAGTATGGTTTAGGAACAATAAGTAATGCAATTAGATTTGATTACATCCGTGGTTTATAACCAGGTGTGATTTTGCCTCTTCCCTCTCTGGCCCCCCCAGGGACATTTGGTAATGTCAGTTTTGTTTGCTTCAACCTAGGGGTGTTACTGACATCTATTGGATAGAGGCTAGGGATGCCATTAAACATTCCTCAGTGCAAAGTACATTCCATCTGAAAAAAAAAATGTCTGGACCCATATGTTAATAGTTATGAGTATAATGAATTATGGATTAATAGAATATAGTATAGAAAGATTACAGATGATAAGACTGAAAAATAAGGCAAGGCATAACTATAGAAATATTTATATGTCAATGTCAGTCATTTACTTAGTAGGTAGTTTTTGCAAATTTATGACAGGATTACAATAGGCTTAGGGAGGACTAACCTGGTGATTGTATGAAGATAGCCTAGAACACTATTGGAAAAAGATCTATTTGGAGGCTATATTCATGGTCTAGTATAGAGATTAAAAGTCCCTGCACCAGAGGAATGCCAAGGGAGTTGGAAAGGACTGGATAGATTTATGTTATTTCAGGGTCACAGTATTCAGCGATTGCCAACAACAGAATGCATCAATTTTGGTTAAGAAGTTTTAAATATAAATTCTTACGTCTCTTTGATTCAGTTCACATGAATTTTGAA
Source organism: Corynorhinus townsendii (assembly GCA_026230045.1). Classification (NCBI taxonomy): domain Eukaryota; kingdom Metazoa; phylum Chordata; class Mammalia; order Chiroptera; family Vespertilionidae; genus Corynorhinus; species Corynorhinus townsendii. Next base: position 27,602,508 of record JAPDVU010000004.1, read on the forward strand.
GGAAAATACCACAAGTCTTGACTTTTTTGTCCATAAATGCTTGGAATGTCCCTGAGGTTTCTTCAGTATTTCATATCACATATTTTTATCAGTGAGTGGAGAATTGAAAAACATGATTGTAATCACCAACAACTCTGTTGCTTTGGTGAAGACATTCGTTTTTGCACCATATTTGGGGATAAAATGGGTGTAAAAAAAAGAGTAAAGGGAGAGAGAAAAAGAGAGAAGCAAACAAATCAAACCACAATTGTTTTAAAATTTCTCTTGTAGAATACTTGTTTATAGAATACTTGGAAGATGAGGTATTTGAAAAATAGAGTCAAAGAATCTTAAAGTTGGAAGGTTATCTAGTCAAGTCTTCTTTATTCAAGCACAAAATTAAAACATTAAATGGGATGGCTGACTACTCTTGCTTTAAAAGATCTTCTGTGGTTGGCCAGCTGCCAGGATGTTCAAAATCTGTGCTCATATTTGCGGTAGGTTTCTAAGATTTCAAGATATTGGCACTGACAAAAGTCTATTTTAAAAGTAACTGGTATCTTTATTAAGGTATGACAAATGACATATGAATAAATACTGTGTGGAAGCGCCAAAGTAAAAATATGAGATAAGTTTTATTTGGACTTTATCTTTTATTAGGTGTTTCACAGACCTCAGCAAAAAGAAGTCCTTCTGACTGAATTTTATTCCTCACTTCCTCTAGTCTAGGAAGAGCCAATTACTGTCACAAACAGAAATCATTTGTTTATCAGCATTAGCCCCATCATGGTCCTGATGCCAGCCTTAGAAATTCTGTTCTCTAGGAAGAATAACATTTTCTATCCCTCCGTGGTCAGTAGGCCACACCTGGCAGGTGCTTCCTGCTTACAGATATGGGGCAGGGAAGCTGAGCCCTGTAGCCTCCTACTGGTTTGTTTCAGAGCTTCAAAGCACATTTACTTAATTCACATTATCACATATTCTTGATAATATGTACTTTAAATTGCCCAGGCATTTTGATCACAGAAGTCAAGAGCATAGAATGTCCTTGTCTTTTATAGAAGGAACATTAGACATGGAAGCTTTAACATTCCTAAGAGAGCAGATGTCTGGTCAGAGTGATGCAATCTATACATATAAAAAGCCAGTGACTAGAATGCTGTAAGGAATAGAGCAACTAGTCGCTATGATGCCCACTGTGGCCAGAGAACTGGCCTGTTTGGGGGGTGGGGCCAGCCAGCCAACCTCCTGCAGCCTCTCCCCCTGACCGGCCCCACCCCTGATGGGCCCCACCCCTGATGGGCCCCCACCACCCCAATCAGCCTGGAGCCCCTCCCCTGAGCGAGCTCCACCCCTTATTGGCTCCCCCACTCCAATCAGGGGCAGGGCCAGCTGTCCAACCACCCATGACCCCTCCCCCAGACCCCTGGCCCCCAATCGCCCTCCCCACCCTATTTGGGGGCAGGGCCAACCAGCCCACTGCTCACAGCTCCTCCTCACAGCCAGCTCCACCCCTGATCAGCCTCCTCACCCCATTCAGGGCGGGGACAGCTGGCCCACCATGCACAGCCCCTCCCCACAGCTGCCTCCCCTCCAAATCACCCCCACCCTAATTGGGGGTGAGGCCCACCAGCCAATTGCCCATGGCCCCACCTGTCAGCCGGCCCAGCCTGATCAGGTTCAATAGGGGCAGGCTGATGGCTAACCTCCTGCAATCTCCTCCTCCCCTCCTCCTGACAGGCCTAGTCCTGATCCACCCTGATTGGGTCTGGGCAGGGTGGGACAGACCCCACCCATGCACGAATTCGTTTGCTGAGCCTCTAGTTTATAATAAATGGAGTCCAGGAGAAGGAATTACTAATGAGAACTGGGAATGAGAGGAAGTATTCTGTCAGTTATTAGGAGAGAGGGTCAATTAAGACAAGGGTGACTAGTAATGCAAACTTAAGTTCCAGAATTTTAGATATGGCCATATGTGACCATGGATTGGAGAGATGGGTAGAAGATGAAGGATTCCTTTATGTGCCACAGTGGTAATGAGTGCAGGTCTATAAAAAGGCTGACTTAGATCATCCCCTGTTGTGATCTCATTCCTGGGCCTGCCTCCTCTGACATTTATCCCAGTATTTCCACAGCAATTTTTAGAATGCACAGTTGCTATACCACAATCTGCCCTGATTTTTCTAACATGATTTATATCCTGTTTTCCTCTCTCCAGGTAAAAGTAGAGATTCTTTTTTGCATGTCTGATAAAAATACTAGAAAGTGCAATAAAAAATAATACAACTAAAATGTTTTATTATTTTTTTTAATAAATCTTTATTGTTCAGATTATTACAGATGTTCCTCTTTTTTTTTTACTGCATAGCTCCCCTCCACCTGATTCCCAACCCCATTCCCTTACCCCCTGCCACTGTCTTCATCCATAGGTGTAAGATATTTGTCCAGTCTCTTCCCGCAACCCTCACACCCCTTTCCCCCTGAGAATTGTCAGTCCACTCCCTTTCTATGCCCCTGATTCTGTTATACTCATCAGTTTATTCTGTTCATCAGGTTTTTTATTCACTTGACTTTTGATTCACTTGTTGGTAGGTATGTATTTGTTGTCATTTTGTTGTTCATAATTTTTATCTTTACCTTTTTCTTCTTCTTCCTCTTCCTAAAGAATACCCTTCAGCATTTCATATAATACTGGTTTGGTGGTGGTGAACTCCTTTAGCTTTTTCTTGTCTGTGAAGCTCTTTATCTGACCTTCAATTCTAAATGATAGCTTTGCTGGGTAGAGTAATCTTGGTTGTAGGTTCTTGCTGTTCATCACTTTGAATATTTCTTGCCACTCCCTTCTGGCCTGCATAGTTTCTGTTGAGAAATCATCTGACAGTTGTATGGGTATTCTCTTGTAGATAACTGTTTTTCTCTTGCTGCTTTCAAGATTCTCTCTTTGTCTTTTGCCTTTGGCATTTTAATTATGATGTGTCTTGGTGTGGTCCTCTTTGGATTCCTCTTGTTTGGGGTTCTCTGTGCTTCCTGGACTTGTAAGTCTATTTCTTTCACCAGGTAGGGAAAGTTTTATGTCATTATTTCTTCTAATAGGTTTTCAGTATCTTACTCTCTCTCTTCTTCTGGCACCCCAATAATTCGGATGTTGGTAAGCTTAAAGTTATCCCAGAGGCTCCTTACACTATCTTCATACTTTTGGATTCCTTTTCTTTTTGTTTTTCTGGTTGGGTGTTTTTTATTTCCTCATATTTCAAATCTTTGGTTTGATTCTTGGGGTCCTTTGGTCTACTGTTGAATTTCTGTATATTCTTTATTTCAGACAGTGTATGCTTAATTTCTGCCTGGTCCTTTTCCATTTTTTTGGCATTCTCATTAAAATCCTTAAAGGTCTCACTAAGTTCCTCAGAGGTTTTTAAAAGATTCTTGAGTAACCTTATAAATGTTGTTTTGAACTCTAGGTCCAGTAGTTTGCTTTCCTCCATTTCTTTCATTCGTGACATGTTACTTTTTCTCCGCATTTTGGCTCTTTCCCTGTGTTGATGGGGTGGTTTTCTGTGGTAGGTGACCTATAGGGCCCAGTGGTTCAGCCTCCCCTATCACCTGAGGTGGACACTCTTGGTACACCCCTTTGTGGGCTGAGTGCAAAGTCTTCTTGTAGTTAAGCCTTGATTGCTGTTGGTACACTGGGAGGAATTGACCTCCAGGCCAATTGGCTGTGAGGACCCGCTGTGTCTATAATGGAAGAACTGCTGTGCTGGAGACACCCTTATGGAGCAGGACTTGTTTCAGTGGGGCTTTGTTGCTCACTGAGTCTGCCTCTTGAATGGGTCACTTATGGATGTGAGGAGTTGAAATCTGGTGTCTTTCACTGACCACTAGGTATACTGGCTTCTGGATCTCCAATGGGGTGCAGGTCAGCTACTGTCTGAGGCCAGTAGGAGCTACAGTGAGATCTGCAGATTTATCCTTTTTTCTTGGGTTTTGGAGGTTTTGGAGCTGTCTGATCAGAGCTGCAGTTTGTTAGGTTAAGCTGCAATAGGGCAGGCCATTTATATTCAAAAGCTGCTGCACAGAGCTTGGGTGGGTTTGTAAATTGTGCCAGGTGGGGTCTAAGGGAATCACTAGGCTAGGGCATGGCAAACAGCGATGGCTGCCAGTCAGCCATCTCTGCATCTCCGAGTTTCCATGTCCCTGAGTCCCACGCCCCAGCGCAGCGCAGTAAACAATGATTCCTCCACTCACCTCTGCAAGGAAGCCTCGCTCACTTTCCAACCCAATGGCAGACAGTCCACCTTCTCCCCGTAGGAGTCTGGGTCCCCATAGTCTTGCCAAAAACTGGAGTTCAGAGTAATCGGGAGCTTATGTCTCCCTTCAGGTTGAAAAAAACAGTGCACCCAGTTTCCAGCCACCAGCACGATTCGCACGCCTCTGTACCTCAGCTTTTCCATGCTTGTGCATGTCTCAGTGCTCTTTTCTCTTTCCTTCTAGTTGTAGAACTTCTACTCAGCCAGCTTTCCCATGGTTCTGGGTGATAGATGTTTTGTCTTTTAGTTGTAGTTTTGGTGTGGTTGTGAGAGGCAGCATGTACAGGTGTATACCTTATGCCGCCATCTTGGTTTCCCTAAAAATGTTTTATTGACAAAAAATGAAATAATTCTCTAAAATAAAAGATCTATACAGATTCCTTGATTCTTTAAGGGGATAAATTGACTTTTGTTAGAATTGTGCAGATTTTTTTAAACAATCACAGATGATATTATAGCCTCTTATCAAAAGTTCAATGATAATACCATGAAAAACAGAGTAAGACATATATGACCCTTCTAAACTTTATAGGTTCTCTATTTTGTACCTTTGGAAATATATGTCCAAAAATAAAAAATAAAACATTTATTGAATGAGTTTCTAAATCACTACTCCTATGATTTTTGTCTTATATGCATACCTCAAGTTATTATTTATCCATGATTTTTTTCTTAATGAAAGCTATCTGAACAGGAAAGCAATGCTATGTCTAAAATCATGGTATAGAACCATGCTTTAGAAACAGTCTTAATATTACATGATGAAAATTGCATTTCAGATTTTATGTAAAAGAATGTGTGTTGGCAATTCTTATTCCCTGGGGTGTGTGTGTGTGTAAAGTTCACTGTTTATCACTAGTGTGAAATATGGACCTATAGTTGTTAGTACATATAACAACAGCAGAAATTGTAAAGCCAATTACCATGAAGCTGTGAAGAATGTGTTGTTGCAACAAAGCACATGGGATCTTGGTTCTGAGTGAAAAACAACTGCTGCTATTCACTTCATCAGTGAGTGACTCTAAGAGAAGGAAAAAGCTAGGAGACAGCACTAAAGAGAGAAAATGCAGTGGCCTTTCCTGTTTGCTGATAGGGGTGTGCTTGTGTTTTCAAAAAGAACGAAATTCATCCCCTTAACAACCCCTTAGATGGCACAGCTAAGCCAAGTTGGCTCTCCAGCTGGCTCCTGTTTGTGAAGTGTAATTCTGTGGTAATGAGCTGGTGACAATGTGAGGAAAATAGTCTAAACATTCTGAAAAACAATTCCAAACATGACTGCAGACAAGAAAGAATGGAGGAAAGTTAGAAAGGAAGAAACAAAGGAGGGAGTGAGGGAGAAAGGAAGGAGAACGGGAAGAGGGAACAAGGAAGAAAGAAGGAAGGGAGGAAGGGAGGAAGGGAGGGAAGAATGGAAGGAGGAAGGGAGGGAGGGAGGAACTTCTAACAACCACTTCAGTGGAACTAAGAGCAGAAGAGACATGCACAATTACCTATCAATATGGGTCTTACCTATGGGTAGTGTATGCTAATATCTCTTTTTTTCCCCCCATGTAAATGAATGAGCCTCAATCACCTCAGATTTTAATGTATTTATATACTTTGGCTAACTAATATTTTTGGAATAGTTGATCACTTTCCACCTGTAAAAAATGCCCAAGAATATGCAATTTTAATTTTCTATCTGTGGAAAACTCAGCAATGATGAAATAAGCATAGGTTTACTAACTCAAAATCTTTCTTGCTCCTTTCCATTTATCAACAGGTAATCTTAAATTTTATAAATTCTAATTGCTGGGGAGAAGTTGTAGTATCACGTTGATTGCTGAATGTGTTTTTCATAAGGAAAGAAATGGAAATTTTCTTAATTGTAGAAAACAGATATGGGATACTGGGTTTTCTAGGAGAAGAAAGGAGATGTGTGATCAAAGACAAAATGTGTTGGTCAAGTAGCTCAGGGGGAAGAAAGCAAGGCTTTGTATGGTTGGTGCTGAACAGAGTAAAAAGTTGATTTTTCACTATATGGTGCACTTTATTTTATTTAAAAAAATTTATTGTTATTGATTTCAGAAAGGAAAGGAGAGGCAGAGAGGGATAGAAACATCAGTGATGAAAGAAAATCATTCATCAGCTGCCTCTGGGGATCAAGCCCACAACCTAGGCATGTGCTCTGACCTGGAATCAAACTGTGACCTCTTGGTTCATAGGTGGATTCTCAACCTCTGAGCCCCGCTGCCGGGCATATATGGTGCATTTTATACTGCACCTAGCAATATGTACTGTTCTGGTATATTTGGGATTCTTATTTCATACAAGGCAATGTGAATTCTCTTGTCCCATTCTTCCTGAGCTGAAGCAGGCAAAGTGATTTCTAAACACACTTAAGTTGGCAAAGAGATGGAAAGAGATTCAGGAAATTTGACTTTTGCATTAAAGACAATTAACTACTTGCTACTGTTGGCTTTTCCTATAAGTTCCAAATGGAGCTCTTTAATTTGTTAGTGAACTTGTCAACATCTAAATATAAATATTTGAAATTCTACCATGGCAAAGCTTGTTAGTATGCTCAGGAAAAAGGATTATGTTCTCTCCTGCTCATCCTTCTCTCTCTCCTCTTTTATCTCTTCAGTCTTTTTTTTTTTTTCCAGTATAGGATAGAAGAAGACCCAAGGTTTCAGCATGAGGCTTTTTTTTACTGGGGATTTCAGAAGATATGTGTTTTTGATAAAGTTTTAAAGATAGAAGTGGCATATTTCTTTTATTAATCAGACTACACAACTGCGATGTATGCTCACATTAGATACCAAACTCTTGGTTTATACATGTACCCTGCTCTGTAGTATCTTTTGCTGCCTAGAAGCTCTAAACTACAGGCTCTCTGATGCATATTATAGATGACATTTCTTGCAAGCAGTGAATTATACCTAGCATTAATAAGGAATCTAAGAGCTTCAGATTTCAAACCCTTCTTTCTGACAAAGTTGATCTGCAGGCCTTGGACACCTATGGGAAAGCACATTGGTAAAGCCACGGTCAATGTCTATGTGTACTCAATTTTCTCTTTCTCCAGACCAAGCTCAGAAGCCTGGGAGCTTGATTTGCAGACATGTGGCACCGATCATTAACTATGTATATCATATTCCTTGAAAACTTTCAAAGTCTTTCTAAGTTCAAAGTTAAAATTAGACCTGTTAGAATATTAGCTAACTTGCATATGACCTTTTATTTTATTTTATTTTTTCTGTTGTGAACTGTGAGCAAACTGCAACTGAAATGTAACTCCAGAACCTGGCTGTCAGCAGAAATTCTCTCCATTCTTAATATGTAACCTTTTCCCTTCAGCAAGGTTAGTTTATATGTTTTAAACATGAAGGTGATTCTACATTTTCATTTATAGACTTTTATTTTAGCTTGGACATGATACTTGGACATTTTATACACATGACAAATTGGGAACCGAAGAGCAGGCTTATTAGAAATTGCAGAGTTATAGAATGATATACAGCAATATCTGAAGTAGTCTCTTATATTTCAAAATTTATTGCTTCAAAATTGTTTCCAAAACTATAATTAAGAACACTTTGAAGTACAAATACCAATATGTCTGGTTTTGCTCTGGGGGGACCTTTAGAAATCTCAAACTGCTTCACAGTTGGAGCAGCTCAACAATAAAGCAGGAGATAAATGAGATCACATAGTAAGGTTAGAGTAGAAATCTAATGGAATGTAACTGGGATGTCTATGGCATGTGTGATTGCTTGAGTCCCCAGACACAGACAACTGAGGCCCCAATCTAGCGATTCTCATCATTTAAGAATCACAAGATAACAAGGTGGAAGGGCAAAGACAGCTGTGATGTCCAAACTCTCAATAGTTCACAATGTGGTGTTCGTATTAGCACTTACTAAATTTTAGTAAGTACACTCATATTGTTAAACTTAAATTATGGTTAATATGCAATATTATGTTAGTGTCTTATATATAACATAGTTATTCAAAAGTTATATTCCTAATAAATTGATCACCATAATATCTAGTAACCATCTAACATTGCATAAGTTTATTATGATATTATTGCTTATACCCGTGCTGTACATTACATTCCTGTGACTTATTTATTTTATAACTGAAAGTTTATAAATCTTATTATGCTTTACTTTTTTTGCCTTCCCCTCCACCCTCTTCCCATCTGGCAACCATCAGTTTGTTCTCTATGTCCATGAGTATGTTTCTGTCTTGTTTTGTTTATCCTTTTGGTCTGTTTTTTAGATTCCACAAATAAGTGAAATCATATAGTATTTGTCCTTCTATGTCTGACATAGAACATAACACAATGCTATGGGTCCATTCATAATGTTGCAAATGGCCAGATTTCATTCATTTTTTAAAGGTTTATTAATATAATATTGTGTGTACATGTATTCCACATCTTCTTGATTCACTCATCTATGGATGCTTTGGTTGCCTCTTGGCTATTGTAAATAACGCTGCAATGAACATAGGGGTGTATATGTTTTTTCAAATTAGTGTTTTTGTTTTTTTTTATAGATACCCAGAAGTGAAAGTGTTGGGTTATATTTTGAATTTTTTGAGGAACTTCCATACTGTTTTGCATAGTGGCGGTACCAGTTTGCAATGCACTTGGCATATTTCTGACACTGTGCTAAGAGCTTCATAAATATTAACTAAATTAACTTCATAACAATGCTTTTAAGAAGATTCAATTTCTACTCCATTGTGCAGATGTAGAAATTAAAGGATAGTTAACCCCTGAGCAGCACAGGTTTGAACTACAGGGGTTCAGTTATAAGCAGATATATGTTTTTAAATAAATATAGTCATCCCTTTATCTCAGAGGGTTTCTGCATTCTCAGAGTCAACCCATCCTGGATCAAAAACAGTATTTTCACATACCCAAGTGCAGTTTCCTTACCAGGGGTTCCCAGCAGAGAATCGAAACTGTTTCCAATCTGTAATTGGTTGAAATCATGTATTTGAAGGGCCAACTGTAGAGTCAACATTTTTTACTGTACTGGGGTACTCGCTGCTCAAGGGTCAACTGTAAAGAAAGGTGAAGTAATTTGTCAAAGTCTCACAACTAGTAAGTGAATTTTCAACCCAGGCTGTCAGAACCCAGAACCAATAGTACACTTAGCCAATATTCCAATCTGTGTTTTAAGTGAATGAATAAAGAAGATCTAAGGTGATATTTTAAGTGCACAGGACCAAGCCAGGAAGCCAGAATATGATTTAAAAACAGGTTTTTCTAAAGGATGAGAGGTTTGTGTTTATTTTTGTTGTTTTTATTTATCTGTATTGTTGAAAGTATTACAGATGTCCCTCTCCCCCCCCCCCCCCCGCCCCCATTGAACCCCTCCAACCTGCTCCCATCCCCTCCCCAGGCCTTTCCTATAATATTGCCTGCCTATGGGCTATGCATATATGCATATAAATTCATTGGTTAAACTCTTCCTGCCTTCCCCCACCCCATTCCCTTCAAAATATATAAGTCTGTTGCATGCTTCCATGTTTCTGGGTCTTTTTTTTTTTCATCAAAGAACAGTTGTTTTGATAACAGCAAAAGCTTTTGCTCCTTTTATAGACAGAAGTAGTAGATTGCCTATTTAGAGGCTCAGATTATATTTGGTCCACCTGGGGTCTGGGAAAACACATTCATTATTTGTGTCAGGGGCAGGATTTTGTCTTTGAAAAAAAAGTTGTACTACTTGGAGCCTCAACAGTTTTCACTGAAAGCCCATACCTAGAGCTCAGACTCCAATCTTCCTTATCCTTTCTCCTTCATAGGTTTGGACAGGGATCCTACTGAAGCAACGCCAACAATAGTACATTAATCATCTAATTGCTTTTATCCTAACCCCAGGTCCTGGTCTCTGTGATAAAGCTGGTCAGCACTGTGACAGTCTGATTTACTGAAAAACAAAGTTGTCAGAACTACTTGTGCAGAATGTCCACTCAGTGTTCCAGTGATAGCTTAGTAGGGTGTTACTGCAAAGTGAATCTCCAATCACCTAATTCTATTTTTGTATTTCTTCCATGATAACATGGGATCAGTGTTTACATGGAGAAAACATGCAATAAATTTAGCAATCAGCTATGCTTTGGGGTAAAGGGACTAAATCTGTGGGGTCATGAGGGTATACACAGCATGGCATGGAATTTTACAAACTATGCTCGCTAGTCATTATAGTATCTCATGGATGTTTTCCTTTTGAAGATATTTTGGCACTATTTTTCTTTCTTCTTCTTGTCTCTGATTTTATTCCTTGGAATTTTTCCACATTTAAACTTCCCTTATTGCTACATATAGCTCATGGAATGTTATTTTTTTTTTACACTCCCTTAACTTCTGACATATTCCAAAGAACTGCATTTTCTTCCAATACCAACTTTGATTTTTTTTTTATTGTTTGAAGTATTACAAATAGTAGTACATATGTTTCCTTTTTTTTCCCCATTGACCTCCCCCCGGCTCCCCTACCCCCCAATACATGCCTTTACCTGCCCCCCTCCCCCCATCAGTGTCTTGTATCCATTGGTTATGCTTATATGCATGCGTACAAGTCCTTCGGTTGGTCTCTTACAGGCCCCCCCACCCTCCCACCCAACCTCCCCTGCCTTCCCGCTGTAGTCTGTTCAATGATTCTATTGCATTTGTAAGCTGCTAATACAGCTGGTTTGAAACAGTGACCAGTTCTACCAGATATTCTTTGTATATCAGTGAACACTTAGAAATTCAGGACTTTAAATTGTTAATTTCCATCCCAAATTTATAACATAAGAATGATGTGAATTGACAATAAAATTCATTCAGGAATAAATATAAATGAGAGTTTGAGTCTCAAAATCATTATAAATCAATAAAATTTTCCTATTTCCTTTACTAGAGAAAAACAATACATCTCCACGATGTTGAGCATTTGAACATAGAATTTGGCAATCCTAAGACAGCTGGAAATAGTAAAATATGCCATGTAGACAAGTCACCAGTAAAAATTTTACTTATATTTTATCTGGATAGTTTGCTATTGTATAGCCTTATTAAACTCAAAATAGTATTCTCACTTTTATTCTTTAAATATATTTTCTGTTTTATATCTTGATTTGTATTTTGTGTAACTACATGCCCTGTAACTAAAAATATTGCATGAAAATGACATAAAATAATTAAAATAATGTGAAGACACATATAAAGGAAACTTTATGATTTTTAAAATTGAAGAGAACTTTTGCTTAATTTGCTTCTTTTTTTTACAGGAATTATTGGAAACAAGGTGCCAATCTGGTTCTCATTTTTCTTGCCTTATCACCACATAAACCTCCATTTAATAGCCTAACTAAATAAATAAATATTGAAGAAAAGCTCTTTCTTCAGTAGGATTTCTGACACAGAAGAAGCAGAGGTATATGAAAGTGATGGAGTAGCATAGTTTGGTGGATGTTAGTAGAAAATGGCAGCTTGACATAAACTGTCAAATTTGGCGACTACTTTGTTTACATGATCTCCCATGAACCCGTGTGATTGAGCAGATACATAGATCCTGATGGCATTCCTGCCTTGTTTTCTAACCCCTCTCCAACCTTTATTTTTTTCTCTGTTGCCTAACTCTTGTCTACTCATAAAAATAGACAAAGGAGTGAGTTTTAAGTTATAAATATTATCTAGAAAGGTAACAAGTACTGAAAATGTTTATGTATGTTTCACTTAACTTCAGACACACTGGGTTGTCTTTTCAAGAATTCAGAAATTATCTCTGTGAATCAGAATAGTGAAGGCCACTTCTTACCAAATATAGTGTTGTGTTAATGTGAGTGTGTATGTAACGCACACACAGCTATCCAGGAATACTTATAGCACCTTCCTTGTATGTAGTGATATTCGTCTCTCTGCCAAGTTATTGTATAGAACTCTTTTTCCTAAGAAATGTCTACTTAAATTCCAATGGCTCAACTATATCTGTCTCTTATTCAAAATGTAGCTTCAAATTCTTGATCTTCATGAATCTTTTGTAGCTTAGCCCAGCTGGCTTGGCCACTGAAAGCCAGGCACTGTTCCATCACAATGCACCAATGCACACTTCTGTTCTCCCTTTTACTTGATAGTAATGTTTTTTAAGTTTCTGAAGGGTAAGCAGTATGTTTTTTGTGTGCTACATACTAACCAGATGTCCCTTACTAAACAAAAATCTTTGCCAGGGGAAAGGGGAAGAAAATGTGTAGAAATCTTTAGCCAAATGGACAAGAGTGATTTTCTACACTGATCGTAGTAACACCGGGGGGAATTCATTCTGGGGGCCCTGGAGCCTCAGCAAAGGGTCAACTCCTGATCCTAGTAAAGTTTCTGGCAATTTTCTTTGCAGTGAAAGTGGCTTTGGAGATTGAACCAAATTTGGCATTAGAATTGCAGATACACATGAGAACTTGCATGTGTAGAACAAACAATTTCTTGCTGCCTATTGCTGGTGGGACTTTTGCCAAGAAAAAACAATTTGCTTTGCTGCAAGAGCCCAGCTAGCCATTACGGGAGAATGTTTTTCCAAGATTGCTTATCAGTGATTTTTATAGGGCTGAGAGGTTTGTGTGTCTGCACAAAATGTTAGTTACTTTTAAAAGCCTAAATTTCTCCATGTAAGTTTGAACTCTTCTAATTGTAATGCAATCAGCAAGATTAGCACCTCCCTAAATGAGTAGATAGTAATGGATAATTACATGCTTATGATAAAATAGATTTAACTATTACATTGCTTTTTAAGTAGAAGGCTGCTTTATTCAAAGAAGTTCCTTGGTTTTATATAGGAGTTCAAGCTGTTAGCTATTAATTTGTTGTTGCAATTGTGTACTTTGTTCGGGAGAGAATTCTGTGGGGAAGATTTTTCTTCAGTGACTCTTCAGTGATTGATTGATTGATTCATTTATTCATTTAACAAGCCTTATTGGGCCATACTGAGCCACAGAGAAAGAAATGAGCAAGGAATTGTTATTATCCTCATTGAAGTTAAAGTCTAGATGTAGGTGATTGACATGCAAAAAAATCCCCACCATTCTTCAGCGTTTTAAATAAAATAATAGAGGTATACACCAGGTTCAGTGTTCTACTTGAATCAAAACCCCATGTAAATGATTTTCCTGTGAATCCTAAACTTGGCATTATATAAATATTTATACATCTAGAGTTTGACGAAAGAGAACATAGAGAGCTGGGCAGCTTAACTCAGTTGTTAAACCCCATGGTATTATAGGCCAAAATCATGACTTGGACTTCCAAACCAGAGAATCTGCTTTAAATTGTGAAAAATTCCACTGGGTTTTTAAGCTGATCCTATAATTCTACTCAACAATCAAAAGTAACTTAGGCTGGAAGTGCCTACTTCAGGATCAATCCAAGAAATTCTTTAAAAATTTTTTTTCTTTATTGATTAAGGTATTACATATGTGTCCTTATCCTCCCATTCCCCCTCCCCGCCCCCCCCCCCCCCCACTCACTCATGCCCTCACTCCCCTGGTGTCTGTGTCCATTATAATTGAATTTGGATAATAGTTGTTTTCTCAACTCATAAGGACAGATGCTATATAGAATTTTGTTTGGAGGTAAATTAACATCTATAAATAATATGTATGTCATTAAAACATCAGTTATTTGATGTTAGATATTCCTCAGTGAACCCATTTCTGATCTAGGACTCATCATAAACCAAAGAAATTGGCAATGAAAAGATAGATGAGGAGGTTGCTAAAAGAGATTTAAATTTGTAGCTCTAGTAAGCCTTTGAAAGATGGTTCACTATAAAAAAGTTTGCCTTATAGACATTTTGGAATCTCCTCTGTTTCTTGCAGCAAATTAAAATGGGAATATTCTCTTATGGCACCCAGAACACCCAGCTAGTTTCAGGGTGGCTATCGCCTGCCTGGAGTGGTAGATCTACAAAGCTGACACTTTTCTGTCTCATCTCTTAGACTCCAGTGGCAGGCAGTGTAAATACTTGCTTTTTTATTTATTTATGAAGGACTTACTAGGTTAGAGAAAAAGACTCTGCTCTTACTTTTACCTTTAGATATAGGAAATTAGTCATTAATTATACTGAAAGGCAGGCATTACTTCTAAATTTGTGTTTTCTGCTCTCATTAGTGCTATTCTGGACTACATGATAATGAGCATAACATAATTAAAGAGTAAACATTAGGCAGCTAGAAAACCAGAGTCAGGGTTTTTGAGTATCAGATGGTAACAATCAGAGAATGAGTAATTTCTGTTCAGTGAGGGTGGTCTTTCTCTAGCTTGAACTCAATGCGTTCTCTTTTCCCTTGTGGCCGGGGGTTTTCAGAAAAAGCTCTTCTTATAATATAGTAGGAGTATATTAGAGAGATGATAGCACTGAAAGGAGAGGTACAGAGATGCTCATGAGAAATTGTTTATATCATAACCAGAAAGCTGAAGTGCTATGCAAATTAATGCCAGGACAGAATTGGCAGCTGCCATTTCTGGTAAAGGAAAACTGGGTTAGAAATGTAAAAGGTGATGACTCTTTATTTAAAGCATCAGCTTGATAAATTAGGGCTGAGAGTACAGGAACTGAAATGATCCCTAATATGCATGGTATACCCATTTAAAATGAAGGTCTAAAAAAGATACCTTCATTAGCTACCAGTTTCCCAAATTCTCCAGTTAGGAGAGAGATAGTAAGTGAGAATAACAAAGTTTATGCAAAGTGTTTCATAATCTGTGTAGACTCTTGGCTGGCATTAACAGATTCAACATGTATTTTATTTTTCATGAGCAAAATCAAATCCATGTTAGACAGTACTTGTCATGATATGCATGTTACGAAGGCATGAATATACTCACCTTGTGATGTAATCAGAATGTACAACTGAAACCTGGATACTTTTATTAACCAACTAGAGGCCTGGTGCACAAAATTCACTCCTGCATGGAGGGGGTCCCTCAGCCCATCCTGCACCCTCTCCAATCCGGGACCCCTTGGGGGATGTCCAACTGCCGGTTTAGGCCCAGTCCTGGGGATAGGGCCTAAACCGGCAGTTGGACATCCTTCTCACAATCCGGGACCACTGGCTCCTAACTGCTCACCTGCCTGCCTGTCTGATCAATTCTAACTGCTCCCCCTGCCAGCTTGATCACCCATGATCACCTCTGCCTCCTGGCCTGATTGCTGTAACTGCCCCCCTGCCAGCATGGTCACCCCTAACTAACCCCCCTGCCAGCCTGGTTGCCCCTCACTGCCCCCCTCTGCTGGCCTGGCCACCCCTCACTGCCCCCGCTGCTGGCCTGGTCATCCCACATAGCCTGATGTTCAGTCATTTGTGTGAGGGTGTCCCAACCAATTTGCATATTACCCTTTTATTAGTATAGATGTCACTCCAATAAATTTAATTTAAAGAAGACTGTTTTTTACAAAGTATCTCTGACCAGACTTGGCTCTCATCAGGCATCCTCTTTCCCTCCATATTGTTTGAAACACTACTCTAACTAGCCTGAAGTGTTAAGCACTAGAGTTCTTTGTTAAATTTTCCCAGATCAGACATGGGAGTAGGAATAGAAAGATAATGCTAGAGAATTAAAGAGAAGAGAAAATGAAAAAAAAAAATCTTTGTGATCAGTTTTAGTTAGAAAAAAATGTGTATTTTATTAGTCCTATATTCTTAGACTCATTAAGAGTTTGAAGGGCTTGCTTAAATTTCTTTAGTTGAATTCTATTCTATTTTATAATGGGACTAGTTATAAAATTGAAGTTAAGAAATTGGAAAATTATAGATGTTTCAAGATGTATTTGTCATAAATGGCAAGAGTCCACCATCTCTCTCTTTTTCCATAAACTGTGGTCTCCTAACTGGAAAGAAAAACTGAGCAATCATCTAATTATGACATAGTGGCACTTCAACAAGACTTAGATATCATTTTGGGAGGCCAAGATATTATGGTGCTGGTCTTGTGGAAACTGTTAAATGAGTGATGAGTGTTCGTTCTCTCTCTCCAACCCCATCGCCATCCCCTGTTTCATTCTCAGGTATCCTGAATCATATTGGATTCCCTCATTCTTGTCTCTCATTCTGTCAGGCTAATTATTGCTGTCTTCCTGTATCCTCATTACTCCTGTCTTCAATCAGTATTTCTTTGCTTTGTGGTTTTTATTTTTAGGGCCAGTATTGAACCAAAGTGAAAATTAGTCCATTTATTACATTATTCTGCATCTTTAAACTAATGAGTTAAGGCTAGCAGAGACTTCCAGAAATTTTATTCCCTTCCAGGTCATAAAGAATGTTTTCATATGAATATTCATAGGAAATAGACCCTTTGACAACTCTGTTTAAACCAAAGAGTACCTGTATCCATGACAGGTTATGTTAAGCAAGAAGACTAGTTTAGAGAAAGTAGGGACTTTATAATATTTGATGTTACTCCCTGGCATCATATTTCTACTAATTATTCTCTAGCTGCTGCCTGTATTTGCCCCCTGGCATGCAGAAAAGCAAATGTTTGTAATTCTAAGCCTCTAGAATATTTGATTTTGATCAGTAGCAAAAATATGTTTCTCGTTCATAAACATTATTCCTCTCAAACTAATCATGGTTCAGTGACATGGACAGCTTTGATTGATTGCCACCTGTCTTTTTCAGAGCTGTTTGTTTCTATTTTCTATTAGTTAGATATTATTCATTTGCTTATTTTGAGACTATTTTAAAGGAGAGAGAAAGAAATGTTTACTTGTCACCAGTATTTTTTTAAATGACATAACAAGATAATATTTATTTCATCAAAACATAAAGACTAAGCATGAAAATCTTTTTAAAAGCACCCACATGTCCTCATTTGAAGTTGTAAAGTGGACAGAAATATCCAGCTGGGTATTATCAAGATCCTAATAAACATTAGAACTTGTGTTGTTTGACATTTTTTTTTTGGAAGAGTTATAATCGAAATTTATTTTAGAATAAAGGTTGTGCAAGTATAGTCAAATTATGCAGAGGGATGACAAAAATCAATACAAATGGGAAATTTTATATGAATAGATTTAACCTTGACTGAAACGTGAGTATTTAAAAATACCTTCTTTATTATTTTCCTTTATTGCTAAACTTGAAGAAAGGGGAAATGACTTAAACTCACTACTAAATCTGATAAACTTTGTATGTTGGAGAATTTCTCAAGACTGAAGAGATAAATATATTCACAGCAAGTTTGATGATCTATACAACAAGAAGCATCTGTGTGGGTTTTTTTATGGGTATGATGGCAATCCCCTTTTCTTTATAATAATGAGATGTAAAGAAACCACTTGTAAAGGTTTTTTCTTAATAGGATACATGTGTCTAAGTTAAGAGAGATGATCTTTTCATACGTATGTATTTGGTAACTGTCTATATGGTAGGGCTTTGCATATATTATTATCTCCCCTCACTGCTTTGAAGCTATTATAACATTTCCAAGAAAGTATGAAGAACTTATTTGGAATATATTTAAGGATCTTCTTATCTAATCTGAATATTTATGAAGGCTTTATTATAGGAAAATATATTATTATGGGTTTTTCCTCTACTATTAAAATTAGATTAAATTTACAAAGCTGTTAAGTGGTTAACAAATATTTGCAGAATTTATTTGTGAGGAATTACACATAAATGAGAAGTTAATCTTTTGGAAAAATTTTAGCATTTCAATGTCAAGAGCCAGTTTATGACAATAATAAAATACATTTCTGTTTATAAAGCACTGTTAAATGCATACACTCATTGACTCACAACATTGTGACATTGCCAATATTATCATCCTTATTTAGAGGTGAGATAACAGAGATTCAGATATACACTCATTAGGCTTCTGATGTCCCCCCTTGTATTACATAATTCTCTCACTATATCCACATATCTTCCCTTTGCCTTGGTGCTCATTTCCAAGACAACCATGGGTTTGTACATTTTCAAGATAGTTCGCTGATATCAACTTCTTGTGTTGTAATGGTTTGATTTATTCTTAAATAAAATAAGCTGATTGTAATAAGTTATAGCCTTTTCAGATATTGTTTATAACAATGTCTAGAACACAGTAGGAACTCAGATATTGGTTGAATTAATAGACAAAGTATATAAGATGCAAGTAGAACCTTTTAAAGGGAGAATTCCATATTTGCACACAAGGAAGGGTCATTTGGAAGGCAGAGAAAACAAAAATGGAAACTGAGGGTGTATACTGCCTTGTTACTTAAGGTGTGGTTCCTGAGCCAGAAGCATCATCATCACCTAGAGAATTGTTAGGAAGACAAACACATGGGTTCCATCCCAGACCTCCTATATCAGTCTGCCATTTTACAAGATCACTAGTGATGCATTTTGAGGCTTACTGCATAGTGCAATGGTTCTCAACCTCAAACACACATTAGAATTACCTGGGGAAATAAAAATAAGATAACATGACCAGTCCTCACGTACAGATCATTTAAATATCATCTCTGAATATGAGAACTAATTATAGATTTTCCTTAAAATTCCACTGATGATTTTAAGGCACAGCTAGGAGTGAGAATCACTGCTGTAGCATAAAATCCTCAATTGACATCAAGGCATCTCAGCTTGTTGCTGTATGACACTGGATTTAGTATAAGATACTTAATTTCAGTGGAGCCCAGATATCTCATTTGTAATAAGGTGGGGTCATTTGAATATCTTTAAAGTCTATTAAGTTTCTAACATTCAGAAATTCAAAGAAAGTGGACCCCTAGCTACCATCTTTCCTAGTCATGTGAAGGTTCACCTATGTGGATTTATAGTGAGTGGTGTTTACACTAAATGATTGTCAACTATTCAAAAAAATCCCTCTAGACTGAGAAACTGTCTTGGGACACAGTTCATCACTACACATTCATGATACTTTCTTTTGCCAGTGGGGTCACATCCAGCCATCTTATGAGATAAATTTTGGCCCTCGGTAGGAAGGGATTTGCAAAGACCTTCACTCAACACTAGCTCAGTTCTTAATGGTAGAGATCTAGGTGTCACCCACAGGTATAGGTATATCCTTTGTTGATTTAGTGGATTTTCTTGGACTTCCTCCTGTCCCTTTATCTGGAGTAAAACCTCATAGAGAGCAATAGAAGAGGAGTTTGAGGATACACAGAAAGTTCATGAAGGGCAATGTGAAGAGAACTACTTTATTTAGGAGGATTAGTGAGCTACTGAAATTTTTGCAATGGGTCCATTATCTGAGACAGTGAAATATTTGTTGAATCATGAATAAGTGATTGAATCAAAGAATGAAGTTGATTGGCATGTTGCCCCATGCACCAAAAGGTTGTGGGTTTGATTCCCTGTCAGGACACATATTAAGGTGTGTATGGGAGTCAACCTATTGATGTTTTTCTCTCACATTGATGTTTCTTTGTACCTTTCTCTCTCTTCCTTCCTCTTTCTAAAAAAGATCAACAAATAAATTCTTGGGTGAGGATAGAAAAAAAAGAATGAGGAATTAATGTACAATAAGTGCTTAAGAAAAAGATGTAGCTGGGTTGGTTGGTTAAAGAAAGATGAGGTGGCTATTCGCTTAAGTACAAAATGGAATAATGAATTAGATGTGGGAGGTATAAAGGACATAGAAATGGTGAAGAGATGAGAGACAATTTGGCACCTAAATGGCAAAGCGATGAGAGACAGGAGATATACATCACATTAGAGTACTTCTTCTCAAACTGTAACATGTGTAAGAATTAACTGGAGAACTTGTAGACACACTAACTCTTGGCCCTTGCTCCTGATATTCTCATTTAGTGATCTAAGACAAGACCCAGTAACCTGCATTTTGAGCAAGTTCCAAGGTAGTGCTGATGCTGCCGGTCTGAGGACCATATTTTGAATAACACTGTTTCAGGGTTTGGCACCTGGAGTTAGAATATCTTGTTTTTAATTCTGATTCTGCTACTTACTGACTGTGATATCTCAAACAAATATATTACCTCTCCTAGGACAATCTTTGAAGTGCTATCACAAGCAAGTTACTTGGGATCTTGTTAAAGTGAAGGTTGTGATTCAGGTGGTCTGGAATGGGGACTAAATTCAAGCTCCCAAACCATACCAACACTGCTGGTCCATGAACCAGACCCTGATTCGCAAATTTCTAGCACATTATTTGTCCCTACTTCACATGCTTATTGTTGCAATGAAATAAAGGCATATAAATACAATATTTGCAAATTGTGAAGCAAAATGTAAATGTAAGGTGATAGTAGTAGATTATTAGTAAGGAGATATGGAAGAGACAACTTGGAGTTTTGACTAGACAGGAGAATTTTGGCACATTTATAGAAATCAGGAAAAATGGTTTAAGATAAATGTTGATTTGGGGGGAAAGTGGCAAGCAATTGAAAAAAGTAAAATGGAAATAAGATTGAAGAAAAATTTAGACCTGAGATACCAATTTAGGAGTTGTTCACATATGATTAAATGATATTTTTGAATATGTGGGTTGCAAAAAGAAAAGAGGTTAGGGATAGAATCTGGGAAAGAGATAGCATTTGGAAGATCTGAGAAGGAAGAGGTATCATCAAAAGATGCACTGTATTTTAGTACCATGTCATAGAGACATTACTTATTCAACCCTGAGCTATACCAACAGATTTTATATTATTACTAGAGGCCCAATGCACGAAATTCGTGACAAGGGCTTGGCCCTCACAGCCACAGCGGCTTGCCTCAGCCCCCATGGCTTCAGCTTCATCTGGAAGGTTGTTCGGAAGGACGTCCAGAAGGTTGTTTGGCTATCTGGTCTAATTAGCATATTATGCTTTTATTATTATAGATTGAGTACAGGATTGGTTGAATTTTCTAGCATTCCCTTCCTTGGATATTATGGAAGCATCCCATTTTGTGTGTAGGGTTTATAAGTAGCTGTTTCATGGATGGTGGAAGATATACATCCAGGATTTATTAGTGTCTATAGGCACTGAGAAAAATAGAGCAGTTGAGGGAAATCATAAATATCTAAAAGATATAAGGAAGAAGAAATGAGGGATTCTTCAGCTAGATATATAAAAAAAAGTTGATTACTTGCCTTGTCAATCAGTTCAGATATTTGGACATTTATGAAGCTAAAGAGAAAAATGCAGTTTAGTAGTTTATGGAAAATAGCAGAAATAATGAAACCATTGGGTAGAGTGGTAAGTGAGTTTGCCTGACTATTAGTAATTGCATAATTTTTATTAAAAAACATGATTCGTTTAAGACACTAGTATATTGACTATGTCATGGTGATGTTATGATGTTCTTAAGGATGTTTCAGAATAATGGCCTTAAATAATAAGAAAGGTTAATAAGAGTTCTTCTATGTTTCCTCATAAGTCATTGGCTCTTTTGCTTTTTGGGTACTTTTGTTTTTCCTCTTAAACTTTGAAGTACATGATGTTAAAAGCTGGAGATTTTAAAGTTTGATATGCAATCATCTGAACTGCAAATCAACAGAGGTCTCTTTCTAACATTGATTTACTCTCAGAGGGTCATTCATAAACATATTCATTACAGAAACAGTCCACACATATTCAATAATACATCTATCACTGAGCTGTTTACATTAAGAGATACGATTGAAATTGAACAATATAATTCAATAAAATTACTGGTCTTTTTATTTATTCATCTAAACCCTAGTTGCTCAGTTACTGTAAACAGATCCATTGAAAACAATTCACTTTTCTGTTGTTTCACGATTGATCTCCTCAAACACATGATTATTCTTAATTCAGACAAAATATTTCATTTCTTTAAGTACATGAAAAGGAATTAGAGCCATCTGAATGCAATAAAGGATGAGGAAGGAAGACGCTCAATAAAAGGAAATCAAACCTGTTTACAAGTCTGGGATCTAAACATTTGTGAAGTTTGTGGTTTTGGAAACTATATTCACATGTTAGAAAAGAAAATGATGAAGGCTGGGTAAATATGAGTTTAAAATGCCCTGGTACAGATTTTTATTCCTCCTTGCAACCTAAATACCTCTTTTAAACAAAGTGTCCCCCTTAATTTGAAAGAAATCCCGTTCAGGCAAAGCACCAACAAACAGTGGAGAGAGAGAGAAATGATTTTTTCCCCTGGGAACATCAAGACATATCTATTATTTAGAAGACATAAGTTAAAATATGAATGTATTCATAAAAACAATTAATGTACAGTGTATAGTGATGATGAGATGCAATAAATTACCATCTCCTCTAAGTGATAAATCTTGGTTTTCTAAATCTATTTTTTGTTTCTATTTCTTCCACTATGAATATATGGTACTGAAAATATGTTAGATGAGGCCCTTGGGAAAATTAGAAACAGAGATTGGGAAAATATTGGGAAAATATTTTTTTCTTATTTCAGTTAAAAATATGTTTATTTAGAGGGTAAGAAAATTAATAGAAGTGCATACTAGAATCATAAGGATGACCAGCTGCTAATCAATTATTATCCTAGAGTTTCACTGCCCCTTAGGCATTTTATTGATATTTTAAACTTGATGAATTCTTTAAGGGGATGAGAACAGCCACTTTGAAACCACTGTATATGCAGTATATTGCATACTGTATATGGAGTCATTTTAAATCAGTGTTGCTTCAAGTGATGGGTTATCCAAAAGATACCAGACTGTGGGAGCTTTTTAATTTGTGGGCTTTCAAATTCTGATGACTGGGTGAAAAAAAAAAGAAAAAGAAAGAAAGGCTAAAGGGAACTGGCATTTAAATTTCATGTGGCTGAGCTATTCAGTTGCATTTAGACACTTCTATTTTTATTTCTTCAAGCTGGGCCCATTTCCAAGTAGGAAGCTGTGGAATTATTGCTCTCACTCCCACATTTAGTGCAATCCTCTATAATACTAAGGTTAGGTCAGCCTTTTCCCTGTGCCCTGCATTAAACCTACAAATAGATCAGATTTCATGATAAGGGACAAGCAAAAAAGGACAAAAGATTATAAGTGAAACATTGAACCAGTTTGACTTGAATTAGAATTGAATCAACTGCATAATCTAATGTTCACATAGTGCTTTGGCCTCAGATCCTGGTTGCTTTCACCCCATAGCATCTGTTATTCTTTCTTCTCTTCTTCTTCTTCTTTTTTTTTCTCATTGACCTGCTGTGTTCTGATACATTTAAAAGGACGGCTCTTTGTGTTTTAGGCAATGGAAAAATGCTGTTGAAGTCAGCCTTGAAAGGCACTGACTGTACCTAAAAAGAGGGGGAAAAGAGAAAAACTCCTTTGCCCCGCCTCCCGTTGGTTGTTTGGAAACAGCTGTTTGAGGCCAAGTTTGTACTTTACTTTTATCAGTCCATTTGGTGAGATCAGAATGTGCTTGAATAACTCTGAAGGTTAAAAATATGTTGAGTGAATTTTCTGGTGCTGCCATTCCAGAAGGCCAGCTAATACCATCAGTGACTGTCAACAGCAGCCAGGCTTTGCCTTCCTCAGGATCATGACACATAGTGGAAATATTCCTGGCTTCTATACATCATAATCCCTGCATGGTATGTGTCACACTGAGGAGAAGCACAGCAGGATAGTCTGCCTATGGCCTGACAAATCTGGTCTACCAACATATGGAATTACCCCTCCAATATAAAGCACGCTATTGCATTGACTTGTCATGATTCAGGGACCAAGTTTTATTTTGATCATTTATTTTTCCTGAGTCATAGTTGTCTTATTTATGACACCTATAGCATTTGTCTGAGAAAACTAGGCATGCTGATTTTCATATTCAATCTCAATCATTTTAGCATTCCAACAATGATACTCCACTGGTCTTGGTTACTAATTGAGCTTTAGATGTTTTTTTCTAGTTTTTATTTACAGGGAAACCTAAATTTTTTTTATAACACAAATAGAAGAGTCTTTGATTCTGATAATTATTTAATTAGTCTTACAGATTTGAATCATGCCATATTATTATTATTATTACTTAGAAATTAGAAAATAGTCACTGACCAACAAGAACTTTTAAATAATACAAAATCCCTCTCCACAAGCTCGTGTTAATGATACTATCAATTCTTCTTAGCTTAGCAGCATCTTCTAAAAGATGCTAAGTATTAATCTTGTGATTTGTAGTGTGCTTACATTTATTTTAAAATAATTAAGAGTGTTTTGTTAATTATTTAGCTATTTTTATTTTTTTCTTTATTAAGGTATTACATATGCATACTTCTCCCCGTTTTCCCCCCACCCCTGACTCATGCCCTCACCTCCCTGTTGTCTATGTCCATTGGTTAGTTTTATATGCATGCATACAAGTCCTTTGGTTGATATCTCCCCTCTTACCCCCACCCTACCTTCCCTCTGAAGTTTGATGGTCTGATTGATGCTTCTCTGTCTCTGGATCTGTTTTTGTTCATCAGTTTATGTTCATTATAATCCACAAATGAGTGAGATCATGTGATATTTATCTTTCTCTGACTGGCTTATTTCGCTTAGCATAATGCTATATTTAGCTATTTTTATGTTTCCATTATGCCTATTGTTGAAATACTCAGGGACTTTGACAATTGTGGTGTGTTAGCAAAAAATAATGCTTAAGAGAGAAACAATATTATTTTTCAACTGACTATTCCAATAAAGAAACCATAGTAATTACTCTATGACTTATTGAGCACCATTAGGAAGAAAGAGGAAGAAATAGATTGCCAATAACCCAAGTTATAGATTCTGAGTATCCACTCTGGGGATTTCTGACCAAGATATCATGGGAGTATGGTAGAAAAGAGTATTATTATCCAAAAGGTAAAATGATGAATTTAGGGTAAAGATAAATTTTTTTAAAAAGGGAACTTACTTTGCTTCTCTGTGCATCAATTCCCTCCTCTAAACTCAGAGCTTTTCTTGACTTTAAAAGAGTGCCATTTGGTCAAATGACCAATGAGCTATGTGGAGAATTATTATTGAACAAAAGGTTTATCATCAGGTTTAGATGGTTTGATATGCAGTTATTCTAAAGACCAATTAAATATCATACCTAATGGTTAAGAAGCATGTAAACTTATATTATTATATGAATGATATATCTTAGTTTATCTTCTCTATTTTATATTTTTACTAGAGGCCCAGTGCATGAAATTGGTGCACTGGGGAGGTTGTCCCTCAGCCTAGCCTGCACCTCTCCAATCTGGGACCCCTGGAGGGATGTCCGACTGCAGGTTTAGGCCCGATCCCATAGGGATTGCCCCCTAACTGCTCCCTTGCCAGCCTGATTGACACCTAACTGCTCCTCAGCCAGCCTGATTGCCCCCAACTACCCTCCCCTGCTGGCCTGATCACCCCCAAGGCTTTTATTAGTATAGATATATCCTTCACAGAAAATTTTACTAACCCTGCTTTACAATAAGGGCTTGACGATTGAATCATTGGAACCAGACACCAAGATTTCCTTTCTTTGAATAGTGGAGGGAATAATTATCTTGTCTTTAAGTTGCCCTGAAATTAAAATGAGATAATGACTTAGAAAAGTATAAAAGCACCATATAAAGACAACTGTCTTTTTCATGTACTGAAAAGACAATAAAGTCGTAAAATGAAAAACACTATTTTTATTCTCCCCCTTCCTTCCTTTACAGCCTTTATTTAAACTTTTAAATTTATAAAAAGTTCACTCCGATTTTCATTTTTTTTACATTCAATATTATTTTGTATTGGTTCCAGGTTTTATATTAGTTACAGAATAGTGGTTAGACAATCATATACTTTACAAAGTGTTCCCCAATATTTCCAGTACCCACCTGGCATCATACCATCATTACAACACTATTGACTATATTCCCTATTTAAATGACAATGGTTTTAGGTTCCTTCCAGTCTTTCTTTTGTGTTGTTCGCCTTTCCTTTTCTTTCTCACTTCTTCCCTCATTTTCTTTATAAAGTATCTCAATTGGCCATCAAAGCTCAGTGAAGGCACTGGGACACACCGGTTAGCACTGGGAACTTCTCTGAATCACGTCAGTCAGTCCTGTACCCTGCAGTGCAGCACCCCTCTATGGAGGTGGCACTGCCCCTCAACTCCCACCTCAGGGCTGTGGGTCCTTGCCCCTCCGCCCCAGTGTCCTTCCATGCCCCTTGATCCCTGGCCAGGCCCACCCGCATTTTGGGACCACTGCAGAACCTCTCTCTCTGCAGGAGAGGCAGATCCCTGCCCACTGGTCCCCTGCCCCAGCCCGAGCCCCCTCTGGTGCACCTGCCTCACCAGGTTTTTACCTTTGATCTATGGCATTGGTGACAGCACACTCCTAGCAAGTCTGGTACCCAGAGGGGCACAGGGCCAGTTCTTTGCCCAGAATGTTAGAGGTTGCCCTAGCATTTACAGATGTCGCCCAGAGCCTGCTGGTGAAGGCAGCGCCTGTGTGGGGTGTCCTCTAGAAGGATGGTGAGGCGCTGCTTGGCGCCCCTTGGAACACCCGCCTTCTGGCCAGCTGCTTTGCCAAAGCTGTGGCACTAGCCCTGGAGCCACCCCTCAGGCAGCTCCGCAGTCGGCCTCTTCTTCCACATCCGGCCTTCATCCATCCCTCTCTCCTGCAGCACTTGGACTCCAGACCTGAAAGAAAAGAACCAAGACCAAGAAGGACAGAGGCCGAAGGAAGTGAGTCTTGAACCCCCACATCCCATTCTCTGGATTTCCTCCTGCACCTCCTCTCTGTGTCACATCTTGAATGGGCACCCTGTGGCCCAGCCACATGGCCACCGGGCAGCCTGGTAGAGTCGGTCTCCGTGAAGCTGTGAATCTGTGGCCAGAGGCCCTTTCTGGGTCTCAGCAACCCCATGCCTGCGATGTTCCCGGGGCCTCACTGGAGTGGCTAAGCAGGCCCAACCTCACCTCCCCTGGGCGTCGATGTTCCCAGAGCCCCATGGGAGTGGCTAGGCAAGCTGGCCATGCCTCCCCTGAGCTGCGATATTCCCAGAGCCCCACAGGAGTGGCTAGGCAGACCAGCCATGCCTTCCCATGCCTGCGATGTTCCTGGGGCCCCACTGGAGTGGCTAAGCAGGCCCAGTTGCTCCTCCTCCTCCCAGTGCCTGCGATGGACCTGGACCCCGTGGGTGGTGTCTGGTGCTGCCCATCCTGCCTCCCAGGGCCCAGATGGACTGATACCTTGCCAGCAGTGTCTGGCACTGCCCGCCAGGCCTCCCCCAGCCCCAATGGACCTGGACCCCCAGGGGTGGGCCATGGCGCTTCCCGCCCCCCTGTGTATGCAAATTTACCTGCCATGTTTGATGGCTTAATTTGCATACTTGCTCTGATTGGCTGGTGGGCGAGGCTCAGTGTAGTGGAGTGATGGTTAATTTGCACATTTCTCTTTTATTAGTGTAGACTAGAGGCCCAATGCACAAAGATTCATGCAAGAATGGGCCTTCCTGCTGGCACCACCTTTGCTCCAATCTGGAGCTGCCTTTCTGCCTTTGCTCTGGCCAGAGCTGCCTTTCTGCCTTCCTATGCTGCCCAGAGGCCTGGAGCGGCTGGGGCAGAGCAGAACACCACCCTGCCCCTGGCTGCTCCTCTCAGCGCCTGTGTATGCAAATTAACCCTCCATCTTTGTTGGGTTAATTTGCATACTCACTCCTGATTGGCTGGTGGGTGTCGTGAAGTTACGCTCAATTTGCATCTTTCTCTTTTATTAGTGTAGATTGCACTTAAATCTATTTAAAATGTGCTATATTAGTATAGCTATTTAAC
This sequence comes from Corynorhinus townsendii, assembly GCA_026230045.1. Lineage (NCBI taxonomy): Eukaryota > Metazoa > Chordata > Mammalia > Chiroptera > Vespertilionidae > Corynorhinus > Corynorhinus townsendii. The sequence goes on from JAPDVU010000004.1 coordinate 27,630,493, forward strand.
TATATTTCAGCCACAGATGTCTCAAAATCTTTGGAACAGCCCTTTATTATTAGACTCTATTAGACTTTAATGTTTATACTATTTTAAGGAAAATTTCACAAAGTTTTTGTCCATTGAGAAATATTGCCAAAACTTTTTTCAGTAATACAGTTATTTGAAGGGTTTGGTGTTAACACATGAACTTTCCATCAAGCTCATTAGTAAGTGTTGCTCTTGATCCCTTTGGGAAGAGTGGAACTCCCTTATGGGGAAGTAGGATGATATTTTTCTAAGATGAAAATAGATAATTGTCCTTTATCCCAACTTCTGTTCAATTCAGATTACTCATTACAGATACTATTTTTCATCTACTGAAATACATTTTCTTTCTTTTTTTTCTAAGGCTGGGTTTAACCTTGGGAGATTTTCCCATCTACCAGGCTTGCTTCCATTCAAGACTTATTAAGATGTTTAAACATCTGTTTTGATCTACCCAGAGCAATCATTCAAAAACCTTAGAGTAGAGTTAAACTTTGTGTATGCATTTGTCTATTTTGGGGAGAAAAGTGTATTGAGAAGAACAGGCTAAAAAGTACAGTAAACTTTAGAAAGTGTTGTGAAGGTAAAACAATGCACTTATGATTTAAAACTTCACTAATATAGAAATAATTTTGAACTAAATGGATTATGCCTAAAATAAATCTAGTACTTTAGTTTCTTCCTAAACACAAGAAAAAGTTAAATTTTAGAAATGTAAGTATTTGATATAAGCAGTGAAGATTCTGCATACATATGTATATTGTAACTCTGTATTCTTAAGTAAGTTAATGAACTCTGTAATTTCCTCTTTTGCAAAATCAGGGGGCTAGGCTAGGTATCTCTTGGGTTTCTTCAGGTTCTAATATTGAATGCTTTTGTGACTCACTTTAAGAAATTTATCACATCTTAATTTTTCAACTTAAAGTAACATTATTTTTTTTTTAAACTGACTTCAGATAGGAAGGGAGAGAGAGAGAGATGATGAGAATCATTGGTTGGCTGCCTCCTGCATGCCCGCAACCTGGGCATGTGCCCTGACCAGGAATCAAACCGTGATGCTCATCCACTGAGCCATGCCGGCTGGGCTTAAAGTTACATATTTTTATAAAGGCTCTTTTTAAAAAAATAATAATTAATTAATTAATTTTTTATTGTTTTAAGTATTACAAATAGTAGTACATATGTCTCCTTTTTTTTCCCATTGAACTCCCCCCAGCCTCCCCTACCCCCCAGTACATGCCTTCACCTGCCCGCCCTCCCCCCCACCCCAGTGTCTTATATCTATTGATTATGCTTACATGCATGCGTACAAGTCCTTCGGTTGGTCTCTTACAGCCCCCCTCGCCCAACCTCCCCTGTCTTCCCGATGTAGTTTCACAGTCTGTTCAATGCTTTTTTGCCTCTGTATCTTTTTCCCACCATTTCTTTCCTTTAAAACATTTTGCCTCTGCAGACTAGAAATAAACATATAATAACAAAACAAAACAAAACAAAATGTTTGAGTCCCAATTTCAATGTCCAACAGTTTTGAGTCCCCGTTTCAATGTCTAACAGTTCCTTATGTGTACATGTCAGCAATGATATCTGGATGGTGGGCACATGGTGGCAATGCAGGTCCGACCCTCTCTGGTTTGGTCCTAGGTAACCTGCAGCGGTGCACAGCTGCTGACTGCTCGTGTGGCAAGGCGTTGTCAGCATCTTCCATCTCTGGACTGTTTTTCCTCTTGTCTTCGTGGTTGGAGCAGACCTGCCAATTCCTCTCTGTTGCAGGAATCCACATGGTCTTGGAGTTGTTTTCTGAAAATATACAAACATATTCTCGACCACAAGTTAATAAAGGAATCTTTTCTATATAATTGATTTGGGATCCTTTTTATTTTTGCCCAAACTATTTTCCTTTGTCTTACTTATTTAGACACCATGTGTGTTTTTCATGGCCGTCTTGCTGTTAGCATTACAAATGAAAATTAATTTTGTAAAGTAAAAATTTTCTAGATGTAATTTACTTATAGGATATTTTTCCTTACATGATATTACCCTACTATCTCCCCCCCCTTTTTTTTGATTAATGGAGCTTTTTGTAAATTTTATAATGCAGTCTTGATAACTTTAAATTAAATGATTTTTCACCTTGAATTTTGTTATGCTTCCTTAACATTCAGAGAGGAAAAAAGGCAGAGGAGAATGGGCAAGATGCTGGAATAAGATATAGCCCTAACTGGTTTGGCTCAGTGGATAGAGCATCGGCCTATGGACTGAAGGGTCCCAGGTTTGATTCTGGTCAAGGGCATGTACCTTGGTTGTGGGCATATCCCCAGTAGGGGGTGTGCAGGAGGCGGCTGATTGATGTTTCTCTCTCATCGATGTTTCTAACTCTCTATTCCTCTCCCTTACTCTCTGTAAAAAAATCAATAAAATATATTTTTAAAAAAAGATATAGTTCTGAAGCCCAAAGAGTTAAAAGGTATTTTAGGCAATATGATTTTTGAGGGAGATTTGAAGGACAGGAATCTTACTGAAAAATTTAGTCTTTATTTTGTGGCATGCATTTTATGTGTGCTAATTGTTTAATTTTTACAACTTAAAACAGGTATTGATATTCTATTTATACTGTTGGTAAACTGTGGCTCAGTGGAGCCTAAGTTCCATAGAGTTAGGAAGTAATGCAACTGGTGTATTTGGGTTTGAGTGGCTCCAAGATGCTAACGTGCTCTTACCAGATCACAAAGGGATCTTTGTTTATGAGTGTGGAATAGCAGGAGAGAAGTTGAGTAGCACATACAATAAAGAGCTTTTATGTTCAAGCTCCCAAATAGTTTCAACAATGATACATTTTATTAACTTTTTAATTTTTATTAAAAATGTTTTTTCCAGAAAAAATTAAAATAAAATCTATAGATTCATATATGGTACCCAAAAGTCTTGTGTTAGTTAATTCTATAGTAGTGATTGACATAATAATGCTAATCATAATACTAAAATATTGACTGAATAAATAAGGATCCAAACTTTAAGCTAAGGCCATCATTGTCTTTGCTCATTACACAGAAATGCTTCCACACAAATATGTACATAAAATTTACCCTCCACAAGACATTACCTAAATAAATATTGTTATTTTCTAGAATGTTTGTCTAGCACTTCAAATCCATTAATGAATATTGAGGGCTTTGTATTCAGAACTATGAAATGAAGGATAGTTTATGCTTACTCTTATAATGACTAAGAAGTTATCAAATATTTATTATTGAATTGAGTCAATGAGAAGCGTGAGAAGAAGGAAATGAGCCTATTTTTAAAACAAGAAAATGCAATTATGTCTTTTTGGGATATAAGAATTTTCAGAATTATTATAAATAGAAGGGCCTCGATCAGCTTGATTACTTTAAAACAGCTTCCTGCAGCCTCCCACCAAGTAGATGAGCAATTAGTATAATCACAGCAATAAGTCAAAGACACTTGCTGTTCATACTTGTGTTGTGGCTCTTCCTTTTGGCATTGCTCCGAGGCTGTTCCAATTGCACACACACAGACATGTATGCACATATTTAATCAAATTTTATTTGGTAAAAGGACAAATGCCTAAGAATGAGTTTTTTAAAAATCAAGGTTAAATAAAGGGCAATGAACAAGTAAAACTGTGCTGAAAAGAACAGTGGCCAAGTCAGGGATATTTTTATACCCCAAACAGTCGTACAGATGGAAGTCTGGCCAACAAAACCATAAAGCATCAAGTCTAACTGTGAGTCAATCTGTCAGTGCAAGTACAAGGTGACTCAGGAAAAGATTGCGTTTTGTTTTCTGAGTAATACTCCAAGGTTCTGGTACATTTATGTGAGTTGGATATTGTTGCCAGAAAAGAATAAAAACTACTTCACAAATGGAAAGAGTGAACTTTAACAATTGATTTCTCTGCTAAAAAATAAAGACGAAGAGTAACCAAGTGAATTAATTTTTTAAAAATATATTTCCAATAGTTAGATATTAAAAGTAACTACTGTGAGTCTACTCCTCAGTTTTAGAGACCGGCATAATATTTGTATATCTCCTACTACTGAACTGATTTAGTACAGGAGGAATTATTTCTAAGAAGAAGCAATTTATTAAAATGTACCTTGCAATGCCAATCACATGAGTTTTTCGCTCTGTTTTTTAGAATATTTATTTTTAAGGGTTACTTTAGGTTTCATCTACTATTTAATTAATTATTACATCTAACTCCCAGGTTGTTGGTTTGTTGCTCCAGTTATCCAGACAGACTTGATTGTTCACTACTTTCATTGAAGTTCTTCTATTGTTCTCAGGGGATAGTATTTTACATACCTGCAAGACTTTCCTTACTGAACACAGTTTAAAGAAGAGAGATTATTAGTAATAGTGATACATATTAATGCGTAAGATCAAAATTGAAAAAAAGAGAGGACAGAAGAAGAATGGTTGGTAATAGTGTAAATTATACTGAAACTAGATACATGAAAAGATGAGAACATCAGGAAGAAAGAAGAAACTTTAGAGGCAGAAATTCAAGGTCAAAGGTCATTACAATATAGGAATCTGAATTAGCTAGCCAAGATAATGCCAAACCTGTCATCCTCTTTAAAAGTCACAAAAGAAAAAGAATAGTACAAATGTTTAATATACGGTTTACCATAGATGCCACACCATGATGATGTATCTGACTGAAAGAATACAGTTGTGCCAATATAAATGAATTATTGTTTGAAATATAAAGACAGATGCTTGATAATCTTCTGAAATCTAGATTAAATTTGAAGAATAACTCAATTTCAAGTAATCTGGGTGTTATGGACTGAGTTGTGTCTTCCAAAATTCATATGTTCAATGTCTAACCCCAGTTCCTCAGAATGTGACTGTATTTGGAGATAAGATCTATAAATAAGTAATTAAGGTAAAATGAAATCAGTAGGGTGGGTCTTAATCTAACATGATAAGAAATTTGGACACAGATATACAGAGGGGAGTACATATGAAGTGAGAGGGAGAAGATGGCCAAAGAAAGAAGTCTCAAAAGAAACGAACCCTGCCAAAACCTTGATCTTGATCCCTGTCCTCCCGAACTGTGAGAAAATAAATTTCTGTTGTTTAAGCCACCCAGCGTATGGTACTTTGTTATGACAGGCCTATAAAACTAATACACTGGGTCAGCTTTTTATCCAAAGGACATTAGAAGGAAAAAAACATCCCTATAGAACAGGAAAAACTGTTAATTCCTTTAAAAGACATAAAGAACCATTTAGGTTTCACTTGCCCCATGTGCCTTGGTGGTCAAGAAACTCTAAAATGGTTCACATTGGCTTTCCCTTCCAAACCACCTCAAAGATTAATAGCAATGACGCAGATTGCTGGCTTGAGAATAAGAAAAAAAATCACAAGGCTTTGGGTGAGGACAGGTGCAGGAGGAGGAGTAGAACTCTGCAGTGAGAGTGTTTTGTGGTTGATCAGAGATATCTACCTGGGTGACGAGTAGCATGTGGCCAGGCATTTGTGTATGTTGACCTTGAATTGAGTCACTTTTTTAATTTAAAAAATTTCTTTTGGGTATGAATCAAATTGTTTATGAGTTATTACTTGATCACCTTGGTTGGAATTATAGCTATTTTATTTAATTCTCTTGTTCTTTATTTGACCAAACAGAGATGTTTAGATATTAATGAAAATTATGAAGAAAACAAAAAACTACAGTTTTAAATTATATTTACATTTTTTGGGGGGTAAGATACAGTAGGGGAGGCATCTATAATTACTGCTTTTTAGTAGATGAGTTCCTTTGCAAGATGATAAAGCTAGAGAAGGTCACTAGCTAGACATACAGCTGCTTAAAGAGTTAATAACCACATTTCATAGAATTTAGACCTCATGGAGTCCTTTGATATTTAATGGACAGCTAAATATGATGATTATTACAGTAATCATCTTTTCTGGAGCCCGTGGGAGGGAGAATAGTAATATATTACCTCACATCACCTGAGTTCTCAGAATATTTTTTCCCCTTGGTTTTTGGAAATATAATGCAAAGGCATGCCATTCTTTTCTTTTTTTTCATTTTGATGCACTTTAGTGGCTGGTTTTAATACTGCTAAATCAAGCCCTGAGAGGCTTCAACTAATTCACCAAGGTAAAGCTCTGAATCTGAAAAGATTTTTCCCATTCATGTATGTCAGAGAGCTATTGCTTCTCTCTTTCAGTGGGGAACTCGGATAATCTGAAGCAGTTCTTGCTCTGGGCATATGCTGTCAGCTTTGATACTGACCAGCATGGGATACTCAGGTCCTGTTAGAGCAATTTTTTGAGGGGAGGAAGAAAGCTACATAAATGGATTAAGTATCAAGACATCATTTTTGTATGGATGTTCTCTTTGATACACAATCATCTTCCTTTTTAAAAAATGATATATTTTTATTGTTTTACAGAGAGGAAGAGAGAGGGAGAAAGAGATAGAAACATCAATGATGAAAGAGAATCATTGATTGGCTGCCTCCTACGCACACCACACTGGGGATCGAGCCCACAACCTGGATATGTGCCCTGACTGGGAATAAAACCATGACCTAGTTCATAGGTTGATGCTCAACCACTGAGCCACACCAGCCCTGTAGTCATCTTCCTTTTTGGGTAAAACCTTCTCCCTTTGTCAATTTTTGGCTAATCAATATTTTTAATACCACCCTCCAAATTTCTACAGTACTCAATATTATTTTCAACATCTACAATAGGAGACCTATTATTCTGTTGTATATTCTGAAATAGAAGCCAAAAGATGACAGAAAAAGAAATTTAGAGAGGTATCAAGAAATATGGTAAAGTATTAAAGAGACTCTGTATATGATTTTTATATTTTCCTAAATATTGAGGGCTTTTATTTTTTTGAATATTGAACTAAATGCGCTTGGTGCTTTTTAAGCATGCAATTTTTTTTCTGTCCTAAGGTTATTAGTCACAAATTAATCCATTACATTAAATCATCAATATGTCTTTTCTTCTGTGAGTCTTTGAGCAGTTTGCAATGGTGCTTCAAGATATTCTTGTCCTCATTTTACAGATGTGATATAAGGCAGAAAATGGTAAAGTAATTTACTCACAGTTTCCCAGAAATCTATACTATGTCAACTTCAAATTACAAATCATAGTGCATGCTGGGGCATATGTTGGACTTCTCTTTGATTAATAGGGCAGAGCAAGAGCTTGATGACCTCTCGAAGAGGCTTTCAGCTCTGTAATACTAGGATCTTAATTCTGATGAATGGTCCTGATGGTAGCTAGAACCAATCTATTTCCCCACACTCTAGTTCAAAATTTGAAACAAGGCACAATCATACAAAATGATATTTTTCTTCCCTACTGATTTCTAGGGAAGAAAATCCATTTCTGACAAGCATTATTATATTTTAATTTATTTGTAAGTGTAGGTTGTTGTAAGGACTAATCTCATGTACAGGGTTGCTTGGAAATTCTACAAATAATTTGAATCAGGGGTGGGACACAATGGGAAGTTTGGTTCCAGCTAAGTGACTGGCTGGTTTGTACTGGACAAGGTAGGGTAAGTTCTGATTTTTACCAGGACTAATTAAGTAAGAAGCAAATTTCCCAGTAGGTCTCTAGACTAAGGTGAAAATTTTATTTATTTTTACATTAAAAATTAATGTGTAGTCTTCTCTATTAAATTATTTTTTAATTTTATTTCTAATGTCTTGATTCTCAGTGCTTAGGAAGAATAATAATTTCATCTGATTGTGACTAGAGAAGGGCTGACTGTGACTAGAGAAGGGGAAGAAATAATTTACTTTTTCTTTTAGTTGCCTTTGGATTCTAAAATGGCAGGTTTAAAATAAAGACAGAAACTTCCATAAGTGGAAGTATGGGAACAGTTTTTGTGTGTCAACTTTTCCTATGGGAAGTATGTTTAGTGCCTCAGAAACCTTGCTGAGGATTTAATGCAAACGTGGGAGACTGGCTGAGGTATTGGGTTGAAAGAGGTCCAACTTTCAGTTCCTTTTCATTTTCCCTTAGTTCCCCTTGTTCATCTGACTGAAGTTTGGAATCTAGTGTTCATCTCAAGTCTCTGAATTCTAAAGGATCAAGAAGATGATGAGCATTTACATACAAGTAAGGTTTGAAATTTGGTAAAGAACATGAATAAAGAAATATTTGCAACAAAACAACAAAAATAAGAAGAGAAGCCATTTATTATTGTTTAAAGAACTAAGGTTATGAAATTAGACTGTCATATAATATGGGCTATGCAAATCTACATATAAAGGAAAAAATCCATCTACAGATTATGAATGATTCACTGATAGACAAAGTACTTTCTGCTCTATTCCATCTTTTCCCTCTAGATACCATGCCAGCAGGTGTAGATGTAGATATTAATTTGTCTGAGGCATAGTTCTCTTAATGTGAGCTGAAGCAGAGAGAAACTACTGCCAGATACAAATGACATTTTCATCACAATAAGTTGCTTAGGGATCCACTGTTCCATTGGGGAATCCTGGCCAAGTCAAGGCCATGATATTATAATCATAATTCCATAAGTCTGAACAGAAAAACACAATGGAAGAGCAAATTTCACAGTAAGATCTGAGACTTCCAGGCTGTTTCATATTTTCTAGTTATGCACAATTCATGTTCTGATGCCTCCATAATTTGGTAGCCCAGATGGTACCAACAGAAGGTCCATGTTATAATTGTTCCATAACAAAGGGGAAAAAGTAGGGGATATCATTGAAAAATAAAAGTTTAGAACAATAAAGCTGAATAAATAGCCATAAATAAAATTTTGATAATTTTAGTAATTGAAATATATTTGAAAGTTTCTGGAAACATGAAGTAAAATATGACTGAAATGGACCAAAAAACAATAAATAAAGTGAAACTTCCTAATGATAGCTGATATTTCATTTTTTCCTATTTTTAAAGATTCATTATCCTGTGGGTTTCAGTTAGTTAATATTGAACAGGGATATAGGGAAGGACAGTTTCAAACTATATAAAGCAAACTATGTTATGCTTTTTCCTATACATAAGTTCCTTTTCACTTAAAGAAAGCACTTTCTGGCTTCTCTTTGAATTGCCAGCATCACTATGATGCTTTGGAGCCATTATTAAGTAAAGTAAGGGTTACTTGAACTTAACCACTGCAACATCACTACAGTCAATCTGATAAGCAAGAGAGCTACTAAGTGACTAATGGGCAGGTAGCATATATAGCACAGATGCTCTGGACAAAGGGGTGATTCACGTCCTGGGTAGAATAGAGCTCAGTGGAGGTGGAGGGCATGAGATTTCATCATGCCACTCACAACAGCATGCAATTTAAACTTCTGAATTCTTTATTTCTGGATTTTTCCATTTAAAAATTTTGAACCATGATTGACTGTAGTTAATTGAAACCGCAGAAACGAAAACCATGGAAAGTGAAACTGTATCCTAAATATGGTAAAATGCATTTCTGAGGGCTAGAATGTTTTTTTTTTATATTGATATATTAAACTTGGGTCTCTTCTTCATTTCTTTGTCTGTGTCTTCTCATTTTTCTTTGGTTCCAGGAGTATTAGAAATTAGCAGGAAACCAAAGAGCGAGTATCAATCATTATTCTGTTGGTTAATTGGTTGATTTCCTCTTTTGTTTTCAAACTTCCAAATAGGCTCTTGAAGCACTTATTAGAGAACTTCAAGATTGGAAGTAGAGAGGAGTAAATTCTTCATTGACATGCTGTGAAGCAGTAATTATTGCTAGAAGCAGGGAATAATGGAAAGCAGAGCCTATTCCTCACTATCTATTCACTTTTTTTTCCCATTCAGTATTATTTTGTATTGGTTTCAGGGGCACAACATAGTGGTTAGAGACAACCATATACTTTACAAAGTGTCCCCATGATATTTCCAGTATCCAGTGGGTGTCATACCTAGTTACCCTATATAATAAAGGCTAATATGCAAATAGACCAAATGGCAGAACACCCAGAACAACCAAACAACTGGTTGCTGTGGCATGTGCTGACCACCAGGGGGTATGTGCAGAACATGGTGGGCATTGGCCATGGTGGGATGGTGGAGCAGGTGAGCGGGGACACCAGACCGTGGCGGGTGCCGGTTGCTGTCATCGGGGAGAGCCTCTGGTGGTTACTGAAAATTCTTTGCTTCTGTGTGCCACAGGCCCATCCAGCACTTGCACCCGCTGCTGGCTCTGGAGCCACCACTCGCACCCACTGCCAGCACTAGCCCCCCTTGCACTCATAGCCGGCTGAAGCCGCCGCTCACACCTGCTGCCAGTGACCAGCGCTGGCCCCAATCACTCTGCGCTGTCAGCGGGTGAGAGCAGGGCCAGCATTGTCAATGCATGGGAGTGGTAGCAGCGGGAGTGAGGCTGCTGACAGACAGGGGACCGTGGGAAGCAGCAGGAGGGGCTGGGCAGGGGTGCAGATGTTGGGCCAAGACCCGGCCCTATGCCTATCTCAGCCTCATGACCAGCCCACAGTTCCTTTCAAGGTGCACGAATTCATGCACTGGGGCCCTAGTTACAATAATAATGACTATATTTTGTATACTGTACTTTATACATTTTCAGGATTTATTTTGTAACTTCCATTCTGTACTTTTCAATCTCTTTACCTTTTTGACTCAGTTGCCCAACCCTCTCTCCTCTGGCTACCAGCATCAGTCTGTGAAGGGAACACCTGTCACAGCAGTGCTGTGGGTCTGTGCTGGCTCCTTTTGTCGTAGCTGGGAGGAGTTGCCAACAGGAGCTCTTTGACCATTGTCTGTGGGCTATCTGACAATATTGATGGCTTGCTTGTGTCCCAAGATTTTGTCAGCCCCGTTTGTACTTTTCCCTTTCTATTGTGTAGCCTAGCACACTTATGTTTCCCCAGATACAGAAGTGGGGTCCTCAGCAGCCAAAGTGAGCACTTATCCTTTAAAAGCTTGGAAAGTTGTGACCCCTTAGTCACTTTGTACAGTTATTCATTGGGGATACATTCTGTGCCTTTTGGAAGAAAATATAAAAATGGCAAGACTTTATGTTTAGACAGTACCTTACAGTTCTTAAAGTCCTTTAATACCTTCCTCAGTGTTCCAATTATGGCAAACAGGACTACCAAAGGTATAGCCTGACTTTCTGAGGCCTGGACTACATAGAGTTTGAAGATCTTTGTTTTAAGAAAAAATAATAACAATTTATGCTTTCAAAATAAGTTAGCTGTTTCTTTAGAAGATGTTATAACAAATTATACAATTTTAAAGGCTGAAAATATTCCAAAATCCTTAGAAATAACTTAGCATTTTTAAGAATCAGCTACCGCAAACATTTCTATATCTCTTATAGTTTGGCTGCATATGTTTGATTATTTATGCATATGTTAATAGTCTATAATATTTCCTGTAGAGGCATTAGGAAGATAATTCATTCTTTTAGTGTGGTTAATTCTTTTTTAAAAATTAAACATTTAAATATTTTTAAAAGAAAATTAAACTCAACAATGAGAAAACAAATAACTGACTTAAAATATGGACCAAAAACCTTAACTAATACCTCACCAAAGAAGGTATATATAGATGGAAATTAAACATATGCAAAGATGCTCCATATCATATATCATTAGGAAGATGCTAATTAAAATAATAATGATATATCATTACATACATTTGAGAATGTCCAAAATCCAGAACACTGACAACACCAAATTCTGGTGAAGGCATAGAGCACCAGAATTCTCATTCATTGCTGGTGAAAGTGAAAAATAGCTCAGCTACTTTGGTAAATAGTTTTGTTGTTGTTTTTTTACAGTATCAAACATATTCTTTTTTTTAAAAATATATTTTATTGATTATTTTTTTACAGAGAGGAAGGGAGAGGGATAGAGAGTCAGAAACATCAATGAGAGAGAAACATTGATCAGCTGCCTCCTGCACACCTCCCACTGGAGATGTGCCCGCAACCAAGGTATATGCCCTTGACCAGAATCGAACCTGGGACCCTTCAGTCTGCAGGCCGACGCTCCATCCACTGAGCCAAACCGGTCAGGGCAAACATATTCTTAACATATGACCCAGAAATCACACTTTTTGGTACTTACTCAAGGAGTTGAAAATGTATGTCCACATAAAAATGTGTGCATGAATACTTAAAGCAGTTTTATTCATAATTGCTCAATCTTGGAATCAACCAAGATTTCCTTCAGTAAATAGAAGATAAATAAAAGGTAGTGCATTAAACAATGGGATATCATTCAGTGATAAAAATAAATGAGCTACAAAAACACATGGGAGGAATATAAATGCATATCACTAAAGCCTATAAGGCTACATATTTTATGATTTCAACCATATAACATTTTGAAATAGACAGGACTAGGGAGACAGTAAAAAGATAAATGGTTACTAGGGGTTTGATTTGTGGGGATAAAGGATGAACAGGCAAAACACAGAGGATGTTTAGGACAGTGAACATACTCTGTCTAATTCTATAATGTTGGATATATGTCATTATATACTTTCCCATACTTACAGAGTGTACAACACCAGGAGTTAAAGTTAAACTACAGACTTTGGGTGATAATAATGTGTTGGTGTAGAGTAATTAATTATAACAACTACAACACTCTGGTGAGTGATGTGATAATGGGAGAAGCTGTGCATATATGGACAGGGAGTATGTGGGAAATCTCTATACATTCTTCTCAATTTTGCTGTGAACCTAAAATTACCCTGAAAAAATCAAAGTCTTAAAAATTACTCTAGTTTTAAATTTGTTTTTAAAATTAACTTAAAATGTTTTATGAATTTAAATGTATTATAGTTTAGAAAAGCTTATTTCACCTTCACAATTGTCATTAATAATGTCAAATAAATTTTAAGAATTGTGATCACGCTTAGAAATTATTATCCCAAAAAGAAAACTTGTATGAGGCTTGTTTAAAAATATGAGCCTTGCCCAGCTGGCATGGCTCACTGATTGAGCATCAACCTGTGAACCAGATCACAGTTTGATTCCCAGTCAGGGCACATGCCCAGGTTGCATGCTTGATCCCCACTGTCGGGTACAGGATCAATGATTCTCTCTCTTCCTCTTTCTTCCTCTCTGAACTCAATAAAAATCTATATATATATAAAAGGCTGATATGCAAAGTGTTCCCTCCAGAGTTCGACCAGGAGATCAGGAGTTTGATCACTCGCTATGACATGCGCTGACCACCAGGGGGCAGTGCAAAATGAAGGAAGACCCCGGCCGGCAGCTGGCAGCTGGGAAAGGGAGGTCCCTGCTGGCAGCCAGAAGGCCCTGATTGTCCTTGATCGCCGGCCTGGCCTAGGGATCCTACCCATGCATGAATTTCATGCACCGGGCCTCTAGTGTATAATGTAAAACTAGAGGCCCAGTGCACAAAATTCATGCACTGGGGGGGGGGGTCCCCCAGTCTGGCCTGTGCCCTCTCACAGTGCGGGAACCCCGTGGTCGACCACCCCAAAGATGTAGGCCCCACCTACCCATCCAGGGCTCCTCAATAGATTGCTCCAAAGAGGTAGGCCAGACCTGAGGGTCTCGCAGCGGGACCCCCAGGCCGCGCTGCATGGAGCGGCCACTGTGCCCCGCCTCTGCAGCACATATGCAGCATCAAGTCCTTGCCCACCTGCGTGTGCCTGCTGCACACGCAGCCTCCTGGTATTGGATTGTGAGATTGTGATGGCATGAAGGCATCATGGCGTGAGGGCATGATGGCCACCTAGGCTATTATTAGTATAGATATGAGCCTTTGCAAATATACTTGGCTTTTGTTTTTCTGATATAGGCTTGTACCCTACAAGCACAGAACTACAGATAAGTTACAGTGAAATCCTCATTGAAAAACAAAAAATACGTGGTACATTTATAATGTACATGCTACATTTTCAGGAACTTCCATTTTGATATGCTATTAATAAGAACCTAGTGCTCTATCAGAATCTTACACAACTGATGCTTTCACATTTATTCAGGTTCTATAGATTACAGCACTGTTTTTCTTCCAATGCTCAGCTGGTTTGGGTGCAGACACCCTAGGACAGTCATTGTGCAGTAGCATCTCTGGCCCTGGGCATTGGTGTCATCATGCCAGAAGAGTCAGCACAGCGGGTGGCAGGAGTCTTCCTAAAGGCCGGCGCTGCACATGGAGAGAAAGTAATAACCTAACAATATATTCAAGTGACTGCAAACCACAAAAATATATTCTACTGAAACCAGACTAAGTTATTCTTATATCAGCTTTCTACTACTGTGTAAATAAATACCTCATGATATAGTGGCTTAAAACAGTAACATTTTATTGCTTACAGTTATAACTGGTAGATATTTGGGGTTTCCTTGGGGTGACTTGTCTCTGCTCCATGTGATGTCTATCTGGGGTGATTTGATTGGGCGCTTAGTTGTTGCTGTTAAACTGGGCACCTTGATTGACCTTTGTGTGGTTTCTCTTTCCATATGATATCTCATTCATTTTGGTCGTTCTCTCCATGTGGTCTCAATCTGGCTACCAACATCAAAAGTGGAAGCTCCAAGTCATCTTAAAGTAGGGCTTTAAGATTTCACTTCTTCAACATTCTATTGGTGATAGACCAGCTTGATTCAAGGGGTCTCAAGGAAAATACTCTGAGTGGCTAGATTATTATGATCTCTGAATGCATAATAATTGGGCCACTCAGTGTGTGTGTGTGTGTGTGTGTGTGTATTTTAGAGGCCCGGTGCATGAATTGGTGCATGGGTGGGGTCTGGCCATCCTGGCCAGGGGGAGGGGACATGGGCAGTTGTCTGGCCTGCCTGCTGGTTGAACTCCTGGTTGAGGAGACAATTTGCATATTAGCCTTTTAATATATAGGCTATTCACTGAGTGGCCAGATTATTATGCATTCAGATATCATAATAATCTGGCCACTCAGTGTAGACTCTACTTCTTGATAAGGAGAGCAGTAGGGTCACATTGCAAAGGGGTGTAGACAAAGGGAGGAGCATTTGTTTGTTTTTTTAATCCTCACCAGAGAATATATTTATTGATTTTAGAGAGAGAAAAAAAAATAATCAATTTGAGAGAGAAACATTGATTGGTTGCTGCATGTACTTGCCCCAACCGAGGATTGAACCTGCAACCTTTTGTTATATAGGACAATGCTCAGCCAGGGTAGTTGGGAATGTTTTATTGGGGCCATGTTTAACAATCCATCACAATCCCCTACTCAACTTCCTTTTAGCTGGATTCCAGAAATGTTTATGACCACTGCCATACAAATTGATCCAAGGTCTGGTGTGACCCAGGGCAAGGACACAGTGGATTTATCCAATAACAGTTAATCTATCTCAGTTTTGGAAACTGTCCTATATAATAAAGAGGTAATATGCAAAGTAAACCTCACTCCGTCACGCAGTCACAAGATGGATACACCCACAGCGGAGGCAGGGTTCCTGGAACACAAGATGACTGCGCCCACAGTGGAGGCAGGGTTCCTGTAATGAGCCATAATGAGTGATCAGCAGGGACCTGAGGTTGTGTGGTGCCAGGTTGGGGTGGGGGACCTGAGGCTGTGCCCCCCGCCCAGTGGGACTTGATAGGGAACCTCAGACACACCTCCCGCCCTGGGGCCGGGCTGGGGGACCTCAAGCCACACCCCCTGCCCTGGCGCCAGGTCTGGGGACCTCAGGCCATTCCCCCTGCCCTGGCACCAGGCTGGGGAACCTGAGGTGCACCAGGGGACCTGAGGCTGAAACCCCTGCCCAGTGGTGCTAGATGGGGGACATGAGCCTGTGCCCCCCACATGACAGGGCTTGATTGGGGGCCCTGAGGCTGTGCCCCCTACCTGGATGGGTTTGATGGGGTGGGGCCGGCTGGGTCTGGATCTCACACAATGAGGTGCACACGGGTGGGTGGGGACTTGAGGAAGATTTTCATATACATTTTACTAATTTTCTTTCATCTCTGACACTCTACTATAGAGAAAGGGCAAATAGCAATATTAAAATATTTCCTCTAATTAATTCCCTTTTAATGTGCACAAATTTTGTGCACCGGGCCACTAGTAAACATGTATATGGCCATGTGAATACACTTATAGACTAGAGTCTCAGAGCCTTGGAAAGGTTGTATGTAAGTGAGCTTAAGCCTCATGAGCATCAGTGGTTATTTGTATCTAGACATAAGCATATATTCCCTTGATCAGGCCAAGAGTGATAGCTTCTCTTTCTTTTCTATCCCAGATCTAATTAATCTGCAAACATCATGGACTCAACCTTTAAAAACATAGTTCATATTTAACAATCTCTAAAGAATTTTAGCACTAACACAGTAGTCCAAGCCACCAGCATATTTTGCTAGGACTCTTACAATAGACTCCCACATAATCCACCTATCTTATTTTTGCAAAGTAGATTGATTTTTCCAAAGGTAAATGAAATCATATGACTTTTCTGCTATTATTAACTTCAACTAACTCCCAACACATTGAAATATATTTCAAAGCCACTCAACACTGGTCTGTTACTGGCTACCTGTATGATGTGATTTTCTACCAGCTTCTCTATTCTCTCTTTCTCTCTCTCTCTCTCTCTCTCTCTCTCTCTCTCTCTCTCTCCCTCCTCCACCTTTATTTTTTTATCCACCTCTAGAATATAATTTTTGCAATAATAGATATTTTTTTGGATCACCTTATCCTCTGGACCTTGTTTGATATAATAAGAATTTGTTAAATAAATGAATATCATATAATTGAATTTTAACAGCAATAAGATATATATCACCATTATTGCATTTCAGAGAAGAAAGAAATTCTAAGAGAGGAAGTGACCAAAATCAATTTAAGCATATGGTAGAGCTAAAGTCCAGACATTGATCTAGTTAGTACTCTTTCTACTAAACACCTGCTAACATAATTTTAAGGCTTATTTCAATGAGAGATGAACTTAACTCATTTTCGTACTGTGATAGAGGAGCACCACAAACATATAAAAGTTGGCTTTATTTCTGAATCTTTTTGATATTTTTTTAAATAATAATATCAAAACATTTACAAAGAAACATTCACAGGCACTTGCATTTGGCATACCGTATTGTAGTTTATATTGGTAGATAAAATTTAGGCATGGACTCTAAAGTTGCTGTTATCACTTCAGAATTTAATCTAATGAGGCAATTTGAAAATGACATAGTAGTTATTTTTTTTCTCAGATGATTCTTTCAGAAATTGGTAATGAGTGACAGTTCCAGAAAAGAAATCACAGACCATCATTTAAGAAGTCAAAATCTCCTTTTTCATTTGAGCTATTAGGTATAAGACTTAGAAGTTCACACTCAGCATCCAATAACAAAAAGAGCAGCTTTTGCAGATCTCCATATTGTATTGGATATTATATGGTTAAATTGTTTTTTAATTTGGTTTTGCAGAGGTCCTTTAGAAATAGAGTTTGTGGAGAGATGTGTGAAAGAAAGAGGAGTGGGAGCAAAGGATAGTTTAAAGACTTAAAGCCATGTCATAAACATCCTGGTTGTAGCCAGTGATGATAATACTCAATGTCAGTTTTTCTTCTTGTTGGGTATGAATGATGAAGTTTTTCAGCTATCCTAGGGAGTCAGAGCATAGATTAAAGCTAGCTGCCTCAGGCTCCAGGCAGAGGAAGCAAAACAAGAACTAATTCCTTTGCCTTGAAAAAGATGTAACATAACAAGCAAATAAGATGTAGGTTTAATAAAGAACTGGTGAAAGCTTTAACATATTTTCATGAAGATATCTAGCCATATATCAGTCCTCTCCTCAAGATGCACTTACATTATCAGTCAAATGGTCTCTAGAGATCTATTAGATATGCAGACTAATTCCTTAATAATCTTTGGAAATTAGCTTTTTCCTTAATAAGTTCTTTAAAAATTGAGCAACCAACATATTTATGAGGTAAGCAGTGCATGCTGGGTAAACACTATATGTATATTAGTTAGTTAGGGCATTGCTCTGGTGTTTTATGAAAACTGTCTAGGGCTGGGGAAGAAATATTTCTCTTCTTTTTTATATTTCTTAAGCCAAAGGCAGATTTCCACTTCCATTAGTGATTTATTAAATTCAAAAATAAGGAAATTGCATGTAAAAAAAATAAAAGCTAAATTTCTCTTAAGGCTTCCACATTAAAATAACATTTAAAAAGGATAAAAACAAAGCCAATTTAATTTGTTTCCCTGATTCCTAACTTCTTTACTCATACAATGTCTTCTATTAATTTTCACCAGCGCTAGATTGAGTTGTCATTTAACTCTCAAATTCCCTCACTTTTGTTGGTTTAAGTGATACCCACAGGGGACATTTTTCAAAGTGGTATGCTAGGGTTTAGCTGTGGGAGGCCCATTAATACACCACATAGAATTTTACTCCCCTTAATGACATTTAAAGCGAGCTATTTGTTTTGACTGTGTTCTTTGTGTAGGCCTGAAGGTTACCATAGTAAAACCCCTTTGGCAAATGTGCAGTCAGACATTTCTGGGTTAAAGTGGTAGGGGGTAAGGGATAAGACAATTCCAAAACATTTCAGGAGCAAAATCCTGATGAAAAGGAGAGTCTCTGGGGGCTGGTTGTTCCCATTTCCTTGTCTGAGAAACAAGAGCAAATGACTCTTATTCCCTACTTCCTCTACCCTCAAAACTCTACACCCCGACAGCCTCCAAATTCTAACCTTTTTGATTCTTTCTACACAGTGGATTTTATGAGATTATCAGATCCATTCTTGTTTATGAATATTTAGGTGGGTTTTTTTTGTTTGTTTGTTTTTGCCTGTGGTTACAAATGATGATGAAACTGAGAGTTTCAGAGGTAGCGAACAAGGAAGGACTTGGGAGTCAGATAGGTCTTCATTCAAACCCTTAATTTGCTACTATTGGTCAGCTGTGTAAACTTGGTAGCCACCTTATTTCTCTGAGCTTTAATTCCTCTCATCTATAAAAATGCATTGCTATTCCACATTCTAGCAGAGTTGCCATGAAAACTGCTTGAGATGAAGAGAAATTTCCCAGCACAATTCTTGGCACATGGTGGTAAGCACAGATAAATGTCGGCTTCCATCGCTTTTAAAATCTGTTATTGTTTCGGTAACAAATTTAAATAAGCAAAGATAAGTGTTCTCTTTTATTATGACACCTTTTGTCAAGTATCTTTTAAAAAATTTATTGATTTATTGGGGTAACATCAGTTAATAAAACTGTTCCAAGTGTACAGTTCTGTACTACATCATCTGTATGTTGTATTACGTGTTTATCACCCAAAGTCAAATCTCCTGTGATCCAGTCCTCAGTCTACCCTCCTCTAACTCCCCCACCCACTCTAACTCTGGTAATTACATTTCTTGTCTGTGTCTATGAGGGTTTCTTTC
Source organism: Corynorhinus townsendii (assembly GCA_026230045.1). NCBI lineage: Eukaryota > Metazoa > Chordata > Mammalia > Chiroptera > Vespertilionidae > Corynorhinus > Corynorhinus townsendii. The sequence continues at coordinate 27,649,898 of JAPDVU010000004.1, forward strand.
TTTCTTTTTTTAAAAAATGTATTTTTATTGATTTCAGAGAGGAAGGGAGAGGGAGAGAGAGGTAGAAACATCAGTGATGAGAGAGAATCATTGATCAGCTGTCTCCTGCACACCCCACACCGGGGATGGAGCCTACAACCCATGCATGTGCCCTAGCCGGGAATGGAACCTCAACCTCCTGGTTCATAGGTTAACGGTCAATCACTGAGCCACACCAGTTGGGCTATGAGGGTTTTTTGTTAATCCCATCATCTTTTTCACCCAGGCTCCCAAGCCCCTCCCCTCTGACGGCTGTCAGTCTGTTTTCCATATCTATAAGTCTGCTTCCATTTTCTTTGTTAGTTCATTTTGTTCATTAGATTCCATATATAAGTGAAATCATATGGTATTAGTCTTTCTCTGACAAGAAATGAATAACTGTCATGTTTGCTGTGGATAGGCAGTAGGTGAATTCCATTTGACCCTGCTCAATCTGTTCTGTCTGAATTCTACCAGGTACATCCAAATAGTGTAACATCCTCTTCGATTGTGGCTGAATGTTCACATTATGTCTTGATGATTCATGCATTAGAAGGGAAATTGAATTAACCAAGAAGGGAAATAAAAATTTTAAGAATAAGTTTAACAAGATCAATTCTTTTATAATTGGACCTCTTGCTCTTAGCCTTGAAAAATAGCATTTAAAAAGGTGTTCGTGGTCTATGACTATCATTTGTAAAGTGAAAACCAAGTTTCTTGCCCAAAGGCTCAGCTGGAAATCGTGTTTTTGAATACTTTATTTCTAAAGAATCCTACAGCATCATTATAACATGTTTTCCTATAGATTATTATTCTTGCCACTACTCTGCTTTAAACTAAGAGTATGGGAAAGTATGATACACTCAACTCCTGACCCTACCCTTGGCTTATTGCATTTATCCTACAAATTAGCATAGTGTGCTGTAGCTTTAGGAATTTTACAAGCCCTATACTACTACTTGATAGCTGTGTATCTTTAGGCAAACCACTTAATATTCTCAGCTTCAGTTTTTTCATCTGCCAAGTGGGGAAAATGATTTATCCTTCATATACTTTTGTGAAGCATTGAAATTTGAAAATTTATTGTGTTGAAGATTTCCTATGTTTTGGTGTAACAACTAGACTCTAAGGACAACTACCAATAAACAATGTCTCCTAAAATTATCACCCTTAGTCATTGAATGTGGAATGTCCCTCTAGTGCACTTTGACACAACTAATATTTAAAAGTCGGAAGAAAGTTAAGAGGACATTTTAGGAAAGATAAAGTCCATCAGCAAGAGCCACAAAGGCAATTTTGAGCATACTTATGGGATAGTAGGACAACCAACTGACAAGAGAAGAGAATACATGCTGGAAAATTAGGTAAATAATATTTGAAAGGCACATAAAGCAGTGATAATACCCTGCCAGGTCTGGGCCTAAGACTTTGGAAGTTCTGGAAGCAGCATCTTTTGTCGTTTTAGGAACCCTGAACTGCCATCTAAAAAGTCTGGCTACCTTGCTGGAGAGACCATGTATGGAGAAGATGGGGAGAGATCACTGGGGGAAGAAGTAATAGGAAGAAGGAGAAAGAGGGGGGTAAGGAGAAAGAGAGAGAGGCCAAGCCATGCCAATAGATGTTCAATGTTTCAGTTGAGCATAGACTTTTAGCCATTTCCACCAGGGTCTCAGATATATGAGCCCCATCTGCCTCCTGACTGCAGTTTCATTGTGGACCCCAAGCAAGACCAGCAGAATAGTTCTGGGCATGGTGAAATACAGAACAGTGTGAAATAATGAAATGGCTGTTGTTTTACTAGTAAGTGACTAAGCATTGTGAGTTCGTTATATAGCAGTAGATAACCAAAACAGCTGGATCATTTGCATATATTTCTTCCTTTCTTTTCATCACTTTTCTCCCTTGTTTCTTAGGTCCCTTAGAGTTTAGTCCTTGGTACTCTCCCTTTCTTCCTTGTCCATGGGGAGCCTGCTTGTTCACAAAGCTTCAGAGACTGTGTTCATGATTCCTTGATCTATTTCTCCATTCGTGCCCTTTCATCTATGCTATATTATAGCCTTCCCATGTGTCATAAAAATATAGAAAAACATGCAAAAAAGAAAATGGAAGCAAAATATATCCCATCAGTTATTAAAGAAACTAGAGGCCCGGTGGACAAATTTGTGCAGGGGGTGGGGGGTATTCCTCAGCCTGGCTTGCACCCTCTCCAAACTGGGACATCCCTCTCACAATCCGGGACTGCTGGCTCCTAACTGCTTGCCTGCCAGCCTGATTTCCCCCTAACTGCTCCCCTGCCAGCCTGATCACTCCCAACTGCCCTCCCCTGCTGGTATGGTTGCTCCCAGCTGCCCTCCCCTGCAGGACTGGTTGCCCCCAGCTGCTCTCCCCTGCAGGACTGGTCACCCCTAACTGCCCTCCCCTGTTGGCCTGATTGCCCACAACTGCCGTCCCCTGCTGGCCATCTTGTGGCGGTGTGAGGGTATCACACGAGGGCGCGAGGACCACCTAGGCTTTTTTTTTCTTCTTCTTTTTTTTATTGTTTTAAGTATTACAAATAGTAGTACATATGTCTCTTTTTTATTCCCCCCATTGACCTCCCCCAGCCTCCCCTACCCCCCAGTACATGCCTTCACCTGCCCACCCTTCCCCCCCCCCCCCCAGTGTCTTGTATCCATTGGTTATGCTTATATGCATGCGTACAAGTCCTTCGGTTGGTCTCTTACAGCCCCCCTCGCCCAACCTCCCCTGTCTTCCTGATGTAGTTTGACAGTCTGTTCAATGCTTCTTTGCCTCTGTATCTTTTTCCCACCATTTCTTTCCTTTAAAACATTTTGCCTCTGTAGACTAGAAATAAACATATAATAACAAAACAAAACAAAACAAAATGTTTGAGTCCCAATTTCAATGTCCAACAGTTCTGAGTCCCCATTTCAATGTCTAACAGTTCCTTATGTGTACATGTCAACAATGATATCTGGATGGTGGGCACATGGTGGCAATGCAGCCTCTCTGATTTGATCCTAGGCAACCTGCAGCGGTGCACAGCTGCTGACTGCTTGCGTGGCAAGGCGTTGTCAGCGTCTTCCATCTCTGGACTGTTTTTCCTCTTGTCTTCATGGTTGGAGCAGACCTGTCAATTCCTCTCTGTTGCAGGAATCCTTAGTATAGATACTTTAAACCATGTTAATGCACATATGTATACATTTAAACTGTGAATGTTATTTCTATAACCAGTTTATTTTTCACTTAACATTTAATCTATAAGCTTTTATTTCCTGTCTAAGTATTATTCTAAGGCAGCTATTTCTCTTTTTGTGTATTTCTAGGTTTGTCTGTCTAAACGCTATTTCAAAATATTTCTTCCTAGCCTATTATTTAAAATGATAATTTCCTATATATTTTCTGTAAAGTCATAAACTTCATATATTTATTTTGTCTTTTATAAACTTATTGAGTCAAATAATTTTAGGTAAAAAGTAATTAATTTTATGAATAATAAGATATATGATATTCTTTCTAGTTGTAAATACTTAGCTTTTTTTCCCTTTGACCTTAGGATTTTATGTGAAAATTTAAAAAAAATCTGCACTGTTGATTTTTTGTTATTGTTGTTTTGATTATTTTTAATTTTATTATATTTTGGAGAAAGATTATTGCTAGTATTATATATGCATTCTGTGTTTTTGTTTTTGTTTTGTATGATTCATTGTGCCTTAATGAGAGATTAGTTTTTGAAAATATTACAAAGGCTGCTTTAGGGGCTGATCTCTTAGGATGTAGGGTTTACTAAAAAGAAACCTATTAAATCACACATTAATTATTCAAATCATTATATTCTTATTTTCTTTTTTAGCCTTTCTTATTATGTCTATTTTCCTATTAAATTTTACCTCTCATTCAGACATCCATTTTTAAAAAATTATATTTTATTGATTTTACAGAGAAGAAGGGAGACAGATAGAGAGTTAGAAACATCTATGAGAGAGAAACATTGATCAGCTGCCTCCTGCATTACCCCTACTGGGGATGTGCTCACAACCAAGGTACATGCCCTTGAACAGAATAAAACCTGGGACCTTTCAGTCCCCAGGCCAACGCTCTATCCACTGAGCTAAACTGGTTGGGGCCAGACATCTCATTTTTATCCTCAATCCATATTCTTATCATTTCATTATTCATATCTTGATTAATGGGGTCTGTATTTTATTGAAAATTAGAAGGCAAATATCAGTTTATTTTTATAGAAAATTGTTTGGTATATTATATCCTCATTTCAGCCTGTTGAATATGCCATTTTCTCCTTTTCTGATTCACACAGGTGTTTGTCTGTCTTCTCATATGAATGTTAATACTTCCACTCTTTCCCTGGAGTTGCCCAGATTCTCCTTGAATTTTCACATTGTTTACCTGGGTTACTTCAGAGTCACCCTCTTAGATTTCATGTGAGAGGGCTGGTTTGTAATGCCAATTCCAAATTCCATAACTGGAAGAAAATCGGGCAGGTCAGGCTTTCAGTCTTTGTTGTGACTTTTTTTTTTTTAAGTTACAGAATTCTTTCCACTTTACTGCAGACACATTGCTAGTATATTTTGTACAGGTACCTGTGGCTAGCGTTATGTGGCTTTAAGTACAGTTTCACAGTGAGCCCTTTCACAGCAGATTCTTCCTGTGGTGAATATCTCAGCCTGTGTGACCTTTTACTTAAGGTGATTTAGCTTGAGGGTCCACTAATCTGACTTTGTTAGACACTTCCCAAATCTTCTACCTATGCTTATGCATAAATATTAAAACTGCAGTTGTGGGCAAAGTTTTAATTTTTCTCCCCATGCAAATCCTATCTTCCCCTGGCAGGAGATAGAGCTGTCTATGTGTTGTAATTATTTATAAATGTTTTGTTATGGCTAACAAACTTGAAAGCCATTCAGGAGACTTCAGTGTTGGACCTACTGATGGATATTCAGCCCACTAGTAGGTGAATAAATCCTTTTCTAGGATTCTTAGAATTTCAGAGTGCTTGAACTGTAAGAATGTGAGGCAAAACTCTTGGAGCCCAGTTGCTCTGCATGTGGAGAAAGCTCTCTGCAGTATGATGGCAGGTGGACACTGGGTGTTCATGGTCAGCAAGCTACTCTAATACTCACTCCGCTCGTGTATACTTCAACCAGTGACTTCTATGAGTGAGAGTCAGTTGGACTTTCCCTCCACATATGTGCCAACATTCTCACATGTGTAGTTATGAAATTTAATAGAATTTTATGTATATTATGGGACATAATATGTCATGGGGTCACACTAGAGAGTGTACTTAGTAATTTTTTTTTCTGAGATTTTTAACAATTCTTCCTAATTATCCAAATGTAGCCACATTTTAAGCTATTCTGTCTGCCTTGGTTGGAGTTATCCTTGCCCATCTTTACTTGTATTATGCCAACTATGTGGCAAACTCCAGCCCTACCATTTAGTTTCCTTGCTGTTACAGATTTTTCTTAACACTTAAGCTTATTTGAGTTGAGTTTCGGTGATGCGAACATAGAAATACACATGTTTTAACTTAAGGTATGTATTATTTTTTATGATTCTAAATACTAGCTCAGTGTTTACATTAATTGTTATTTTTATCTAAACCAGTTTTTGATACATGTTATAAAAACATCATTAACCTTAGTAGAGTTCCATTGAATTGCTTAGTCTTTTTTTTCTCACATGGTTTTCTGTATTCCCTTATTCCCTTAGTGTTTTAATTTTCAAAATCTAGAAATGGACAAATTGTATTAGTGGATAAATTTTACTAAGCACCGTGGTTACCATGTTTCTGTTTAATATTATTACATAGAAAGATTCTGTTCCTTAGGAGAAGCAGAGTAGTGCAGACTTTTTAGGAGAGGCAAGGTAGAGTGGGTCAAAGAATGTGCTGACACAGATGGAGAGTAGGTAGACAGCTTTGGTGGGGGATGGAGGGAATGAGCAAAAGCAAAAGGACAGTGAACTGGACATGGACAACAGCGTGATGATTATGTCGGTAAGTGGAGGTGAAAGAGGGTATAGAGGGGATAAAGGGTGATGGGAAAAATGATAATAAAATAAAAAATAAAGGTTTGGGGGATGTGTGTGCTGAGAATTCAGCTATTTGGATTCAAAACCTAACCCTGCCATTTTCTTAGGTGAGTGGATTTTGGTCAATTTACAATAGTTCTCTGCACCTCTCTTTTCCTTTGGGTAAAATGAGGCAAGTGTTTTACCTACTTCATGTGGTTCTTGTGACTGTTATTATAGGTAAAAAACTTTTGTAATACAACCTCATTATCATTAGCCACCTGTAAATCTATACATGTCCTAGGACACTACTTTCATGTATGTAATTAACAACATCTATGCTTTCGATAATATTTTGTTAATAATTTTTTAAAAGTCACAATGTGTGTGGTGGGTATGTGTTCAATATAGGAGCAAGTTAACTAGAAATGAATACTGTTATATGAGGAAAGCTGCATGGTAGGCTGAAACAACATCTTCAGGAAAAAAAGAAGCTCAAGGGCTGGATTATCAAATGTAGCAGCTCAGTGGTTCAATTCATACCTGACAGGCTTCAATGACTCTCTATGCAAATTGATCTCCCAGCTGCAAGGGTAATTAACATGGGTTTGTTGCAAGGATCTGTTCTTCCATCCATTCTTCTTCATGATTATTTTAGAAGCTTAACAATGGTCTGTAACTACTTAATCCACTCTTAGAGCATATATAAAATTACCTTACTCTTGAGTGTAAAGTAAGACTCCTACCCTCTTCAAAATGCATGCTGCCTATTTGATATGCTAAGATTGGCACACCAGATGGAGATGCAGGAAAACTGTATGTAGCTTTTATTCAAATACTTATTTGAACTAATCTCTTTTGATCTCCTTGGGGTTGCAGACTTATTAGTGGATTTGCTCTTAATATTTGCTATTGGTTCTTTAGCAGTGAAGTGTGTGTGTGTTCGTGTGTACTTCTATATTGCAGGGGGTTGGGTTGTTAGGGGAAGAGCATCAACAAAACCATTAAGCATAACTGTGGGCTTCTTTCTAGCAAGAGAAAGCCACCCAAGCGCTTAATGTTGTATATCATCACATCACTAAGAATCACATTCACTGTTTCTCATACTCATCAGAGTTCCTTATGAGTTTACAGGATCTGATTCAAAGATCAATGCCAAACAATGTTGCCCATTCAATGCTTGGAGGCATTTCTGTGAAAAGAATTTGTAGTGGTTCAGTACTTCAACAAAAATTTTTTAACCCAACATTGTTAGTTAAACACCCAATAAAATAACTAAATTATTGATCGCAATATTATATCTATTCAGAAATTAAACAATTTAAAAAATCAGTGGCTTACTGCAATGATCCTGTATCTACCCTCATATGTCACTGATCTGTGTATTCCATTACATGACTCTACTATGGTTTATTTTTCTTTTTTATTCTTAATGAAGATTTAAGTGATTTACATTATTTTTCCTTATTTCAAATAATGCTTATGTGTCTCCTTGTGCATACATATGAGATTTATTTTTGTAGCATTAAACTGTGAGGATGATGGATGAGTTTTTTTCAATTTTCCTAGATATAGTCAATTATTTCCAAAACAGTTGAACATATGAACACTACCACCGACTATGAATTCTTCTTGTTCTAAGTACTCACCATATCTTGACATTGTCTGATGTTCAAAATTTTGCCAATATAATTGTATAAGGAATAATACCTTGTCATTTTAAATTGTGTTTTTTTTTATTACTAAGGTGGTTGAGCAGCTTCTCTACATTTATTGGTTTTGTGGGAGTCCTCTTCTGTGAATCGCTGTATCATTTGTCCTACTTTTAATGAAATTTCTTTCATATTTGTATTAATTTCTATATTGGATATCAATTAGTTTTGACCTATAAAGTGTATTCTCATGTTTTAAGTGTGATAGTTTTCATTTTTCACAGTGGATATATTTTTCCAACTCTTTCTTTATGAATTCTGTTCTTGGGGAGTTGATTACAAAATACCTTCCATACCTCCCACAATGTCATAATATATTTTCTTTATTATTTTTTAAAGGTTTAAAGTTTTACTTTTAAAAACATATTTTCTTTAGAGTTGATTTTTGTGTATGGTGTGAGGTAGGGGCATGGTTTTATGTTCTATTTCCCCCACTATGAATAACCATTTTCCCCAGTAACATTAATTGTATAAATATCCTAATCTGTAATATCATCTCTGCTATAAACTAAGTTTACTTTCATATGTGGTTATGTTTCAGTATATTATCCTATAAAAGGCTTATAGTCATAACTACTACAACTATAAAATAAGTCTTGAAATCACCTCACTGATGTTTAAAACAGTTAAAATTATTCTTGGCCTTTTTTTATATAAAATTTGGAATTAATTTTTCAATCTTTAGTCAAAAACTTATTTGGAATTTGATTGAAATAGCATTGAATGTATAATTTGGGAGAAAACTGATATTTTTTAAATTAATTGGGTCTACATACCTATGCGCATAGTTTATTTCTCTATAGGTTTGTTCATCTTTCAATATGTATATTATGAGTATTAAAGTATATAATACTTTTATATTTTAATTAGATTACTTCAATATGATCTATTTGTGTTCTATTGTAAATAGTATATTTTCTAACACGTACTACTTGGGAGTACAACTTTATAAATTTATCTTTTATTCATTAATGTTCTTCAACCCTTGTGAATTTGTGTTATTTTTCTGTAGCCATCATCAAGTAATGGCAGTTTATTATTTCTTTTCTAAATTCTTATTTAATTTTATGCCGTTATTTAATCTGACTTCATCAGAGAGATTCTCGTAGAAAATCTAGGATAGTACTGATAATGATTTGCTAAATTATTATTATTTTTTATTTTTAAATTAAATTTCTTATTTTGAAATACTTGCAAATTCACATGCAATTGTAAAAATAATATGGACAGAACTGTTTACCTTTTTGTCCGTTTCAAATCCCAATGGTAACATTTTGCAAAACCATAGTACAATATCACAACCAGGATATTGTCATTGGCACAGTCCAGATTAGAAACTTATTCTTCAAGCCAAGTATCTCTCATCTTGCTCCTTTATTGTTTCCCTACTTTCCTCCCCCTTCCTCCACCTCCTTAACCACGAATCTTTTCTATATATAATGTCTGTTTTAATCCTTATTTTAAAAACAATGTTCTGAGAACTCTTCTTTCTGTATGTTTTTATCAATTAACTTTTAATAGATATACTTTATTACATTGCTTTGTTTCCATTTGTAGTTTCCTACGATGGTTAATCATAAGTAGGTGCTGATTTTTTAAACAAGTGATTTTAATATATCTGGTGAGATAATAGTTTTTCTCCTTTAATCTACTAGTGTGGTGAATTATGTTGACATTCTTATATATAAAGCATTTTATATTCATTGGATAAACCCATCTTAGTCATGATGCATTTAAAAAATAAATTGATACATTATTTCTGTTTAAATTGGTTTAAATTTTTATGATTCTGTGTTCATGAGTAAGGGAATGAACTATAATTTTCTTCTCTGTTACTTTCAATTATTAATATTTATATAGTATTTATTATGCTTCTGTAAAATGATTTGAGAACAATTTCTTATTTTTCTATTTACTGAAATAGTTTGTATAAGAATATAATTATATGTTCTCATCAGTTTTAGTAGAATAACTCCATTAGGTCCCTCTCCCCTGGTACTCTGAACCCTACTGTTTAACTCCTGTGTCTTACTAAGCTAGAATTGGTGGTGATTTTTGGAAATCACTAAAATTTTCAATCCGGGGTATTCTCATGGTTCTATGACATAAATCTTTATTACTGCATACTTATATTATCAACCCTGATAGTTTATTGTTATTACTCTGCCCTTTCCTTTTTATCTTATTCTAACTTAAGATCTCAGTTATCTATCTTTTATCTATCATCTATCTATCTATCATCTATCTATCTATCTATCTATCTATCTATCTATCTATCTATCTATCTATCTATCTATCTATCTACCTACCTATCTATCTATTATCATCTATTTACCTACTACCTACCTACCTATATGTCCATCTATCAATGTACCAGGGGCATTGTAGGCATTGTAGACATCAGCCCAATGGAAATTTTAGTTGGACACATTTAATTTGAGATTCATGAGATATATCTATGGGGTTTGTAGTCAGTTTCATTTCTGTTTTATTATTGATGGCCATCCTGGTATAAAATTAGCTGCTATTTGTCATTGTGATCCAAACTTGTAGGTTCATAGTTCATGCTATAATATGAATGTGTTCTTCAATAACTGTTACTGATGTCATGTTGGCAAGGAGAGGAAAGCCATGTTTAAGACCTCAGAGCAAGGAGCTGGCCTGTGGGAATTGCTTCCCATCATCATTTGGGTTAAATCATAAGTGTAATTGTAAATATAATTGTTTCTCCTGAACACCTGGGAATAACTGAAGCATTGTTTTGGTTAGAAGCAGAGAAGTATACTTGATAAAGCAATCTTTTATTTCCTGTTGGGAATTACACAAAATGTAATTTATTAATTCCTGTATTTTGGTTCATAAATCTATAGTGGGACTACAAAGAATAGTGTGTTTGTGTGAGAAAATGGGTATGTAGCCATTGCAATGTTTTATATTTTAGCTTATATAACACTAGAGGCCCAGTGCACGAAATTTGTGCACGGGGGTGGTGGTTTCCCTCAGCCCAGCCTGCAACCTCTCCAATCTGGGACCATTCAAGGGATGTCCGACTGCCTGTTTAGGCCCGATCCTTGTGGGATTGGGCCTAAACAGGCAGTCGGACATCCCCTACAGGCCTGGTCTCCCCCAATTTCTCTCCCCTGCAGGCCTGGTCTCCCTTAACTCCCCTCCCCTGCTGGCCTGGTTGTCCCCAACTGCCCTCCTCTGCAGGTTTGGTTGCCCCCAACTGCCCTCCCTTGCAGGCCTGGTCTCCCCTAACTGCCCTCTCCTGCCGGCCTGGTCAACACCAAATGCCCTCTCCTATAGGCCTGGTCCCTCCCAACTGCCTCCCCTGCAAGCCTGGTCTTGGTCTCCCTTAACTCTCCTCTCTTGCCAGCCTGGTCTCCCCTAACTCCCCTTCTCTACTGGCCTGGTCATCTCCAACTACCCTCCTCTGCAGGCCTGGTCCCCCCCCCGCAACTGCCCTCTCCTGCCGGCCTGGCCCCCCCAACTGCCCTCCCCTGCAGGCCTGGTCCCCCCCCCCCCAAATGCCCTCCCTTGCAGGCCTGGTCCCTCTCAACTGACCTCCCCAGCTGGCCTGATCGCCCACAACTGCCCTCCCCTGCCTGCCATCTTGTGGTGGCCATCTTGTGTCCATATGGGGGCAGCCATCTTTGACCACATGGGTGTGGCCATCTTGTGTGTTGGAGTGATGGTCAATTTTCATATTACTATTTTATTAAATAAGATATCTTGTTTTGTTGAAGTCTGATGGATCTGGATAAAAATGGAATGCAAGTGTCACCAACACAGTCAACTGGACTGAAGTTAAAATATTTCCAAGTGACCCAATCTCACATATCTCTCTTAATGAGTCAATGTAGTAAGTAATTTAATTACGTATTTTTGTAAATATTATAATAAATTCAAAATGTATTTAAAATGTCCTTTTGGCCCTTGTCAATTTGGCTCAGTGGATAGAGCATCAGCCTGCAGACTGAGACCAGGCACATACCTGAGTTGCTGGCTCCATTCCCAGTAGGGGGCATGCAGGAGGCAGCGTATCAATGACTCTCCCTCATCATTGATGTTTTTAACTCTCCCTCTCCCTTCATCTCTGAAGTCAATAAAAATATATTTAAAATAATAAAATGTCCCTCTGTATGTCTTAATTTCAGATTTTTTGCATATATTTTCTCAAAATTATTGATTATATCGAAATTCAAATGTAACAGAAAGCCAAAATTCACTCCCCAAAATAAAACACTGTAGCATAAAGTATCAAAGATTTCTTGTCAAAAAATTTTGACAATGGGTGCTAATTATTGATACCAAGTTTTGACAGTGAAAGAAACTTTACTGTCAAATATTTTTAACAAAAGTATCAATATTATTAGAAGATAAATTTATGTTTGTATTCTATGAAAATTATAGAAAGAATTGTTAGGTGAGGAGGTAGTCTAAGAATATGAAGCAAAGTTAGGTAGAAAAATATTACAGCGATTAATACAGTTAAATATAAAACTACTATGGTATTTTATGTATATCTTTAATACCTTTAATTAAATTTATATTGTAAATTTTCACTTTCATAATATTTTAATTTTAAAATTTTTTCTCTTTTGAATAAAACTTAAACATATAGAAAGTTGAAATTAGAGCACAAATACCTTATTTTTTTAATCATTAGAATTGCTGACATTATGCTGTATTATTTCCAAATACATTTTTAAAAATATATTTTTATTGATTTCAGAGAGGAAGGGAGAGGGAGAGAGAAACATTGATGATGAAAGAGAATCATTTTCAGCTGCCTCTGCATGACCCCTTCTGGGATTCAGGCCCACAACCCAGTTATGTGCCCTTGACTGAAATCTAACCTGGGACCCCTCAGTCCGTAGGCTGATGCTCTATCCACTGAGCCAAACCAGCTAGGGCTATTTCCAAATACTTTAATGATATGTCTAATTACATAAGACATATCCTATGTAGTCACTATGCAATGATCAAAATCAACAAATTAACATAAATTTATTAGTAGCATTGAACCTTCAAACTTCATTCAGTGTTCTCTAATGTCCCAATAATGACTTTTACTACAAAAAGATACAGTTCAGAATAACAACTCATTTATTCTGTCATGTGTCCTTCAATCTCCTTCAATCAGGATCAGTTACATATCTTTCTTTCTTTTTTATTTTTACTTTTAGGATCTAGACAATTTTGAAGAAGATAGGCCATTAATTTTGTAAAATGTCCCTCAGTTTAGTTTATCTGATTTTTTTATAATTAAATTATAGTTAAGAGTCTTGAAGCAATGTCACAGTAGTGATATTATTTTTATTGGGTCCTGTCATGTGGACGCAGCTGAGCTCTGTCTCCTTCTGATGTTAATGTTGATCACTTGGAGTTTGACATGCTCCTTCATTGGACAGCTAATCTTTTCTCTTTATAATTAACTAGAGGCCTGGTGAACAAAATTCATGCACTCGGGGGTCCCTCAGCCCGGCCTGTGCCCTCTCACAGTCTGGGAGCCCTCAGCGGATTGGAGCGGGCCTAAGCTAGTAGTCAGACATCCTTAGTGCTGCCGTGGAGGTAGGAGAGGCTCTGGCCACCACCGCTCTGCTTGCCAGCTGTGAGCCTGGCTCAGGGCTTCTGGCTGAGCAGCGCTCCCACTGTGGGAGTGCACTGACCACCAGGGGACAGCTCCTGCGCTGGGAGTCTGCCCCCTGGTGGTCAGTGCGCATCATAGCAACCAGTCATTCCTGTTTGGTCAATTTGCATATTAGCCTTTTATTATATAGGATAAGTATTTTTCGAGGAGATAATTTAAGACCTCTTTCTAATCAATACTTAACAGTTTGTTTATACTTATATGGACTCAATATTTGCTGTTTTATAGAATTGGTTGTATTTATTGATTAAGATTGTTTATTTTGATGATTAAATTGTCTAATTGTTGGCTAGTGAGAACCTCTTTCTAGTCACTTCTTTATACCTTTTTGAGTACTCATTGTTCTTTGAGGATTTGTTTAATTGTTATTTTTCTTCCAATAAGGTATTTCAAGCATAGTTTTTATTTTTCTTTGACTCAGCCTGGTCTAGCCATTTCTTTGAGAACCTCTGGTTCATTATAGTGGAGAAAGGTACTTAGAGACCAAGATTATGTCCTAAATGTGCTTATTCTTTTAGATATACTAGTATACTCCCCTCTCCTGTACACATCTAATTTCCTTGCTCAGCTCTACCTAATGAGTTTAAATTAACTTATTCAGGAATGGCATGTAAGAATGTAAGAAGCAGAAGAGAAGGAGCTGTCAGTTTGAATTCTCCAATATTATGTAATCTTCAGTAACCCCCTAATTCATCCCTACTAACATACTATATACATTATTTTTTTTTAACTGTTCCTTGTATGTTTCTTCTCACTAGCATATAATGCCCAAGATCCCAAGAATTATTTGTTTGTTTTTGTCTACTGATTTGTTCCAAAGTCTTAGGAAAGTTCCTCATATATAACAAGTAATAAAATATTATTTGTTGAATAGTGAATAAAATGGACTCCTTTGAATTTTATTTCTTCAATATCCTCTAAGTGTAGTGTTTTGGGAGTCATGTGTTCTCTTGTATATAAGCTATGTGTTTTGAGGTATTTCTTATACTCAATATTTCGGGTCACTGCTTTATAAGAGTCAGTGGCATATTTAAATATAAAATATATTTAGTTGGGAAGTCATAATATTACTCCAGAATCGTGTGTGTGTGTGTGTGTGTGTGTGTACTGCACTATAAATTAGGGCAATGTTGTTATCCTTTATTTGGTGTTGTTTATTAAATTGCCATCTATTGCCATCTAACTTAAGGACCACTGCCATTCCACAGAGTGGCCCATTAGTTCAAAAAGTGCCTTTTTATAACTTAGTTAAAAGGACACTTCCTCCAGGTGGCTCAGTTTCATGGGTATATAACTTGTCTAGCAGAGTGCTTTTTCTGTTAATTAAAAAAGTACACTTTCCTCTGGGTGTGTGTGGCCCCTAATTGGTTGCATTGCCTAGCAAACACATTAGGACTGGATTTCAGGTCCTATGTGCTCTACTAATTAGGTTTCTTGTGCATTGAGCAACCTGTATAGCTTTACACAGTGGCCCTGTACATCTGTCCCAGCAGCTATAATATATGAACCCTGGGCTTGGTTTCTTTTAACCTCGTTTCCTATTTATAGCTGCTGTGCTCTCTTAGGTGGGTGGTTATGTTCCTCTGTGGGAGCAGGTCTAGTGTGTTCACCAAGTGGCTTAGTTCTGAGCATATTGAAAGGCACAGCAGGTTCTACTCTTTTGGGCTGGAGATACAGCTGCCATCAGAATGCCAGTTTTCTTAAAAGCCACCATGAAATGTCTCTCTGCTCCCAGGTTTCCTTACACTCTTCCAGCTTTAAGCACTGTGGGTGTATTTGGTCCCTGTCATTGGGTCCAGGAATGTTTGTTGATGTTGACTTCCTCCACTAGTTACCCTTGCATCTCTCAGGGTCAAGGTCTTTTAATGATTTATCAGAATCTTATTCTTACCTTGATACTTTCTCCTGCTGGTCTTCTGAGCATTTCCCAACTTATGAGAAAGAAAGGCCTGTACAGGTTCTCTCTGTTGAGGCATATATAGTGCCCAAATTCTCACTGACATCTAGCAGTCCTTCTGCCCAACAGACATTTAGCTACAAACTTGTCTATGTATTGGGAATGGGGGTGGAGGAATGGAGTATCAGGGTAAACAAATGCTTGAAAATAGTCCTAAATGCCATATCTTATAAGTATAGCACAATAAGTGTATTTCTGATTTATATGAAACTTTATGTGGTCACCAGGGACTGTGGGAGCTTTGTGCAATACAGTCATTGAGAGACCTGAGATCTTATCTTCTGTGACAACCACCAAACATGGAAGGTAAAAAGAGTAGATGATTGTATAAGAGATTTTTAGGCCAATCTGGAAGTCACATGCATCATACTGACTTATATTTCATTGGCCAGAAGTTACCCATGTGTCTTTAACTTAACCCTGCCTAGGCTGAGGCATATAGCCTTCCTGTCAACCCAGTAAACCAATTAATTAGATTTAGTGAATCTAACTCTGTCTGCCAAAGGTAACAAATCATACTCAGTATATCGTCTTCTTAGAATCACAACCCCCGCCTCCCCGGCTAGTTTTACTGATGGAAAAGAAAATATTTGGCGATGTATAAAATATATGATAGGTAGACTGGTAGTAGACAGGTGGAATAAGGAAGCCTCAACTAGAGAAGTAAAGGTGGGAATAAAATTGAGGGGGGAGAGGGATAAGTTACTACCCTGGCTCAATGACAAGTTGAAAATTTATTCAACTCGCAGTTTGAGTAATAAAGAGAAATGCCTTATTACTGTAAAGTTTGCTGATGGGTCAAATGATGGTATCAAACACTGAATTTAAGAACATGATAGGAAGAGACTTCAGAGGAAAATGATGAGTGCCATTATGGGTATAATAGACTTTAATTTCCAGAAGGACTACAGAAGGTGGTGCTGATCAGATACATAGAAATGTGGTGCTGGGTTTTAGGTAAAGGGTCAGGACTAGTGATTTAATTGGCTATTGCAAGAGCACTAGAGCTTAATTCATGCAATTGATAAGGGAGATATTACAAAGGTACTAGAGGCCCGTGCACGGGTGGAGTCCCTTGGCCTGGCTGGCTATTGGGGCCATCTCACCCAGTCCTAATTGGGACCCATCAGGGCCGGCTGGCCAGGGGGAGTGACTGTGGAAGGTTGGCCAGCAGCAGGAGATTGGCTGTGGGAGCACACTGACCACCACGGGTCAGCTCCTGTGTTGAGTATCTGCCCCCTGGTGGTTAGTGCACATCATAGTGACCAGTTGACCAGTCATTTGGTTGACCAGTCATAACGGTCACTTAGGCTTTTATATATACTAGAGGCCCAGTGCACGAAATTCATGCACTCGGGGGGGGGGTGTCCTTCAGTCCAGCCTGCACCCTCTGCAATCTGGTACCCCTTGGGGGATGTCCGACTGCTGGTTAAACCAGTCCCTCTCACAATCTGGGACTGCTGGCTCCTAACCACTCACCTGTCTGCCAGCCTGATAACCCCCTAACAACTCCCCTGACAGCCTGATTGACACCTAACTGCTCCCCTGCTGGCCTGATCACCTCCAACTTCCATCCCCTGCCAGCCTGGTCACCCTCAACTGCCCTCCCCTGCAGGCCTGGTTGCCCCAACTGCCCTCCCCTCTGTCCATCTTGTGACAATGTGGGGGCGGTCATCTTGTGATGATGTGGAGGCGGCCATCTTGTGAAAACATGGGGTGGCCATCTTGTGACAACATGGGGTGGCCATCTTGTGATCACGTGGGGGTAGCTATCTTGTGATGACATGGGGGCAGCCATCTTGTGACAATGTGGGGCGGCAATCTTGTGACATGCGGGCGTGAGGGTCAATTTGCATATTACCTCTTTAGTATATAGGCTATAATAAAAGAAGTCTAAAGGTGATAATTTCACATAGGAATAATTAGAAAAGGCAAAGAAAGAAAATTAGAGAGACAGAACAGCATTTACTTCTTTGTTCTTTCCAATGAACAAGAGGTATCTATGCAGCTCATGGCTGCAGTGAAAGAAGTTAAAAAATATGATATTAATTCTCTTCAAGTAGAGAGTAGTTTGATCAAGTTGAGAAAAAAAATGAATCTTTAATTTGATTTGCTTAGTGTTTTATTTCTTTTCTGCTGAAGGGATTCATGCTATCTTACTTTCTTCAATGGTTTTGTAAGATTTTCAGAAAAAAATTGTTACTCCATTGGGAAAAACATCTTAATATTATTATGAAATTATTTTCAACTTACACCCTAAAAAGGGATCACTGGAATTAGCAGATTTAATGAATTTTTCTTGGTGTCACATACCTAATTATCTTATACTAGGTGAATGACAGCATATGACCGGTAGGCAGTTCCAGAAGAAAGACCATGCAAAAATGGAAGATGAAAGGTAATTGATCATATGGAAATATTACATTGTAGCTACAGTTAATCATAAGAGAAACTAATTGTAATTTATTATTGTTATCAAATTAGTATAGTAGTTAGGCATTATTAGGATTATAATGTATATTCATTCAAGAAGCATTTCTTGCAAATGTGGTTTGTTCTGAACATTGTTTTAAAATGGGATATGTAGACAGAGAAGATACAGACTACAACGTATATGCAAGGAGCTCTAATTCACCAGGGAAATCAGTCCATATGTGAATAATTGCTTTGCAGTATAATAAATGCTTGTAGAAATATATCAGAAACTGGAGGAACTTTTGACTAATTCACTCTTTCAACATTTTGGAGTTTTTAGTTTGGAGGAAAGATATACAGATGCCCAGAGCTTTATTTTGTCATTATGGCTATTGAGTTGCAGGAAAGGTTTCTTCTATGATACCACCAGCAGTGTAATGTTTATTACATTACATAAATAAAATTTGTTTATTGTTTATATACAAATATTAGATTGCGTTGGAGGGTCACATATTGGGATGTGGTTAACTATTTTGACCAATATATGAGGATATGAGAGAGCCAAGAAGAAAAAGAACCACTAATCATAGTAAGATTTGGAAAATTTTTCAATCATACATAGCTCATTCAGCATGAGAACCTTAAAGCAGGCTTTTTCCCCCCACCCACGCATGTATGAAAACCAGTCTCAATCATAATATTCCTAATACAAGACACTACATGTTAACATAGTGTTGCTTATTGAGAACATTTTGGATGATATTCCTATTTTTAAATATTTTATTTATTTAAATATATATAGAGAAACAGCTTCTCCATTTTTCTTTGATTCTTAAGGATAAAACACATTCTGGGAATAAATTCTTTCTAAATTTGGGTTCACAGGGTGGGGATAACAAAAGGAAGTAGCTAATCTTTGTCACAGCAATTTTTCAAATGATAGCATCTTTCTATCCTACCAGTTTGTAAAATTACCTCAGTGAAAGAAAAGGTGGATAGCAAATATTGTTCTGCAATCCAGACCAAGTGTCTAAAATAAATTGGCAATGTGGGAGATTGGAAATAGAGGTGAAATAGCAAATCCTTGGCTATATTTATGCATGTTTATCTTTCAGATCATTTAATGTGTGAAGAAAAACACAAGTACCCACTTTCATGAAATCATTTTTAAGTTAACTCCAAAGTTATATACATATTTAATGCCAGGTATCCAGCTTTATTACAATTTTAAAAATTATTTTAAACTAAAAAAGGTGACTGGACTAAGAAGCCCAAATTAGTAGCTACAAAATAGTCACACAGAAGTAAGGAAACAGAAATTATAGTCAATACTGTTGTGATAACTATGGTGCCAGTTAGGGTACTGGAAATATTGAGGGGTACACTTTATAAAGTATATTATCTTCTAACCACTAAACTGTAAGCCTGAAACCAATACATAATACAAATAAATAAAACTTTTTTTAATTAAAACTTTTTTTTTCATTCACTGATTCATTCATTCATTCATTGTTGAATTAAGCATTCTTACTATAGTTAGAACTAGAAATACGATAAAGAACCAGATAGACATGGTTATTTAAACATGGAGTTTAAACTCTAGTAGATAAGACAAACAATTAAAAATAAAATGGAGCCCAGCTGGCATGGCTCAGTGGTTGAGCATCAACCTATGGATCAGGAGGTCACATTTTTTTATTCCCAGTCAGGGCACATGCCTGGATTGTAGGCTTGATCCCTAGCATGCAGGAGGCAGCCTATCAATGATTCTCTCTCATCATTGGTGTTTCTATCCCTTTTCCCCTCTCTCTTCCTCTCTGAAATCAATAAAAATATTTTTTAAAAATTAAAAGTTAAATGGAAATATATGTAATAAGTGTGTTGATGAAAATGAAACAGGTGCCATGGGATCACATAGGAGAAGCACCAAATCTGGTGTGTGTGTGTGTGTGTGTGTGTGTGTGTGTGTGTTTGCGCACATGAACCAGACTTTTCCTAGAGGAATTATGTTTATGCTGGTATTTAAAAAATGAACAGGAAATAGAATGATTAGAATCTAGGCTTACTATCACCCATAGTTCAAGAGGATAGGGAGCATGGAACAATAAAAGAAACAGTGACTTTGAATATAATCATTGCTTGGGTGTCTTCAAGGTAAGCAATTTAACATTGAGATTATGCATGATATGTATATCTTTTCAGCTTGAAATTCAATGACTTTATTGAATTAATCCTGTGTGGTTAAATAATTTTTTCTGCTTTGCAAATTTTATGATTCCAGATTAACCAGACATCTCACAGCTGCAATTTATTCATCTTAATTCTGAAGACTATCCAACATTAAGAAAAAAAATTTCTATCTATTGGCAAGTTGAGAGTTCTCATTGAACATAAAACTAGAAGTTCAGTACAAGGAGAGTTTTGACTTTCAAAAGATGCTTTGGCTAGGAAAAAATATACTCTGCAGTTTAGATTTCTTTTGTGCAGTGGAATAGAGGGCATGGATTCTAAGATGATAGATGAAATGCACTTTTTTTCAAGGTCTGAGGTAGAGAAGAGTTCAGTAAAAAAGCAAGAAATGGTGATATTGTAGAGAATTCTGATCACTGAATTAAACCAACCAGCTGGGGATTTATTTCTGTCATGTTATGAGAAGCATATCTAGGGAGAGAAAAAAATATTAGAATTTATACTTACATCCAATATTTGTTCCACAAATATTTACTGAGCATTTTCTGTTTAACAGATACCATACTGGGCACTTCAGGAATTCAGAGTCTGGTGGGACTGGCAGATATGAAAAATCAATTATTTCATCAATAATAGTAATAGCTAATGCTAAGCAAGTGCTTCCGGGTGCAAGCTCCTGTGTTAAGATACTTTCACATGCCTTCTCTGATTTTGGCCTCACAAAAGTATTAGAGATGAGTACTATTCTTAATCTAATTTTACAAAGAAGTAAACCGAGGGTAGAGAAATGGGATCAGTACTATATGTCAGGTTACTCCAGCAGTACAACAATTGATGTGAGAGAAGGAAATGATTCAGACATAGATTTTAGAATTATCAGACAGGATTATAAGATAACTATGATAAATAAGATAAGGATGTTAATTAAAAGAGTAGACAACATGCAAGGTCAGGTGGTTAATAAAAGAAAATATTTGAAAACGCTAAGAAAGAATAAAAAATAGGTGTTAAAAGTAAAAACACACACACACTGTAACAGAAATGAAGAATGCCTTTGATGGGCTCATCTGTAGATAAGACAAAAATCAGTGAGCTTGAAGAGAGGATGTTAGAAACTTCCCAAATGAAATTCAAACAGAAAACAATTTTTTTTAAAGAGAGTATCCAAAAACTGGGACACTTTCAAAAGTTGCAATATATACAATACATGTAATATAATAATTAATATATAATTTAAATATAAGAATTAGAAGAAATAGAAAAAGGAGCAGAAGAAATATTTCATATAAGAATGGCTGAGAATTTTCCAAAATAACTGACACACACCAAACCATAAGCCCAGGAAGTTCAGAAAGCATCACACAGGACAAATAACCATAATTCTACATATAGGCACATTATTGTAGGGAGTGGCTATAGGGTCAAGCCTCAGATTGACCTGTGGCAGGGCCACAAACAAGTCCTAGTTTGGAGGGCAGATCCCTCTTAGCATAATTAAGCTTAACCTTATAGCCCTCCCTAGTCCCTTCCTAGATAGATAATGAGCTGTGGGAGGTGCAGCAAGTGCTGCCAAAACAAGGTGAAACTCACAAAAACATTATAAACATGTTGATCACTACCCTTGTTTTGCTCTGACTATAAAATAAAGCTTTGGCTTGCAGGCTGGGTCATTCTGTGTCCTCATCCAAGCACGGGAGATCCACTGAGCCCCAGCTGTATTCTCTTGTCTGTCTTTAATCCTCCACCGCCCCTCCTCAGGTTCACCCTTGGCCATGCTGGCACAGCACACATTATATTTAAACTGTCAAAACTAAACACAAAAATTTGAAATAATCTTGGGGAAGGAGACACCTTACATATAATGGAACAAGGTGTTTTCATCAGATCATGCAAGCAGGAACATAATGGATTGAATTATTTAAATAGTGGAAAGGGAAAAAATTCTACCCATCTACAATTCTACTCCCAGAGAAATTAACCTTCCAAATTAAGGAGAGATAAAGGCTTTCTCAGACAAACAAAATTGAGGGATTTTATCACAGCAGATTGTGTGCCCTGCAAGAAATGTTAAAAGTAATTCTTCATGAAGAAGAAAAGCAAATGATATGATCAGAAATTTTTATTACATAAAGAATTGAAGAAGAAATAAATAAAGGCAAAACAAGTATTTTCTTTTTCTCATTCTGAATTCATCCAATAACTGTGAAAGGTAATAATAGTAACAAAATACTGGATGATGATAGCATGTGCACAAATGAAATGAATAATGACAGTCATAAGGGATAGGGGACAGGTATCCTATAACAGAGTATTCTCCATTCATACTGCTATCCCCTATTTCTTTAAGGTGGAGGTGATTAAGTCAGTATTAGAGCCCTCATGAATGAGATTAGTGTCCTTATAAAAGAAGCCCCAGAAAACCTTCTGACCCCGCAACCTTTTGAGGTTACAGTGAGAAAGCAGCCATCAACGAGGAAGCAGGTCCTTGACCAGACACTGAATCTGACAGCACCTTGATCTTAGATTTCTGGTCTCCAGAACCGTGAGGAATAAATCTTTGTCAACAAAAATTATAAATCGTGCCTCCCAGTCTATGGCATTTTGCCATACCAGTCCAAATGGGCAAAGAGAAGCAATACCTAGCTATCCAGCTTAGTATCCAAAAGATATAGATGAGGAATTAGCAGGATAGAGAGCTTGATAACTGATGAAAATAACACAGCCTATTGGTGACAATGTCAGAGCTTAAGTTCAGGAGGCCTCCACTTCAAGGTTTGTGCTCTTTGCTTTGTATGGCCTGTCCTCCCAGGCCATTGCTTCAGGGCTGAGCTGATACCTTCTTAGATGGACTTGATTTTCAGCAATTGTTCTGTTTTTGACATATGATATGTAAGAAATGCTTAGATATGAGTATTGCATATAAAAGTGAACATTCTAATTGAATGTCTACTTCAAGTTTTTATTTCTATGTTTCAACGAGAAACGTAAACGCATCTTCACATCTTTTGAAAGCTGGAGCGACTGATTGATTCAGTCAGATTGTTCCTAGTAAAAAGAAAATGAGCCACTGGAATGAAAACAATTACTCTATAGAGATCTCCTCTTTGTTCTGGTTAAGGACATGGCTATGTACTTTGGTTATAAAGATATCTCTTTCCATTTGCTTCCCAGGTTCCAACTGCTCACTAAGTACCTGGTCCAGTTCTGACTCTTCCTTCACTTTGCTTGTTCACTGTTCGTTCACCGTCCTTGCATACTATTCCCAGACCCATGGAAGGTGGGAACCACGTGGCTTTCCCTAGAGCTCACATCTCACTGTGGAATGTTATACTTGGCTCTCTGGCTCTGAAGCTGCTTTCTGTCCTAACAACAAAACCTACATTCAGCCACCCATCCCAAGAGTGGCCTTTGTATCTTCACACACTGCAGCACTCACTCCAAGACATTTAGCTGTTCTGTTTTCCATTTATGTGAAGTGACCTGAAGTACCTCTGGCAATGGTAAGGGCAAGGTCAGAGCACAATGGGCATGATCAGCCAGGGTTTTCCTGAGAACACGGCTCTCCCTCTCATTGTCGCTTCCTTATTCACTTCAGTGATCATCAGCAGGCACTCTAATTCCTACTCTAAAGAGAATTCTTTTCTCTCAGTTCTTAATAAAAGTTTAATAGCAGATAGAGCACTTTAGTGAGAGCTCATGTTAGCGAGATTTTTATTTCACCCAGTATACTGGCATATTATGCACTTGAGTAATCTATGGACTGTTGTAAATAAAGTAAACAGCATATATTTACAGAAGTAAGCAAACTGCATTTTTATGGTATTACCCTTGAAACTTTCTCACTCTGATCAGTAATAGCTCTCCCTCTCATTAGCGTGCATCAGTGAGATGCTTCTCTAATTAGCTATAAACTTACTCATGAACAGCAGTCATTTCAAGTACTGTTTATTATTAAAACAAATACCTGGGAATTATGCTATTAGTGCAAATATCAATCCAACTTTAAGCCCCCATTTAAACTTAACACATACACTCCCACATGTAACACACTTTCTTTGTATTTCTAATAAGCCAGGAACTGCCAGGAACATACCAGTATGTGGAGTCAGTACTGAATAAAGGCATTTCCTCTATTTATAGTTCAAGTGTTTATAGTTGCTTTGTAAGAGAGGCAGATTGACACCAATTTTGGGGTGAGTGAAAATGTTAGTCTCATTACCCCTGCTTGAATTCTGTTTATTGAATCAGTGAATATATCGGGACATTTATTCTGATCTAGGCATTAAGGCCATAGAGATGAAGAAGATAGTTTCTCGACACTCGGGACACTTACCATATTGCAGGGAGTGAGTTGAGGAAAGTGGGTCGACTTGTGTATACATACAGTACTGCATCAAGTGGGGGGCAGCCGAGTAGGTGTCTGGAGTACTTTAAAGTAATTGGTGGATTTCACTTAAGATCAAAGGCTTTAGAAAGAGGATCGTTAGGTTTATTTGGATCAAATGGAAGTCATAGGATATAAAGATATATGACATTTTAAAGCTAGCATAGGCTCTCTGGCTCTGAGACAATCAGAGGCCTTCTGGAGTGGCTCAGTGGTTGAGCATCATCCTATGAACCAGGAAGTCAAGGTTAGATTCCCAGTCAGGGCACAGACTTGATCCCCAGTAGGGGGCATGCAGGAGATATCTGAAAAATGGTTCTTTCTCATCATTGATGTTTCTATTTCTCCCTCTTCCTTGCTTTCTGAAATCAATAAAAATCTATTTAAAAAATAAAAAATAAAGACAATCGGAGTAAATCCTCCATGTGAATCACACCACTACCATAGCCATTTCTGCCATTGAAATCTGGTGACTGTGTGCCTTGGTCGATGTGAGTTATGAAATGACGTAAATAAAACTGAAACACAGTACCTGACAAGAAATAAGTTCTCCTTTCCTTTACCTTTTCTCCCTTGCTTTTCTCCTTTCCTCTTCACCCAGACACCTTCACCTAGCATTCCTGGCCTTTTCACTGCCCTCTGGTCTATTCACTCAGTATTCTTCTTTCATGGTTAAGTCGTGTCTTCTGCCAGGAATGCACTGTTTCTTTACCTTTCCTGGCAGGTCAGGTTTCTTTTTTTTTTTTCCTTTAAGGTGTTCCATAAATACTGCTTCCTCATCCAGATTTATCCTGATCTCTCCAACTGTAGTCTATCTTTCTTCTGAATTCCCATTGCATTTGGCATACCTTTGTTGGTCCTTATTCTCATTACCTTGTACATTATATCTTATTTCTTTTAAGCACCTTAACAGTGAGGTTACATTGTTTTAGAAATCTGTAAATCCAATGATTTGCCCAACATCATTCTATATAATAAAGAACTAATATGCTAATTAGACCAGAAGGAGGAACGACCTTCTGGAACAACCTTCTGGAATGACTATTAGGCTGGGGGCAGTGCTGCGGGGCCATGAGGCAGCTGGGGCTGCAAAGACCTACTCTTGCATGAATTTCATGCATTGGGCCTCCAGTAAATATATAAAATCTATGTCATAATTATTTTTAAACTAGTATTGGCTCTTCCATTAGTTAAATATAAATTTAGGTGTCCTTGGAGTTGAAATATTTTAACATGAAATTTTTACAAACTGTATAGTACCAAAAATCAGAAAATTGAAAGATTGTGTATTGAACCACTACAGGACCAATTGCTTGACTCCATATGTTCTTTACTAAACAAAATGATGAAAAGACCTTTGTTCAGAATCATTTTCTTATTAGACAAAGAGCTCATTATACCAACCCCTAAAGTTTGACTTGGGCTCAGGATAGTTCCCCTAAATTAAAAAAGAAGAAGAAATAAAAAAATAAAAAAACTATACCAAGCAATTGAACAATACATAGCCATTCAAACTACACTTTAAAAGAATATGACATGAGGAAATGCTCATATAGTATATTGAATGAAAATTGTAGGATGCCAAATATCATTATATATGACTTAAATTTAATACCAAACAAAAATAAATGTACTGAAATGTAACTGAATATTTTAAGTGACAGTTGGAATAAAATAAAATGCTGATAATTTTAACTTTTCCCATATTTTTTTATTTTTAATATTTCTCATCTATACTAATAAAAGGGTAATATGCTAATTAGACTGGTTGACCAGACATCTTCCAGACATCTGACATCCTTCCAGACAAAGCCATGGTGGCAGGGGCCAAGGCAGAGGTGGTTAGGGTGATCAGGCCGTCAGGGGACCAAGCAGTTAGGGGCAAGATCAGGCCAGCAGGCAGAGGCGGTTAGGGGCAATCAGGCAGGCAGGCAGGTGAGTGGTTAGGAGCCAGCAGTCCCGGATTGTGAGAGGGATGTTTGACGGCCAGCAGTCCCACATCCTCCAAGGTGTCCCAGATTGGAGATGGTGCAGGCCAGGCTGAGGGACCCGCCTCTCCCTACCCCCATGCACAAATTTCATGCACTGGGCCTCTAGCATATTATAATTAGTATTTTTAAAAAATTATAATCAGGAAAACAAATATATTTTTAATATAGGATGGGATAAAAGTAGGTTTATAGTTGTGAGTTTATGAAACACATAGTTTAATTTTGTAGTTTTATTAATTATTATATTATTTTCCATATGGATCAACTATAAACCTACATCTGCTCCACCATGTAGAGCAGTGGTTCTTAATCACTGAAGACATTTTTATCACAACTTGGGGGAGGATGTATGCTATTGATACTTAGTGGGGAGAGAACAGCAATGCTGCTAAACCTCCTACAATCCACAAAACAATCCCCCACACCAAAGTATTACTTAGCACAAACTGTTAATAGTGCTGAAGCTGAGAAACCCTGTAATAGAAGGAAAGCAACCAAAATATCCTAAATGTGAAATTGACTAACCAAATTATGATGTATTCATCAATATAATAGACTATTGTGTACAGCTTAAAATTTGTACTGCCAAATTATTTATTGAGATGGCAATCTCACTAGTGTTTTCACACCCTGAGCAATCTATGTTTCCTCACAGGAAAGCTCTTTCGTATGCTCTCAATTATATTCTCTTTTGTTACATTCATGTTCTCCTTGTATTTCTGATAAGGAGAAGAATTCTTTGGGAGCCAAATCAGCACTTATTTACCACTTCCTTCAACATACCTTGCACAGTGCTAGTACAGAAAAGGGAATTACTCATGGTTAGGTGTTTATATCCCCTGAATATTTCACTGGCCCATGTCTGAACTCCAACTCAGACAGTGTTCCCCAATGTATGACAGAGAGGTCTATTTGCTATCTGGGCTCACATTTTGTATACTCATCATAATTGGTGGAAGAAAATATTTTTCATGGCTATTTAACATTCCAGTAGAAAAGTTCTTGAACAAAGCCATTGGCTCAACTGTGTTATGTCCTTATCTTTGGACCAAATCATGGACAGGGTTAGGGTTATTATTAATGGCTCAACCATGCCAGTGCTTATGTTAAAGAAAGGTAAGGTCAGGTCTGTGATGAGGTGAAATAAGAAAGTGGTGTGGTGGTCAAAGGGAATAGTCACCATGAAATTGTATTGAAGATATTTTGATTAGAATTATAATGGCTCTATGTATTCTAGGCTTTATACCCTTAAAGATAATATTTTATTTCTTAAAGGAAGATTTTTGCTTTCATGCTATCTATTAGTGGTTTTTTATTTTTATTTTTTTTGGGGGGGGTGGAGGAGGAGGAAGTAAACTTTTATGTCTTCTTGTTTTAGTTCTGTGTAGATGGAACACCAAAAGGGCATTACACTTAATGTTTCAAGATTCTTTGTCATTGAATGTTATGTAGGATTATCAGTATAAAACTAATGCGAATGGGAATATTCAGTCCGATTATGCACTGCACATATAAAGGCAATTCCAGAAAGCTTATTTGTCCCTTGATATTTCAGTAGATTGTGTAAATGCGCCAAACAGCTCCAAAACAATTCAAGGATTTCACTTACAGGAAGAGGCCATATAAACTTTGGCAAGCACAGACCATATCAAGATTGACATAAAATTTCCTGAAATGTTCCACTGACATCATTACAACTTATACTTAGGGAAGAATAGCAACCAGAACAATCAACACAGCTGCTTTAGAAAACATTGTAGTTTTGAAGCAATATTCCTAATAATGCAGCTTGAGAGCAGTAACAATGACAAGAGACATAAATAATTGCTTGCTGAGGTGAAGGGCACTCTACTTATCATAAGAAGGAGAAAAAATATATATGAACAAATAAGGGCAGGAACCAGGTGAATTTGAAGGAAATCAGAAAAAAAGCTGATGAGAAACTCCTTGAGGACTAGCATCAGGTAGTATGTGTCCACGCTGACACCCCAGTTTATTATCCCAGCACACCTATCAGGTAGTATGTGTCCACGCTGACACCCCAGTTTATTATCCCAGCACACCTATAACTGAAGTCTCCAGATCCACTTGGGCAATGCCTCAGGAGTTTCTCCAGAGCTCTGCAAAGTGCTGTATCTGCCTAACTGGTTCCATCATTCTGTTTTCTTTCTAGTCAGTGGTTTTAAGTATATTTACAGTATAAGCATATTATGTATATACTTATAACAATTATACTTCCACACAGTATAAGTATATTAAATATATTATAGTGGAACTTTCACCTTAATCAAATTTTAGAATATTTTTATTACCCCACAAAGAAAATCTATATCCACTAGAATTCACTCCCCATTCCTCTTCACACTCTCAGTTCTAGGTAAACACCAACCTACTTATGGTTGCCATTGATTGGCCTGGACATTTGATATGAGTCTAATCACGTAATATGTGTGCTTTGTGATGCACTCCTTTCACTTAGCATTATATTTTCAAGGTTCAACCTTATCTAGTATGTATCAGTACTTCATTAATTTTTATGGCTGAATAATATTCCATTGTATTGATATGCTACACTTTACTTATCCATTCATTAGTTATTCAATGTTTGGGTTATTTCTTCTTTTGGCAATTATTAATAATGCTGTTTGAACATTCATGTACAACTTTTAATGTGGACATATTTTTCATGTCTCTTGAATATATGTCTGGGAGTGGAATTGTTAGTTCATAGGTTATGTTAAACATTTTGAAGATATCGCAAATTGTTTTACAAATTGACTTCAACATTTTACATTATCTCCAGCAGTTATGAAAGTTCCAATTTTTCCACATTCTTGCCAGAACTTTTTATTATATGTTTTTTTAAATTTTATTCATCCTAGCAGGTATGAGTGGTATCTCATTGTGGTTTTAATTTGTATCTTCCTAATGACTAATAATATTTAGCTTCATTTCATATGCTTATCACCATTTCTATCTTCTTGTGAAATAAACACTTTTTTATATTTTAGTTGGGTTATCATTTCATTATTGAGTTGCAAGAGTTCTCTATAGATTCTAGTATGTTATTGGATATGTGATTTGTAATATTACCCTATTCTGTGGATTATTTCCTCTTTCTTGAAATTAAACTTGATAGATTGATGTTTTTCATCAAATTTGGGAAGTTATTAGTCACAAAGTCTACAACATTTTTCCTGTTTCTTTGTCTCTCTTCTCTCATTCTTGTACTCTCATTATGTTTTACTCCATATAACGATCGCCTACCTTTCTCCAGTGCTCTCCTCATTTTTCTTCATTAACTTTTCTTTTTGTCTTCAAATTGAATAATCTTTATTGATCTATCTTTCAGATAGCTGATTCTTCCTTTTGCCAACACAAATCTATTCTTAAATCTCTAGTGAATTTTTCATTTGTCATACTTTTTATTCCAGAATTTCCATTTTTTAAATAATTTATATTTCTTTATTGCTTTTCTCTCTTTGCTAAGATTATTATTGCCCATTCCTTTAATTCTTTAAACATATTTCCCTTTGCTATTTGAACATTCTTATAGTAGCTACTTGCAAATCTTTGACTGCTAAGCCTACTCCCTTAAAGGCGGTTTCTACTGACTGCTTCCCCCAACCCTCCCACACATACTGTGTATAGGTCTTGTGTTTCTATTTCTTTACATGTCTCATAATTATTTAGAGAAAATTGATATTTTAGATAACATCTTCAAGCAACTCTAGATATTGATCTCCACCTTGGGATTTTCATTGTTCTTGTTTGCTTGTTAATTTGCTTAGTGACTTAGTTGTACTTATTCAGTAAAGTCTTTCTCCACAGTTTGCAGCCTCTGATTTTTTTTAGCGATTCCAGACTTGGGCACGCACTACCAGGATGACTGTGGTTTTAGCCAGGCTCTTTATTTTTATTTATGTTTTAAAAATATATTGTTATTGATTTCAGAGAGAAAGGGAGAGGGAGAGATAGAAACATCAATGATGAGAGAGAATCATTGATCTGCTGCCTCCTGCACGCCCCCTACTGAGTATAGAGCCTGCAACTTAGGCATATGCCCTTGACCGGAGTCAAACCCTGGACCCTTCAGTCTGCATGCCGATGCTCTATTCACTGAGCGAAACCAGCTAGGCTAGCCAGGCTCTTGAGCTGTCTCATTCTTTCATCTACCTGCTTCTGTTGGCATCACACTCAGATGTTAGCTTACACTAATTGCTAGCTGATTGCTGTAATGCATTAGATACCATAATGCTCTGGGACATAAACTATTTACATTCTCATCCTACTGAAGTCAGTGCCCTTGGAAGGGGTAGGTAGAGTGTTGCAAGTCTTTGAAGCTGTTTTGGTCTTCTCCTAAGCAGAACCTCTGGGCTATAAAGCCAGGAGCTGTGCATGGCAAAAGAACGGGGAACTTGGCTCTTCATGTATCCTCCCTATGGAGCTGGAAGTGTGTTGGAGGTAACTGATAACTGGTGCTGCTGTCCAGCTTCTGCCACCACTCAGTATGAATCTTCCTCAGCTCAGATTGGGAGAATAGAATCTGCTGATTTCACTAACTGCTGAATCCACTGGAATAAGTCTTTTCACTCTAGGAGCTTGGTGAAGCTGGTTACTCAGCCAACTAGACCACTGGAGCAGGTCTTCTGTGAAAAAGTATGAATGAGGAACTATAATCTTCAACAGCTTTCTGGCAGGATCCTCCCTCTATAGTGGGAGATGAGGTGGAATAATGGGTGCTGCTTCAGGCTGAAGTATGGAAAGATAGTCACAGTCCCTAGCTCAAGTGCTATTGCCCCTCATTGTTCTTAACAATTTCCATTGATTCTGTTGAATATAAGCTTCTCAAATTTTGTAAACCCTTTAATCAATCTCCAGAGTCTTTGAAAACATATTTTCTGATTTTAACTAGCTTACTAGATATCTCCAGGTGAGAGGTTCGCCTATGAGCCACTCATGCAGCTTTTCTAGAGGTCCCACTCCTCTCCACAGTTCTTAACATGCTAACTGGCCCTCTTCCTGAAACTCTTTTATTTGGATAGTACTATTTATGTCCAGTATGTCTGGACTGATTCCTGCCTGCTGGATCTTAAAAGCTCTTTACATGTCGGGATTGAAAACAGAAGTCCTAAATAATGTTTAAAGACATTTTAATGATCATTAGGTTCTGTTTTAAATCTGTTAAAACGCATATCAAATTTTATACACTGGTAATTCTTATTCTGTCCTCAAAAAATTTTAAACATTCAAGAAAATATTACTTAATAAAAATGTTTATTTCTCTGTATGCAATCTCCAGAGAGCTATCAAGCTCTTTTGTAAATATTGTACCCATGGTAACTCTTATTCTATTCTCAAAATCCTTAAGCATTCAAGAAAATGTTACTTAATTCTAACTTTTATTCCCCAATATGCGTTCTCCAGAGACTTATCAGCCTCTTTTTTGAATACAGTTTTGATCACTGTTTATAAGCAGGCAAAAATGGATAAACAGAATGTTCTCATTAGTTGAGATTTGAATCTTTCCATAACTGGAAGTGATTTTAAATAATAAAGCTTCCTAAAATAATTTGTTGCAGCCCTAACCAGAACAACTGCTATTCAACTTTATTTTGCAAATTATTATTAGATTACTATTTTTGTTACTATTTGAGTTTCTCTTTCATGTGAAAAGGTGCATTTAAATAAGCCAATTATAACTAAAACAAAAGGGAGGTAGAAATTAAAAGTAATTTCTAAGGGAATTTGTTAAGATTTATTACTAATACATAAGATATTTTTGCAATTTACCCTGCCAATGTTACTATTATTTGTATTTTTTATAATAAATCTAAACATCCAATGTTTTTCCTAAAATTTGTATGCAATAAGACTTTTCTGGCAACAGACTCATGTTAATTTTAATTTGCAGAACATTATGCAATATGTGGTTTTCTATAACTAATTGTTCAATAAATCCTAATACCATACTACAATTGCAATGTTATACTTCAACATCAAGCTCAACTGTTTATTTTTGCCATTGATTAACTTTTAACAGAATCATACTATTTTCTTATCCTTTTCATGTAAGCAGCTCTGTTTTCCTGATACTGTGTGACCTAAATTATCTTTGGTTCCTTTTTCCTCTTTCTTGAGGTCTGAGTGATAATATGAGGAGTTAAATATAACATTTATTTTAGAAAGTTATGTTAGGTGAGAGAGGATCTTGTTGGAAGTATGTGAAGCCTTAGAGGAGTGTGTTTTACTTTCTCTTCTTAGATGTTGTTAAATTTCCTGTATCATGATTGACTTCATGTAGTGCAGCTAGAGCATGGATTGGGCAGTGATAAAATATTTCATGGTGTGGGGTACACTTTATTATTGCAATAATTTCTTTAATTCACCTTCACTCTCTGTGACTTGTTCTTCAGAGAGAATCATCTCTAGTAGCCACATGTTTAAAAGCCACTTACTTCCTATTAGTCTGGAAGGGTGATTCATGAATATTCATGATAATTTTGAGGTCATTGAGAATGACCTCAGGAATTTAGGGGAAAGTGGAGAGTTTTAGAGTCATGTCATAGATAATCTTTGATATATTTTCTGGCTTTCTCCTTTTGAGTTTATGGCAAAAAATTATGGATTTAAAAATATTTGGTAACATTTTTGTAGTTTTTTTTGTATTCTTACTGAGGGAATATTTTACTAGGCTTGACTTCACTTTAATTAGCCAAGAAGTGCAAAAAAATGTGTTTCAGGTTAAGTATCTATGAATTATTTAATTATCTAAGGGAACCTACCAGTATATAAATAACTATTGAGCCTGCAACCCAGGCATGTGCCCTTGACCAGAATCCAACCCTTCAGTCCACAGGCCAATGCTCTGTTCACTGAGGCAAACATTCTAGGACAATACACAATAATTTTAAAATTTTTATTTACCAGTGGGGAACCTTCTTGTCTCAGTAAGAAGGTTTCATTCCTTTGTTCTCTTTGGATAACTGGGGTGTTGGAATTTCTGATTCTTTGAGAATCCCTTCACTGCAATTCCAAGTCAGGAGTTAGAGCCACACCAAGAGTAGTGATCTTGAAATCAAGCTCTGAAGATTCTTTGGAGATTTCTTGCATCACCTTAAAATCAAAGAGGTCAAGTGGGAAGGAACCTCTGTTAACCAGAATAGTTGTTTCTGTTGTTGTTCTTTTTTCTTATATTTTATTGATTTTTTATGGAGAGGAAGGAAGAGGGATAGAGAGCTAGAAACACCGATGAGAGAGAAACATTGATCAGCTGCCTCTTGCACACCCCCTACTGGGGATGTGCCCGCAACCAAGGTACATGCCCTTGACAGGAATCGAACCTGGGACCCCTCAGTCCGCAGGCCGATGTTCTATCCACTCAGCCAAACCGGTTCTGGCATGTTGTTGTTCTTCTTCTGATACTGATTTGATTTTGATACTTCTTCTCCTCCTCTTCTTCCTTCTTTTCTCTATTTCTTTCTATATTGTGTTTCTAGGTTAAATTTAATAGCACAAAGAAGCTTGCTATTAAACATTTTGAAAACTCACTGACTATACTATGTCATTGAAAAATATTCATTACATTTGAAATCACTTTTTTGTTGTTGTTAATCCTCACCTGAGGATATTTTTCCTTAGATTTTTAATTAATTAATTTAATTTTTAGAGACAGTGGAAGAGAGAGGAAAAGATAGAGGGAATATTAATGTGAGAAATACAGATTGATTGGTTGCCTCCTGCAGGAGCCCCAGCCAAGGAGGAGCCTGCAACCAAGGTACATGACCTTGACCAGAATTGACCTGGGGCCCCTTGGTCCACAGCTGAAGCTCTATCCACTGAGCCAAACCAGCTAGGGCAAGATCACATTTAGAGTGAACATGGATCTCATTGATATTGTTTCTATTCTGGAGGTACTAGATTTTAGCATTAATAACCTACATGAAAATAATTAATATATTTTGAAGCAGAGTATAAGAGGTGATGGTCATATGAAAAGAAAGTAAATCTAACACTATGAAGTCAGAAATATTCTAAAATTAAAAAAGAAGGCAGCATGTGGAAACTTTTATGATTAATGATAGTGAATTATGAATGATTGCCACGTGTTATCACAATCTAATCATCACAAAGAATGTTCTATAAAGTAAGGGTCTTTACATTTAAGCATGATATTGTGTAATCAAAATATAAAAACTAAGAATGAGCCAAAATTCAGTAGATCTTTCATAAATTAATAGAGGCCCAGTGCATGAAATTCATGCAGGGCAGGGGGGTGTCCCTCAGCCCAGCCTTCACCCTCTCCAATCTGGGACCCCTTGAGGGACGTCCCTCTCACAATCTAGGACTGCTGGCTCCCAACTGCTTGCTTGCCTGCCTGATTGCCCTTAACCACTCCCCTGCCAGCCTGATCAATATCTAACTGCTCCCCTGCTGGCCTGATTGCCCCTAACTGCCCTCTCCTGTCAGCCTGGTCACCCCTAACTGCTCTCCCCTGCAGGCCTTGTCCCCCCCAAATGCCCTCCCCTGCAGGCCTTGTCCCCCCCAAATGCCCTCCCCTGCTGGCCTGATCAACCCCAGCTGCCCTCCTCTGCAGGCCTGGTCCCCCCTAACTGCCCTCCCCTGCTAGCCATCTATCTTGTGGTGACCATCTTGTGTCCACATGGGGGCGGCCGTCTTTGACCACATGGGGGCAGCCATCTTGTGTGTTGGAGTGATGGTCAATTTGCTTAATACCTTTTTATTATATAGGATGTTAATCATTGATAAGTTGGTATGTTAGAATTTAAATATAGGTATTAACAGTAATTATTTTATTGCTTTCAGACACTTGTTCAATTTTGCAATCTCACAACTGATGAGGAGTCTATACTTATATATGACTTATTGGATACTCACAGAGGTGACAGATAAGAAAAGTACATAAAAGGATTTAATCCCTTTCAGAAGGAATTAAGGCACTGGGAAGGCACTTGAGCATCCTATATTGGCCCCTCTTGCCTTTTGTGCCAAGAGGGACCCTCTTCTCATAATCCAATTGCCCTCAGCTGTTGCCTGAGCTTTCTGTTCATGCTGAGCTTGAAGCCTCCTGGGGGCTGGTACCATGGATCTGTCTCACACCCAATTGTGTGAGCTGGGCCCTCACTGGAGAAGAAACCCAAGTTCCCCGAGATATGTGATCAGCACTAGGACCCCGCCAGCAGGCCAGGGATTCCCAAGGCAGGTGCTGGGTGTGGAGGCCACGGGGGCATAGGCTACCAAGGAGACAGAACTGAACCTCACATCACCCTGCTTGGCCCTGGAGGATGGCTGGTTAGCCAGAGACAGGTAAGATTCCTCAAGGAAGGAATACCTAAGACAGGCACAGTCACAGAGGGGCCATCAGGAGAGAACTTGGGGGGGCAACAGAAGTGGGACATAGACCCTCACCCCCTCAACATTGCAGGGGCTTGAACCCTCGCCCCTTCTGAAGGAGGTCTCCTGCCCCCATGGCTGCTTTGTGCTTCCCACACCCAGCTCAGATAGGGACCCAGGTAACAGACAAGAGACTTGGCCGACAGCAGCTGCCCTATATCTAAATTCAGCCTAGCATCAGGAATGCTCTGGGCCCACTCAAGAATGCAAATAATTCTTCCCACTAATATTTACAGGGTAAACTAAGATTGTTGGTAGAGTATTAAATTTGACAGTAAAATAGTAATCAAGTTTTCAGATTAATTTAAATAGGCTAATTGAAATAAGTGAATATTCAAGTAAATTTAATTGTACTGGACAAAAAGCTGTTCTTAAAGTAATAACTAAAATTTCTATTGGTAGTTCATCTCATGGTAAAATTCCTGAACATGCAATGAACCTAAAGCAGTCATATTTTGGGCAAAAAAAAAAAACAACACCACAATTAAATTTAAAGTTATCAAGACTGCATTATAAAATTTACAAAAACCTCCATTAATCAAAAAAAAAGGGGGAGGGGATAGTAGGGTAATATCATGTAAGGAAAAATATCCTATAAGTAAATTACATCTAGAAAATTTTTACTTTACAAAATTAATTTTCGTTTGTAATGCTAACAGCAAGACAGCCATGAAAAACACACATGGTGTCTAAATAAGACAAAGGAAAATCGTTTGGGCAAAAATAAAAAGGATCCCAAATCAATATATGGAAAAGATTCCTTTATTAACTTGTGGTCGAGAATATGTTTGTATATTTTCAGAAAACAACTCCAAGACCATGTGGATTCCTGCAACAGAGAGGAATTGACAGGTGTGCTCCAACCACGAAGACAAGAGAAAAAACAGTCCAGAGATGGAAGACACTGACAACGCCTTGCCACGCGAACATTCAGCAGCTGTGCACCGCTGCAGGTTGCCTAGGACCAAACCAGAGAGGGTCGGACCTGCATTGCCACCATGTGCCCACCATCCAGATATCATTGCTGACATGTACACATAAGGAACTGTTAGACATTGAACCGGGGACTCAGTACTGTTGGACATTGAAATTGGGACTCAAACATTTTTTTTTTGGTTTTGTTATCATATGTTTATTTCTAGTCTGTAGATGCAAAATTTTTTAAAGGAAAGAAGTGGTGGGAAAAAGATACAGAGGCAAAGAAGCATTGAACAGACTGTCAAACTACATCGGGAAGACAAGGGAGGTTGGGCGAGGGGGGCTGTAAGAGACCAACTGAAGGACTTGTACGCATGCATATAAGCATAACTGATGGATACAAGACACGGGGAGGGGGGAGAGGGCGGGCAGGTGAAGGCATGTACTGGGGGGTAGGGGAGGCTGGGGGGAGGTCAATGGGGAAAAAAAAGGAGACATATGTACTACTATTTGTAATACTTAAAACAATAAAAAAAGTACATAAGAGGGAAATAGTGAAGTCTGAAGAATAATGTGTAAGTGAACTACACCTTTCAATGGCATGAAGTACAAAAAATATGTAATATTTTGTTTTTCTAAAATTCATCAAAATTAGGGTTAAATTTTTTTTATGCTGAAAAAGTGGAGTAATCATGTATAATATTTCTTAAAATATTAATATATCAAAGATATTTCTCATAAAGATAATTTTTGGGGGAAATAAGAACAGAGGGCAAAAAAGCAATATGTGAATAATTGGTGCGAATTCTTAGATTAGGAATTAGATGTGATTTTTATTAAGTGAGCATTTTGAGCATTGTTTTTGGTGTGGTTGGGCCCAGAGCTCTGCATTAGGGCTATCCTTCTCATTTTAATATTCTCATGGGTAATGCTGACTTCAAGTCCTTCCCAGGGAAAAGAAGGAATTCCCTCTATGAGGCACATGTCTTGTCATTTTTTAAAAATTGGGAATATAAATTAGGCTTTTATTAGTCAGCTACTTGGTGTTAGACACTATGCGAAATTCTTTATTTGTTTTATTATTAAATATTTACTGCTATCCTAGAAGGTCCATCTAGTTATCCTTTTAGATATGAATTTTCAGATGAGGTTTAGTCATACCAAAATGCAGACTCCCTGAAAAGAAGCTTGTGTGTATCACTCATTACTTAATCTTTCATATTTAAAACATTGCCTAGCACATAATAGGAATCAATAAATAATTATTTAAAAATTATTGACAGAACTAAAGCTTTTAAACTTTAAAAATTTGCTCACAATAAGCAATAGAAGTGAAATTTTATTCAGAGCTGCCATTTAGATTCTGTGTATTCTTGACTTATATTAAAATAGATATTAATAATTCATATGCAAATAAAATAATGTTTCATAGGTAGTCATTGAAATGAGAAATGAATTATGTAAAAGACCTATTGAATGGATAAAAATTGCTAATTTGATAATATTTATGGTAGTCCAGCTAGATAATGGAGCTTGGATTCTGTGAGTCTTTTGGAATAGAAAAGAAAATAAGGATTTGAAACTGCGGAGTCAGAATTGGAAAGTTGATGTTTATATGTATGAGTATGTGTGCACATACAACAGAAGGAAATAGTTGGGGGGTTCATATAGCAAATGATCCTAAGATTTTGAGTTTGGGTGAGTGGAATGTGGATGGTACTAGTCTACGTGGAGCAGTTATAGCCTACATAGGAGTTGGGGGTTCATAAATGGTCTCCTCTCTTATCTAGTTGATTAATCCCTTGAAAATCCATATGTCATATTTATAAGAAATTCATTGTCTTCCATTTGTGGTCCTTTCTCTCATTCTTGTAAATCATACAAGAACTCTGCTATTTACTCAATCCCGGAAGGATGGGGTGATTAGTGGATAGTTCTGCTTCCAAGGGAACCAGGAATTATTTTATATCATTCCCACTACTTCTTGCTGACATATGTTCCTGTTTAGAAATTCTCCTCACATCATGGGGACTTCCCTCCTCTGAAGCTATATCCTTATTCTGATCTCTCTCTACACTGGTAGCAGCGGTGTCCCATGCATGAGTTCTAAGATTAGAACTCCCTGAGTTTAAGAACTGCATGTGGGACATTTTTTCTCCAAAGTAAATTGTTTGGCCAAATGACTGGATTCTGAAGGCTTTCGACTTCATGTTGCACCAGAATTAGTTTTCATCATATACCCACCTGACCTCTCAAATCTTATGGCTTCATAAAATTTGTGTTGAATAAGCAAATTATCCTCTTCTTTCTGGAATTGTTTAATTTCAGGTCTTCCATGCCCTTTCTTACCATTGAGCTTTCACTGAGCTACCATCATTTCCATCAATATATTAAGTATCTAAGAATGTCAATTGGGATTTTTGTCTCTTTTGACCCAGAAGATCTAGGCACTTGTTTATCTTCTCACTGGAGATTAAGTCATCTTTGGCTAAAGTACTAAGAAAATAGTAATATTTCTCTTAAAATAATAATTTATCCATATAAGTTACGGGAAAATCATCTTTTATAGGAGACCTACTGTAAAAGTTAGCCTGTGGCTTTTAACCTTAGACCTTGGATGGTATAATTTCAAAAGAAATGCTTAATCTCCTTGACTTTCTGATTTATTAGACAGTCTACATGAATGCTGGGGAGAGAACATGAGTTAGCCCTCAAGAGAGATAACAGAAAGTAATGATCATGGAAGAGAGAGTGTGAGCTGGTGTCCTTAGTTCGAACAGGATAAAGAGAGTCCTCCGAGGTGACATGTGGAAAACCATTTCCTGAGTCAAGATGATGAAACAATGAAGATACCTACTAGCAGATTTTATTACTGGATGCTGACTCTTGGAATTATCTTGGTTATATTATCTCATAGTGGCTTTGATGAGATGATTTTTGAGGGCTCTTCTTAGTCTGTGAATATAAATTAAAGGAAAAAGAGTTAGGAGGCAAAGGGAAAATTGAGTGAGTTAAATTTATGCTCAGCTTGATCCACTTGCTGAACTGATTATTATTTTCTATCACTACTAACTTATTTTCCCTTCCACATTTCCTCTTAAGAATTTGTTCATATATACACATGAAATAATGGCATGAAATACCCAGGACTTTCCAACAATGAAATGGATTTGCTCTTTTCTGAACTGTTAATATTAGATATTTGTGGGTGTGAATTATGGCATACCACTATTTTACTATTATAGTTATTTTATAATGCCTTGAATTTTTATGCTAACTCTGTACCCGTGCTTGTACAGGGTTTTTATGACATGCACAGTTAATTATCCTTCATTGTGACAAACTAATAAAAAGGAAAAAAGGCAAAAAGCAGGGTCATTTACTTCAATCATATAATAAGCTTCAAAGCCTCAGAGTTGCAATTACTGATGATCAGTTTTGGTACAGTATTTGGTATTTGGCACTCTCCAAATCTGCACCTAACCACCTTCCTCTGCACATAAGTTATTTGTCTGGATAAATTAGGCTTTGAGGCTTTTGTTTATTTTCTTCTGTGAAAAACACTGTCTTCCACTTCCAGTCATTGAAAAATCAGAATGTATTAGGTCATATCCTGTGTAGGAAATGAAACGGAAAAAAAATTTAATGGATGTTTGTAGACTAAATCATCTCATTTAGAATATGCCTTGTTCTTTTCTCTCTCTCTCTCTCTCTCTCTCTCTCTCTCTCTCTCTCTCTCTCCTTTTTGTTTGTTAATCCTTACCTGAGGATATTTCCCATTGCTTTTTATTTTTTTTTGTATATGTCTTTTCTTTCCTGAAGCTTTATTTTTTTTCCTTTATTGATTAAGGTGTTACATATGTATCCTTGTCGCCCCATTGCCTCCCCCCACCTCTACTCAGGCCCTCACCACGCTCCCCCCCACCCCGCCCCGTGTCTGTGTCCATTGGTTGGGCTTATATGTATGCATACAAGTCCTTTGGTTGATTTCTTCCCCTTACCGCCACCTTCCCCTACCTTCTCTCTGAGGTTTGATGCCTGATCAATGCTTCTCTGTCTCTGGATCTGTTTTTGTTCATCAGTTTATGTTGTTTATTATATTCCATGAATGAGTGAGATCATATGATATTTATCTTTTTCTGGCTGGCTTATTTCACTTAACCTCCAGTTCCATCCATGCTGTTGCATATGGTAAGAATTCCTTCTTTTTTACTGCAGCAAGTATTCCATGTGTAGATGTGTTACAGTTTTTTAATCCACTCATCTACTGATGGGCACTTAATGGGCAATGGACCTAAATAGATACTTTTCAAAAGTAGACATAAGGAAGGCCAAGATACATATGAAAAGATGCTCAAAGTCACTAATCATTGGAGAGATGCAAATCAAAACGACAACGTGGTACCATCTCACACCTGTCAGAATGGCTATCATCAACAAATCAACAAACAAGTGCTGGCGCGGATGCGGAGACAAAGGAACCCTAGTGCACTGCTGGTGGGAATGCAGACTGGTGCAGCCACTGTAGAGAAAAGTATGGAGTTTTCTCAAAAACTAAAAATGGAACTCCCATTTGACCCAGTGATCCTACTTCTAGGAATATATCCCAAGAAAGCAGAAACAGCAATCAGAAAGGATATATGCACCCCTATGTTCATAGTGGCACAATTTACCATAACTAAGATTTGGAAGCATCCTAAGTGTCCATTGCTTTTTAGAAAGAGTGGAAGGGAGAAGGAGAGAGAGAGAAACATTGATGTGAGAAAGACACATCGATTGGTTGCCTCCTGCATGCACCCCAACCAGGGCCAGAGAACCTGCAACCAAGGTACATGCCCTTGACCGAAATTGAACCCAGGACCCTTCAGTCCACTGGCTGACTCTCTATCTACTGAACCAAATCAGCTAGGGCTCTCTCTCTCTTTTCATTTTAAAGGGAGAAATGTGGAATAGAATTTGTAATGAGATATTCCCAAGCATAAAAAAAGGAGAATTGTTTTTTTTCTCTTCAGTAATTCCACAGAACTCAAAGAATGTAAAAATTACAGGAAAAATCAAATATTGTGTTGATGGTTAACTTAACAAATGAATACCATTTAGCATGGGTAACATTTTTTCAAATAACAATCTCCTGTATAAATCTCTTGTTGAGGAAAGTTATAAACCAAAATAGTCATAGAATTGTTAGCAATAACAGTAAAAACATGTGTTTGTTTTTAATCTTTCATTTGCTTCCCCAAAGCCCAATGTTCTTTACAAATCACTGTTTTAAATCTACATAATCAGGGGGATTAATCAGCAGCAGGTATTAGTCTTCATTTTATAAGCTGCAAAAACCCATGTGCTGAGATAAGGCTTCCCTGAGATCATATAGGTAGTCCACGGAGCTAAAAGGATTTAAAATATGGGACTCGAAAGCCATTCATTGCTCTTTAGATAATAAATCTATTTCAGCAAATGTAATTTGTGCCTTAACTAAAAATTTGCTTAGTTTTAAAAGTTTTATTCACTGAAATAACCAACAAAATGGAAAATGCATAATCGCTCATTTACAGAACATTTTATATCCTGTAATTAAGACTCTGTGAGTCAAGTTATATAGTGTCAGCTCTATTTCTTTTAGGAAATATTGGAAATGAGGCACCTTGCATCTGTCATTGACTTTGACTTGGGGGCAGCTAGATTCATTTTTTGCTTGTACAATTTTATTGGTGCTTCCACACAGAGTGAGTGTAGATGTTTAGCAAATATAACACACAGTTATACATTTTTTCTCATGCACAAGCTCTTTTGTGATTCAGTAATCAGTTAATGTAATTTTCACGGACTTACTTAAAAATATATAGTTTAGAAGTGCCCAGTTCATTTTAGCAGCATTACTCATTTCCTGTACTTTATTAATTTTTATCATTGTGGCAGTTGTGTTAAAATCATGAGCAAATTCTAAGCAAGATTCATGCCAGTATCTAAGTGTATGAATTAGATGTGGGAAAAAGACATAGACAAGAGTGGGACTGGGCTGAGTTGAAGAGATCATGCCTCCAGTATCAGAAGTCCAATTCAAGTTTCAGTTAAACTTTTTGTCAATCTGACCAAGCATATGCAGACCATTATTTATAGGTGCCTAGTTTTAAGGGAAAGAAAATGTATCATTAATATGCAAAAGTCATTAATGTAGAAAAAAATCAATTGTTAAATAATTGCTTTATATAAAAATCCCAGGTGGTCTCTATAATCAATATGAATTGAATTTGTTGAATTTGACATAAAAAGTCAAGTGATTTAAGAAAAGCATTTCGGAAACAAAAATGCAAATTACAATTTCTCTTTATTTCTATGAACCGGTTTTCTTCCTTTGCTTATTTTACAAAGCTATGAATGTGCATCAGTGACATTGAGAATTGGCTGGTTCCTGGATTTTTGCCTAATGTCTCATTGATCCAGAGTCAATAATGACTGACTCCACAATGGCTAAAATGCTTCCCAAGATGATGTATTACTATGTGGTCTCTATCTAGTGCCAACATCTCTCCAAGGGAAAAAAAAAAACTATTTATAAATTCCATAGATTAAGAAAGAAAAGAAAATGTTTCATTCAGTTGTACAAATGATAAGTATAAACAAAGGGATACTAAGGTATTTATGCAAAAACACACAATGAACACAAACTAAAAGGGCAGACTTTGATCTCATGGTTCCTTTTGGAGTCACAAATAAGTGCTGG
The DNA here is from genome assembly GCA_026230045.1 of Corynorhinus townsendii. Classification (NCBI taxonomy): domain Eukaryota; kingdom Metazoa; phylum Chordata; class Mammalia; order Chiroptera; family Vespertilionidae; genus Corynorhinus; species Corynorhinus townsendii. The sequence continues at coordinate 27,693,307 of JAPDVU010000004.1, forward strand.
AAAGGATGCAGAGAAAAGGGAACCCTAGTATCCTGCTGGTGGGGATGCGGATGGGTGCAGCCACTATGGAAAACAGGATGGAGTTTCCTCCATAAATTAAAAATTTAATTGCTATTTGACCCAGTGATTCCACTTATAGAAATCTATCCTAAGAATCCTGAAACACCAATCTGAAAGAATATATGCACCCCTATGTTCATAGCAGCACTATTTATAATTTAAAAATTACACTTTAAAATAAAAATTAGATTTATTTAAAATTCATTTTATAATAGTGATTTCAGCTTCACTCTTTTGTCTATATAATATTTAGCTAAAATGTTTATTGATAAGCATACCTTTCCTGACCCAATTTGTGTTTATTAGAAAATTACATTAGATCAGTTTGGCTAAGCTACTGACATTTCTCATTTCTAAGATAATGTACGTTTTGTAAGTTGTGGAAATGCTATGTCCTCACAGGGTTTGTGGTACCTCCTGGGTTTAGTCCTGTAGGATCTGTAACTTCTGCAGGGTGCATTGTTTTATGTTGTTATTGAAGCTTCACTAGAATCATAGGGCACAATCAGGGTGATGCTGATTCAATAACCCCACTTTCCTTAGTACTTTAAAAGTCACTTTCTTTTATTACATTTGATTTCTCTGAACTTTTACCAATTTCTCTTATGCTGAATAAATTAAGATGTATAAAACACCAAACTATGATGCCTGAAACCTGACAAATGAGAAAGCCATTCTGGCTTCCTACAATAAATGTGTTCTAGATGAGTATAAGTGTTTAGTTTGATATTCTAAAAGAAATTTAAACAGTGAATCACTTTAATGTGAATTATGTTCTGAAATCATCATCATGTATTCTTTGCAAATCATTCAGCAATTGCATCATGAACTATTAATTTTTTTAAAGTGTTGGGCACTTAATGAGTCACATGAAATTTATTGAGATTCTATATGTTATCTAATTTATTCATCACAACTCTGTGGAGTCAGTGCTATTAATACCAGTATTTTATAAAAGAGGAAATTGATGCTTAGTGAGGTTGTTATGCTCCAAAATATGGTAGAATGTGTAGATCTGGCTTTGAACTTAGAGGTTTATTTCAAAGTTCAAGCTTTTATTCACACAGTACTCAAAACAGAGTTTGTGTAATTAGTAAAATATATATTATGGCTTACATAATGGTGATTCTTAACCCTGAACAACTAGTTTCCAAATACCGAGAGTGTCCCAGTAAAGACTACAATGGCTACGGTGTGGTACTGTGTGGTTTGGGATGAAACCACAGTAATGGAGGAAATAGTTGGAACAAAGTAGATGATAGTGATAGTGGGTGAATCTTAGAAATCTTTTTATAACTGAGATAGCTCATTAATGTCCATATTTTGTTGTTGACAATGAAAATGCTGACAGAAATTCAAAGTGGATGTAAAAGTAATAAGGTTTGAAATATGGGCTTTGAAGCCCAGCTAACTGGATTCAGATATTTCCACTTACTTTTGTCAAATTACTTAACTATCTACCCACTTTCCTCATCATGTAATATAATTTGCCTTACTTATGGTCATGTATACCTTTTATTCTCTCTCTGCATCAACTAAACTTATAGACAGCAGAATTCTGTTAAAATGGCCCTAACCTGTTTGGCTCAGTGGATAGAGCATCAGCCCAGGCACTGAAGGGTCCTGGGTTTGATTCTGGTCAAGGGCACATGCCTGGTTGTGGGCTCCATCCCCAGTAAGTGGTGCTCAGGAGTCAACCGATCAATGATTCTTTCTCATCGTTGATGTTTCTATCTCTCTCTCCCTCTCCCTTCCTCTCTGAAATTAATAATATATTTAATAATAAAGAGGTAATATGCAAATTGACCATCACTCCAACACACAATATGGCTGCCACCATGTGGTCAAAGATGGATGCCCCATGTGGACACAAGGTGGCCACCACAAGATGGCTGGCAAGGGAGGTCAGTTGTGGGTGACCAGGCCTGCAGAGGAGGGCAGTTGGGAGCAACAATGCCTGCAAGGGCAGGCAGTGGGGGGAACCAAGTCTGCAGGGGAGTGCAGTTAGGCATTGATCAGGCTGGCAGCGGAGTGGTTAGGGGCAATTTGGCAGGCAGGCAGGCGAGCTGTTGGGAGCAAGCAGTCCTGGATTGTGAGAGGGATGTCATTATAATTTTTTTATTTTATACTATTTTTAAATAAATTACTTTCAATTTTATTATTATTTTTTTCATCTCTTTCTCTTTCTTCTTATCCACTCATCCTCTTTCTACTTCCTCTCTACTGAACTGAGGTCCTCCCCATATTCATCCAATTCCTTAACCTTACTTTCTGAATATAAGATTCTGCCCCCACCCTTTTATTGGGTATTTGGTGTTTGTATGTTTTGGTTTATCTGTTTGTTTTCTCCATATATATATATTTTTTTTCCTTCCTTTTTCTACTTTTTCTTTACTCTTATGCCATTTTTTTCTCTCTTTGATATCATTTGTGCTCTCTTTTCTCTCCCCTAATACTTTTTTCTCTGACAGTCACTTATAATGGGGATATCAGTGTCGTGAGTACATTCATGTTTTGTTCCCTTTGTGTTGTGTCTTGTCGAGGTGAATTTTATAGAGTTTGGCCAATGTGGTAGAGAGCAAGCCACATAACTTGGAGAGGAGACTCCATCCACAAACAGGTCAATAACATTCCAGAACCAACTACATAGCCAGGAAGAAGGTGGCAGTGTGAGTGATGGAGTGAGGGAGCAACAGAAGAGTGTGTGGATGGAGGGGGTGTGTATGTGTGTGAGTGAGGCACAATTAGATCCCACAGGATCTTTAGGGGCAGGCTGACTGGGCTCGCCTAACCAAGCAGCCTCTGCTACTGTTGCAAAAAGTCATGGAGCGGCCTGCTCCTCTGCAGAGACCATGCCTCTTTGAAGGGGAGAGCTGCTATGACTGGGAGCCAAGCCTCACCTCCACCCAGGTGCCCTCAGATAACAACCGGGACTCTACAGCCACCCCTGCCAGGGAACTGCTGCCTCGGCTGCAGTCCCATTGTCAATGAGACCCCAGCTTCCCCGGGCATGGGTCCTGTGAGTTCCAAAGCACACTCCCCTCTGGCTGGCCCAATGATTTAGCCCAGGCCACTGTGACCACTTAAGCAGCATCCCTGTGCAGCCTGCCCCAGCCCAAGGAGCAGCAGCCCTGTGAGCAGCCTGCCCCCATTCGAAGAGTAGCAGCCATGTGAGCATCCCACCTTCATTAGAGGAGTAGCAACTGTGTGAGCGGCCCACCCCAAATCCAAGGAGCAGCAGCCTTGTGAGCAGCCTGCCCCTGTCTGAGGAGCAGCAGTTACATGAAAACGCTGCCCCCACCAGCCAGAGGATCCACATTGCTGCAAGCAGTGCTCACCAGAGGAGCTGCTGCCAACTGAGGAACAGCCACTGCTGCAATTTCCTGAGGAGCAGCCATTGCCTGAGGAGCTGCTGCCACCTGAGGAGCAGCCCCTGAATTACTTGACACCTAGATCCTTCGGTTAAGAGCAAAAATGGGGAGACAAAGAAACCCCCAAAAGAAAGAAAAGGAGGAATCAACAGAAAAGCAACTAAGTGAAATGGAGGCATGCAATATGCCAGAAAAATAATTCAGCATAAGGGTCATATAGTTCCTAAACCGGACAGATGAAAAAAATCAACAACTTATGTAAGAATCAAGAAGAAATAAAGAGTGATATAGCTGCAAAAAAACAAAAAAAACAAAAAAACATGGGAAGTTTAAACAGTGGACTAAGTGAAGCAGAGGACTGAATTAGTGAATTAGAAGACAGGGAAGCAAAACATCCCCAAATGAACTGCAAATGGAGAAAAAATTAAAAGACAGGAGGAGAACCTAAGAGAGCTTTGGGACAACATGAAATGGAAAAACATGTGAATAATAGGGGTGCCAGAATGACAGGAAGAGGAGCAAGGGTTAGAAAACCTATTTGAAGTAATAATGTCAAAAAACTTCCCTGATGTGGGGAAGAAAAAAGTTACAAAACACAGAGAGTCCCAAACAAGATGAACCCAAAAAGACCCACACCAAGACACCTCATAATTATGATGGCAAACATTCAGGTCAAAGAGAGAATCTTAAAGGCTGAAAAAGTTACGTACATAGCATCTCCCATTAGATTATCAAATGATTTCTCAACAGAAACACATCAGGCCAGAAAGGAATGGAAGAAAATTTACAAAGTGATGCAAAGTCAGGGACTGAATCCAAGAATACTTTATCCAGCAAGGCTATCCTTCAAAATTGGAGGGGGAAATAAGGAGCTTCACAGACAAAAAAAAAAAAAGCAGCTAAGGGATTTAATCGACCAAGCCAGCAATGCAAGAAATACTAAAGGGACTGGTGTAAAAAAAAAAGAAATAAAAAGGGAGGAAGGAACACAGGCACAAAAATTAAAAATGGCTACAAACAAGTACTTATCAATAATTAATTTAAACATAAATGGACTAAATGTTCCAATCAAAAGACATCAAGTGGCTGAATGGATAAAGAAACATGACCCATATACTGGTGTTTGCTGTCTACAAGAGACACACCTCAGAACACAGGACTCACACAGACTGAAAGTGAAGGGATGGACAAATATCTTTCAGGAAAATAGAAATGAGAAGAAAGCTGGGGTAGCAATATTATATTTGACAAAATAGACCTCAAAGTGAAGGCCATAACAAAAGATAAGGAAGGCCACTTCATAATACTAAAGGTATTGAAACAACAAGAGGATATAACCCTGATAAACATATATGCACCCAATGCAGGAGCACCCAAATATAAACAACAACAACAACAACAAAACTCCTGGAAGATATCAAGGGAGAGATCGACAACAATACAATCATAGTAGGGGGCTTTAATACCCCACTGACATCACTGGATAAATCCTCTACACAAAAAATCAGCAAAGAAATAGCAACCTTAAATGACTCACTAGATCAGATGGACTTAACTGATATCTTCAGAACATTTCACCCCAAAGCTACAGAATATACGTTCTTCTCAAGTGTACATGGGACATTTTCAAAGATAGACCACATATTGGGTCACAGGCAAAGTCTCTCCAAATTCAAGAATATTGAAATCATATCAAGTATTTTCTCAGACCACAATGGCATAATATTAGAAATAAACTATAATAAAAACAATCAGAAATCACCTGGGGCTAAATAGCATGCTACTAAACAATGATTGAGTTACCAAAGAGATCAAAGAAGCAATTAAAAACATCCTGGAAACGAATGACAATGAAAAAAATAATCCAAAATCTTGTTACTCAGTGAAAGCAGTCCTGAGAGGGAAGTTTATAGCTCTACAGGCCTGCCTCAAAAATCAAGAAAAACTGGTAATTAATAATTTAACTCTATAACTTAAAGAATTAGAAAGAGAGCAACAAGGAAAGCCCAGAGTGAGCAGAAGGAAGGAGATAATAAAGATCAGAGCAAAAATAAATGACATAGAGACTAAAAAACAATACAAAAGATCAATGAAACCAACAGCTGGTTCTTTGAAAGGATGAACAAGATTGATGAACCACTAGCCAGGCTCACCAAGAAGCAAAGAGAGAGTACCCAAATAAACAAAATCAGAAATGAAAGAGGCAAAATAACAATAGACCCCACAGAAATATAAAGGATTGTTTAAAAATACTATGAACAATGATCTTCCAACAAACTAGACAACCTAGAGGAAATGGACATATTTCTAGAAAAATACAACCTTCCAAAACTCAATCAGGAAGAATCTAAAAATCTAAATATAGTAGGTCCTTGGGTTATATCAGAGACCCATTCCTGTGGCATGACATAATGTGATTTTTACCATAAGTCAGAACCCACCTACATAAGCACCTAAGTCACTCACATGGAGCACATACACAGCAGTAATGAAGTGAAACAGTAAATAATATTTAAAAGAATGATAACAATTCCTGACCTTTACTTGTGGTAAATAAATAATAAAAAACATAAAGCACATATGTACATAGGTCGAAATGACTGAACTTTTTTTTTATATGCATAAATGGGAGATGGCAAAGTAACCACGAAACGAAGTATGTCGAGTCCAATGAAACCCAAGGACTGTCTGTAGGTCATTAACTATGGAGGAAATTGAAGCATTATTCAAAAAGCTTCCAGCAAACAAAAGCCCTGGGGGAGATGGCTTCACAGGGGAGTTTTACCAAACATTCAAGGAAGAACTAAAACCTATCCTCCTCAGGCTATTCCAAAAAATTCAAGAGGAAGGAACACTTCCAAGCTCTTTCTATGAAGCCAGCTCACCTTAATACCAAAACCAGATAAAGAAAACACAATTAAAGAATTACAGGCCAATATCCCTCATAAACATAGATGTCAAAATCCTCAACAAAATTCTAGCAAATTGGATCCAGCATTATATCAGAAAGATCATACACCATGACCAAGTAGGATTTATCCCAGGGATGCAAGGATGGTACAATATCTGCAAATCAAAAACATAAACAAATTGAGAGATAAAAATCACATAGTCATATCAATTGATGAGGAAAAAGTATTTGACAAAATCCAACACCCTTTCTTGATAAAAACCCTCAGCAAAATGGGAATAGAGGGATCATACCTAACATAATAAAAGCCTTATATGACAAACCTACAGCCAACATCATACTCAATGGGCAGAAACTAAAACCATTTCTCCTAAGAACAGGAATGAAACAGGGATGCCCACTTTCACCACTCCTGTTCGACATAGTTCTATAAGAGCTAGCCATAGCAATTAGACAAGAAATAGAAATAAAAGATATCCAAATTGGAAAAGAAAATGTAAAACTGTCATTATTCACAGATGACATGATGCTGTACATAGAAAACCCTAAAAATTCCATCAAAAAACTAACAGACTTAATAAATGAATTTGGCAATGTAGCAGCATACAAAATTAATGCCAAGAAATCTATGGCATTTCTATACACCAATAGTGAACTTATAGAAAGAGAGATTAAAAAATAATCCCATTTACCATTGCACCAAAAAAATTAAGATACCTAAGAATAAACTTAACTAAGGAGGTAAAAGACCTCTACTCAGAAAACTACAGGACACTGAAAAAAGAGATAGAGGAAGACATAAACAGATGGAAGAACATACCGTGTTCATGGATTGGTGGAATCAACATCATTAAACTGTCCATACTACCCAAAGCAATCTATAGATTCAATGCACTGCCCATTAACTTACCAATGGCATATTTCACAGAGCTAGAACAAACTCTCCAGAAATTCATCTGGAATAAAAATATCCCAAATAGCTGCAACAATCCTGAGAAAGAAGAACAAAGTAGGAGGGAGCTCAATACCAGACATCAAGCTATCTTACAAAGCCACTATTCTCAAAACTGCCTGATATTGGCACAAGAACAAACATATAGATCAATGGAATAAAATAGAGAATCCAGAAATTGACCCAAACCACTGTGTTCAATTAATATTTGACAAAGGGGGGCCAGAACATACAATGGAGTTAAGACAGTCCTTTTAATAAATGGTGTTGGGAAAATTGGACAGATAGATGTAAAAAAATGAAACTAGACCCCCAACTTACACCATACACAAGAACAAACTCAAAATGGTTAAAGGACTTAAACATAAGATGGGAAATCATAAAAATATTAGAGGAAACCACAGGCAGCAAAATCTCAGTCATATGCCTAAGCAATATCTTCACTGATACCGCTCCTAGGGCAATGGAAACTAAAGAGAAAATAAACAAATGGGACTACATCAAAATAAAAAGCTTCTGTACAACAAATGAAAACATCAACAAAAAAACAAGAAATCCCACTGCATGGGACATCGTATTTGCCAATGTTATCACTGATAAGGGTTTAATTTCCAACATTTACAGGGAACTCGTACAACTTAACAAAAGGAAGATAAACAACCCAATCAAAAAATGGGCTACGGATCTAAATAGATACTTTTCCAAAGAGGACATAAGGAAGGTCAAGAGACATATGAAAACATGCTCAAAGTCACTAATCATCCGAGAGATGCAAATCAAAACAACAATGCACTACCATCTTACAACTGTCAGAATGGCTATTATCAACAAATCCACAAACAAAAAGTGCTGGCGAGGATGCGGAGAAAAAGGAACCCTCCTGCACTGCTGGTAGGAATACAGACTGGTGCAGCCACTGTGGAGAACAGCATGGAGATTCCTCAAAAAACTAAAAATGGAACTCCCATCTGACCCAGTGATCCCACTTCTAGGAATATATCCCAGGAAACTAGAAACACCAATCAGAAACGATATATGCACGCCTATGTACATAGCACAGCACAATTTGCCATAGCTAAGATTTGGAAACAGCCTAAGTGCCCATAAGAAGATCAGTGGATTAAAAAACTGTGGTACAGCTACACAATGGAATACTATGCTGTCTTAAAGAAAGAAGGAATTCTTACCATTTGCAACCGCATGGATGGAACTGGAGAGCATTGTGTTAAGCAAAATAAGTCAGTCAGAGAAAGATAAATATCACATGATCTCATTCATTTATGGAATATAATGAACAGCATAAAATGATGAACAAAAACATATCCAGAGAGAGAGAAGCATCAATCAGACCATTAAACCTCAGAGGGAAGGTAGGGGCGAGTGGGGGGAAGGGGAAGAGATGAACCAAAGGACTTGTGTGCATGCATATAAGCCTTGGACACAGACACCAGGGGGGTGAGGGCATGAGTGAGGGGTGGGGGGACAATGGGAGGGTAAGGACACATTTGTAATACCTTAATCAATAAAGAAAAAATAAAATACAAAAAAAAAACAACAACCAAAAACACAATGAGCAATCTGGAAATAGAAAGAAAAATAATAATACAAGAATAAACTCTTTTGCATACTCACAAATGTAAACTACTTTTGCCCACTACTGTATAATGGCTCATTTAGGATGGGTTTTTATGAGGCTTGTCAAGATTTAGCTGTATCTTGCATAGCAAACTTAATATTAAGTGACAAATATCATCAAAGGAGATACTTCGCAACCATTAAGGTAAAAGAAAATTACTATGCATCTATGCACTGCAAATGGTGTTACAGCTAAGAGAATAAATAAAGTATAATTGAAATCCAGGGGGCTTTGAATATTAGTGGTATAAAACTCTCTGATCTACAGTGTGTATTAGAAGTGCTATAGGAAGATTGGCTGCAACTGTTGCGTGCTGGTCTCTTTGCACAGCAGGTGATGTGCTGAGCTTAATAAACTGCTGTTCAATTTTTTATTTAAAAAATAAGTTGGGAGCTAAGTCACATTTGCTTTGGGCAAAGTGTCTTATAAAAAATGTTTGTTTTTAGAAGTAAGTTAATTTGATTAGAGAGCCATGAAATCTGCTCAACAGTGTAATGGAACATCAACTAAATCTGAACTGGCAAAAATCCAGGACTTTGAAAATTAATGAATATTTAGCACCGATATGCTCTGAAAATAGTATCTTAAATGTGAGGAAGAAAGAAGGGCAGGAGGAAAACACTGATAGACAGACAGATGATAGATAGATAGATACATAGATAGATACATAGATAGATAGATAGATGATAGATATAGATAGATGATAGATAGATAGATAGATTCAGATTATATAGCTCTTAATACATTTTTATTTCTTTCAAATAATATTGTGACAAAATAATCACATAAGTGTGTCACCATAAAATGTTATAACTGTGACATCAGGGATGATATTTTATTAATTATTTTTTTAATTTCCACCCTCAAAACTCATGCTTTTCATTTAGCACCATTTCAAATACTTGGTAAATTTTTGTTAAATGATAAATGAAAGACTTTATCAGCATGTGTTTCATATTTATTGGATGTAGAGCAAGGAAGTATGTTTTATGACAAATGAAGAGATGGCACTTCTTTTAAAAAATTAAAATGACTGTGAAATACATTACCTTTATCTATAAAATCAATTGTGAAAGCATGAAAATGAGTGAATAGCTAGAGCGAACTGACTTTGTTAGAAGTCAAATATTGATCTTAGTCATCAAGACGTTATGCATATATAACAATTTTCTCCATTTATCTTATTAAAAGAAAAAAATAACATATTCTAACACCTCAAAAATGAATATAAAGGAGAGTATAAAAAAGACAATGTTTAATTATATAAAATGTAAGTTTCTAACCATTATGTTGTATAGCTGAAACTAATATAATATTAAATGCCAACTGCAATTGAAAAAACACAAAAAACAAACAAAAAGATATATATATATATATATATATATATATATATATATATATATATATATATTTACCCAGTACTACAATGAAACTATTGCTCATTCAGTTGCCCGGACAAGACATCAGACTTGTATATACATTACAGTTAATTTATATTTATATTCTGCTTCACTTTCAAGCAACATATGAATTTTGCCATAGCTCATTCCTTGGCTAGACACTGATTCTTAGGCTATGCTCATTTCTGGACTGCAAACCAGTTTGAGTAGCAGCAAGATTTGTTTGGTAAAGGAAGAGATGTGGCAGAGTGCTAGTGGCAGCAGAGACATAGTAGTAGATATGCTATTACAGTGGCCTAAATAAAACAAATCTTTTACTCAACAAACATTTATTTGTATCTCTAGATATACAATGCTTTGTTGAGCCTGGTGACTTACAAAAGTGAATCAGAAGCAGTCCCTGCCCTTGAGGATCTTAGACTGCAGTGGAGGAAATAATTCACAGACATAAATAGTTAAGAGGAAAGGAATTTCTGTCACGGAAATTATCTCTTTGGTAGGACAGATTCATTCTTTATGTCAACAAGATTTAAATCTGTATTTGTCATCCTGTGCACTCCACTGACCATGAATTTGGTCCTGTACTATCAATGTTATCTAGGTATTTCCAAATCTATGTTAAAAAATGACCCATAATTTGTTACCTGCTTCCACATAATTGGCTTTAATGCTTAATTTCTTTGTCTCCACCAAAAGCAATCAATTCCTAAAAGTACTCAAGTTTCCTTTTAGATACTTTGCTCTTTAGATGTTTTGTTTATTCCTCGGCTGATTATATCTCCCTGTTTTATGTGGGCAATCCTAGTATGTATCTATTTTCTTGCGTTAAGTATTGATGGAACTTTTTACCACTTCCAGGGGTTTCCTTCTTTGCATAATTAATTATATGATTACCTTCTGTATCCCTTTTCTCATATTCCTTATTTAGTTCTCCATAATTGAAAGATCCTATGCAACCATCTTTCTTCACCTTTCCTCTTTATTAAATCTATTGCCTAGCCAGTGGTTGGCAAACTCATTAGTCTTTGTCCAGGTGTATTTAGGAGCCTTTAACATTTTTCTCCCTATCTTTAAGTCTTTTCCATTACTAGTCCACCTTGAACAACAAAATAAATATCATAAAATGGTATTTTCAACATGCCCTCCTCATCTTCAAAAACATTTTCTAGTTATTTTATTCTTGTCAACCTAACTCTAAAGTCCTCTGGATTTAGGGGCTTCATCATGTGGCCCTCTCCTGATTCAACTATATTTCTCACACTTCCGTAACGTTGATCTCTAGTCTAATCAGGCCATTCCTGCTTTTGCTGAGCACAACTTGGTCTTTCCTATTTTATTCACATATCTTAATGGATCCTGGTGTCAGTCATGGTCCTAGCAGGAAATGGATGGTATATTTTACCAGGTAAATTGGAGTGAGCTTAGTGGACTTTGTACAAAAATGTATGCATGGCTTACTAAATCCTACAATCCAACTCTCAAGCTAGTCATAGTAGAGGGAAGGAGTGGTTCCTGAAAGCAGAAAAGATAGCTCTTTGGGGCATGTTGCCTTAATAAGCTGTGGAATTTTCTAGATAAATATAACCAACACATGGTGAGTTACAAGAGGAGATAGAGCTGGGGAAAAATATTTCATGACATCCTTCTCCAACTCCCCACTTATTTCCTGCAGGTGCCTTTTAATAGCCAAGCCTAGCCAGAAATCAGAGGTGAGGAAAATACATGCAGTTCATACCACTTAAGTACTGACACACAAGCCAGGGTGAAGAAAGGTGGAACGTGAACCTGAAGACACAGTTAGAGGATATCTAGCACAGTTCCAGCTTAGGCAGTGACTTCTTTCCCATCTAGTAGAGCCCTATCACATGATTTTGGTATAGAGAACTTCAATCTACAAACATCTGAATGCCAGCTTAAATTTTGTATTTTTCATCTATTCACATGTTTTATTTTCCCACAGACTCATATTTGTATTCATGCTAGTTGACTCAGGGGCCCAAGTAGAAAACCATAGGACCGGCAATTGAGGAACTGAGGCCTGCAGGTTTCTTTGGAAAGATTTAAAAATTGTGGAATATGACTTAATTAACAGAGGGGCTCTGTAAATTTTTACCTTGCTCTATCTACATTTGGAGAGACAATTTACATTTATGATTATTATTTAAGAATTAGACAGGGGAGCATATTATCAAAGGGATTGGGATTCAACAACCTCAGTTTTTTTCCATGGATGTTGGAACATTATGAGATGGGAGGCAACTTCTTAAAATAAACACATTTGGTAATAGGGCTCTAGATGGGAGGAAGGAGGATACTTGTCTTCCTCTCTTTGTGGTCTCTGATCTTTACAAAAATGACTTTTCTATCAATTACTTAAAAGCAAGGAGACAATTAGTGGAAAGGTAGAGATGCACGACACGAGTTTCATGTACATTATCTGTCGGTCAGCCCTTTTCTCCTGTTAAAAGTGTCTCCCTATTTTTGTTGAGGCTTTGTCAATCCTCATGCAGCCTATATATTTCGGAGGGTTGAACCCCCATCTCATCCATAGAAGGGAAGCCTCATTGGCCTAGTTTATCAACCCATCCCTTTCTCTGGCCAGATTCAGTGCTATTTTATAAATGTGTCCAAGGAATTGAGTGGTGCTCTTTTCTAAGATTTCTGGGAAAAAAGATGCTCTTTTATTATTCTCTATTTGACATATATGAGAATGAAAAGAAGTCTGGGAGGCACTGCAAGCCAATGTAGGGTCACAAGGACAGAAAATTGCTAAGCATGGAGCGAACGCCAAGGAGGCAGAAATGAGAACTAGAGAGAGGAAAGGGCTCCGATCAAAACATTTGAACTGTCAAAGTAAGCTTTTTGTGAAAGCAGAAAAGGAAGTTCAGAACATTTTGGTCCATAAACTAATACATTTCTTTTATAGTTTGAGCTATTTTGACTTGAGTTTTATAGCAACCAGGAGATTATACACTGATATAAAGGAGTAGAACGAAAATAACAACTTGATTTTTAGTGTCTTCCTCTCTCAAGTTGGTCTACTGTTTATTTAATATGACTTTTTAGATGTCTGTGAACTAATTAATCATAGTCTGCCTACTAAAATAGTGATATGTATCATGTTCTAAATATAAGAAACATTTCAAATGTTGCCAAATCTCATATTAGTCTTTCACATATATACAGACAGCTGTAAAATCAATTATTTCTATGACACATTATCTAGGACAAACTGTGCCTGTACAGCTTATATTAAGTTAGTTCCATATATATAAACAATGAAAGATAGGCGATGGGTGCTAAGAAAGTTAGATGGAGTCAATACAAATTATGTTGGTTAAATAGAACTTTCACAGACCTGCCTTTCTTGACACACATTTTATAAAGTTGTCCATGCTATTAGCACTTTTAAATTGTAAGAATGACTTTGGTATTTCTTTAGTTAAGAGAAGATGCATTTTGAAGAGAAGTTACTTATGAGAGAGAGTGTTTATTGATGTTGGTCATTATGTGGAGCTCATCACTCCTCACTGGGCTCTTTATTGTTTTGAAAGCTGGAAACATAAAATCAGTGGATTTTCAGAAAAAAGCTCAACTCATTTGTATACACTAATTAAACTCTCTACAAATCACCATAACCCACAATCAAGATATATTCAGCTTATGGTTTGAGACATGAATATTGTTATGGTGAATAATAATCAGTAAAACACTTTAAAATATTCATTTCCTCCAAATGGATGAGTAGTTTTATATCAACCATAAAAATTAATCTTAAAAATCTTTTAGCAAGTTCATATGTTTATTAACTTATAAATGTATAATAAAAAATGTACTTCACAACAGAGATCACCTTAATTTATTACCCTTAATTAGAATTGCTAAATATGATAAATATATACTGCTCCAACAACCAACAATTAGGAAAAACTATTTCTAAATGTTTGCTCAATTACTTGCTAATCTGCAAAGTTCAGTAAAATGGCCTCCTGCCATAGTAAATTGAGATTTCAATGTAAAATAGACGATGCATTCTTTTGGAAATTCCTTTTATAATAATTAACCTTTTCACCCCTTAGAAAACACATTGTTAGCATATTGGGATGCTATCTTATTTGACATACTTTATATGGTACTGATCAGTGCCAAATAATACTTTAAATTTCCCTAAAATTTATTTTACATTTGTTAGTTAGGCTTTCATCTACTGATTATGACATATTTTAGTTTTTGTGCAATGCTTTGATCCAGCATATAATAGTAATGTGATAGCATTATATGCAGGGTTATCTGGTGATGAAATCAGCATTATCAGATGTTAGAAGGCTTCTTAAGGAAAAAACAAAAGAAAGTCGCTAGGAATAACTATGAGACTTATCTTGGATGGAACTCCTATTACAAAAAAAGCATGCCAGGCTATTTCTGTTGTAGAAAATGTTCCATTCGGAAGTAATAAAAATGTTTCACAGCACACATGAATAATGAATAAAGAAAATCATAAGCAGGGAAAAATCATTAATACAACAGCAAGCAAATGCTTTGAGAAGGGTTTTATTTTACAGCTTTAACTGTAAACTGTATTATTTTAGAGCTTATATTAAAATTGGAAGTGCTCTTAGAAATGATTCACTGCCGCCCTGTCTCCATGCATCAGTCCCTGTTATAACAGTGCCATTGAGTGGAAGGCCAGCATGTGCTTAACACTTCCAGGGAGAGAAAATTCATTACCTTGCAGGGCAGCTTATTACCTTGGCCACAGCATATTCTTTTATAACGTAGTTAGCAGCATACATGTGTGTCTCCTTTCTTTGATAGTAAACTAAAGCTAGAGATTAAGTCTTATTTTTATATTGTTATTCAGTGATAATGTCTAGCACGAGGCTATCTATATGAAAGCTGCTCAATTAATATGTGTGATTTGTTGATGAGCTAAAGATACCACGTAGCTCTAAAAAAGACAGTCTTATTTTTTATCTCTTTTAAAAGACTCTCAAAAACTATGGTACACTATCATCAGGCATACACATGAATAAAAATAATATAGAACCAACATGTGGTTTTATTTTACTATTCTGACAATGTGACTTTGTTTCTTGGATTGTCCTTTTGAGTATCCTTTTGCTGATGCTTATATGAAATGCAGATGAAACAGATGAATTATATCACACAAACTTTATTTTATTGTGTTGAAGAGAAAAACACCAACTAAGATGCTGGTCATAAAAATTCATTGTCTCAGCAGCTGTTTGGTTATAAAATATTGTACTAAAAGCTTATAAATATGCACTACACATTCATTTAGAGGAAAAATAGTACTTCATGGCTTTTTATCACTCTTTGAAAATTATTTTTCAGTGAATTAAAATAATTCTTAGAAAGACCCCGTCTTCTAAATTTTCTCTAGAATTACAAATCTCTTGTCATAGTGGGGGAAGAAAGAAAGGGAAAAAAAAAACAAAAAACTAGCCTGGAATCCAAATATTGAGTTTCAGGTACTGATTTGAAACTTCTGTCATGTGACCTTGAAAGATCATTTAGCTTGGCAAAGATTCCATTTTCTTACATTTAAAATAATGAAAAGCTACATCTCTTATCTATGTTAAGGGTAATGAAGGATCGAATAAAGCATAGTGTTGAAAAATGATTTGTGAAATGGAAAACCCTATATAAATATGAAGGGATATACTCACGGGGGAGGTTTTGAAATCCACTCCCTTCCTTCCATATTTGTGGACTGTAGGAAGGTCAGTGGACATGCTTTGATATTACAGTCTTAGATACAGCCCAGTAACTGTCAGAGTTGGTGGACTGTTTCTAAAGTGATCAGCAGAAACAAGTCAGGAAGGCACAATAGCTCTAATAATGCATCTACTGAATTGAATATAGCTTATTTCCAGAATAGTATCAATTACTGACAAGTTTTAAAAGATCCATATGTCCATCAAAATCCACATTAGTAATTTTTTTAAGTTTAAGGGCTTTAACTCTCAGTAAAACATTTTTTAATTATGTCCAGAATTACTTCTCTAGTGACTCAACTATTCATGAGGCTACAAAACCCCTACCTCACACCACATGCAAAACTTCACTCAAAATGAATCAATAGCCTAAATGTCTGACCTAACACTCTAAAATTCTTAGAAGAAAACATAAGGGTACATCTTCATGACCTTGGATTCTTAGATATAAAAGCAAAAGTAACAAAAGAAAAAAATAAATTGGACTTCACAAAATTAAAATCTTTTGGGCATCAAAGAACAATGTTGAGAAGTAAAAAGAAAACCCAAAGCACCTCAAAACAGGGTGAAATATTTCAAACCATATATTCAATAAGTGCCTAGATTACAGAATATGTAAAAAACTCTTACAACCTAATAACAAAAAAACAATTCAATTAAAAATAGTTAAAACTCTTGATTGGACATTACTCTAAAGATGCACAAATGATCAACAAGCACATGAAAAAATGCTCAACATCATTGTTCAAAACCACAATAAGATAGCACTTCACACCTACTAGAATAGCTGTAATCATCATTACCATCATCATCAACAATATGTTGGTAAACATGTGGAGAAATTGGAACCCCCATCCATTGTTGATATGAATGTAAAATAGTGTAGCCATTATGAAAAATGGATTAGCAGTTCCTTAAAAAGTAAAAAACAAAAACAAAGAATTATATCATATGACCCAGTAATTCTACTCCTAGTAATAGACCTCAAATAATTTAAAAAATTTGTTCAAATAACTACTTCTATGTGAATGTTCATAGTAGCACTATTCAAAAGAGCTAAAAGGTAGAAACAATCCAAATGTCCCTCCACAGATAAACAACGTGGAATGTGCATACAATGGAATATCATTCAGCCATACAAAAAATAAAGTATTGATACATGCTACAACGTGATGAACCTTGAAAACATGCTAAGAAAACAGACACAAGAGGTTGCAGGGTGTAAGACTGCATTTATGTGAAATAGGTATGAGTTAAGTCCATAGAGATAGAATAAAATTAGCTTTTGATAGGTGTGGGGGTTGTGGGGAATGGGAAATGACTGCTTAATGACTAATTTTCTTTTAAAGTGATAAGAATGTTTGGGAACTTAATATAGAAGTTGCAGAGCATTGTGAATGTACCAAATGCCACTCAATTATAAACTGTAGAAAGGTTAATTTTATGTTCTGTGGGTTTTACTTCAAGAAAAAGAAAATAATTCTACTTATGATTTTTTTTACTCTGATAAAATAAAAAATATAAAATGCATTATTTTCTAGGCAATTTCCTTTCTGTGTTACTAATTCTAACCTTTGACTTAAGTTTGGATAATAAATTGTGCTACATGCACACATACAAGCTTTGATAAAAATAAAAGGACCCTATTATGCATGTTTTGGTGTACTTAATGAAAGTTCCTACTCTGTTTCTGGGTTTCTAAACTGTCATTGGATATAGCTCTGAACCTTAAAGACTATTCAAGAAAACATTTTCATTTTCCTTTAAATTTTTCCTGTTTTTTCCCATGGAGAGATGGTTTTCAAGAAATTGAAAAAGTTGTAAGGAATACAACTTAATTATTAAACAAGTGCCCCAGTGCACAAAATTCGTGCACATTAAAAGTGAATTAATTAGAGGAAATATTTTAATATTGCTATTTGCCCTTTCTCTATAATGAAAGTGTAAGAGATGAAAGAAAATTAGTAAAATGTATATGAAAATCTTACTCCTGTCAGAGTCTGGGGTGCGCCACAGGACCCAGAGTCAAGTCCCCACCCACCTGCACTTGCCCCGAAATCACAAGAGACCCAGATCTGGCTGGCCCCACCCCCATTGGGCAAGATCCAGACCCGGCCGACCCCACCCCTGTCAAGCCCCACCAGGCGAGGGGCACAACGTCAGGTCCCCTGGCCTGGCACCGGGTGCGGGGGGCGCAGCCTCAGGTCATTTGTCAAGCCCTGCCGGGTGGGAGGTGAAGCCTCAGGTCCCCCATCAAGCCCTGCCAGGCAGGGGGCGCAGCCTGAGGTACCCTGGCCAGGTGCCAGCATGTGGGGTACAGCCTGAGGTCCCCCCACCCTGGCCCAGTGCCATGCAGCCTCAGGTCCCTGCTGATCGCTTGTCATGGGAACCCCGCCTCTGCTGTGGGTGCAGCCATCTTGTGTAGGCTTGAGGATTAATTTGCATATTACCTCTTGATTATATAGGACTAGAGGCCCGGTGCACAAAATTCATGCACGGAGGGGGTGGGGGTGTCCCTCAGCCCAGCCTGCACACTCTCCAATCTGGAACCCCTCGAGGGATATCTGACTGCCCGTTTAGGCCCGAGGGCAGTCGGGCATCCCTCTCACAATCCAGGACTGCTGGCTCCCAACCGCTCACCTGCCTGCCTTCCTGATTGCCCCTAACCACTTCTGTCTGCCAGCCTGATTGATGCCTAACTACTCCCCTGCCAGTCTATTTGCCCCTAACTTCCCTCCTCTGCTGGCCACCTTGGGGAGGCCATCTTGTGTCCACATGGGGGCAACCATCTTTGATCACATGGGGGCAGCCATCTTGTGTGTTGGAGTGATGGTCAATTTGCATATTACTCTCTTATTAGATAAGATGCTTCATATTCAGAGACAGAATGGGGCAGAATGTCAAAATATTGAAAGAAAGAGTTTTTTTTTTTAAGTAAGGCTCTATTTATGAAGTAAATGACTATTATTGGAAATATTTTGTCAATACAAATAAAAAAGAAGTCCAGTGAATATAGTATCATTATTTTGAAATTTTATCTTCATTTGAAGTTAACATTTTATGTGCAAAATATAAAACATTCTCTTAAAATTTTATACTGTATCTATTTTCTTCATAGGTTGACAGGTGTTAAAAATATTCTTGAATTGAAATACTGTATTATTGGAGTGGGAGTAAATGAAGTCAAAACATGCCCATCTGCTAATAAAGGAGTTAAGGATTTGCTTTTGCAATTCTTTTTAAAAAATCTCTTATCACCATGATATCATGCGATAAATAATACTCTAATTCAAGTTCTCAATTTTATTAATACTGTCATTTATGTTGGGAATATAATATACTCTGTTTTAAACCAGGTAATTCATAGAAGGCATTTCAGAATTTCCTCATATTTAGGAAACAGTGACCTCAAATTTTTGTGGAAATAAACAAGTATAAATAGATCCATAAGTAATTAAACAACAAATTAGTTAACTATATACATAGTGACTACTAATCAGGGAGACCTGATTTGATTGAATCATATGATGTTGCAATTATGTATATAAAAAACAGTCAAATATAAGCTATTTTATCTATTTAATATTATCCTGTTTCTCAATTCACTTATAAATATGGATCATAGGCATATGTCTTTTTTTAGTTTCTTCAAATGGAAATATTATAAGTGAAAGTAGAATATTGTCAATATATTTATTCATTGTTATATTTATCAGAACCCTGGGATAAAGGTGTCAGACACCCAGCCCATATTAATATAAACAAAACATAAGGAAACAAAGAGATTCATTGACTCAAGATGATGTTAGCCTGTTGATTAATTCTCTGGCCAACCCTCTCCATGTGATGAAAAGGTGCAAATCTAAGAACAAATGGTCAATGATTATAAAATATGTATATGTATATGTATGTATGTGTGTGTGTGTGTGTATATATATATATATATATATATGTGTGTTCTTTTTTTAATGTTCCATAAATTAATCTCAGAAATAGATTGATCACATTGTTCAAGCCTAGATCAATCAATCTAAACAGGAGAATACAGTTTTTTTGCTGGCCTGCCTAGGTCAGATACTGATGTTGGCAAGTGTGGACAAAGGCCCTATGTGGACCATAATAATAGGGGGCGGGGCCAGGGTAATACTCCCCTCCCCAATGTAGTTTGCTATATAGTTTGCAGGTAACCATAAGTTAGAGAGATCCAGTATTACACTTAGTTTTAAGAAACAGCATTTAAAGATTTCATCTTTAGGATAAAATATGCAAAGTAAAGCATAAAAGTTTATGTAATAACTTTGATAGAGTTACTTTCAATCTAAAAGAGGAATTAGCCAAAACCGGTTTGGCTCAGTGGATAAAGCGTCAGCCTGCGGACTGAAAGGTCCCAGGTTTGATTCCAGTCAAGGGCAAGTACCTGGGTTGTGGGCACATCCCCAGTGGGGGGCATGCAAGAGGCAGCTGATCAATGTTTCTGACTCTCTAGCTCTCTCCCTTCCTCTCTGTAAAAAATCAATAAAATATATTTAAAAAAAATAAAAAATAAAAGAGGAATTAGTTTATCCAATAGCCTATGCAAAATGTGACATTCTGATCAAATTTTTTTTTACTGTTGTTTTTATTTTTATTTATTTTTTAATTTTTATTTATTTTTTTCCCATTTTTTATTAAGGTATTATATGTGTACATATCTTACCATTGTCCCCCCCTACCCCACTCCCATACATGCCCTCATCACCCAATGTTTTGCATCTGTTGGTAATTCTTATATGCATGCATATAAGTCCTTCGGTTGATCTCTCCCCCACCTCTCCCTAAGCTTCCCGCTGTAATTTGATAGTCTGTTTGATGAATTACTGCCTCTGTATCTGTCTTTTTGTTCATCAGTTTATAATGTGTTTTTTATTATCCACAAATGAGTGAGATCATTTGGTATTTTTTTCATTGACTGGCTTATTTCACTTAGCATACATAATGTTCTCCAATTCCATCCAGGTTGCTACAAATGGTAAGAATTCCTTCTTTTTTATGGCAGCATAGTATTCCATTGTGTAGATGTACCATAGTTTCCTGATCCAGTCATCTGCTGACAGGACCCAGGCTGTTTCTAAATCTTAGCTATTGTAAATTGTGCTGCTATGAACATAGGGGTGCATATATCCTTTCTGATTGGTGTTTCTAGTTTCTTAGGATATATTCCTAGGAGTGGGATTACTGGGTCAAATGAGGTTTCCATTTTCAGTTTTTTGGGGAAACTCCATACTGTTCTGCACAGTGGCTGCACCAGTCTGCAATCCCACCAGCAGTGCACAAGGATTCCTTTTTCTCCACATCCTCGCCAGCACTTGTCGTTTGTTGATTTGTTGATGATAGCCATTCTGACAGGTGTGAGATGGTACCACACTGTTGTTTTGATTTGCATCTCTCTGATAATTAGTGACTTTGAGCATGTTTTCATGTGTCTCTTAGCCTTCCTTCTGTCTTCTTTCGCAAAGATTCTATTTAGGTCTGTTGCCCATTTTTTTATTGGATCATTTATCTTTCTTTTGTTAAGTTGTATAAGCTGCCTATGGATGTTGGAGATTAAACCTTTATCAGTGATAACATTTGCAAATATGTTCTCCCATAGAGTGGGGTTTCTTGTTGTTTTGTTGATGGTTTCTTTTGCTGTGAAAAGGCTATTTATTTTGATGTAGTCCCATTTGTTTATTTTCTCTTTAGCTTCCATTGCCCTAGGGTAGTATCAGTGAAGAAGTTCTTTCGGCATATGTCTGAAATTTTGCTGCCTGTGGATTCCTCTAGTATTTTTATGGTTTCCTGTCTTATGTTTAAGTCCTGTATCCATTGTGAGTTTATTTTTGTGTATGGTGTAAGTTGGTGATCTAGTTTCATTTTTTTTGCATCTATCTGTCCAATTTTCCCAACACCATTTATTGAAGAGACTGTCTTGACTCCATTGTATGTTCATGCCTCCTTTGTCAAATATTAATTGAGCATGGTGGTTTGGGTCGATTTCCGGATTTTCTATTCTATTCCATTGGTCTATATGTCTGTTCCTGTGCCAGTACCAGGCTGTTTTGAGAACAGTGGCTTTGTAATACAGCTTGAAATCTGGTATTGAGATCCCTCCTACTTTATTCTACATTCTCAGGATTGCTGTGGCTATTCAGGGTCTTTTTTATTCCAGATGAATTTTTGAAGAGTTCTTTCTAGGTCTATGAAATATGCCATTGGTATTTTAATGGGGAGTGCATTGAATCTATAGATTGCTTTGGGAGGTATAGACATTTTAATGATGTTGATTCTACCAATCCATGAACATGGTATGTTCTTCCATCTGTTTACATCTTCCTCTATCTCTTTTTTCAGTGTCCTGTAGTTTTCCACGTATAGGTCTTTTACCTTCTTGGTTAAGTTTATTCTTAGGTATCTTAATTTTTTTGGTGCAATGGTAAATGGGATTGCTTTTTTAGTCTCTCTTTCTGTAAGTTCATTATTGGTGTATAGAAATGCCATAGATTGCTTGGCATTATTTTTGTATCCTGCAACATTGCCAAATTCATTTATTAAGTCTGTTAGTTTTTTGATGGAGTCTTTCGGCTTTTTATGTACAATATCATGTCATCTGCAAATAAGGACAGCTTTACTTTTTTTACAATTTAGATGCCTTTTATTTCTTCTTCTTGTCTAATTGCAATGGCTAATACTTCCAGTACTATGTTGAATAGGAGTAGTGAGAGTGGGCATCCCTGTCTTGTTCCTGTTCTTAGGGGAAATGGTTTTAGTTTTTGTCCATTGAGTATGATGTTAGCTGTGGGTTTATCATATATAGTTTTTATTATGTTTAGGTATGATCCTTCTATTCCCACCTTGTTGAGAGTTTTTATCAAGAAAGGGTGTTGGATTTTGTCAGATGCTTTTTCTGCATCAATTGATATGACTATGTGATTTTTATCTCTCAATTTGTTTATGTGATGTATCACGTTTATTGATTTGCAGATATTGTACCATCCTTGCATTCCTGGGATAAATCTTACTTGGTCATGGTGTATAATCTTTCTGATGTACTGCTGTATCTGATTTGCTAGAATTTTGTTGAGGATTTTGGCATCTACATTCATGAGGGATATTGGCCTGTAGTTCTCTTTCATTGTGTTGTCTTTATCTGGTTTTGGTATTAGGGTGATGCTGGCTTCACAGAAGGAGCTTGGAAGTGTTCTTTCCTCTTGAATTTTTTGGAATAGTCTGGGGAGGATAGGTTTTAGTTCTTCCTTGAATGTTTGGTAAAACTCTCCTGTGAAGCTGTCTGGCCCCGGGCTTTTGTTTGCTGGAAGCTTTTTGATGACTGCTTCAATTTCTTCTATAGTTACTGCCACATTGAGCTGTTTAGATTCTTCCTGGTTGAGTTTTGGAAGGTTGTATATTTCTGGGAATATGTCCATTTCCTCCAGGTTGTCTAGTTTGTTGGAATAGAGTTGTTCATAATATTTTTTAACAATCCTTTGTTTTTCTGTGGGGTCTGTTGGTATTTTGCCTCTATCATTTCTGATTTTGTTTATTTGGGTCCTCTCTCTTTTCTTCTTATTGAGCCTGGCTAGAGGTTCATCAATCTTGTTTATCCTTTCAAAGAACCAGCTCTTGGTTTCTTGATCTTTTGATCTCAATGTCGTTTATCTCTGCTCTGATCTTTATTATTTCCTTCCTTCTGCTTATGCTGGGCTTTCCTTTTTGCTCTTTTTCTAATTCTTTGAGTTGTAGG
Source organism: Corynorhinus townsendii (assembly GCA_026230045.1). Lineage (NCBI taxonomy): Eukaryota > Metazoa > Chordata > Mammalia > Chiroptera > Vespertilionidae > Corynorhinus > Corynorhinus townsendii. Next base: position 27,717,134 of record JAPDVU010000004.1, read on the forward strand.
GTTAGGTAATTTATTACCATTGTTTCTTGTTTTTTGCAGTAGTCTTGTAGAGCTATGAACTTCCCTCTCAAGACTGCTTTCACTGTGTCCCATAATTTTGGATTGTTGTGTTTTCATTGTCATTTGTTGCCATGATGTTTTTTATTTCTTCCTTGATATGTCTGGTAACCCAGTCATTGTTTAATAGCATGCTGTTTAGTCTCCATGTGTTTGATTTCTTTGGATCGTTTTTATTGTAGTTGATTTCCAGTTTTATGCCACTGTGGTCCGAGAAGATGCTTGATATGATTTCTATCTTCTTGAATTTGAAGAGACTTTGCCTATGTCCCAGCATATGGTCTATCTTTGAAAATGACCCATGTGCACTTGAGAAGAATGTATATTCTGAGGGTTTGGGGTGAAATGTTCTGAAGATGTCAATTAATTCCATCTGGTCTAGTGAGTCATTTAGGATTGATGTTTCTTTGCTGATTTTTTGTTTAGAGGATTTGTCCAATGGTGATAGTATTAAAAACAGTCTTTAAATTGGTATTAAAGTCTCCTACTATGATTGTATTGCTGTTAATTTCTCCCTTGATATCCTCCAGGAGTCTTTTTATGTATTTGGGTGCTCCTGTATTGGGTGCATATATGTTTACCAGGGTTATTTCTTCTTGTTGGATTGCTCCCTTTAGTATTATGAAGTGGCCTTCCTTATCTCTTATTATGTCCTTCACTTTGAGATCTAAATTGTCAGATATAAGTGTTGCTACCCCAGCTTTTTTTTTCATTTCCATTTGCCTGGAAAACCTTTTTCCATCCCTTAACCCTCAGTCTGTGTGCATCTTTTTTCCTGAGGTGGGTTTCTTGTAGACAGCAGATATATGAGTCATGTTTTCTTATCCAGTCCATTGCCCTATGTCTTTTGATTGGGGCATTTAATCCATTTACATTTAAAGTTATTATTGATAGGTACTTATTTGTCGCCATTTTTATTATTTACCCCTGTGTTCCTTCTTTGCTTCCTATTTTTTTTTTTTTTACAGCATTCCCTTTAGCATTTCTTGCATTGCTGGTTTGGTGGTTATAAATTCCCTTAGTCCTTTTTTGTCTGTGAAGCTCCTGATTTCACCTTCAATTTTGATTGATGGCCTTGCTGGGTACAGTATTCTTGGATTTAGACCCTTTCTTTGCATGACTTTGTATATTTCATTCCATTCCCTTCTGGCCTGATGAGTTTCTGTGGAGAAATTAGTTGCTAGTCTGATGGGGGTTCCTTCGAATGTAACTTTCTGTCTCTCTCTGGCCTTTTTTAAGATTCTTACTTTGTCGCTGGTGTTTGCCAATTTAATTATAATGTGCCTTGGTGTTGGTCTTTTGGGGTTCATTTTGCTTGGGACTCTGTGAGCTTCTTGGATTTGGATGGGTTTTTTTCTTCCCTATATCAGGGAAGTTTTCTGTCATTATTTCTTCAAACAAGTTTTCTATTCCTTGCTCAATTTCCGTTCCTTCTGGAACCCCTATTATGCAGATGTTGTTTTGTTTCATGTTGTCCCAAAGTTCCATTAGGCTCTCTTCCTGTTTTTTAATTTTTTTTTCTAGAAGCTGCTCTACTTGGGTATTTTTTTTCCATCTTGTCTTCTAGCTCACTGATGCGGTCCTCTGCTTCTTCTAGTCTACTCTTGATGCTTTCTATTGAGTTCTTTACAGCAGCGATGTCATTCTTCATTTATTCTTGGTTCTTCATTTCCTCTTGGTTCTTACTCATATTGCCAAATTTGTCTTCCATTCTTTTCAGCCACCTTATGACCATTTCTCTGAATTCTTTCTCTGGCAGGTTGCTTGCCTCTATTTCATTTACTTCCTTTTCTGGTGATGCCTCCTTTTCTTTCATATGCGGGCTGTTTCTTAGTCTCCTCATGTTCTCTCTTCTCCAGATGTCTGTTTATGTAGTTCTCTCTCTCCTGCGTTGACCTATCCCAGGCAAAATCTGACATTTCTGTGGTGGAATGAAGAGCTCCTTTGAACCTGTGAGTTTGCACCAATTGGGGACCGGTGTTCTGGGGCTCGCAGCTGTTCGGTGGTTGCTGTAGTTGTCTCTGATCAAATTTTTAAAATACTTTTTAAATTTTGGAATGATCATAGATTTATAGGACATTGAAAATAAAGCACAGAAAGGTCCCATGTACCCTTAATCCTTGACTCAGTTTTCCCCAGTGGTTATATCTTACCTACTTATAGTTAAACATAAAATATAGGAATTTGACATGAGTACAATGTGTGTATAAACATGTTCTGTCTTTTTATCACATGTGTTAGTTTTGTATAATGACTACACCTGTTGAAATACAGAATTATTTCATTTCCACAAATATCTCTCTAATGCTACCCCGTTATAGTCATACCCATCCCTTTTCCCTCAACATTCTCAAGCTCTGATAACCACTAATCTGTATTTCATCTCCATAATTTTGCAATTCTAAAAATGTTGATGGAAACATACAGTAAGTGACCTTTTGAGATTGTTTTCTTTTTTGTTTAGCATAATGCCCTGAGAGCAATGCAAGTTGTTGTATCTATCAATAGTTCATTCCTTTTTATTGCTGGGTAGTATTCCGTACTATGATGTATAGCAGTTTGCTTAATCCTTCACCTCTTGAAGGATGTTTTGGTGGTTTCCAGTTTTTTACTATAACAAATAAAACTGCAATGAACCACCATGTCCATGTTTTATAAGGGGCACAAGTTTTCATTTCTCTGGGATAAATGCACTGAATGTGATTGCTGGATTTCATGGTATATGTATGTTTGTTGTTTTTTTTTTTTTGTAAGAAACTACCAAATTATTTTCCAGAGTGTCATCATTTTACATTTCCATCAGCAATAAAAGAGACATCCAGTTTCTCTACATCCTGACCAGAATTTTGTATTGTAATGTGTAAAATTTTAGCTATTTTGGTACATAAGTTGTGATACCTTATCCAGAATTTAATTTTCATCTTCTTAATGGCAACTGTTGTTGAATATTTTATCATGTGTTGATTTGTTGTTTGTATCCCTTCCTTGGTGAATTGTTTCTTCATGTTTTTTTGTCTATTTTTCCAATTGCATTATTATTTTAACATTGAATTTTAGGAGCTATTTATATATTCTAGATTTGTTATTTGTCAGTTATGTGGCTTACAAATATTTTTTCTCAGTCTATAACTTGTATTTCCATATTCTTTTTTTAAAAAAATATTTTTATTGATTTTTTACAGAGAGGAAGAGAGAGGGATAGAGAGTTAGAAACATCAATGAGAGAGGAACATCGATCAGCTGCTTCCTGCACGCCCCCTACTGGGGATGTGCCCGCAACCCAGGTACATGCCCTTGACCGGAATCCAACCTGGGACTTTTCAGTCCGCAGGCTGATGCTCTATCCACTGAGCCAAACCGGCTTCAGTGTATTTCCATATTCTTAATAGGGTCTCTTGAAGGCAAACATTTTTAATTTTGATGAAGTCCAATTTATTGATTGCTTTCTTTTATAGTTCATGCATTTGGTTTCATGTCAAAGACATATTCACCAGGCATTAAAACTCAACCTAAATCTCACCTTAAACAAAAATCAACTCAAAATGAGTCATAAGCTTCAATGTAAAATTATAACACTTTTATAATATAATATAAAATGCTTATAATTTTAATATAAAATTGCTTTATTTCCTCTTCAGTTTAACGTTGATTTGAGAATGCAGGTATACAAAAATTATACTTGTTCAATGTAAACTAAGCAGGCAAAGTTATTAAATGTTAATTATTTCAGATTCCTATGAAGGAGTAAATCATAATCTTTATTTAGCTTATATTCTTCCTGACACATTAGGAAATGTTAGCAATATTCTTTGATGCAAAAGGACATTAAAACACAAAAGTGGTCACAGACATTCCTTTTATAATAACATGAGAATCTTGTTTATCATAATGTTTGTGCTATTAGCAGGAATTGCCAACTTTGAACTAAAGATATTGGCTGAGATCAACATGACTGAGATTGAAAGCCAATTTTGGGATGCAGGGTGTTCCTCAGAAATATTGGTGGAGAAGTTGTGTTTTGGTACTCTTTAAGGTATTTTTTAGTAGTAGTACTTTCTATGGATTGAGGCAGCAGAGTTATTTGTCATGATACGATCAGGGACAAATTGAGAGTGACTGAAAGGAAATGGTCTTCCTTCCTCCACAAGCTGCATTTTTAATTTCCCATTCATTTTTAGTTTAGTAACACTGGTGTGGACATTTTCTTCTGACTGAGCAATAAAACAAGTAAAATTTACTTCTGACCAGCTGGTAGATAAAATTGAAAGCACCAACTAAAATGATAGCAGAAAGAGCTGGAATTTGAATGAGCTATCTTTGCACCCATACTAAATGAAGGTTTTGGATGAGTATTGATCTGGAAATTAATCCTTAGATTCCCTTTTAACAAAGTATATTTAAACCACAAAAAACTTTACCTTATTATAAAAAAAATATATTATTTTACCTTTTCACAGCCTTTGGGGGTACATTTATGGTAATACAATGTTTAGTGTTAAATAAATGAAGTGATTAAACAAACAAGTTTGCTAACTGACAGGAGACCAGAGTTCACTGCACTCATTAGAGACCAGAGTTCAGTTCTCTAGGCTTCAATATTGACAGGAATTCTCAATGAATGATTCAGAAAACTCCTGGGTGTGAGGGGCTGGGTTATGGAAGAGTTGTTTTCAGGCTAGCCTTGGAGGCTATTTATGTTTTAAAGAATGGGATGATAGCATTGGATAGTGGTGTTGAATAGGGCTGCAGGAGAGAAGGTACCATTTATTACTGCTGCCAGGCTGCTGGAGACAATTGGGAGACATGTTTTTGGTTACTGTGGGTATCTCCTGGGACAATAGTGACAATTACCACCATCCAATTTATTAAATCCCAATGGGAATGTTCCCATCTTTTCTTTGCTAAAAATGTGTTAGATGTAACATTTTCCAGAAGTACTGGAAAATTTTCTTATGTGCCAAAAATAAGAGTGAAATTGACTAGAAGCAGAAAGTTCCTGTCCAAGCTGAGGAAATGCAAAAAGTAAACAAATGGTATAAATAGCAAAAGAATGTAAGTCTGGATGTCCAGTTTAAAGTTTTCTGTTTTATCCCCAACCCTAGTTACAAACTGAATGAAATGTCAACAATATAAATAGCCAAATAATCTTTAGTTAAATGAGCATTCCATAAATATTTCATTCTGAAATGTTTTGAAATGTGAATCTTGAAAATCATTGTCAAAAGCAATTCATTGTAATTGTCCTTTGTAAGTTCTTAGGATAATAGTGTATATACTCTCTTGATCTAAATACACCTTTCACTGTGTGTCATGGATTCTACACCCCTGAATTATGTTGGTTGGTGGTATTAATTACTACTTAGTCATCTTTGATGGGAATACTTACGGATTTTGCAAATGTTGTTTAATTTAATTTAGTTTTGTTTTTTACCTTAAATCTTCAAGATACTATTTTTAAATTCATATGTTCAGAACCTAACAAGTATGAAATATTTTAAGGCTCCCACTTTTTGAGTTGAGATTGTCTCAAGTGCTGGTTATCTTGGCTGTTATTATATTTATAAAGATTGGGGAAAATAGATATTCCTTCCAATAAAAAATAACTTACATGTTAATTAGGCAATATTTTGAAAGTACAACAATGAACTGTGGAAATACATTGATATTGTGTTTTTTTTTTCTTTCTGATACTTTAGGAGATAGGTTAGTGTCACTGAGGATTTAGAGTCATGTTTTCACATAATAAAGCTACCACTTGAAATGTAGAGCAGTTTATTTCCTTCACATTCTGAATTTGAAATTTTAGAATTATATTGACTCATATTTTAAAGCATAACGTACAGAAGTTTATAGTACATATGTTAACTGGCAATCCTTATTACTTTAGGCTAGTGGAAAGTATTAAACTATTGTGGTTTCTATACATAATGGTAAAAGACATGAGATTGAGACAGGTGTTAAATCTCACTCACACTGGGGCCAGCATCTGCTATTTTGAGATGTGTTTCTTCCAAAGGAAAAATCCTGGAAGAAATTCACTGTTATTCTAAAATGTGTTCTTTCTTTCCCCGAATATTACTATAGATTTTCTCCCTTCTTTTTTGTATCTCTTATAGTTATAACTATTTAAAAATTATTATTTTACTAGTTAAAACAAAACTAAATTAAATTAAACAACATTTGCAAAATCCGTAAGTATTCCCATGTTACAATGTTATTGATTGGAAAGAACTTGGATATTACTTTGGCCAGTCTCTACATTTTACAAACAAAGAAACTGAAGTCTTAAGACATTATGCTGTAGGGGAGAAAAACTAACATCTTTTCCCTTACCCTTTTGGTTCTTAGCTGAGTATCTGTGACAAAAGACAGATTAACAAGTGAAAAGCATTTAAATATATTTAATATATTAGAGGCCTGGTTCACAAATTCATGCACCATTGGGGTCCCAAGGCCTGACTTATGGGATTAGGCTGAAACTGGCTCTCTGACATCGCCTAGGGGGTCCCAGATTGTGAGAGGGCACATGCCAGGCCGACAGACCCCACCGGTGCACAATCAGGATTGGGGAGGGACATAGGAGGTTGGACAGTGGGGCGGGGGGACCACAGGAGGACTCCAGGGCATGTCTGGCCCCTTTCGCTCAGTCTTGATCTGCTGGACCCCAGCAGCAAGCTAACTACTGGTTGTAGAGTCTGCCCCCTGGTGGTCAGTGCACGTCATAGTGAGTGGTTGAGGAGCCTTAGCATATCATTAGCTATTACCCTTTGATTGGTTGAACAGATGACCAGACATTAGCATATTAGGCTTTTATTATATAGGCTGTGTTAAGTGACATGGGAGCCTTCATAAGGAAATGAAGACCTGAAGGAATACTTAATCCTGAGTGCTATTATGTAAGGTTTGATGAAGAGTGGGAAATCATGGAAAATGTGATAGAAAACAAAGGAGGTCTGAGCTAAGTGTAGTAAACCTGGGGAAATTTAATAAGAGCTGCTCACTCAGATACCTCTCTGCCTCCCTTGTCTTCAGAGATATGGATGTGCCTTTGCTCCATCTACCTCTCATGTGAGGGTCTTGTGACCTACTTTTGGAGGTCAGAATATTCTTCCTGTGTAGAAATAGGATGAGTTTCTAACTGTTGAAATGTTCTGGTTAATTCCTTATGGTCATGATGAAATGTCAGTCCTATGCCTGTCATGTTAGTATATCTTGTATTTTCCCTGCTGTCCAGGTAATCAGCCTTTTTATGGCCTTGATTACTACCCCATATTTCTTACCAGAGTTTGTGGAATTGGTTAAGGGTTAAAAAATATGCAGTGAAGCCATCTCTCCAAGACACTCTAAAACCTTACTCTTATATCAAGTCAGACCATCACAGAGGTCTACAGTGGAACCATACTGTTTTGACCAGTCATATAAGAGTATTCACTGATATTTACTTTGGTCTAATGCTAATGTTCAAGGTCAAAATACCTTTATAGCTAGCGTTCTTTGGAACACAGTCATGTACTGGAGAAATGCCTAGGCCATTTTTCTCTTCGACTAGTGTTTACCTCATAGAGACTAAAGGAGAAAATTCTGTCTTTTCAGTAATAGCAGTGATGCTTGTCCTCAACTACTGTTCTTATTCTTAGATTCAATCTTACCAATTCTACAACTTATGAAACATAATTTTTCTTATTCTCTCTTGCTGTTATTATTTTATAGTTATTATCATTTTATGCATTAGTCTAGGAAAAGCAAAGATATTTACTGTTCAGATCCTTACACATTATTTTATGGCATTCATTGGTGTATTAACTTTCCCTGACTTCATGTCATTCTTTCTCTCCTTATTTTCATCAGTTTCTTTGCTTGTCAGAATGCATGTAATTTTATAAAGAGCCTCAAATCATTTTTAGAATAGATGTTTGAATAAATAGCATTTATTATTCAAAATGTACATTCCTGGGAAAAGTGATTTGATGTATAATGTTTTGTTCTATATACAGCTACTACTGTAGCAGCTAAAATGCAATTTTTAAAAATATTCAAGTAACTGACAAATCTATTCAAAACAGTAATAAGGCACTGTGTCATGAAATGTGTAAATATGATGATGGTACTAATACTAGTAGATGAAGAAGAGGAGGAGGCTGAGGGAGAAATGAACAAAAATATAAAAAAGGAAGAGGAAGGAGAAGAGCTTAGTTTGTGCTTGGTGCTGTGTTGAAAAATATCTACATGAATTTTACTTAGGAAGAAAGTGAGTCATAGGTAAGTTCAATAACTTGCTGTGTAGACAACTTGTAAGTTACAAAAAATTAAACACTTCAATTTTGCTTCACAAACTTTTTAAATAAAAAACAACATGAATTCAAATTTAATTTTATGCTTTTCCTTCGGTCTAATTCATTACTCTCACCAGTAACTGGATTCAACTGAGATTTCTCATATAATCCATGCTACTACATCCTGAGAGAATTTAACTCTGTCCTAAAATGACATCTGAAGCCAATATTTATAACCCAGTCCTATGCCGTTGCCAAGTTTCCTGTGCTAATGATCTTAAGCTTCAATAACAGCTGTCATGTAGATGAATTGCAAGGTACTTTGGGAACTATATGAACGTATCACAAAGCTTATATCTCAGATATATTTTGTCCATCACCCCTGGATTAAAATGTCACCTACTATAAGAATTCCTAGCAAAGCAGAAAGAAAAATGTGAGTACATATACCATAGCCAACTGAAAATTGAGAATAAAAATTAAGGTTGATAGAATGTCATTATCACACAAATTAGACTGGACATGCAAATTAATCTTTGGAATTTATAAAATGATAAAATTACCATTTTCTCTATTTTCATTCATTTCTCTTTTAAAAGAAAATGTAGGGGGGAAACTAGTTATCAGCATTTTATGGTTAATTAATTTAGGGGTCATTCAATGGCATAAAATGGTTTGATATAATTCTGAAATAGCTAATTTAAAAACTTGTCTTTACTATAGCATACTAAATATATTTCTTATAATACTGATTTCTCTCAAATGTATATAATAGTCTCAATCTTTTATGTAAAATAATATTTTTTTAAAAAAGGTTGAATTTTGACATGTTTTGTTTCCATGGAAATTACTATTAAGGAAATACATCAGATGAATGGTTTCCTGTGCCCTCCCAAATGATATTGTATCAGACTTCCAAACAGAGGGGCCTCAAAACACAGATTTTTTAACATCTCTGGTTAATTCATTTTATCAAGGAAGTATGTGAAATAATGCTTAAGGTAATGTATAAGAAAGAAAAGCAATGAGTATATGAGATGTTTAGAAGCTTTCTTTTGTCATCTAGTAGAATTCTAGGGTACCAGGGTAGCTTGGGGTCCAAGGTCTGCAGATATCTGAACCCATCTGACTCATCCATTTGCATTTCTTATTATCTCTGGCTCATACTTTTTCATTGATCAACACATGGAAGCCTGTAGTCCCCTGCACACAGCATGTTCCTTTTTAATCTTATGTTTTTATCCTGTTACCTCTTTGGTGGTAATATTATTCTTCTTTACCTTATTTCATCCCCTCAACTTCACCATCATTTTCCCCTGGGTAACCCTATTCATTAACACTAATTTAATATATATATTTATTGGTAAAGTCTTTCTTCTCCTCCTCCCCATAAGCTACACCTCCATATCTGAGGATCATAAAATCCTGAGCATTATTCAACTATTATACTTATCTCATTGATTATAATTTTGTGTTTAATGTTCCCTTTTGCCTCAGTTGTAAATAACGCATTTATTTTGCTTCACTTGCCCTACCACATATATGACACATAGCAGGTTTTTAGTTCATGATAATTAGCTAGATAAATGGGTGGATGGATAGGAGGGTAGGTGGATGGATGAAGTCAAGACTCAAATATCCACTGGAACCTCAAGGCAAGAGGTCCTGATTCTGATATCACCTTTCCTCACTCAGGTGTGTGTGTGTGTGTGTGTGTGTGTGTGTGTGTGTGTGTGTGTGTGTGTATGAAACCTCTACCAGTGCTGAACCACACTTGCACAAGATGAGGCTTCAGTGTAGCCACTGGCCACACCTAGAAGATTTTGAAAAGTCTGCACTGATTAATTTTAATACAATTGAGCCTTGCTCTTTTCAAAATTATTATTATTTAGAGGGTGGAAATCTTGCAGGTTAGTGTATAATTTGCTTTCCATTTGAGAAACTTGGGTAAAATCTACACATACAGTCCCAAAATAAATTAAGTTATAAATTTATCAAGCATGAACTTGATTCAGTGTTTTAAAAAATGAAGAAGAGTGAGGTGAGTTAGAGGGTTAAGTTCTTCTCACATAGCCTGTGAGTGATATCACAATATGTATCCTCTTGATTTGTAATGGAAATTAGACACAGTAAGGGGCATCTTACCTTTTAAGCCATGACATTTTCAAAATTATACATTCTAAGCAGGCTGGATAATATTTTCAAAAAAACACCATTGAAAATCCAGTTCATCAGAGTCATTGAATATACTCAATTGCTGATTTTTATATTGCAATATTTGGGGCTCTAAAATTGTGATGAAATAACACCAAAAACAAATGGGCCATATTATGCACAAATTGTTTGCTAAATCTGAATTGCTAAATTGAGGCTTTTTCCAGCTGTGTCAGAACAAAAATATGTTCAGCTACATATATATACACTTTAAAGTATTCCAATTATATATATATATAATTGGAATACTTTAAAGATGGAAAAATATGCTTAGGGTTCCATTATAAAACAGTGAAAAAAGATCTTCCTTTAAAATTTTATTTTAAACACAGGAAATTCATATTTCTGAACAAATCCTTCCACATTAACATTTCCTAGGACATGTGTCCCATTTGGTCTATAAACTCCTAAAATGGGATTATGAAAGAATAAATCTGCTCATTTCATAAGAAGGTTTGGATAGCTTGGTTATAAAATTAAAACTGGATGTCTATAACATAAAATACCTTGGGTTCTCTGGGATGTGCAATGACTCCAAATTTTAAAATTATTATCTACATCCTTAAGGTTCATGGAAAGGTCATTCTTGATGAATTTATTTTAGAATTATTGTACTGTAAAAAGAAATGTTAAAAAATGTAATTGTGTTTCAAATTTAATTGCCTAAAAAGCAAGTAATGCAACTGTTTGCAGACTCCTTGTGAAAGGACCTACCATTGCTTTTCTCCAGTCCATTTGTAATGTGTGAGACTGGGAAGCTCATTGCTATATCTTTTTTTTTTTTTAAGATAAGTTCAAAATCCAGATTTTAAGTGGATTTTCTTGTTTTTGAATAGCTGTGTGCACCAAGCAGTTTTGATCTATGAACTATATTTGGATTTTCAGTCACCCATATGCCATTGTGTTTCAGAAAATGACTCTTCTTCCTAGTGGTAGCAGAGTGAAACCACTCCACGCAGAGGAAGATCATTTGCTTAAAATATATACTTTTTGAAAAAATTCTGTGTATATATCTGGATAGACCCTTATGGGTGTTAAATTTTGTCAGGAGCTCTTTCTGCATCAACATAATCATGTGTTTTTGGTCCTTCATTCTGTTAATGTGGTGTATTATGTTGACTTATTTTCATATGTTGACTCACCCTTATAATCCTGGGATAAATCCCACTTGGTTATAATATATAATCCTTTTAATATGATACTTGGTTTATTTTGCTGAGAATTTTGCTTCTATATTCATAAAAGAGGTCTGTGTGTTTTTGTTTTGTTTTGATTTTTTCCTATGATGCCTTTATCTGGCTTTGGTACCAGGGTAATACTAGCCTCATAAAACACATTAAGAAGAGTTCCCATTTCTCCTCTTTTTTTTTTTTCTTTACTTGTTATTGACACATTCAGATTTTCTATTTCTTCTTGAGTCCATTTTATTATGTCTTTCTAAAAATCTGTCCATTTCATTTAGGTTATCTAACTGTTGGCATTATTTTAAATTATTTTCAGGGTTTTCTTAGTGATGGTTACTACTAACTTCATTTTTCTTGTGAGTAGGATGAACTTCCTTATCTTTTTGCATGCCTCATTTTTTTTATTGTTGTTGAAAGGTAGATATTCTGAACATTGTAATGTGGTAAATCTAGACATCTGATTCTTCCCGAGAGTTTGTTACAACTCGTCATTATTTGTGCAGTTCATTTTCTAAAGATATGTCTGCATTCTTTCTCTTCTTGGCCACTAACATCTGTGTTTATGATTTGATATTTTCTTAAGCAGTGCTATGCAGGTAATTTGTAATTGTTTATGAGCTTTCACTTTCTGCTCACACAGAGCCTGAGGTTAAGCCAGAGGTGAGAGCATAGGTTCTCAGGTGTTTCCTGAGAATGCAGCCAGACTTGGGCATTTGTATGACCTACATTTCCTAAAATACGTGGGAACTTTCCAAAGCCCTTCCTCCCCATGTTTCTCCTCTGGTTTCTTCATTCCCAAGCTTCTTGGTCTGTTGTTTGTTACAACTATTATACTTTGATCCAAGTTTTGTTGGCAAATATATTTACCTTTAAAGGCTTTCAACAAACACCACTGAGGAAGCTGCTTCCATCCTGTGGAAGCTTTGAGGTAGATGCAACACATCAAGCCTTTGAGATGTTTCTTCAGAGACCCACCAGACAGGTCAAAACACGCAGCCACACTTCTTTAAGAATAAGGTCTGCATTGCCCCTTCTGTTACCAATAACCTGTACCAGTAAAGCGATTTGCCATTTCAAGGCTGCTGCTAAACTGGGTTATGGAGGTGGCAACTATGTAAGTTAAAATGCCCCGGAGCTTTCTTACCAAAATCCAATAGTTATTTTTCTTTAAACATTCTGTTAATTGTTGTAAGTTTTTTATTTGATTTTAAAGCTTAAAAAAGTTAAATCTGAGAGTTTTTGCCAGCTTATTGTTTGCTTTTGCAAGGTGACAAAGTTTTTAAATTCTTACTGTGCTATTTTTTTTCTGATGTCACTCTAACTTTTTATTACAGAATTTAAGTTACAGACAGAATGGATACTTCTGTGGTCTAGATTTTTATTTTTTACTATCTTTAATTATTTTCCACTATAAAGCCTCAAATTTTCATGGTGTAAATATTGAACAATAATTTTGATGAATGCAAAAATAAATTAGTAAATCAATCAGCATTCCTGTAAGGAAATTTGGTTAGCTACCTGACTTATTCTGCAGTATAAAAATCCTGAATATAGGACAATTTTCCTTATTCTCTAAAATAAATTTTTTATGGTGGCAGAAATTTTCCTTTGCTTAACTATTAGTGAGGATAGAGAAAATATGGTTATTTTTTTTTATCTTTCTTTGTTACATAGAATAGTTTTTAAATTTTAATCACCCCATCATCCCCAGCTCCAAGATAAACAATCTTTCAGTCCTTCTTCATTATTTTTTTTTTCTGTCTGAATTATCCAGATAAGGACTGGAAAATACAGACCTATCTCATTTGGCTAAGTTAGCAGTCATCAATTCACTTGGGAGTTGAGCAATCCTTTTGCAATGAACTTCAGTTTAGAATTTTTTAATTGAGTGTGATAATATAAAACTGTAACAGGAATATTACCCTTGGGGATGCTATTTCTTCCATAGTACTAGTGACTGGCCATAAATGTTTAATGGTTAATGGTTAATGCATCTGGATTAGGGTTATACCCAGCCCAAGTGAAGGCAGATCCAGAGTGAGACTGACAAACTTAGAATGATACATTATCAAATAACTTTTCCATATTTTATGTCTTCAATCAGGCAAACATCCTTTGAAATATAAAATATAAAATAATGAAAGTGGTATTCTTTAATTCCCAACACTTATTTTGTGGAAAAATATTTCTAGAGTGTTTATTATGTACCAAGTAAATTCCTACTGCTGTCTAGTAATCATTTACTTGCAAACACAGGCTAACACCTTATAGTGGGTAGAGTGCTCCCATGGTAGTCAAGGAGGATAAGGATCAGCGCTGCTAATGCACTTGTGCAGAGTATGGCAGCTATAGGAGTACAGCTCCCTGATCATCCTTTGAGAGATCCTATCTCAACCAATAATCTCTGATTGTGATGCCTTTGCAACTTCTGTGGCAGTGTAGCCAGGGACATACTCTCCCTGGGCAGTTTCAGTCAATGTCCACGCACAATGGAGGGACAGAGCATAGCCATTTCTGCTCAATGCAGGACTCTTCTCTTGACGATCTTTGCCTTAGAGGTTCCCTCTGGGCTTCAGACCTTTTCAGATTCACAGTACAGTCTGAGTCTCTTTCTTTCACAAGTGTCAGACCTGTACCACAGTCTGAGGTGCCCTCTTTTGTTAACTTTCACACACATTACCTAAAATAAATATTTTCTACTGCAAACTCTGTTTTGGCATTTTCTTTCTAGAAGATCCAATCTGACTCAGGAAGGAAGAATGATATATTGGAAGAAAACACAAGTTGTTTATTTATTTGGGGTGGTTGAATTGCTAGGAGCTGTTATGTATGCCTAGAGTTTCATCCTATTTGTCCTGCTCAGCAATTCAGTATTTTCATACAATATTATATCTATAAAACGAGGACAATCTCATCTATCTTGCAAGATTGTTGTAAATCTATTGAAAGATGTACTAAAACTTTGCTCTTTGTAGGTTCTCACAAATGGTAGCTATCCCTCTTGGTGTTGCTAATAAATAACAGCAATATTATGGGTTAAATTTTACAAAGAAAATATAATTATATATAAAATATTTAGTATGGGTTCTGGCATTAAAATTAAACATATTCCCCTGACCAGGAATTGAACTGTGAACTCCTTGTTCATAGGTCTGTGCTCAACCACTGAGTCACACCGGCTGGGTGGCTTTTTATTTCTTAACATTTAGTTATTTTTTTAAAATAACACATTGTATTATCTCTAAATGTTTGGGCTGATGATATATTGTAACAATATACAATTATTTGCATATTAGTTGATAGTACATGCTGACAATCAGTAATGTAGGTCTAAATGCCTGTAAATGACACCATATACATTATCTGGTCAATTATTTTCTAAAGGGATTAGTCAAAGAGGCCACATCAATTCAGAGGAAACTACTTAGACCTAAAGTGAAAAAGTCAGCTTTCAATCCAGTTATCTTATCGACTATGATTTGGGACAGTCATTAACCCACACATAACTTTTGTTTCCTTACTTATAAAATGAAGGACTGGAGAAAATTTATTTCTAAAATCCCATTAGTCTGTAACATCTAAGAATTGATTATAATCTGTTCCCTAGAATTTAAACTTTAATGTACAAGTTATAACATAATGTACCCAGATTTTCATTATTATGTAATTGCTTTTACAATATATACCAAGAATGGATTATTAATAGAAAAAATGGTCAAATGAATGATAGTTGGTTAATAGTTTAATAAATTAGATGAGATAATTAACTATTGGTTTTACATTTGATCTAATCTATATATATAAAAGCCTAAGCGACTGGCTGACCGTTCGACTGGTAGCTATGATGCTCACTGACCACCAGGGGGCAGATGCTCACCACACAGGCATGGAAACATGAAACAAACTGATGAATCTCAGAGGGAAGCGGGGTGAGGGATGGGCAGGAAGAGATTAAACAAAGATCTTATATGCATACTAGAGGCCCCTGGCATGGATTCATGCACCAGTGGGGTCCCTCAGCTTGGCCTGTGGGGATTGGGCCGAAACCAACAGTCTGACATCCCCCAAGAAGTCCTGGATTGCGAGAGGGCACAAGCCAGGCCAAGAGGCCCATGCACTGGGCCTCTAGTTTATTCATAAACAGGTACTACAACAATGATACATATTAGAATTAATAGAATATTTTATAAATTTCATCAGAAAATATTGTTTTAAAAGAAAACTAACAAAACTTTTCCACAATCCCTTTCCTGGAAAGAAGAAAAAAATATAGGGGGGTTATACTAGTACATGAATTAGAGATATAACACTCAGTATGATGTTTTATCCTGCCTCTAAAACAGAATCTATGCTAGAGATTCTAGACTATCAAGTTTGCATTATCATAAAAAGTATATTCAAGATTCATGTGTGATAATGTCATCCAATACAATATAGGTTCAGGCTTTTATCAAACTGAAGGGATCACATTTGGCTTCTGGATCAATGTCATGCTTGACATTAAGATCTCAGAGTTAACATGGATAGATAAGAATAGGTCACTGGTAATTAAGGTTGGAAATGCCACCCATTTACAACAATGAAAATCTCACTTCAAATTATCTGAATTCAATTAGAAAAACCAGAGGGGGTAGATATAAAAGCAGTTGCCTAAAGACAATTTTAAATGGTATGAATCAATTCAATATAATCGTTAGTCATTTGGTATCTACTGTGAACCAGCAATATCATGGCAAGCTCAGAAGATGCAAAGATGAGTAAGATATGGCTCCTCCCATTATCAAGGAAGAATGATTTATAGAAACCATAAAGTTTACACCAAGAATACTAAAGGGAAATTAATAAAAGTTGATATTTTGTGGTGCATACCTAGGACAAATTAAGTATTTAATTTGAGCAAAAATGCTAAATGCCCAAAGACAAAGTAGAGAAGACAGATATTATAACATATCAATAATAACATATCAGACACAAGCAATTGCATCTGCTTATCTAAGGATTTGTTTGGTGTGGCAATTATAATTTTGCATCTTGGCTACCACATATTTTACAACACCAACAGGTGAATCATCTTAGGATGACAGAAGCAATAATATAATACACATAGATTCTCCTCCCATCTATCTCTTTGTCTCTCTCAATCACACACACACACACACACACACACACACAAAGTGGCATTGATAGTTGATGACTTATCACTGTGGTAGTAAAAATCAATCCAGAGCTATATTTAGAGGATGACTGTTTTCAATGACAATGCTATTTAATTAGAATGATATTCTTGCCAATGATTTCAGCATATGTGTGGTAATGGGGAAGCCTCTGCACTGGAATAAAATGAAAATAGAGAATGCCCAGCAGTATTTGATGCTCCAATTGTAAATTTGACTTACACATCATGGAGTATTATGGATAATAAGGTAGTAAATGTCTCTGTCATTTTTCATAAATCTTATTGGTTTAAAGACAGTTAATAGAATAACAGGAATATGACACTTTTGAATGTCTTTTAAATATGACTACTTTCCAATGCGCTTTGGAAACAAGGAAGTGTTGTTTAAGAAATATAAGAAATCTTTATTCATGTCCAAAGTACAAAGGTTCAATGTATCATGCTTTCATGCCTGTAAGTTCACAGCAGCTGTCCCTTCCCGGGTCTGTAGTTGATTACTGGCAATGAGACTGTGTGGTTTGGTAATAATAGTTCACTAATGGTCACTGAGTGCTTTGTATATGCCAGGCTCTGCCTTATCTCATTTAGTTCTCACAACAATAATAAGTAAGTACTATTTTTATTCCCATTTTACACACAAAGAAGCTGAGACTGTCAACCCATTCCCAAGTCATTTCGATTATAGAATATGCCTTTCTAGCTTTATAGCTCTCAGTTGTAATACAGTGAGGGGACTAAAATCATGTATACAATGACTTTTTTTTTAATAAAAATTACTATGTTGTTTTAAAATACCGCTTATTACTCCAAGGTGCACATGTATAGCAGTTTTGTTTTACTCTGGGGCTGTGTTATAGGGTGGATATATTTTCCAAGCCGAATTGACCTCATTATTCTGCACCAATCATCTCCTACAACCTAAGGTAATTTGCTGCCAAGAAAAGTCTATATACTTTTACATTTCTTAATGCCTTTTAAAAAAAATGTCATCTGTTAATGTTACTTCAAATACTGCCTACTTTTGCATGGCACAATTACATACTGATTCCTAGACAAATATGCCGTTTAATTATAGTTCCCTATTCTTCTAGTCTTTTGCAGACAGCTTTCCAAAGATAAAATTTAAAAGCACTGACCAACCCAAATGAAGAGTATTTGAAAGGCAAATAATTAAGATGCTGTAAAAGGCTGAATATGTCCCAGTTATTTTATGATACTGTATTTAATTCCACCTGCAAAGGCTGGGAATCAGTTATTTAAGGCAGAACATTTAAATCTAGTATTAGAATCTGGATGAGGATAAAAAGAAATTCTGAATATGTTTTCCACACGGATCACAGCAGCATTACAGTATGCTGGATGCTTTCCAGTACAGCCATTACACTGTGAGTCTTTTTATATGTCTGTGTACGGATCTCTATGGGTACCTAAAAAAAATATGTTCTTACTAGCAATCTGTGCCTGCTGTTTACCCACAACTTCATGTTGTGCATGATCTTGAGCAAAGCATCTAACGAATGTGTTTGTATCCCAGTTTCTTTATCTATAAAATAAAAGGCTGGGTCAGATGACCCATGAGATCCATGCCAGAACTAAAACATATTGATTCTGCAGCCAGGAATGATGATTTACTGGAACTACTGTGCAGTTTAAACCAACTGCTATCAAGTTGAACATACTCATTTATTCTTCCATTTTCTACTATAAAATACTTTCATAGATACAGTGCTAGAAATATAATTGTATTATTATTGTTAATAATAATAATAAATGATCATCTCACTACTAATAGGAAATAATGAATTCCTAATTGCCCTAGAATTCTTAACCTCTTCCTTTATGCTTGATATTTTTTAGCACACATTTTTAGTCACAGAAGTTTGTGGTTGATCAGTTCTGACCATAAGATATGATTTATGAGAATGAGAAGCTGACACACACATTAAGGATGCAGAGGAGAGAAGTGGAAAGAGTTTTCTATGGCAATATTGAACACTAAAAGCAAGACAAGAAACTGCTTTCCTTTGGACATTCTGTTATATGAGAAAGGTATATATATATCTATTTGTGTATGCACAGTTGCTTAGGTTTTCCATTACTTGAACGGAAGGCACTTCAAACTAATCAAGGTTTAGAGTTACCCACATGTTAGGATCAGATGAAGTTTAAGAACTATGAAATCTCATAGCCACTGAGCCATCACATTCTTTCAGCCTTTTAATATTTTCCCGTGACTGATGAGATGTTTGTGTTTTAGTTTCATACACTTACTTTTATTATTTTCATAGTCATTATAATGGATAAATGTCTGCATTTAGGATTTAATAGTAATCCTTTTCTATTGGCAGGCCTTCCTGATATTGTTTGGTATTTATTTTCAATGTCTTCCAGGTTTTTCTCTCTTACTGTGTGCAGGTTATGATAAATGGTCAGTAACTCCACATTAGCTATTGGATGTAAACATTTCCAAGAGTGAACTATTTCAAGAATACTGTGCTCCTGGATTATCAAATCAAAGGGTTGAAAGTGCTTCAAACAAAACAGAAGCATAGTTTACTGACAACTTCCAAGTCCCTGTTGAGTCCTAGAGGATAAAAATAAACCTTTTTATATAAGGATAATAACATTTGATCTGATTCCCATCTAGTCTTTTGAGATTAATATATTAGTCAACTGAGATACTTTTGAGATACCAGGAGCATTACTTAGCATTAAAAAACACACACACACACAAACTCCCTCCACCCCCTCACTAATGACTAACTTCACAAAAATTCTAGAAGGGGCTTGTAAACATTATTAGATATCATTGTGTTTTTATAGGAAATTTTAAAATACATTTAAAAATGAATATCTTTCAATTTACACAAATATTTGGGACTCATTCAAGAATATAAGGAACCCTAGGAAATGGATTCTAGGTCAACCACATCCAGTCTTCTGAACCCTTCTGTTATACAATGATGACCAGTGTACAGTCATCAGTTGGTTGCATATACATTGGATAATAGATACTCTTTATTCAGCAAGTATACTTTATGTCACAAGGCTAATTGATGGCAAGTTCTGCTGGACCAGCATGGTTCAATGGCTGAGTGTTGACCTATGAACCAGGAAGTCATGGTTGGATTCCCACTCATGGCATATGCCTGGGTTGTGGGCTGATTCCCAATGCTGGGTGTGCAGAGGGCAGCAAATCAGTGATTCTCTCTTATCGTTGATGTTTTTGTTTCTCTCTTCCTCTCCCTTCCTCTCTGAAATCAATAAAAAAGATATTTTTTAAAAAGAAGAGTTCTTACTGTTGAGCTGATAACTGCCTCCTGTAATTATATCCATTGATACTACCATTCAATCCATATTTCAACATATTGTTTATACAATATCTTGAATTAGTAAAATGGTTTATTGAAACAAAAATGTATTGCATTTCAAAAATTTAAGAGTCTAGTCTCTTTTTCACAAAGTGTGAATATTGTTATTCTGCCATTACTTGAATTGAATGAACACATGTTGTCTTCTGGGGATTGTCATATATTTTTCTATATTTATACATTATCTCTTTAAGTAATTCATCTAGTTTCTTGCTTGAGATCAATGTCAATCAAGTACATGTTAATTTTACAGAATACCTTGGAACATATAAAGTAGTTATCAAGTTTATATGTTTCATAAAAACCTGTGGGCTATATAAAAAAGAAAAATAAGATTCACTGTTATTAAAGGAGGATATAACTTATGGCTTTCTAAATAGCTTAGAGTAAGAATTTATCAATTTGTAAAAGTTTATTAAAAAAGAGATTTTTTTATTTCCTTAGTCGCTTGAACAAGATTTTGGAACTAGTAAAAATAAAATATATATAATGTTTAAATATTTGCTACAACAAAGTTGTAGATATAGTTATAGTATAGACAGTTATAGATAATATTAAAATTAATTTTGTATAATTGATTCTCACAGAATACTATTAAATTTTGCCAACCAGTGCATCCAAATGCAATAGTTGTGACTAATGAAAGAGTATAATCCCAACATGAATGTCAGTTGATATTTACATTTATATCAAAAAGTAAAAAAAAAAAGTAATATGCATGTTAGAACTTCACTCATTTATCAATGCTATAAGAGATTTCTTTACTAAATTGAATCATAGTTTTCAAACACTGAAAGTATATTGTCTCAAATATGTTGTGTTAGTCACAAGATAATGTCAATAGTCATATAACACTTTTTAAGTTAATTTGTTATGAACATTTTTCTTCATTAATTTATTAAATCTAGAATGTAAGCATAATAAATGAAGCCCTGAATTGTAATGTTTGCAGATTTTTCCTGCAGGTAAAACTCCAACCATGAACATTTCATGCTACCAACATTGCATTCCTAAACACAGGCTGTACAGTAGTTCACCATTATATTCTCATCATACTGGCATAATAAATATAAATAACCTAAAGAACATAAAAATTAGGAAGTGATGAGTTTTTAGTAGTTATTACCTTTGTTTTGAATAAACTTTACTTATAAGTTTTTAAAACTTAATTTTTAATAATGACTGTTGTTTAACAATGAGCTTGCAATTTTCCTGAAAATTTAGCAATGGGTTCTTGCAATCTAGCACAAGCTAGCTCACACACACCAAAGGTGAGGCATAATAAGAAAATTCCAGCTGTATAGATGTTCTTAATTACAATTATTTTCCCAAGAATGAACTGACTCTCTTATGAAGTGGTGTAGTGTCCTGTACAGATATGTGAACTCTGGCTGAGATGGCCTGTCTCTCCCACTCAGTAGCTGTGTATCCATGAGCAAGTTTCTTAGTCACTCAGTGTTCCAGTCTCTGCAGCTGTAAAATGAGAATAACAGTAATATCCATCTACTGTATAAAGTGAGGTTATATATGTAAAGTTCTTAGGTCAAGGCCTAGAATTCAGTAAACACTCAATACACATTAACTACATTATAATTAGACTTTAAGATAGAATCCTATATAATAGAAGGCTAATATGCAAATCAACCAAATGGCAGAATGACCGGTTACTTTGATGTGCAGTGACCACCAGGGGGTAGATACTCAATGCAGGAGCTGCCCACTGGTGCTCAGTGTCATCCTACAGGGAGAGCGCCACTCAGCCAGAAGCTAGGCTCTCAGCTGGCGAGCGCAGCGGCAGTGGCTGGAGCCTCTCCTGCCTCCATGGCAGCGCTAAGGATATCCTAGCCATCAGTCGGATATCCCCCAAGGGCTCCCAGACTGTGAGAGGGCACAGGCTGGGCTGAGAGACCTCCCCTCCTGCCCAAATGCATGAATTTTGTGCACGGGTCCTCTAGTATAATATAATTGTATTTATAACTTAAAAGATTACTCTGCCTACTGTATGGGATATTCAATTGTGTGAAATGACAGTTAAATATCTATCATGTCTCTTTAGGGAGGCATAGAGTGATGGTTCTTGGAATTAATTTCTAACAATAGACACATCAGTTTTGGGCCAGGTGGGAGATCAGTAGTGTGGCTTTAGAATTATAAATTTGAGATACAATGAAGCATTTTAGGAGATGTGGAGTAAGCTGATAGGAAGACATGTACAGATTCCATAGAAAAGGTCTGGGCTATAGTTACACATTTTGGAGTTACATAAAGATGGAGTTGAAACCACGTGGGTGGAAAATACCCTTCAGCAGGTTGGAATATATGGTAGAAAGATAAGAGATCTTATTTGAAGAACATTTATGTTGAAAAATTGTGTAGAAGTGTCAGAAAAAGTGATTAAACACAGTGTTTATTATCCCCACTTAATTGATAAGAAAGTTGAGACTCATTCACTGATTTTAAGTATATTTGTTTGAGGTAATAGTTAATGATTCCCAGAGCTGAGATTCAACTGTTTCTTCCTACCCAAGACTCTTGGTCCATATGCCATGACTTACAGTCTGTCTCTAATAACTTCAGGCTTTTGATTAAATGAGATGTAGGTAACACTCAGTAATGGGCAGATTCTTTCTCCATTCCCTTTCTGCACCAAAAGATCCATCAGTGCACAAATGTATTTCTTATATGTAATACAGGAGAGAGATGGAGAAAGGGGGAAGACACAGAGAGAGGTATTGGGAAAGGACGTATAAAGATCCTTTCTACCTAAATCATTTATTCATTGTCTAGATCAGTAATGGTCCTTAAAAAAAATCTCTAAGGCCTCTGATGGACCATGTTTTGTTTACAATGGCTCAGGGAGGAAAGATAACCTGTTTGGATACAATTGGTGCCAAGTGAGAAAGGAAACAGAACACACTATAAACCTCCAAATATGCAAATATGATCTGACCTGACTATGCATGTTCAAATGGAAGCCAATAAAAGAGGAAATGAAGTTAGAACGGAGTGGCTGGGCAGGTCAGCGGGAGGTATTCATTTCCTCTCACTGATGCTATGCATGCCGTGCAGCAACCAGAGCTCCACTTTCAAAAGTGCCTGAACTCCAGACAGAATTTAAAATGAAATGTTATAAAATAGTGTCTAAGGAATCTCCAAATGCCCAATAATTGGTCTATAAAATGTATATTTTTGAGTAATGTGTAGGAGGTGGGCATTCCAATTAGTTTTAATAAAGAACAAGACAACTGAATGTTAAAGCTCATTTCAAAATAGCTCACACAAACACGAATAAACGAAGCTCCCAGATGAATATAAAATGTTCAATTTTGTAAGTGCTGCACAATTGAAAAAACACACACGAATTACTCAAGGGCCACAATAGTTACAGGCCTTTTACGGTAGGCGGGGAGGACAACAACCTCAAAATCGTCTGTTCAACTCAAAAGACACTCATCTCACGATGTTCCTAAAGCGGTGAAACAGAGCACTTTCATTTAGCATATGGGTGTGTTTCAGAGCACGCTGTGAAGGTAGATTGAATAAAGGTAAATTAGTAAATGAGGGATTAACAACCCGGGAGCATTCATTATGTAGTGCTTGTAGGATATTTGTGATTTAAAGAGAATCATATCTGTTTCAATACATTCATAACCTGCCAGTTAATATACCAGTATTAGCCCCCGCTTTTAAAAGATGAATGTATATTATCTCATTTTTAAATAAAGGAAACTGAGGCAGGAAGTTAAGTGGCAGCTTAAAATTTGCCAGTAGAAGCACTTTCCCTTTAGTTGAGGGTTCATTCATTCGACCTGAATTACCTGTTTTCAGGAGCCCCAGGATGGCCCTAGCCAGGGTAATTTATTTCCAAGAAGGGAGTACTTTGCTTTTAAGAGGAAACATTTTACTTATTGTATTGTTGCATTGTGTCTGTTACTAATATAATAAGAAATATATATCCTGACTATGCTAGCATTAAGCCAAATAGTGTGTTCTGTTTTTCCTTACCAGATGTTTTACAGCATGTAAGTGTGTTAAAGAAGATTGATAAACCTAATAAACTTATACATAAACCTATCAGTAAGGGCTTATAGAGAGGAAACTACTTCAGTTCGGAATACTTACAAGGTTTTGACCATTGCTTTTGCTGTACTTTAGCTTATTCCCATTTATAAGAGAACCGATTTTATCCTGTTTTGCACCACTTATGTTTACACTAAGAAAGAGAAATATATGCAAAGTTTTAAATCAAATTCTGTCACTAACTTATCTCTAACAAAAATATTCTGTGCCTCAGATGAAATGGAAGTATAATGTGGTTGGTTAGGTGCCAATCAGTTTTATTTAAACTGATTATATTCCTTGAGAGAAAGAATTCAATTTCTAAAAATGTAAATGAGTGTTATTGAAGAGGGAAAAGGAGGCTTAAATAATTTTCCTAGGTAGACATGTCATTAATTTAGCTGCTGAAAAATGACACATGGTCTACAGGGCGAATATATAGTGAAAATAGTTATTTTCCAAATTATAAAAATTACACATTGCTCATATATAACTAAAATAGTAAAAAATTGTATAATGAATACATTAAAATCACTTAAATGTTGAAAATGAAAGCCACCTTTAAGATTTTAATGACAATCTTTCTAGACTTCTTTTAATGACATACTTAAGTAAACCTAATACAAACCATATAGCATAGGTTATCTTACTTCTATCAACATTTGGTATGTCTTTTAGTGAACATAAGCAATTATTTCTGTTGGGTGTTTACCTAGGTGCAGAATTTCTGGGTCAAGGGGCATTATTCATATACTCACCTTTACTAAATACTGTCAAGCAGGTTTTCAAGCTGATTGTAAAAAGTGTGTTGTTGCTTCAACTTTCTCTTTCATATTTTTACCAATCCTTAGTATTGGTAATGTTTTATATTTTATCCATTTATATGTATTTCTAGTGATACCGCATTGTGGAATTTTTGCACTTTTGTTTGTTTGTTTTTGGGGTTGTTGTTTTTTTTTCTTTTTTGCATTTTCCAGATGACTATTGATGTTGAGTAGTTTTTCTAATGTGTCTGATATCCTTATATTTGCAATTTTTACTTAACATCTTTCTGCTTTGGCAAAACCTAGATGCTAATCCATTAGTTACATCCACTAGCAAAGACCCCAAGAATAATGTCATTATTGATGGTCAATATACTATATTTGCAAAATAATTATTGCTCCATAATAAATTACCACAAACTTTGAAACTCAAATGAACATACATATATCATCTCCTGGTTTCTAAGAGCGAGGCATTTGGGACCAGATTATTTTGGTCCTCTGTTTGGGGTGCCCGTGGCTATAGTCTTGCTGTTGGCTGGGCTACATTCCATTCTTGAGCTCAGGATTGTCTTGCAAACTGAGCTGGTTGTTGGGAGAATTCAGTGCACAGCATCAGCAGCACCCAGTGACAAGAGCTTCCCCTGCAGCTTTTCTGGGTAGTTTTGTAGCAGAATTCCTTTAGCAAGACACTTTCCTAAAACAGCATTTCCTGCGACACAGAAGAATGAATTTTAGTAATATCCAGAAGGCAGATTTTCAGCAAGTCCTCCAGTGGTTATGCCTGTGACTTCTCTTTCATTCAGGTGTCAGAGCCCTGCCCTCTTCAACATCTCTGATACTTCTTTAAGGGTGCGGATCTCTCCTTTGAGTGCTCTATCTTAGCCTTGGGAGTAGTGGATGGTTCTCTTATCTGCTTTTCCTTTATTCCCTAGAAATCTCTATACTCCTTAGTAGCCAATCCTCATTACTCCAATACGCTGTTATGGATAATAATTCTTTCAATTAAACCTTCCCTGTTTAAATTATTATTTGTTTTCTATGTCTGGTTTGGACTAAGAATGTTACATTCTGAATTTGTTTTTAAAGACTGTTGTTCTGTCACTGCCAATTACTACTACATAATCTATGATAGTTGTAGTAATGTAGAGTTATGGCAAATCTACAATTTACATAATACATATTAAATGGTAATAGAACCAATTTAGACTAATAAGGAAAGTGAGAATTAGAGATGGAATATGAGAGAAAAGAGGCAATATTTTAAAATCATAAAACTAAGAGTAGAAGAGAAAGCAAGGTAATTTATAAGTGAAAATAATTGTAGAAAATAAACTTAAATCCAGAGAAGATAAGTAGAATATAACTAAATTTCTATTTTTAGCATGGTGGCTAGGATAAATTAAGCACACCAATTAGCAACCACAACCCAAACTCTCCAAATGAAGCATGTTACATACTAGGCAAATAAATATACTTTAAAAAATCCATAGCCTAAATGTAAGGAAGTTAATAGGTCCAAATAAAACAAACCAAGCAAACTTGGGACCTAGCAAGTATCAAAATCTTTTTTCACCCCAAGGGCTTCTGCCACCCCATGTAACTAGAACTGAAATGAATATACAATGTTTTGAGAGTGTGATACACATTCAGGATTTATACAAATTTAATTTCCTAATAAAATGGAGCATGTATGTAGTCAATGACCCAGCAACCTTATGCCTACATATTTACCCTAGAGAATGTTTTGCACATTTGTACCAGGAGACACTTCCAAAAGTTGTCATGGCAGAAAATTCATAAAGATCAGAAGTGAAATGCCTGAAATGTCTATCAATAGATGAATAGGTCTGTACATTGTGGTACATGAATGCAAAGAAACACTATTAAGCTGTGGAAAATGTGTTTGAGCTATATACCATTACATTAATAAACATAATTAACAGACTTTTATCTTGTTTAGGAAAAAATGACAAGCATTGGAAACAACTGTATAGTTAAAAAAAATAAAGACATGTTATTGAAGCAGAACATTTATTTTTGTCATCAGCTTAAAGTAATATTATTTGAAATCAATTTGATATAAGACTCTAGAGATGGTTATCTTAACTTAATATTTTCCTTAACTTTGGTTTAGCTTATGTGGGGATGGGGTAAAGAATAAATAAGTATATCCATGTCTTGATTGACATAATAATTACTACCAAAATATGTATTTAAAGACACTTTCCTAATTGTAGAATTTGTCATTGTGGCTTGGGCTTTTTTTTAAAAAAATATTTTATTGATTTTTCTACAGAGAGAAAGGGAGATAGAGAGTCAGAAACATTAATGAGAGAGAAACATTGATCAGCTGCCTCCTGCACGCCCCCCACTGGGGACGTGCCCACAACCCAGGTACATGCCCTTGACTGGAATCGAACCTGGGACCCTTCAGTCTCAGGTTGATGCTCTATCCACTGAGCCAAACCGGTTTCGGCTGGCTTGGGCATTTGAAGGAAGAGTAGGGAGAAAGGAATCCTATCTAATAAAAGAATAATATGCAAATTAACCATCACTCCGCTACACCCACAAGGCACACCCACCAGCCAATCAAGAGCGAGTATGCAAATTAGCCCAACCAAGATGGCTGCAGCCACAAAGCGAGCAGGAGGCTTGGGTTTCCCGGGCAATGGAGGAAGCCAAGCTTTCCGCACACCCTGGTGGGCCCAGGCCTCCACTAAAGGCTACAAGTTTCAATTATAGAGAATAAACAAATCCCAACAAAAATAGCGGCAGCCACCAGATCTGGAGAGAGCAGGAGGCTTGAGTTGCCCCTGGTGATGGAGGAAGCCAAGTTTCCACAGCCCTGGCCTGCTTTGGCCTCCACTACAAAGTTTCAATTATAGAAGATAAATAAATCCCAACAAATATGGCTGCGGCCACGGAGCAAGCAGGAGGCTTGGCTCTGCTCAAGGCTACAAAGTTTCAATTATGGAAGATAAATAAATCTCAGATAACAGGGCGACCACTTGAGTTGCTGGGGGCGTGGCTAGCCTGCAAACCACCACAGGCCCCTCACTCAGGCCACCTCATGACCTAAGGGAACCCCCACCCTGATCCCGGACACCCTTCAGGGCAAACCAGCTGGCCCCCTGTAGACAGCACCTGGGAAGGCACATGGGCATTTCTTTAATTATTATCAGCTGAATCCAAGGTGACAGGCAAAGCCACGTCTTGGATACACATCTTACCAAAAAGGCAGATGTGTTATCAGCACTGACTCTTACCTTTGCCCAGGTGTCAGGTAGTGGGACTTCAATATATAAATCCAATCAAGCACTAGGAATGCTGGGGCCTACTCAAGAATGCAAATAATCTCCTTTGTCTTGATCTTTTGGTGAAACCCCCTGGTATTTGGGATATAAACTAAACTTGCTGGATTGGCTCTGGGTCATTGTCTCTCCAGCAGAAGAGGGCAGTGGTCCCACCCGGCTCCCAGCTTTTTCCTTCTATTTTGTGTGTTGTCTCTTTCTTTCTTTTATTTCTCAATCCCCAGCTGCCCCTACTCAGGAACTTGACCCACTCTCTTTCCCTGCTGGACAAGGAAAGAGGAAAACACCTACTCCCCCACCCATGCACCAGGCCTCTATCTTACCTAATAAAAGAGTAATATGCAAATTGACCATCACTCCAACACACAAGATGGATGCCCCTATGTGGACCCAAGATGGCCACCACAAGATGGCCAGTAGGGGAGGGAAGTTGGGAGGGACCAGGACTGCAAGGGAGGGCAGTTGTGGGTGATCAGGCCAGCAGGGGAGGGCAGTTGGGAGGGACCAGGCCTGCAAGGGAAGGCAGTTAGGGGTGACCAAGCTGGCAGAGGAGGGAAGTTGGGGGCAACCGGGCCTGCAGGAAAGGGCAGTTGGGGAGGGGGGGGAGTCCCAGGCCTTCAGGGGAGAGCAGTTGGGGGAACTAGGCCTGCAGGGGAAGGCAGTGCAGTTAGGGGTGACCAGGCTGGCAGGGGAGCAGTTAGGCATCAATCAGGCTGGCAGGGGAGTGGTTAGGGGGTGATCAGGCTGGCAGGCAGAAGCGGTTAGGGACAATCAGGAAGGCAGGCAGGCGAGCAGTTGGGAGCCAGCATTCCTGGATTGTGAGAGGGATGTCCGACTGCCCGTTTAGGCCCAATCCTGGTGGGCAGTTGGACGTCCCTCAAGGGGTCCCAGATTGGAGAGGGTGCAGGCTGGGCTGAGGGTCACACACACCCCATGCACAAATTTTGTGCACCAGGCCTCTAGTAATAATAATAATACTGAAAACATGAATTTAGAACAATCTTTATTTCATTGGAGAATGCTACTCTGATTTGTAGAATTCCAAGAAAGTGGAATCATTTTCACCCTCTGAATAATTTGGAGTTGTTTAAATATCATTATGTTTTATAACAATCAAGTCTTCTTTTTAAAATAACATTTTAAAACAGTTCTTACCATTTTCCTTTAAATAATTTGATTATATTAATATGTATGTAATAAAATGTTCTATGATCAACATGGTAGGTGTGTGTGTGTGTATACCTGTGTGTGTACACATGTGAATATTTGGGAAGAAAATAAAAAAGCAAGAAAAATAATAACACTGACATAGTGACCAAAGTATTCTAAAAATAAGGCTTGTAATTAGTGATGAGTATAATGAATAAACAATATGAATAATTTGACCTTGAACTAATAAACCATGTTTTATTAAAGTAGACAAAATTAATTTTATTATCTGAGACTGTTCTTTGACAAAAGGAAAAGATATTGCAATGTCACAATAAAAATTTTATAGCCTGTCTTAAAATTTGAGCTTAGATTGTTGGGTTGATAGCCTCAAAAATATTTTCCTTTTTCCTATTTTGTAATATTTAAAATTCCTCAACATTTTTTCAAATTATCATTTTATTTGCTTGTCAAATGAACCATGTGTTAGGCACTGTTAGAAAGAGAGTCACAGAGACAGAGAATCAGAAAACAATATTCAGGAAAAGCATATTTTTCTCAAGCCCAGATTTTAGGTGGCAGGCCAGGAACTCAAGCCAAGATTTTTATTATTATAATTATTATTATTATTATTGCCTTTTAATCCTTCATCACTTTGCATAAATGGTAGAATGGCATACTTTTTTTTTTCAAGACTAATCTGGAAACAGAGTTTTCACATAGAATTTGAAGGGAAAGACTAGAAAGAAAGAGACCTTTGGAGTGCTGTTAAAGAATTCTAGATGGAGTTAACAAAGGCCTGAATTTAAATGGTAGCCCTGGAAATGAAGCCTGCTTCCAGCTTCTTAACTGTGTCCTATGTCCTTTTACACATTTTCTGTGAGAACTAGTTTGATTGAGAGTCTTTACAATCCTTTTAAAGGTCTCTCTGGTGTTTTATACAATGAGCTGAATGCTTTTGGATAATCTCTCTGATTTATCTAAGCTTAGTAAAATGTTCAATAAAAGTGGACTATTTGAATTCAGTGAAAGAGCACAGACTGCTGTTAGATTTTTAGAATGTTTTCTAATTTCTCCATATAAAAGGATAACAAATTAAACATTCAGGGAAAAGAATATGCTCTATGGATTTCATCCTGATGTAAAACACTGAAGTTTGAAGTTTGGCCAGAGAGCTTTTGTCTATTACAGTCTCCACTGTCTCAGCTCCACATTTCTTCCTGTTGCCTTGGTTTATTTACACATAGGCAAGTCAGGCTGTAGTTAGGTGACTATTTCCTTGTGGATTATAATGTTCATTTGTGCACAGTAGAGTGGGAAGGACACTGCGAGAGAACACACAAGACCTGCATTCTCAGCCAGGCCCCGCTGTTTCCTTAAGTTAAATTGCTAAGTGACTTAGGTTAAATTGTTCATCACTTTCCTCAAAATAGAGATTCCAAACTCTACAATTTATTTTCTTTTCCTTATAGATATATTTAATATCATCAAGGAAGTAAATAAACAGAAAGTAAATAAATGTTTAAGTCCTTTTTACATGATAAATCAGGGGCTAATTTGTCTTTACCATTTATTGGTTTGTTAGAAATATATAGCCTCATTGATGGATGGTATGATGTTACAACTACTGATTCAAGGCTGTTTAGAATGGAAGGCTACTATATAAATAAATAATCATATCTGTGTGGCAAATTCTATAGATCAACTCATTAAATATACTTTCCAATTTCTTTCTACAGGCTTTTCTCTTCTGTAGAGCTTGGGAAGCTAGTAGGTACATTTTTTTTTTTTTTGCCTCGCTTTGCAGCTAGTTAAGCATTTAATCTAGAATCTTTTCAGGAGACAAGGCCTCTGCAATGTGCGGTAACAGCTATACCTAGTATGTTACTTCCTCAGGGTTCACTACAGAAACAGAACCAATAGCCTATATATATATATAGACTCACACAAGTCACTGCAAGTCAACAGCAGAAGTTAGAAATCATATAAGAGTTGATATTGCACTCTGGAGCCCGAAATCTGTAGGTCAACAGGCTGCAAACTCCGGTAGAATTTCTATATCGTGGTTTTGAGTCAGAATTTCCTTTTCTTCTGGAAGCCTGTGTTTGCTCTTAAGGCCTTTAACAAATTACATGAGGTTCATCCACATAATCAAGGATAATCTGCTTTATTCATAGTCAACTGATTATAAATGTTAATCACATCTAAAAAAACTACACTGCCTTTAAAGCAACATCTAGATTAGGGTTTGATCAAACAACTGGACACCTTGGTCTAGCTAAGTTGGCATATAGGTAAGCACATGAGGAGATACGATTTTAAACAGCTTTGTTAGCATGTCTACTGTCCAAGCTGAGTGGTATAGATTTTGAACATTGGGTCCCAGGACTAGTGGGGATTTTCAATAATTTGGTTGTGTAGATATCAAATTGATTTTTCTGGTCTAATACTTTTTTTTAACTTTCTGATGAACTCAAGCTAGTTTTTAAAAAGTCAAAAGTTCATACCACCATTGTCTGCAACTAAGAACCCTAATCAACAAAGAAGCACTTTCAATTGCCATAATCTAAAGCATATAGGACCTAGAATTGATTTTCAAATCTAGATTGTGTTTGAAACAGTGAGGTGATCCAGGTGGTATTAGAGAATGAGATACTGATAGTCCACTATGGATAAAGTCACATAGTTACTTAAATTACCCCCCTATCACTTAATTTCTTCATAAAGCCAAGACTTGAGAAGACTGGATACTGTAACAAACCATTTTAAAGGAAGGAAGAATAAAAATATTGTAAGATGAGTTTGCTGTTTCTAAGTGCAGTAGGGATCTTATAGGGGGGAAATGACATAATTTAGGTATTAAGTGTCACATAGTTTCTTTTGACTGGACCAAATTAAAAAAAAAAAAAAAAGGAAAAGAAAGAAGAAAAATAAATAACCTATTTCCTAAAATTGCAACACTGATATCATGCGAAAAAGACACAGATTTTAATTTTGAGATTGCCAAATCATAATTGTTGGTTGGTTGAATTTAGAGCATTGGGAAAGTTAGAGAGTTAATTGGGAAAGATGGTGCAAAAATTTGTTGAGTGTAAGCTTTAATGGGTTCTGAAACGATAGAAGTACAATTGTTGACTAATTTGTTTATACAGAGAATTTGCCAAAGATTCTGGACTCAGTCTGCTGGAAAGAGCCCTTGAGAGAGGTTCTGTTGGTTTAATCAGATGACTATACTAGGCCTCAGAAGAGCCTTGTCTGGAATGAAATGTAAATAACAGAATCTCCTTGTAGAAGGAAACAGAAGGAATACAATAGCTTAGCGAGATCAAATTTCACATGTGCATCCCACTGATCTAACCTCAAATATAGTCCTCAGGACATCCCAAATGATTCATTTTTCCAGGGCACTTGAGTGAATACCAGTATTCTTGAAAAGTACTAGCCTGGGATGAAGGTGGGAGATGCTGCAACTGAAGTGGGTTTCTTATTTTGTAATGGAAGAGGCTAAACATCAGTATTCTGCTGCCAGACAAGATGGCATGGTTATAATGATAGGCAGCAGAGAAAGAATGGTAATTAAAATATTTTGGTCCACCTAGGTTTTTGTTGACTTCTAATTTATTATGGAGTCTTTGGTACAAAAATAAATGGTCAGGCCCCCAAGGTCCTACTGATTTTTCTAAGTGCCTCTTTCACTTAAAAATTAAATAAAATCAAAAGAAATAAAAAATAAATAAAAAATAAACTAACTTAGGTCTTGCAAAAGACGGAGACCTGAATTAAGCTGCAAAACCGTCCATTTTACCACCTACTTTATTGTGAGACCTGAGTA
Source organism: Corynorhinus townsendii (assembly GCA_026230045.1). Taxonomy (NCBI): domain Eukaryota; kingdom Metazoa; phylum Chordata; class Mammalia; order Chiroptera; family Vespertilionidae; genus Corynorhinus; species Corynorhinus townsendii. The sequence continues at coordinate 27,750,527 of JAPDVU010000004.1, forward strand.
AGTTTGGAGGTACAGACAGCACTGCTTGAGGGAATTCAAAGCCATTGAGGAAGATGTTTGAAACATCATAAGTATTTAAAATAAGATTGCTTCCTAGCGTTCCTCAAAAAACCTATGACCATTATTATGCAGTAGGAAAGGGATATAACTAGAAGATTGTTTATTATTAGGAAACGGGCATTGAGTTATTGCTAATTTCTGGGTACCAAGAAAGTAATTTTCCCCTTTTTTTCAGGGAGAGCTATTGAGAGTACGGTAATGAATGAAGTTCACTCCTGACTTAAAAGATGAAGGAATCTTGATCTATTGTTTCCCATTCAAATCACCTGCTTGTCTGCATAAGAAGCAGATTGGTGCCCAGCTGGTGTGGCCCAGTGGTTGAGTGTAGACCTGTGAACTAGGAGGTCAGGGTTCCATTCCCTGTCAGGGCACATGCCAGAGTTGCGGGCTCAATCCCCAGTGTGGGACACGCAGGAGGTAGCCGCTCGCTCAATGATTCTCTCTCATCATTGACGTTTCGATCTCTCTCTCCCTCTCCCTTCTTCTCTGAAATCAATGAAAAAATAAATAAAAAACCGATTGGTCTTTCAGGATAATGTAAGATTATTATAAATGATGCATTTAATATCATATGTGTTATGTGACTCTTGAATGAAACAAGCAGTAACATGGCACTTTGGCACTTGATATACAGCTATTGCTTTGGCCAACTTTCTATTCCAATAAGTCTAGGACACTGGAAAGAATATATTTCACGTGGCTGGTCAAATAGTAAGTCTTCAGTTTTTAAGTTTATATATGTCATTTATCTAAACTTGGGCCATAATTTCACTGGCAGATAAGTTCAGTGTCCCTTAGAAGGTCAAAATAGTCCTTTTCATTGATGACACGTGTGACTAGAATCTAGGGAGTAAGAAATAGCAAGTACCTAGATGCTTTTGTAAGAACATGCGTGCAAGAGGGTAAGAGGTAAACTCTAAGGAAATTCTGATTCTCAAATCCGTAGTAATTTTCCAAGGATATAATGGCCTGGAGGGAGCATTTTGGCATTTTGATTTCAAAGTAAACCTCTGTATAGTATTAGAAAAGTAATTCAATTAACATTTTGTAGGCAACATGTATGACATTTGGCCTATGTGTAATCTCAACCTATTTATTAATTAGGGTGTTAGTTTTTAATTGGGCCCAAACACAAAAGAAGACGTTTTAGGTTGCAGTGTAAGCAGTTTTACCACTTAGCCTTTATGACCCAACAGATTTCGTGATGGTTGACAGGTCTGTGACTGATTGTGCTGAAAGAAAGCAGTGATAGGGCCTAATAAAAGAACCATGCTGCTGGGCCCTAGATTTAAAAGCAAAGCTACACTATTTTGAGAGACACCTCTTATCTTTGTGAGATACTCTAAAGACATTTGTAAAATAACTATTAATCATATGATCTGAGCTTCCCATTATGTTCTGTTATTTAATCTACACACAAAAAAACCCCCATAATTTTAGGAAACCTTGGAAAGGGTGTATATAAGGACAAACTCAAGAAAATACAGAACATATTTGAAAGGCAGATGAACAGGTGATCACTTTTTCTATGTGGCAGTTCCTGCTGTGTTGCCATCTCTTCTTAACCTATCCTAAACAGCTTCAGGAAGTTCCCTAGTAACTGAGCATGTCTAATAACTGAGCATGATAAACTTGAAAACTAGATGTTGCTAGCTCTTTGTGATATTCTGGTACCACTTAAAAGCAGAATGTTTTCTAAATACAATTCACGCTTGGCCCTGAAGGCCAGTGCATAAAGAAATCCTTCCAGTAGGCAAAACTTTGAGGAATACAGGTGACTTTTTCCAGTTTGATTGGAACTCATGATGAGCAGGGTGTGGCTCCATTTAAATTCATGAGCTGTGGTTAGTTTTGGGCCAGATGATCAGGGATTTGGAAAGATTTATTTGAAAGATTCATGACAAGGTTTGAGAGAAATTTATGTAAATGGTCTCAAATTTGAAATATCTGTGTCCCATGTGAATGATTAGCAGATGGCAGTGTCTGCAGAGGTATCTCTCAGTAATCATCTGAAAAATTCCAGTACTCATTCCAGTTTTTATTCTATGTGGTCATGAACAAATTTCCTTGATGGCCAGGGCAAAGGATACAGACAGGCTTATGAACATGGGACTCCCCCCTGATGAGTATCCTTGGTATTACTATTCTTGGCTGCCCAACCTGTCAAGAGCAGGGGTATACACATAACTCCTGCACCACAATTTGAAGGGACCAATCAAGAATTTGGGAGGTAAATTATGTCAGATTGTTCTGTTTTAAAAAGGCAATGATTTCTCTCCATTGGAATTGATTCTTATTCTGGATATTCATTTTCCCTGTCTTTACTTGTTCTTGTCAGCAATAGTATTCAGAAACCTACTGATTTTTTTCATTCTCTCACCAGAAACAAAATAAAACAAAAGAAAATATGACTTTGACCAAGAAATGTATTTTGTAACAAAAGAAGTAAACTATTTTTTGTGCTCATGGGACTTCTTTTCTTAAACTTCAGAAAAATGTATTTTATCACCACGTAGCCAATTGCCTTATGTAAAATAAAATGTTTATTTAAAATTCATTAAGGAGCAAGATAAGAAACTATGCATTACAATGTTTTTTGCTATCCTACAGAGTGCACAATTGGTTCTTAATGAGCAAACAATGCATCATGATATTTTCCCATAACCAGAATATGGGACTGGAAACCAAGGGGTAGAGTGAGGGAGTGAGAGTGGTAATTTCACTATTGCACTTAAGTAACCCCTCCTGAAATGTTAGCTTCGTGTCTCTGTTACTTATTCAGTGCTGATTTAGAAATCTTGGAAGACAAGGAATCAATATTTCTAGCAATGGATACTTTGTTGCCATTGAACAGGAAGTTGAGAAAATAAGCCTTTTTTTTTTACACCACTGGATGAGTGGACCAATAGGCAAAAAATCTTGGCTTAGTTAATGGAAATGATGTTGCCTAAGGACAAATGAAATATGAATGGATATTTGTAGTGGGAATACATTATAAATATGAATCACAGCCTCGTGACAATTCCAAAAACTATACCTATAGTAGGTATTCATTATTTGTCTTTATTAATTATGTATAATACCTAGGTATATGCATTTTTCTAAACCTCTTTTCTTATTATTTTATATTATTTATGTGGGTAGTGGTTAAATATAATTTAGTACACAGACTAGGGGATATCAAGGTAAGATTAGGACTGAAGTGTGCACAAAAAAGTATATTACCTAACAATGGATGGTGTATATGATAAGACTATATATAGATCTATCCCTTTGATGAGATGTGAGCACATTTCATTCATCTGATCAATAGTTATAACTATTATGTAGGATCACATGGTTTTTGCTAGAGTTGTTTTGTTTTTGAATATGGGAAGAGAGGTATGTTTGGGAGTGAGTAACCAAATATTTGTTTTATGGTAAATATTGCAGATTGGCAGTGGATGTTCTATCAGAACAATTTCAGGAGGTAGTTATGTTTACCTTATGTCTGTATTGTTCCTGGTTGTGTAACCTTCTAACGCATTTCTCTGGCTATTTCAGGAACTCTGTGACTTGCCTAATTTTCTGTGGCAAATTCTATTCTGCAAGTGTGAATTCTAAAGACTGATTTATTCATTCATTGATTCATATTCTCTACAATGGGGTTGGTGAATAAATACTTTCCTTTTTACCCAGAAATGGAAAATAAGATTCAATTGGGAGGAGCAGGAAGTGAAGAGTACGGTACTCTATTTTTTAAAACAGGAAAGGTATCTCCTAAAATTGTGCTCCTCAAAATATCACTCCATCATTTCCCTCTTTTTGCACCCTCTCATTTCTGCCTGTCTAAACAAGAAGACTGAGGGCATTTATAATTATAAGAGTATCAGTGTTCTCAGTTATTGATCGGAGTCACTGCTAGCAGTATGAAGAGGGATAAAGATACTGGCTTCTTCTATGGAAAACAATTAAAGACTAGGCAGGATAGTCATTTGTAAAGGTTATGTGTACATGCATGGAGGTGAGATTGGCATCACAGGCCTTAATTATGCATGTAGTAAACCTGATAAATGCCATGATCCTATATAAACACTGGGTAGATGAATGGCAAATAAGAGAGAGGGAGTAAGAAACAGAGAAAATCAAGAGTCTGCCCTCCTCCACTTCCACACTGTCATTTGGCATGACAAGGATGCATAAGTTTCCCTGTGGAAGTCCTGGGTTAGGCTACCAGTATCCCACTCAAGAAGTTCAGGACCAGGTCTGAAGGAAGGGTGCAAGAGATCATGTTAGAAGAGGAAATCTCACCCATCGAGGAGCTGTACCATGGGGGATGATCTGCCTAAAAAAATGTATTATCAGTAAGTTAATGATAGTGGAGAAGCAACAAGAGCCAATGGAGGATTTCAATTGTAACAGTTGATTAAACAGCTTTTTGGCCTTTTCATCGCAACCTTCTGGACAGATCCAAATTACAAAGGAACTAGAAACTGAACAAGGAAAAGATGAATGAAAGAAGATCAAGCTCTGTAACCCACCTGAGTTCCCTTGAGTCAATATTTGGCTCAGAGATAGGGGCTCAGGTGGCTATTAAATCAGATATGAGTTTAAAGAATTGGACGGGACTAGATAGATTTTTTTAAATTATAGAAGTGACCAGGAAAATGTCTGAGATATTGTTAAGAGACAGGAAAGGAGCATGTGACAATTGGAAGTCAATAATTAGAGAAAAATGTATTATGTTTCTATCCTTTTCAAATTCACAGTGTTTGATGATCTACTGACATTTACCAAATGATGAAAAATAAATATCAGTGAAAGAAACAAAAAATAAATATTAGTGAAAGAACCAAAATGATTTGAGCTACAAAATAGACTAATTTGATTTTGCTGAATGGGTCCAAGGAAGTAGTCAACAAAGGGTTGACACTGGAACTAAATCCTGAAAGATGATCAGTAAATTACAATGAAGAAGAATATGGACAAGAATACCATGCAGCTGGGACCATTTTAGCATTAAGGCTAAAATTTAGTGGTTTTGATAGAACACATTCGACAAAGGAAATAACAGGAACTAAGATGGAAAGGATGAGCAGAGAGATGTTAAGTTCTTAAAATCTTTGGTTTGGGAAATATTATCATCAGATGCATATTTTTCAACTGTGGTGACAGGATGGAATTTGCCTTAGAAGGGAAGAGAGACTAAAAAAGAGCAGATCACTTAGGAGTGTTCCGTAATCAATTATGAGAACTTAAACTGAGATAAATTGAAAAAATGTGAACGAAGGCAGTTATACAAGATTTCCAGTGATAGAAGTGTTAGGACTTGAAGATAGAAATAGGTTTATCCAAGGGTGATAATGAGATTTCTAATTTGAGCTGGGTTTATGGTGAAAAATATTTTGGATGTGAACCCATAAATATTAGGATGGAAAATTATTTTCTTCTTTCCTTTTCTATCTTTTCTTTTTTTCCTGTCTCTTTTCTTCCCCATCTTCTCATGTGTATCATTCAGTCTTTCTGTTTGAATTTTATTTTCCACGATATTTCACAAGATTTGAAGTGGTTGGCAGGTGTGTTTATTCTCTTTGTGTTGTTGTAACATTTCTAATGCTAGGTTATCACCCATCCCTTTCTCTCAGTTTTGGAACTCAATGAAATGGTCCTGTGAACTATGAGCTGGATTTTACTCTACACTCACAAACAACAGCATTCTCAGATGCCTGTTGATGAAATTGTTATTGAAATATTCATTGAGCAGTAGTCAATAATCAATGGCCTTCCTAAAAGTAGGTTCCAGTAAACTTACTTCAAGTTACCCTATTAGAAATAATTTATAACAAATATCTATATTCATGGATGGTTTTAGATATAATCAAATATTTTAACTCATAAGATTCAAAGAACCAAACAACTAAAATAAAAACAGATATAATCTTAGAAATAATGATGTGGTAAAGAAAAAAAAGACTTTTGACTGTTTAGGTCTTCTGAAATCATTGACAAAAACAAAAACAAATGATTTGGCCATATTTCTTTTCTGGTCATATAAAATGTGATTTATTTTTCTAATCTTCTAGTACAAAAAGGGGGAATTTGACTTGATGTGGCCCGATGCCATGCAAAAGAGAGATGTGCCAATAATGTAACTTATTTGATAGATACATGGTATTTAAACCAGATGAAAAAAATCTGTATGTTTATTTTTCATCAAATTAAGGTTAAGAGAAACATTTATATGTAATGTAATATATTATCATGGAATGCCATCTTTTCAAGTTCAGTTGAAATAAAGAAAAATGTGTAGCCTAGATCAAAACCACAGATTCAAGAATGTTAATAATTGCTTTCATTAGGTAATATCAGGAATATGGTAACTCTAGCATGATTTTGGGAGGGGACAAAAGGTTCTGTTTATTTTGGTCTGCATAGAAATAATGCCAGTCTCCCACAAGAGAAAAGCCCAATTAAAGGGACATAAACATGCTTTATTTGTCATCACATGTGTCCCTAAGCAAGAGACTTTTTAGCCAAACCTTACCACTCATAACCACAACCAGGGCTGGACTTACTGAAAGAAATATTGGAAAGTTTCCAGGTGACTGGTTAGCTAATTGGCCCTCCTGTGGGGATGTGGGAGAATTAGAGGAAGGAAGATCCGTTTCCTGATGTTCTTGAAAACTGTTTAGAAATATGGCATGATGGGAATTTACCAACCTCTTCCTTTGGGTGTTATTATGTTTAATAGTTTGATCCAGGTTCTTATAGTGTCCAAGTGATGCCATAAAACAAATTTAGCAGCAGAAGGAATAGATAGTTTATTCTCTATATAATTTGGCACAATGCTTAAATCCATTAATATTCACAGAGTAAAAAGCAGATTGAACAAAGAAACTTTTATAAATGCAATATCTTTAAAAATGCAATACTTAGAAAACAATATTCAACAATTTACATGTATTCTGATATATAATTTAAAGAAACACTTCAGGGCTAACATGGTGCGTTAAGAATTCTACAGTGTCATTAAAAAATTAAAAGCCAAATCTTATATATTAATACTTCTTTCTCAGGCAGTTATTGTAAAGAATTAGTCAGAGGTTTTAAGAATAAAAAAAACAAATATTCTACATAATTATTTTAGGAAATAAATGTATTTTATTTAGAAAAGATCTTTCTTCTTCAAAGATTTTAGTAGTTACAGTGGGGTAAAAAAAGTGGTAGCTCTTGCCTACAAATGTTTCCTTATACTTTAAAGAATTTTATTTTCAAATAATCTGTAAGCACCTTTCATATTTTTAACTTTGATGGTTTCAGTGATTTTGTGGTTAAATGTCCCCAGTGGGTTGTATAGTTATTTGCAAAGCAGATATCCCTAGATATTTATAAACCTCAAATATTGTATAAAAATTCCTAAAAATTTAGTAGTTTTTTTCCCAACAAATGTTCACTGAGTATCTACTCAAAGCCCTGTATGGTCAATACAAAGCCAGATACTGGAGCTATAAAGGTGAAGAAAATGAATAATACCTATTTTCTGTCATGGAGACACTCATATAATTCAAGCCATGTAATATCTATTTTTACTAAATTCTAGTTCTAACAGTATACAATTATATATCAGATATTTTCATCTGGATGTCTTATGTTAATTCAAATGCAAAGACCCAAAATTAAACTACTCCTTTTTGTTTTGTCTCTGCCAACAGTAACTACCCTTCCTTCTTTAAAAAGTCCATGTTTTTATTTATTTAAAAATATATTTTTTTATTAAATTTAGAGAGGAAGAAAGAGGAAGAGAGAGATCGAAACATCAATAATGAGAGAGAATCATTGGTTGGTTGCCTTGTGCATGCCCCACACTGGGGATCAGCACACAACCCAGGCATATACCCAGACCAGGAATGGAACGAGACCTCCTGGTTGACACTCAACTACTGAGCCATGTTGGCTGAGCAAATTCCATATTTTTAAAGAAAAATCTCAAACTGAAAATTTGAAAACTCCACATTCTTTTTATTTCTTCTCCTTTATTCTCTCTTGTCCTTTGATTTCTTTCCCTATCCTTTTGAGTTTACCTAGTTTAAAAAAAATTCTTACATTTCTCTTTTAAAACTATTTATTTGCAATTCCTACATTATCATTCCAGTGGTTCCAGAAGTAGCTTGGGATGTAGAATTTGATTCCAATCTCTGTTCAGCCACTTGCTAAATATGTGTCTTTAAGAAAGTTTTGTAAAATCTCTGTGAATCCAGGTTCCCTCAGAAGATTGTTTCAAGTATTAAGAAGGCAATGTATGTAATGCACTCAGCAAAGTATCCACCAGTGGGAGGCGTGCAATGGATACTGGCTTTATTCTTCTAGTTTGTGCCCTATCACTTGTGTGGACTTCTGCCAAACTCTCTGAACCTTTCATCCTAATTGCAGTCTCTCCTTACACTTCAATTTGCAGACTAGCAATTTAACCTTCTTCTTGCTTGATTTTTTTTTTTTATCATGCCACTTGACCGCTCAGAATGGTGTCCTGATTCCCCATTTCAATTAGGATAAAGGCTCTTTCAAATCTGAACTTTTTCTCTCATTGATTATTTAACAATTAAAAAAAAACTTTTGGTTACAGTTTGCATTCAATATTATATTATTTTCTGTGTCCTAATAGTGACTCCTCTGGCAAGGCCCCATTCCCTGAGTGTGGGACATATTTCTGTGCCTTCTTGACTTCGCATACTCTGCTTCTTAAAAATGTGAGGGATTCAGCTAAAGCATAGAATGTGTGTGTTGCGCATTTCTGTGATGAAATTAATAATTTAACAAATCTTGAAAAGAATTTTTTGTCCCGAATGAATCACTCTTGCAGGAAATAGAATAGGAAGGAAAAAGTGAAAACTTGCCTCATTTAGATGAGGCCAACATTATCTGATACCATTCTCAGACAAGATCATGAAGATATTCTCTATGCTTTTCCTATGTTTTCTTTTAACAGTTTTTGAATTTTATATTTTACATGTTGTCAGTGACCCTATAAGTTCACTTATATATGTTGTGATATAGCATAATGTAGGTTTTTTTTTTTTTGGGGGGGGGGGTGTGTGTAGATGTCCAGCTGTTCAAACACCATTTGGGAAAAAGACTGTCATTTGAATGATTTGTGCCTTTGTAGAATATCTATTTTATTCTACCCATCTAGATGTGTTTATTCTTTATCAACTTTTACCAATATTACATGGCCTTGAGTACTATATCTTTATAGTATGTCTTAAAATAGGGCATTGTGTGCCCTCCAAATTTTTCCCCCAATGTTTCTTTTGTCTATTCAAGTTCCTTTATCTTTTCCCCCCAAAATGCACACTGGCTTTTTTCCTCTTATCGCTTTAACAGCTGATAGCCTAATTTTGAAAATGAAATGTATTTTACAAACACTGCCTTTATAATTATTCAAAGTGTGTGTATACATTTTTGGGGACACCCTATACAATATTTAAAATATGCTTATCTTTATCTCCAAAAGCATTCTGCTCAGATTTTGATTAGATTGAGCAAAATCTGTAGATAAATCTTGGGAGAATGGACATCTTAATCATATTAGGTTTGCCAATCCACCAATTGTACAGGTCTATTCATTTATTTACATATTTTCTTATTTCTTTCATCTGTGTTTTATAGTTTTCAGTGTGTGCATCCTGAACATACCATTTTTTAAAGAATTACATAAGAATTTCAGTTTTTGAAGGTATTGCAAATTATATACTATTTAAAAAATTTAGTTCCCAGTTTTTTTAATGTTAGTATATGGAAATATGGCTTACTTTTACATTTTGATCTTATATCCTGGGACAAGGCTAAGCAGATTTTTAGGAGCTGTTAGGGCATTTTCTATGAAGACAGATATGTCACCTGAGAATAGAAACAGTCTCATTGCTTTATTCCCAAAGTGAATATCTTTCATTTCTTTTCTTTATTGCACTGGCTGTGACTTTCAGAACATTGTTGAATAGTTGTGAAAAGAATGACCATCTATGCAGAGTTTCTAATCTTTTGTCTATTCAGCTTTCACTGCAAAACCTGATGTGCAATAGTCCATGTAAGATGTAATAGAAGCTCCAACTTGTGCATGTGGATAATGCTGGATTTCATCTCCATTTGTAATTTTAAAATAAATATTTGTCATATGCTTGTAGTCCAATAATAACACAGAAAACTCAAGTTACTCCAGTAATGTTATCCTATTCTATTTTTTTGTTCCAAGTTTCAAAATTTATTGCTCTTACTTGACTCATTTAAATTAATTGTGATTACTTCACAATCAAATGAAGGTAAGGTCCTAACAATGGAGTACCCAAAGCTTAACCTTGGATTTTATAAATATATTTTTTATTGGTTTCAGAGAGGAAGGGAGAGGGAGAGAGATAGAAACATCAATGATGAGAGAGAATCATTGATTGGCTGCCTCCTGCACATTCCGCGTTGGGGATAGAGCCTGCAACCCAGGCATGTGCCCCTGACCAGAACCTAACCTGGGACCCTTCAGTCCACAGGCCATCTCTATCCATTGACCAAACCAGCCAGGGCACCTTGGATTCTTAATTGAGGATATAGCCACCTCATTGGAATAAAATCTGAATTCTCAAATTTTATTTTGGTGACTCATACTGAGTGACAATAAGGTTGACCAAAATAATTAGAATATCTTTATGATAGTGATGTAGTTTTAAACTTTTGAAAAATGTTCTCATCTGGATTTATTCATTACGAAAATATATTTATAATGGGTTCTTGGGACAGGCAATATTTATGTGAGGGAATGTCCTTTATTTCCAGTATCTCTCAAGGAATCACAGCTCTGTCCACACCCTAGCTCTTTTCTCTCACACTGGCTAGATTTTTTGTCATGTAGCTCTCATAGATGATGTAGACAATGAATGAGTTTCTGGTTTTGTTTCCCACACTTCCTCACTTCCTTAAGTTAAAGAAGTTTGCTAATATCTATTCATAAATAGATATCTGCTATTATTTTTTGTGGCTAGGAGAAGGTGGTAATAGATACTTACAAGTCACCTGCCCAACAAGGCTTTGACAACCTCCTGTAACTTATTTCCTTTAGCTTGCCAGAAGCCCCTCTTTCCTACTCCCCCATCGTTTACATTCCACTTCAGTACCACGCTGTTCAATACTCAGCTGCAAGGCTGTTTGAAACAACCACCTGCTCCCAATGGCTCATACACCAAATGTTGCAAAGGGCATTTTGTCACTGTGTTGTTGTTGCTTTAATTGCCTTTGAGGGAGATGTATTTGCAGCACCTCAAGAAATCTATAAAAAAGTTTAGCAAAGAACAGAGGTAGCACAAACTGTTTATTCTGTCATTGTTCTCATACAGGCCACCAAATACTGACTAATAAATATTAAAAGCAGACAACTTCTCCGGGAGAAACCAAGATGGTGGCATAGGTAAACATCTAAACTGCTGCCTCGTACAACAATTTCAAAACTACAACTAAAAGACAAAATGGACACCATCTAGAACCACAGGAAAGCTGGCTGAGTGGAAGTTCTACAACTAGAAGGAAAGAGAAAAGAGCATTGAGACGTGCACAAGCGCTGAAAAGCTGAGGTATGGAGGCGCGCAAATTGGGCTGGTGGTGTGTGTCTGGGTGCGTTGCTTCTTTCAACCCAAAGGGAGACAAGCTCCTGATTACTCTGAACTCCAGTTTCTGGGGAGACGCTGGGGACCCAAACTCCTAAGGGGAGAAGCTGGACTGTCTGCCATAGGGTCGGAAAGTGAGGGTGACTTTCTTGCAGAGGTGTACCCAGCAATCATTGTTTACAGCGCTGGGGCGCGGGATATGGGGACTTGGAAACAGGGAAATGCATAGACGGCTGACTGGCAGCCATTGCTGTTTGCCACACCCTAGCCTAGAGACTCCCTGAGACTCAGCCCCATGCAATCTACAAACCCACCCAAGCTCCCCGAAGTGGCTTTTGCATATAAATGGCCTGCCCTATCTCAGTTTAAGTAAACAAACTGCAGCTCTGGTCAGACAGCTCCAAAACCTCCAAACCCCAAGCAGAGAGGAGAAAACTGTAGTTCTCACTGTACCTCCTGATGGATGGCCTCAGACAGTAGCTGACCAGCACCCCATTAGAGATCCAGAAGCTAGTGTATCTATTGGTCAGTGTGAGACGACACCAGATTTCAACTACTCACATCCATAAGTAGTTGGATTCAAGAGGCAGACTCAGTGAGCACCAAGGCCCCACTGAAGTAAGTACTGTCCCCTAAGCATGTCTCCAGCGCAGCAGTTCTTCCATTATAGACACAGTGGGTCCTCACAGCCAATTGGCCTGGAGGTCAATTCCTCCCAGTGACACCAACAACAATCAAGACTTAACTACAACAAGGCTGTACACACAGTCCACAAAGGGGTGCACCAATAGTGTCCACCTCAGGTAACTGGGAGGCCGACCCAGTGGCCCACATAGGAAACCTAGAACACAAAGCTACCCTACCAACTCAGGGAAGCAGCAAAAATGCAGAGACAAAGAAACAGATCACAAATGAAAGAAATGGAGGAAAACAAACAACTAGATATACAGTTCAAAACCACAGTTATAAGGTTTTTCAAGAATTTCCTAGAAAAGGCCAATAAATTTAATGAGACCCTCAAGGATATGAAAAAGAACCAACTAGAAATTAAACATACACTGACTGAAATAAAAAATATTATACAGAGACCCAACAATAGACTAGAGGAACGCAAGAATCAAGTCAAAGATTTGAAATACAAAGAAACAAAAACACTCAACCGGAAAAGCAAAAAGAAAAAAGAATCCAAAAATTTGAAGATAGTGTAAGGAGCCTCTGGGACAACTTCAGGTGTACCAACATCAGAATTATGGGGGTGCCAGAAGAAGAGAGAGAGCAAGATACTGAAAACCTATTTGAAGAAATAATGACTGAAAACTTCTCCCACCTGGTGAAAGAAATAGACTTATAAGTGCAGGAAGCACACAGAACCCCAAACAAAAGGAATCCAAAGAGGATCACACCAAGAAACATCATACTTAAAATGCCAAGGGCAAAAGACAAAGAGTGAATATTAAAAGCAGCAAGAGAAAAACAGTTAATTACCTACGAGGGAGCACCCATACGATTGTCAAGCTGCTTTCTCAACAGAAACTATGCAGGCCAGATGGGAGTGGGAAGAAATATTCAGAGTGATGAATAGCAAGAACCTACAACCAAGATTACTCTACCCAGCAAAGTTATCATTCAGAATTGAAGGTCAGATAAAGAGCTTCACAGACAAGAAAAAGCTAAAGAGTTCATCACCACCAAACCAGTATTATATGAAATGCTGAAAGGTATTTTTTAAGAAGAGGAAGAAGAAAAAAGTAAAGATAAAAATTATGAACAACAAATACATATCTATCAACAAGTGAATCTAAAAATCAAGTGAATTAAAAACCTGAGGAACAGAATAAACTGGTGAATATAATAGAATCAGGGGCATAGAATGGGAGTGGATTGATAATTCTCAGGGGGGAAGGAATGTGGGAGGTGCATGAAGAGACTGAACAAAAAGCGTACACCTATGGATGAGGACAGTGGGAGGGAGGAAAGGGCAGAGAGTGGGGTGGGAACTATGGGGGGAAAAAAGAGAAAGAGAGTGGGTTGGGAACTATGGGGGGAAAAAAGAGAAACAATGTAATAATCTGAACAATAAATTTATTAAATTAAAAAATATATCAAAAGCAAACCTAAAATTCTTCAGTAAATAAATGGATTATTAAACATTATTTTAATCAGTAGAAGAAAATCATTTACTGATTACATTTAATATTTATACATACATTATGGGGATTAAATTGAGCAATATCTTTATTAAAATTACTTCATTACATACATTTTCTGAAAAAAATACTTGAAGCTAATGTTGCTTAATTTCAAGTTGCTTTATTTATATTTTATTTATATATTTTTTAAGTTCTTGAGGAAATTTCCTATGTTTGCCTATGGTCTATTGCTTAAAAGGTCTCCATTTGCTAGGAGAATTTATTAGTTATGAATTGATTCAGCATAATCTGATAAGCAAATCCAATTCAGTTTCTTGCTCTGGTTCTACTTTTTGTTGCCCTCCTTTGTGAAAGCCTATCTAAAAACCAGTTCTGATCTCTTTATCCACATGTGGCCTACCTCTATGCTCTGATCATCTTCATTAAAAGATCAATAGGACATGGCCCCAGGATAGCCAAGTGTACTATTTCATTAACATCGTTTAAAGATGAGAGGCTAGAAATAATATTGCCTCGTTAATAGGTTTATTGGGAAAACTACTTAGTTAATACTTGCTATTTAAATAGCCCAATTTTTCCAAAGAAATGTACACATCATAAAAGAAGTGCAAACATTTTTTTTCCAAACCATTAGCTGATGCTGTGTTTTAAAAGCTAAGGTATTCAATCTGAAAGTTATCTACCATAATTTTTCTTTAATGAATAATTCATCATTTAATCCATTGATATTAACCTTTTCATTTTAAATATAGTCTAATGTCAAATATGTGTTTTTAAAAACCCTGAGTGTTAGAACCTTTGAACAGAAATTCTGCTTCTAAATATATATTCTAACAAAATCATAATATGTATGTGCAAAGGTCTAATGACAAAAATATAGAGCAAAAATAAATTTAGAAGAGGGAGAAATAAACAAATGAAATGTTCAACAATAGGGAAGGGCTAAATAAATTCCATTACATTCAGAAGTGTAATTACCCTGATATTTTCTTACAGAAAAACTCAAAACTCACTTAATATATTCAATAAAAGTCCTTATAAAATCTTGTCCTACTTACAGTTATGCTGAGTGATAATATATATGGCTTCCATTTGTAACTACACTACCAAAAAACAGCAAGGGTAGTGATAATTCAATATTGGAGACATGTTAAGATTTTGTGAGCGATGGACATCCTTGGGTTTATTACTCTGTCCTTTCTCCTTTTGTGCAGGCTTAAAGCAAATTTACATAATAAAAAGTTAAACTTAAGTAAGCCTTAATTTCTGTTTAGGAAGAATTAGAGGTGAGTTTGCAGATGAATGGATTAATTTTAGGGAAAGAAAATTAATGTTGCTTTAGCTTGGAGCATATATATGCATACATACACATAAACACATGTGTTTAGGCATAAGTATATATGTGTGTTTACCTGGAATATGATGGGACCATTCATAAACTCTGTATTCTTTTATGATTTTCTATATATTTAAAAAATTTTGCAGTCAACATTTGTTAAATTTATAATCATAAAAAATAGTTGTTATGAAGACATATAAGACCTAGTAACGAACTATTTCTCCATTACATAGGGATTTTAAGTACGAAAATCTTAAATTTACCTATTACCCAAATAGTCAGAGATCACTGAATTTAGCTATAATAAAGATTTTAATAAATAAACCTTTCAGGAATTCATGAATGTATTGCATTGATTGTGGAATCAATAGGTCATTTCTAATGAATCTGGCATATTTAATGAATACAGGTTTGATCCACATATTACATCCAAAGCAACGAGACATTTATATTCTAGCAGGCAGGATCATTTAAACCCTGATTAGTTAACCGACTGTATTCATGAGAACAGTGTATTGATTTCAATGACTTTATTGATTTGAAGTCTGTTGAACCTAAGCACCTTACAAATTTATGGGCTGGCTTCATTGACTGTGTTTTGAAATAATATATAGTTGTTTTTAGAAAGTGCTATAAAACGTTTCTGGCATCTGACCTTCCTTATACAAGATCATTAACCTGTAATTTTTTATTATTTTCCAAGGTCTTTTATAGAGTAATAGTAAAATCATTAATTTTAACTTCTGTTATGTATGAAAGGAAAAACCAAAAGCCAGCTACTATTGAAAAAATCATACATATTTTTTAAATGTTCATAAAATTTAGTTTATTTAATATTTAACTTTCCAGATGAATGATTTGACTGAAAAAACGTAAGTCAAACTAGTCTTCCACACTGTTATCTGAGTCTATTGGCTTACTTGGCAAAAACCAATAAAATGTTAGAATAACATGGATCCAATTAATGTTTTTCTTTGAATTCACAGCATTTCCTAATGGTGTCTTACAGAATTATTTAAACTCTCTCAAATCTAATTTGCTGAGTTTTCTATAAAGTTTAGATTCTGAACCTTTTGATACTGAGAATTCAATTTAATATGTTACATAGTTCAACAGAACAGAAACTAATTCTGCTTTTATTATATACTGTATTGTAAATCACATAAAATCTTTAAAGAATTGGAAAAATGTTTCTCTCCCGAGTCACATTATTACCATAGATGTCTAGAGTGAGTAATGAGATTATTTAAATTCCCTGTTGGGTTTCATTTAATCTTTCTGCCAAAGGTGTATAAATAAAGTTGAAATCTGTTTTCAGTGACCTTGGGTCTAGATATGTCTGTTCAATTTACCCTATGATTTCTACCAAAATTCTATATCTATTTTCATTCATGACATAATACATTGGCTATACGGCAATATATTTTTTCTCATTCAAATAAACTTTCTCTCATTTCATGTCTTTAATATCTTCTGGTAAAATTAACTATTCTTATCCAGACAGTTAATACAAGTGTTAATTTGGAGAGTGCTGTGGTTTGTTGATAGATGTTCCTTCTTAGATTGATATTGATCCATGAATCAATTCAGTCATGAAATAAAGACAGAGCAAACAAACAAACAAATGTCTATTGACAGTCCAACATATGCCAGAATTTTGCTTAATGATTATCTTCGTAGCTGAGGACTTCAATGATGGATTTTACTACCTTGTTTAGAATTATTTAATTGCCAGTTACTAGCTATTTGACTTTGATCAATGATTTAACTTTTTGATGCTTTGTTCTCCCAGCTGTAAAATTATAACTACTTGTTACAAGTAATCACATTTAGGATTATTTTTTCAATTAATAAAGTTAGGTATCTGAAACAATGGGATAGTGTTAATCATAGAAAACCTCGGTAAACACTGGCTATTACTATATCATACTTATTAAAATTTACAGTGTTATTATAATATTTAAATATATCTGATTTAATTATTTTTTTAAATTATTTTTATGAAGTATGCATGGTCAAAAGATAATTCAAGAGAGTATGCAATGAGCTCTGGCCAGGTGGCTCAGTTGATTGGAGCATCATCCTATACACCAAAAGGCCATGGGTTTGATTCCAGACCAGGGTACATACCCAGGTTGCCCATTAGGTCCTTGGTTGGGGTGCATTCAGGAGGCAATCAATTGATGTTTATTTTCTCACATCAATGGTCTGTCTCTCTCACTCCCTTCCTCTCTCTAAAAATCAATGAAAACGTATCCTCCTGTGAGGATTAAAAAAAAAAATTTATGGGTATACAATGAAAAGAGACTTGCTCTCATCTCTGCCTGTAGTTCTAGTCTTCAGAGATAAGGGCCATCTACATTTTCTTAGGAATAGTCTCAGATATAATCTATGCGTGTGTGTATATACTCATTTCTTTCTAACACAAATTAGAGCATGTTAATAGAGACTGATCTATACCTACTCTTTATTTCACTTAATATATCTTGACAGTTTTATATTTCACAAGTGTAGGGGGACCTCATTCTTTTTATAACAGTATTGTGTAAATTTAAGTGGCCTCCTTATTCATAGGTTCTTAAATTGCTTCTTTCCATTTTTTATCATAATCAATGCTGTTGTAATATGTGTACATGTATTTGAATACATGGGTAATTATGTCTGTTGGTTGGACAAATTCATGCAATTATACTTTCTAGTTCACTGGAGGATGTCTTTAAATGTTTTATAGGTATTGTTAACCTACCATCCATACTAGTTGTGCCAATATAAATTTTCAACAATGGTATGTAATTATGTATGTTTTACCACATAATCACTGACACAGACATTTAATGCCTATATCTACACATACTACTATTTGGTGTCCTACTGCAGCTTGGGAATTAACTTACCATATTTTTTTGTTATTTTTCCCTCAGTTTTTCACTTATCTATTAAAATTTACCATAATATTTGGCTGCTTAAAGGGTTTTAAATTTTATGTAGACCAACATATCTTTGTATGACTGCCTTTCATGACTGCCAAATTTTGATAATTGTTCATGCTTTTCTAGTATTTTATTTTATTTCATTTTATAGTAAATATTTTATTCATTAGAAACTTATTTTGGTATAAATTATAGGTTAAGAACAAGGGTTTTATTTTCCAAATAAAAAGCTTAGTGGGCCAAAAAATTTATTGCATGAGCCATATTTCCCCAATGATTTGAAATGCCATTTTTGTTTTTTAAATATTTTAATATATATGCTTTTCTCTAATCTGTTCAAGTGATCTGTTCATTCTTGAGCCAGTTCCATGGTTTTAGAATTGCTATATTATAATGTATAGTTGAGTTAGTCCTCATTCATTATTTATCATTTTTCAAAATTTTTTTATTCTCACATAATCTTTAGTGTTAACTTCTCTTATCTTTCCACACTGGAGATCAAGCCAGCATATACCCTGAGCAGAAATCAAATCATGACCTCCTAGTTCATAGGTCAATGCTCAACCACTGAGCCACGCCAGATGGGTGGAATTATCTTATTCTTACAATTATTCTTACAAAATAATTTAAATTCATAGACCAGGTATCCTTTGGGATCAAATTTAAAAGTTGGAATTTTTACCAATACTATCTTTTAGTTTTACCCCATAATATTAAAAATGTTTGTATTCAAGTTTCTCTTCTTTCTCTGAAATATAAACAATAGTAATTATTTTAGCTTTGCACAGTTTTGAAATGTCATCCTTTTGATAAGTGTTCTAAGATTACAAATATTTGTTTGACTAAGTATCTTAAAGATCCATGTCTCATCTTCTCATTTGTTCAATTTTTATGAGGCAGAACAAAGCTAATGTTGACTAGGAAAGGAGAGGATAGAAGCTGGACACTTCAGGTATTAGAGTAAGACAGCTTCTGGATAGATGTCTGGTTTTGATTAGGGAGATGATTGCTTCTACTGGCATAACCTTCCTTATACAAATCCTGGCTAAGATATATTACTGTAATCTTTTAATCATCTCCCAAATGACATTCTGTCTTCTACTTCAACCTTTGTATTTCTCAGGGCAATGGTACTGAGGTATAATACTACATGGTTGATAAAGCAGAAACCAAAAATAATTTGAAGGGGTCTGTGTTGGTTTCTGAGACCCACAACTTCAATTCTAGGTCTAGTTTGTCTCCATCACTCCTTTTACTATGTATAACATTGCTACTGCATGATGTAACCTCCTACCATGTGACTTGTAACTACAACAATAAGCAAACATCCGTGTGGAGCTTGGACAAATATTTGCTACTTTTCTAAATATAATATTTCACCAAATACTCTTAATAAAGTTAATATGACCTCTTAGGATAACCAAAAATGTAGCATAGGAATTATATGAGTATAGGAAAGATATGTGCACAGGGATGCATGATAACCATCCACAAGCCTATACAAATTTTTTGAGGTGGCAAGAAAAACAAACCTTTGTACACTATAGATAGCTAATCAAAGTAATAGGTTCAAGTGCCAAAAGCAATGCTGAGGTTAAACAGTAGGAGGGAAAATTGTGGATTTTTTCAAACATTAAACAAATGATTTTAGAAATATCTAGACCTACTACTTTTAATTCAGTTTGAAGAACACAATCTCTCTCCTCCTTACTTCTAGCTTAGAAACATGCTAGCTATGAGTTATCTTTAGGCAATTCAAAAGAGGAAAACCTTCTTGATTTTCACTAGAACCCATGTTCTTATACCAATGTCAGAATAACATAGCAGCCACTTTCTCAAATCATGCAAATCCCAGGAGATGTTATTATAATTGGTGATTTTAGTTAACTCAGCTACTCTTGGGTTAGAGAACTTCCTTCTCTTCCTGTGTCCACACATATCTATCTGTCTATATATATAAAAGACTAAGCAACTAAAAGACCAGTCGACTGGTCGCTATGATGCGCACTGACCACCAGGGGACAGATGCTCTATAAGACCCTTTCCTGTAAGGAGACAGCACTCATGAGTCACATATTATGTTTCCTTTTATGTAGAAGATCTACAACTCTGTGCACCCCTGGCTTCTTCCAGGAAAATAAGACTGACTATTGATGAGTTGGGGAGGTAAACAGTACATGAGTAGATCAATCGTTTTTCCCTACCTTCAGCTCAAGAACAGTTTCTGCACTGCTTCTCCATGTCATACTTTAGTAAGGTTTATAAACAAAGGGAGTTAGGGAGGAACTTTAGAGCTTTGCTTATGACTCAGAGTATTGTGGGGACAATGTCTATCAAATCATGCCATTTGGTATTAGAAAGTCCATTGCTGTGACATATACCTTGCCGGAAACCAATTCCAGCATGTCAGCAGGGCTGAATATCTGGGATGGCTAAAAAGCATCTCCCCCAAACCTGAATAGGATAATCATTTGCTACCAGACAGCTCAGAGCATCTTAATCTGCATGTTATTGCCTCCTTTTGGCCAAACACCTGAACAGCTGTACGCTATTCCCCAACCTGACAATGCTTCTGTAAACCCTACCCTTTGAAGTGTATTATCTCCACTTTGCCTTAGGACAAATTGTGTTAATAAAAAGCACAGGTTCTGAGTGAAGAAGTAGTCTTTAGCTCCTTTAGCTGAAGCTCCTCTTACCCCCAATGCCTTTCAAAACTATCTTTCGTCCTTGGACTCCTTATTGAATCTATGCATCAGCTCCTTTCTCCAGATTGCTAAACCCTTTGTAATGCTGGGACAAGAACCCTGACAATACCTTTGTTAGATTCTGCAATCTAGCCTTCATTGGTAATCAATAGGATATTTTGCTCTTAACTACTTTAGTTATTTCTCACATTTAACAAATTATTTACAACTCACTCTGAGGGGAAAAGGTACTATTTATTGGGCCCTGCATTTCTTAGAATGAAAGTAAATTTGGGGGATTCTGAACAAATTATTTGTAAGCCTCCACCAAACACAGCATCATTCCAGGTACATTTTACCCAACTATTGTTATCAATTTTTGAAGATACAAAGGGTATCGTTATCTTGATTTAATTTGATGCTTTTCAAAAGTAATTTTGAAGATCATTGGTGTCCAAATATATGTGAAGTGATCCCTGGGTATTACAATGTACATACCCTACACACACTACTGAATTTAATAATTGGGAATAAAGAATAGGGAAATAGTGAAAA
Organism: Corynorhinus townsendii; assembly: GCA_026230045.1. Taxonomy (NCBI): domain Eukaryota; kingdom Metazoa; phylum Chordata; class Mammalia; order Chiroptera; family Vespertilionidae; genus Corynorhinus; species Corynorhinus townsendii. The sequence goes on from JAPDVU010000004.1 coordinate 27,771,869, forward strand.
CTTCTTAAATAATTATGTGCTCGAATTTGTGTGTGAGATAGGGACAAATATGTAATATCTAATTACTTTTCTCTGGTGCTCATTCCTGAAAGACTGTGTTTAGAATCTGGATACTGAGCGTGGACTATTGAGCTAGCCCTCCTATACATACTGTTCTTGCCACATACTGGATGTTTGTTAATGTAATGCTAACCTTTTGGGAAATTACAGTGTGTATATTCCTTGATGCTTTTTAAAGTAGTGATTCTCAACTTCTTTTCAGCAGAGTGAAGAATCTTTGCTCCAGGAAACAAAACAAATAAAACTCCAAAGGCATACACATAGACACAAAAATCAAATTTACATACAATTTCAAGGAATGTATAAACATTGAGAAATTCATGTACTGGAGGTTAAAATTAGGCGCCTATAGTAAATTCAATAATGTGGATCTTGTATTAGGAAATATTTGGCTTAATTGTGCCATTGAGGCCATAAATTCTTCAAGTTACACTTTGAGTCTAACAAAAGATTGACTTCTTTGATATTTTCTCCTTTGTCTTCCCATATTCAACCCTCTAAAATAATTACAACTTGCCTTCTGGTTCAATTCTGTAGAAAACATCCTCTTTGCATGGACAACGGAGATGTAGAGGAGATATGCTTTAATGGTGTGTGGGTGCACGTCTCATGTTGAAATGTAGGGTAGACAAAAGAATATGTTTGCTATATAGGAGAATATTCTAAAAATGTGATATGATTATCTCACTTGAAAAAGGAGATAGAAGAGTCATAACTAATGTTTATATTCAGTGAGGTCAGTGCTTGTTGAATTTTATAAATAATCGGAATTTCGTAGAACTTACTGAGTTTTGGCTATAAAAATTTTTTAACTTCTATGTATTCGTTACATTTGTCTCTCAGCATTACATGAAACCACTGATTTTCTCAGCAGATCTAAAGAGGAACAAAGCCCCTTTTTTTAGTTATAATAGCTGTAGTCCTTTGACATAAGTGGTGCCTTAGCCACTATGTAACAACTGCAGAAAAGTTGGGTCTTCAAAGCAGTCATATTTCAAGAGGGGTCATTAACATCTCCCTGCACCTGGATGTATTCACATCATTGTCTATTCTTGATAACTTTTCTGCATTAACCAGAGGATACTGAGCTTATAGAACTAGTTTTAAAAATTAACTTACCACTTTGACTGGCATAGTATTACATATCTATAACAATGGCTTAAAAAAACAAACAAACCTGACAATACAAGACCTGAGAAGGTATAGAACAGCTGGGACTTTAAGATATTGATGGAATTATAAAACAGTACAGCTACTTTGGAACACAGTTTGTTGATTTCTTATAAAGTTATACATACTCTGACCATTTGAGCCAGGATTCCTATTAACCAACTAAAAATAGAAACCTACAAAAATGAATGAGTGTGTAAATAAATACAGAAAAATTATATTAAAATATTCACACAAATATTTATATTATATTTATTTCCAAAAACTGGAAGCAATAAAAATGCTCCAGAATTTAAGAATAGATCAATAAACTGTAGGTAGTACATCGATACATTGGAATGTTACTCAGCAGTAAAAATAAGGGACTACTGATGCACCCAACAATATGGATCAATTTCAAGTGTACTATGCTAAGTGGAAGAAGCCAGACTCAAGTGGTTATATATATGAATTAGTCCATTTTTATAATATTGCAAAAGCAAAATTACAGGGAGAGAAAAATCAGGGATTGCCAGTGCTAAGGCTTAGGGGAGGAGGGATAATGAGAAAGATGCAGAATGGGATGTTTTGGAGTGATGGGACTATTTGATATTTTGACTTGTCAAAATGTGCAAAACTATACATTAAAAAGGGTGACTTTTAGTGTATGTAAATGAATAAAGACCAATGAACTGTATCCCTATTACATGACTGAAGTAAAGACTTGAGCCCTTGCCAGTTTTGCTCAGTGGCTAGAGCATTGGCCTGGGAACCGAAGTGTCCTGGGTTTGATTCTGATCAAGGGCATATACCTCAGTTGCAGGCTCCTCCTGGCTTGGGCCCTGGTTGAGTTTCCTGCTGTAGGCAACCAATTGATGTAACCAATCAATGTGTTTCTCTCACATTGATATTTCTCTCTGTCCCTCCCTCTTCCATTCTCTCTAAAAATCAATGGAAAAATATCCTCAGGTGAGGATTAAAAAAAAGACTTGACCCTCCCTTTGCACCTTAATGGGAAAAAGGAGGAGAGAGAGAGAACCATTTTTCAAAGCTTTCTTGTTTTCTGGTCATAAAGATAATGTTTCTTCTGATAGCTTGACACACATAAATTATAATGTAGTTTTCAAAAAATAACTCCTGAAGAGCATTAATGCTAAGAATATAATTTTGAAATTTTACAGTACCTGCATTTTCATTAATTGCTTGCTATTGTAAATTTAACATGTTATAAAATTCATTTGCAAACATGTTTAATCAGACTTCTCAAGCAGTAAAGAGCAGAGTTCAAAGGTCAATATCAAATTAGCTGTAAACCTAGAAGAATCATACAATAATTTTCCTCTTGGTTTTTGAAGCAATAATAATAATTTGCTTCTCCAAATTTTATGTAGTGGTTGAAGAGCAGATATTTCATTAATTTTATAGCTTAAGAACCTAGATATCCTGGATTTTACATAACTAGCTATAGACATAACTAGACTAAAAAAGTATGAAAATAGTAAAATATGTAAAAAATCCAGGTGTTCTCTGACCAAATTCCATGTTTTACCCTCTGTAAAAATACGCAGCTTCTCTTTGTTATATATTAACCTAAAAAAAAACAACCCACAAGATGCAATGTACCTGGTTTAAATTTTAAGGTTTTTTTCTTTAAATAACTATTATTTGTTCTTCCATCCTCTCCTATTAGTCAGGCAGTTACAGTACCTAAATATTTACTCAGTAATTAACATTGATTATATTACTTATACACAGATATATTTCTTTGCATTTATTATCTTTTGCCTTCAACTATCAACATGACTTATTTTGTAAGAATTCTAATCTTTTATTCATATCCCATTCCCATTTCTATCAACAACTATTGCATATTTTTGCTACTCATGTAAAAGCTTCTAAAATTACTTCTATTCTTTGACCACTTGAATTTGCCTTTGATTTCTTAATAAAATGAACTGTCAAACTGAACCTCTTTAAAGTCATAGCCATTCCCTATTTATAATTTTTCTGTTTATACTGCTCTTTTCCTCCTGGTCAGTAGAGGAGTGTTTATTTTCCTGTTCAAGATGAATCATTCCAATGAATTTCTTTTTCCAAAATGTATTTATCTTTATGGTTGAAAGTATTACAGATGTCCCCCTACCCCCACTTGGACCCTCTTCACCTCACTCCTGCACCCTTTTTCCAGGCCTTCATCACATTATTGTCTGTGCACATAAGTACTTTGGTTAATCTTCACTGGATTTCTTTTTTTTTTAAATATATTTTTATTGATTTCAGAGAAGAACGGAAAGGGAGAAAGAGATAGAAACATCAATGATGAGGATCATCGATCGGCTGCATTTTACTGGGGATTGAGCCCACAACCTGGGAATGTGCCCTGACCAGGAATCGAACCCTGACTTCCTGGTTCATAGGTCAACATTCAACCATTGAGTCACACCAGCCAGGCTCCAGTGGATTTCTTGATGCATTGCTGTTCATCTTCCCAGGTGCATTGCCCCATCAATGAAACATGCTTTTCCTGTATTCACCTTCTCTGTCCTTCCTGTTTAGCTAAAATCATGTTCAGTGTAATGTTCCTTTCTTATTAAAAAAAATTTATATATAATAACATTGACTTATGGTGAATTTGAAAGCTTTCCCCTCATGGCTTGTTTATTCATGAAATAAAAATAAGTATAAAGAAAACAGAAAAAAATTGTTCTTAATAGACAATGTCTTTTGATCTCTACTACAAAAAGAAAAGAAAATCACATTTTGAAAGTTGAAATAATAAAAATTGAAAGCATGATCCAAAATATTTATTTCAAAGCATTCATCAGTGAGAAAATGAGTAAATTGGAATGTGGATACTTGTTTGATCTTCCTTTGGAGGTAAAATTAGAGCTGGTTAGAAGAGCTGCAAAGTTCAGGAGTGTTAGTTAAATCTATGAGAAGGGCTTTGAGAAAAAAAAAAGTGATTCCTGTGTTTGAGGATATATACATATGTAGAAAAGTCATTAAAGCTATTTTTCTTTTGAGCTACATCAAATGAGGTTTTGTTTTGGTTTTGACAGGCATGGTGGTTGGTTTTCTTTTATTATTTAAGTATAGTTGACATACACTATTGTATTAATTTCAGGTGTACAACATTGCAATTCTACATTAACCTACCTTACAATTTGATCACCACTTTAGTTTTGCTTTGCCAAATTAAGTTGAAGAAGGGAAATATAATTTTGTTAAGAATCACTGTGAACAATATCCTATTTTATATTCTAAAGTATCTACCCAAGTAATTAAATAATTTTAGGGATATTTATTTGGTAGTCTTTGAATGGGAGGATTAAGTGGAATACTTTCATTTCTCTCTCTCTTTGGATTCCTCCTTCCTTTGTATGTTGCTTTGCATTTAATCATTTTCCAAGAGCTTACATTTTTGCTCAATTGAAGATTATTCTGTAACTAAATAATGTATACAAATACCCAATATGGGAATTATGTTTCTTTAGGAGGAACAGGAGAAATTAAGTATTTAGCATTTTGAAAAGTGTTTTGTTTCATTTGTACATAGTGATTATAAATCCCACCAATATGGAACATGTATTAGGTGCTTGAATGCTTTATGCCTCAGTCAGTTTTAAAAATGTGTGTTACTAGATTTAAAAATAAATTCTAGTTTTTCAAACTAATTAGTGGGATTTCATGATATATTGTTTACTCATATTTTCTGCCTGTGGCTTACCATTAATCTTTATCTCAGTAAGTGACTATATGATCAAAGTAAGTTGGATAAACAAAGAAATTTATACCTAAGTTCTTTGTATATCTTTATTTCTGGATAACTTATTTGTATTGTAAGAGAAGCATAGCTTTTCATAAACACTAAAGAGTTCAATATGGATATGTTGTCTTTAAGGCTCTAAAGAAATAGTTTAATATGTGAAATTCAGGCTAAATTTTTGGAATTTTGTTCTCTGTAAATGGATTTTTAATGATAATAGATAGCATTTGTGGAATGTTTACTATACTAAATCTTCACTATATATTCTACTAATCTTAGTGAATCCAATGATAGAGGTCTTCTTATCTCCACTTAATAGGTGAAAAGTACCACACTTTAGAGGGATTTGGTAACTTCCTAAATCCATCCAAGATATATGGCCATTAAATGATCTATTAACTTTTTTATGAATCCAGGAAGCCTGCTCATGAACCGAGAGCTCCTACCCTAGCACAGTGCCATGTCATTCTGTTTTTGAATTCTTTGCAGACTTTCTTGATCATCACTAAGCCCATAATGCAATTACATTAAATAAGGCTAAGCTATGGAAATATTGGTGTATATAAATGCAAAAAATAAAGTAGGCAAAATATTTTGGCTTTGGAATAATATTTTTGTTTATCTTTGGATTTAGATTTATTTTCTGTGGTGTTTACCAAAATAAAATTAACTCATTCCATTAGCATAGACAGGCGTGTGTAAACAGGCTAGGACATGGATGGACCATGAGGTCTTAATGCTAAGCAAAATAAGTTAGACAGACAAACCCTGTATGGTCTTACTTACATGTGGACTCTCAAAGAGCCAAACTCATAGAAAAACAGAGTAGATCGGTGGTTTCTTGGGGCTTGTGGAAGGGAGAAATGGGGAGATGTTGGTCAAAATTTACAAACTTCCATTTATAAGGTTAATAACTTCTAGGTATCTAATGTATGGCATGGTGACTATACTTAACAATACTGTATTATATACTTGGAAATGTCTAAAGGAGTAGATCTTAAATATTTTCAACACACACACACACACACACACACACACACACACACACACACAGAGCAATCATGTGAAGTGATGTATTTGTTAACTAACCTTATAGTGGTAACCATTTTACAATCTATAGGTGTATCAAATCATCATGTTTCACACCTTATACATCATTATATGTCAATTATATCTCAATAAAACTGGGTGAAATTTATTCCTAGGTATTTAAATTTTTATGCAATTGTAAATGGGATTGTTTTCTTAGTTGCCCTTTCTGATAGTTTATTATTTGTGTATAAAAATTCAACTGATTTCTGGATATTTCTTAATTTTGTTTTCTGCTATTTTACTGAATTAATTTATCAGTTCTAATATTTTGTTGGAGTCTTTAAGATTCTCTCTATATAGTATCATGTCATCTGGAAATAATGACAATTTCACTTCTTCCTTTTCAATTTGTATGCCCTTGTTTCTTTTTCGTGTCTGATTGCTATGAGAAGGACTTCTAATACTTGTTCCTTATGTTAAGATAAATATTTCTAGCTTTCCTTCATTGAGTATGATGTTAGCTGTGGGTTTGTCAAATGGTGCCTTTTTGTGTTGAGGTATGTTCCCTCTATTTCCACTTTGCTGAGAGTTTTTATCATAAATGGGTGCTGGATTTCTGAATTTATTGATATGATCATATGATTTTTATCCTTGATTTAGTTTATATGTAGTTTATTACATTAATTGATTTGTGGATATTGTACCAAATGGCATTCTAGAAATGAATCCCATAATGTATGATCTTTTCAGTGTACTTTTGGATTCCATTTGTTAATATTTTGTTTATGATTTTAGCATCTATATTTGTCAGGGATATTGACCTATAATTTTCACTCTTTGTAGTGTTTTTATGTGATTTTGGAATTAGGATAATGCTGGCAAAAAGCAAACAACAAGTGTTGGCGAGACTGTGGAGTAAAGGGAGCCTTATTGTGGGAATGCAGATTGGTGCAGCTACTATGGAAAGCAGTATGGAGGTTTCTCAAAAACTTAAAAATGGAACTACCACTTCTGGTTATATATCCTAATAAACCCAAAACAGTAATTCGAAAGACTATGTGCACCCCTACATTCATTGCAGTATTATTTACTATAGCCAAACTATGAAAGAAACCCAAGTGCCCATCAATAGACAAATGAATATAGAAGTGTGGTACATATGTACAATGGAATCTTACTCAGCCATAAAAAAGAATGAAATCTTACCATTCACAACAGTATGGATGGACCTCCTAGAGGGTATTATGCTCATGAAATAAGTCAGTCAGAGAAAGACAAATGCCATATGATTTCACTCACATGTGGAATCTAAAGAACATAAACCAACAAGCAAAACAGAAGTGGACTCATGAATACAGAAACAGACTGATGGCTGCTAAAGGAAAGGGGACTTGGGGGACTGAGCAATAAAGCTGAAGGGATTGAGAAGTACAGATTGGTAGTTACAAAACAGTCATGGGATGCAAAGTAAAACATAGGAAATCTAGTCAATAATATTGTAACAACTGTATGGTGCCAGTTTGAGTACTGGAATATCAGGCAAAGCACTTTGTAAAGTATAAAATTGTCTAACCATTATTCTACCCACCTGAAACTAATACAAAATAACATTGAATGCAAACTATAATTTTAAAAAATGGGTAAAAAGACAAGAAAATTAAAACTAGAAATTGGGCATTTGGCTTTTAGACTTTGTTATATAAGTAACTGGCTGTGTGACTTCAACAGTTTAAGATCGCTGAGATGCATTACTTTTTGAATATGGGTGGATTGTAGAGAAAATAGGTTCTGGAAAGTGTGGACATTAGTATGTAAGGAAAAATAATTGTCTGTGATACTACCTCCCTTCTGATGAATATAACAGAAAAAAATAAGGTAAGATGCAGAAAACAAAGTGAATGTAATTGATTTTTATTTTAAATGGAAATGACATAATCATTACGATGTTTTAGTCTGAAAAATGATGTGATATTGTACTTTTGAACTTAGAGGGAAGAACCCACATATAGTGCCAATTATAGACGACATTTTTACAAATTCAAATTCCTCTAACATAAACTTGACTGTGATCTTCTCTGAGAGGAACAGCTTTTCTTGACAATTCTTAGCTCTATATGTATCTTACATAATGGAAGAAACATCCTCTAGCAAGAGTTTCTGTAATGCAAATGTACAACAGAAAATGTTCTCTTTAATTAGCATGAAACATTTTTGCATCATCAAAGATAAGTTTACTGTTTTTTAACAAGTGCTGCTTAAATAATTGTATATCTATATATAAGAAAAATGAACTTCATTTTATTCTTTGCACCATATACAAATATTAAATATAATCATGAGCCTAGATATAACATTAAATTTATAAAACTTGTAGAAGTAAAAATATGATCTTAGGTTAGGTGAGGATTTCTTAGATATGGTCCCACAAATATGATTTATAAAAGAACAAATTAATAAACCTGACCATTAAGACACTGTTAAAAGAATAGGGAAAGAACAACAGACTGGGAGAAAATATTTACAAATAATAAATCTGATACATGACTTATATTAGCATATATAGAGGAAGCTCTCAAATTCAATAAGAAGAAAGCAAACAACTTAAGAAATGGGTAAAAAGATTTAAACAGACAATTGACAGAAGAAGACAGAGATGGCAAATACACAGAATAAAGTGCTCAACATCATTTATCATTAGGAAATGCAAATTAAAAATACAAAGAGACACAGCTGCACACCTATTACAATGGTTATAAGTTAATAGAACTCCCATTCTAAGAGTTCTCTAGCAAGTGCAGTAATGAGAACTATTGTGCACTTCTGGTGAAAACGAAAAATTTGAGGAAACTCAAACTAATTATTTTAAGTGAATGAAGCCAGACAAAAAATATTACATATTGGATGATCCAATTTATATATAATTAGTATATAAGGACAGAAAGCAGATCATTGTTTGCCTAGGGATAGCTGGGGGACAGAGAAAGGCAGGAATGATAAAAGGCATGAGAAAACTTTAAGGGGTGATGAATAAATTTATTATCCAGATTGTGGTTATAGTTTTATGAATATGTACATACATCAAGACTTACCAAATTGTATATTTTAAATAAGTAAAGTTTTTTATAGATCATTTATAATACCTTGATAAAGTTAAGATTTTTATAAAATTAATTTTAAAATATGATACACTAAATTTTTTTCCTTATGTATTTAGGCTCATCTTGATTTCACCTTGTGCCCCACATGACTAGAAATACTGTTAAAAACAGAACAAAACATACTTTCCTATTTCAAGGAGCTTAAATCAGTAGAGTACTGTACTTCATCTTCAGATGGCATAGCAAGCTACATTTTCTACAAATGTCCTCATGCTACAATATAAACACACACTGAATAAAACATTTTAATTCACTATTGAACTAGAAACAATATATTGATACTCAGTATAGACCAAAAATAAACGAGCAAGGATGCAAAGAAGTAAATGATGAGGCAGATGAAAATAGAGCCGTGAACTCCAGATGACTTGAAAAGCATGAAGAACTGGAGACCAAGCTTTGCAGCCCCTACAAAGTTGGGAACCTATGCCCGAGTATCCTCAAACAGTCCTGGATCCTCAGTGGGGCTGTTCCATAGTGAAACAATGGGCTAGGAAAAATAAAAATTGCCAGTCAAAAAATAGATTTTACCAGGATGTTTGTCATTTCCTAGGTTGCTACAGGGGAAAATGTCGTTAATAATTCTCTTTAAGGCAATTTGTAGTCATTAATCTGCTCTCATAGAAGTCTGGTTTTCAAATTTACACTAACCATTTAGTCAGGGAAACCTCATGCTGAGATATTAAATTAACATGGTGTTGCCCTGGCCGGTTTGGCTCAGTGGATAGAGCATTGGCCTGTGGACTGAAGGGTCCCAGGTTTGATCCCAGTCAAGGGCATGTACCTTGGTTGCGGGCAAATCCCCAATGAGGTGTGTGCAGGAGGCAGCTGATTGATGTTTCTCTCTCATCGATGTTTCTGGCTCTCTACCCTCTCCCTTCCTCTCTGTAAAAAATAAATAAAATATATTTTTTAGAAAATTAACATGGTATTAGGTTGGGGACACTACCTGCCATTAAGCAGAGACCAGTAGAAATCCTCTCTGGAAAACTCAGACTAATACAAAAGATAGCAAATTATTGAAAGTCAGGTGGTCTGGTTGTTAGGTTCATGAATGTTGCAATTTTTCTCTTTTCCTTATATTTTTGCATTATGTCATAATACGTTTTTCAATCTTTAAATTACAAATAATTGGTGTATGATCAGTGTTATGGTGGAAGTATATGAAAAGGTCTCATGTGTTATGGAGGAGATTCTAGGTAAAGGGATCTTGCACAGCCACTGGATCATTTTAGAATGATTATTCTGGCAGGGCGGTTTGCAAGGTAATAGATAAAAATGATAGGTTAGGAGACAATCACAGATACTGGGGTTGAACCAATGTAGTCAATGGAGATAAACAAGAGAGCTGATTACAGATAGCTAGGAAGTAGAACTGAGATGATTTGAGGATCCAGTGATGGGGCAAGATGAGGGAGAGGGAGGATCCTGGGAAGACTACCTGGCTTTTTGCTAGAATTCAGGGTGAAAGCAGGCTGCCTTCACTAGTACCTGGGATGTGAGGAAAGGACCACATTTGGAGTAATGGATGCAGAACCCAGTTTTTAGACCCGTCACATGTGGGACTTCTGTGGGACATTCAGAAGACAATGTGTGGTTTGCAGAGGCATCATAGGAAACACAGGGATTTCAGAGTGGGGCAAGCAATCTAGAAGGGAACGTTGAGAATGTCACTCTCCAAGACAGAATGGAAAAATGATCATTCAAACTGCTTGTATAATATACTGCACACCTGAAACTAGTACAAAATAATATTGACTGTTGAGAAAAATTTTAAAAACCTAAAAAAAATATTGCCTTGTAAAACATTTTTTAAAAAAATGCCTGTATAGCCCTAGCCAGTTTGGTTGGCTCAGTGGATAGAGCATTGGAGCTGTGGACCGCGGACCAAAACGTCACTGGTTCGATTCTGGTCAAGGCCATGTGCCTTGGTTGCAGGCTCCTCCCAGGCCCGGACCTGGTTGGGGCTCCTGCAGGAGGCAACCAATCAGTGTATTTTCCTCACATCAATGTTTCTCTCTGTCTGGCCCTCTCCCTTCCACTCTCCCTAAAAATCACTGGAAGAAAACCAAGACACAGATTGTGTCCCTTCAATTCTGTTTTCAAGATATCTCAAATTCTCTGTGACACTGATAATCTTCTGTCTCACTTCTGGGAAATCTCATAGTTCATTTGCCCTTTCATCATCTGAACTCTCCCTTTCTTAAATTGTTCCTCAGCGTGTGTTAGTCACCACTGTGAGGAAGACTCCTTTTGATTCATTACTCTCTCCCCTAAGATTAGATAAATCCACCAATAGGAAGGATTGCAGTTTTGCTGCAGGCATAAACCCAGTGTCCAATATGGTGCCTGATAATCAGTATTTAATAAATATTTGTTAAATATTAAATGTTGTTTATTTAAAACATAGGCCATGCACACCAGGGGTTATCAAAAGTTAGTGTAGCATGGTGTACTTGGAATCATTCTCTGTTGTTTTATGCATGTGTCTCCTTCCAGTTAAGTATAAATAACTTAAAGTTGAAGACTATATCTTTTCCCTTTTTTGGCATTGCTCATCTTGTCTGACGTACTGCTCAGATAATTTTTATAGCATTCACTTGAACATTATTTTAGGCTACACATGAGATTATCCATTGTGCACTCTGTGTTCAGAGTAAATATGGTACTGCAAAGCTGATGATTTATTTATTTAACTGAGGACTGATTTCCCCCCAAGGTCCTATTAGCACCTCAACAAGGTTGGCTCTGTAAACCTGGTAAAACCTGATGATTATCAGCTATTAGTAATTTGTTAAATCCTTTATATAAAAGTCAAATAGAGGAGCAGAACACATCAAGTTAAAGGTTCTATCTGGTTATGATCCTAGAAAGAGAGCAAATTGTGCCATCATAACTTCTCATTGTTTTATGGTGAAAAAAAGGCTTTTGATTTCATCCTTCATTAATTTTGGAATTATTTCAAATGCAATTTGGTTAAATAAAAAAAAAACTTTATCAAAAAATGCATGTGGAAGTTGAATTTTAAAGCCTCTAAAATGTTAATTCTCAATTTGTGTTTTGTTGTTAGAGCCAGGGGATGGGTTGGCTTATTGGTTTAATTTCTTTTTCTAATGTTTGCCTCTATGTCTGAGAAAGAGATGGAGAGAAATGAGAGTGAGAGGAAAGGAAACAGAACATTTGACTAATGACCTTTTAAATGTATCAAAACAACAATCTATTTATATCCACTGGGAAATGTTCATCCCTTTGAAGGCATCTCAGCCTCTTTATCCTATGTGGCCTTTTTAGGTGTTCCATTTTAATCCTGATCTAAATAAAGAAAGTAAATGTTGCACAGGATCAAATTTACAGTCTAGCTAAATAAGAAATCCATTAGTTAGAAGCTCTGTAGGAGTTGTTTTGCTGAGACATTGATTTCTCTTTCCCTGTATCAACCCTGCTTAGTACCCATTGAGCACACCCTCCTGTCCATCTGCCCATCTTTCTCACCTATCATCACCCATGGAGAGCTTTAGGTGGCCCTTGTAGAACCATTGCTTTAATGGTAAAAGCTTCTGTGTGACTCCAACAGTATCCTGAAAATTCCGGTTTGCTCACTACTTGCAACCCCAATATAACTCTGTAGTTTTAGAACATAAGACCATTGCAAAATGTAATCAATAGTAGTAAACAGTGCTGTTTTTATTATATCACCACCTTATACATATAAACTATTAGGAAAGTTCAGATCAAATAAAATCAAGCAGCTCTTCTTGTTAAATTCACTCATAAGGACCATCTCAGTTTCTGCTATTGTTAGAAGGACATACACACACAAAACACACTTTTTTTTTTTCCTTGAAAAGAAAAGGGTATAGAACAGACTGTCAGCAAAGTTTCATCTTACCAAGCTACTATTTTTTAGAGCTCAGACATGTGATATAACTGAGGAAAATATCTTTCTTTGGGTAGGTGAGGAAATACATAGATTTGTTAAGTCGTGGTCTTTTCATATGCTTGCTCATACTGATCATAAAGAAGACGTTTAGCTTTAATAGGCCCCAAATAAATCAGGAATAATAAAAGCAGAGTTATGAGCATGTTGGCCACATGCCTGATCTTTCAAAACAAGACATTTGAGGACCTGGAGAGACTCTCTTAAAAATTATACCAGTGTGGAAAGCATAAACCAGGACTGTGACCATGCCTGGAAAACTGGGACCTATGGTCCCCTTAATTATGAGGGGAGGGCAATTAGAAGTGGAATGCTAACAGAATCCATTAGAACTAAAGGACTAGGGTTTAGTTTAGCAAATGGTGATATTTATTTGACAAATCTGATGAATAAATATGAAGCCCACCTCCCATATTAATGTGGAAGGTGAATAATTTGATTGGAGTTATTAAGACCATTAAAACTGATTGCTTTAAGATTTGTTGTTATTCTGTTAGATTAAAAGATAAATCAATGTCAGCTTTTTCCTGGGACCCTCTACCCCCCCCCCCCCCCCCAAAATCAATCAATGACTAAGTGAGTGTGTGCCCTCTGTTTCTAGTCATTTTGGGTTTTCATTTTCACAGGCTGATTTTTGTTCTTGAAAGTAGTATTAGTTGTGTTTATGTAGAATGTGAACCATGTCACTTCTCTCATTATAGCTGTTGAAAATGTTCATTCAAAAATATGCAGTTACTTTGCTTAGTGGAATTGAGACTTTGCAAATCTTTGAGCCACTTAGAAGAAATGTGTGCATGATTTATGGAACAAGCAAACAAAGCATGACCTTTCCTGAACTGATTAACAGTGTTATTCTTCAGAATGGCACTTTACTATAGATTCACTCACATTGAAGGAGTTCATAAATGTGCATAAGGTATAATACAAATATGTAACATAAAAATATAATGGGATTGAAGTAAAAGTTGAACCAGACATTTATATTGTTCTGGTATAAATTAGGAAGCTCAGATTATTTTCCCTGAGGCCTCTTTTCTAGTCATAAAAAAACAACATAATACCTTGCATAAAATTTGAGAATCGCTTGCAAGAAATTATTTCATTTTTAGTTTAACATTAATTTTTTTTATTTTTAGTTACAGATATTTTCACACACTATAAATTGATAGCTGCCTAAAATGGAATAGAATTTATTTTATGTAAATCAATTAAAATTAAATATTGACAGATATTTAAGAATTGTTTTGACAAATTTTGTTTCCTTCCCAGTGACCCAGAATATGTGTGAATTCAAGAAGGATGTGATATAAAGTCACTTGGAAATCAGTTGCAACAGCTTTTGCAGTCACAAAAAAACACTTTGAAACAGTATAAAATTACAGTTCTTTTCTATTTCCACTTAGCAATGTCCGGCTCCTTCAAACTGAGTAAGGTAAGTTAGAATGATTAGGTTACTACACTTTTATAAAGTAGATGCATGCTGGGTTCCCAAGACGGTAATACAAGCCTTAAAAAATGGATGATGAGCTCAGGTACCTGAAAATAACAGCCCTGTATTGCATTGCTGTTAGTATTGCTTACTCTAAATTCCCCGAGGGCAGGGGTTATCTCTGTATATCTCTTACTTCTGATTACATGTGTCAAACAACAACATTGGAAATCGTTTCCTAAATGGAATATAAATATATAAAACCAAAATTTTAATATTCTCAAGTTAAGATAGTATTATTGTACTTATCTCATTTTGTTATCCTTTGGTTAAAATGCAGAATTATTTCAGGTTCCTCTTTTCAAGGAAATTCTTCAGAAAACCATGCTAAAAAAGTCCTTCCCTCTTTTCCCCACAGACAATATTTAACTTACCACAGCTTCATGCTCTTGGGGACAGTGAACAAATATTTCTGGTCAATAGTCACAAACCAAGTATTTTAAAGTCAACTTGCTTCTCTCTAGCATCATTCACAGTCCTATTTCCTTTAATATAGAGTTAATTTTCAGGTTGAGCTTTGTTTTGACAATTCTTTATCATGTGAAGCTCAATTTACATGCAAGTATATATGAAGAAGTGGTGTTAATGTGGGGAGAAATATTCCTAGAAAAAAATGGAGAAGTAGGCAAAGTCTCTTTTTGTGTCTTCCCTCACATCCTTTGAGCACTTCCCTCTGTTTCCCAAGGAACCCACTATTTCCTCAATGCCTAGGTTCTTTCCTATAAGGCAAGGAATGCAGGAAATGCATCTTGAAATTTTCTAAGGAATGTTTTACATTTTAAACAAAACTACAGGCTCCCAATTATGAAACAATGAATACTATTTAACCATGCATATGGATGGCCCCAAAAGGTAAACATGACGGTCTCTTAAAATAACACAACTAGTAAGACAAATAGACCAGCTGACCTTTGAAGAGGCTCAGTTAATATGATCATCTTTTATTTAAAGCCTTCCACAATGACTATCTGAAATAAGAAAGCAAAGGTCAAGCCAAGGCCATATTTTAAGTTTTCATTGTTATCCTAAGGCTATTCAAGCAAAATGAAATTTTAAAAATGATCCAGTTTTGTTTCAATATTCATATGTGAGGATGATTTATTTTCTCAATAATTCAATCCAGTTCTTCCCTGGGTAAGAGAGGTGAGAGATGCCTGGACTTTTGTGAACTGAAAAAGGATCAGAATCTGGAGGAAAAAGTGGAGCTGTGGCAGCAGAAAGGGGGGAGATTTTCCCACCTCATCTGCCTATCTGTCATTGCTACAGATTTACTTTATTCCCAATATCCTTAAAGGAGAAGCCATGGAAATATGCTGTGGTCTCTCTTTATTTCATCTAGGGCATAGCCCAGCTGAGTTTTTTGGAAGTTCAAATAGTGGAATGTAATGAATGATATGGCGACAGCATAATTGGGAAATAGTGTTTCTGATAAAGCAAAGGGGAAAAAATTGATTTGGCTGAGAATCATCCATACTTGAATGGCATGAAGCTATTTTATCATAGAGAACTCCAAGAGGTAGGACAGAAGGAAGAAGTAGTGAGTAGTAATCCTTTTCAAATCACTGTGCCTCAAAATACTTCAAATAACTTAATACAAAAAAAGTTCCTAAGAAGGTAAATACAAATAAAAGGGGAAAATATCTTTCATACAACACACTATCAGACAGCACACTATCAAGGAAAATAACCAAGCCTTCTGTCCTTGATAACAATAACATATAGATTTTAAACTGTCATAAGCTCAGAAAAGAATGTGCAGGTTTTGTTCTTATAAGCACAGAGAGAATTCTTCTTTCTTCATTTGTCTGGCTCTTTGATATTTTTCTGATGTGTCTCCTGTGAACATTCTTTCTTTTAGAAAATGTTATTCTGAGAACTAAGTTATTTTTTAAGTGAAATGACTGTAATAAAATGTGCAGAATTGATTGCTGAGGAGATTGCTGTTCTTAAGATGGATGTCCTCTCTTTAGCCATACAGTATGATAACCAAAAAAAGACAGAAAGAGAACAAAAAAATGTACATGCTTCTCTACTAATATACTAGCCTTTACTAGAGGATACTTCCTAGTATAATCTTAGGATTCCTTTAATATGACTTGGTATATTTTTTCTTCTGAGTTAAGATATGCTATTTGTCCTCACTCCAAATAAAATAGCCCTGTTTTATTAGAAACAGGA
The DNA here is from genome assembly GCA_026230045.1 of Corynorhinus townsendii. Classification (NCBI taxonomy): domain Eukaryota; kingdom Metazoa; phylum Chordata; class Mammalia; order Chiroptera; family Vespertilionidae; genus Corynorhinus; species Corynorhinus townsendii. The sequence continues at coordinate 27,788,638 of JAPDVU010000004.1, forward strand.
AGCCACATTTCTTATAAAATTCAGAGGTGGCATGAATTTGTTAGTCAGGGTAGGCTAGGTTCCACTGAGATAACAAACTACCCCTCTATCTCAGTGGCTAAATAGGGCAAGTCTTACTTCTTCCAAATTCTACGTGTCCCACAAATGTCAATCGGGGGACTTTGATCCAAAAGTTGCTCATAGATGCAGGCTGGCAAAGATTCCACCATGTTGAAGCTGAACTTTAGAGAAAAGTATCTTTTTCAGTCTCTGCAGAAAGGAGAGAGAGAGAGAGAGAGAGAGAGAGAGAGAGAGAGAGAACTGAAATGTATTGCTCTGGCAATGAAATGAGCCCATTGGCCACACTTGTTACATTGAGCCACATATTTGGAAGAGTACTGGAAAGTGTAATCCTCCAAGATGCCAAGAGAGAAAGGGTAACTGGATGTGGATATGTTCTAGAATTTTCTGTCACATCCATTCTGCAGATACATACAGTTGACTAGAGAGAGGAGTCTGTACTATATCATTGTGAAGATATAAACCAGAAAGGTAGACTATGGCTAGAGTGTGGTGAACTTTGTTGGGTGACAGGCTTTTTACTTGATCTTATAAAGAATGACATTCATCTGTTTTTGAGCCTCAGATGCTTCTCTTGGTACCATTGTAACATCCTGAGGATGGAAGCACTATCATATGAAGTAATAGTAGAGTTGAATATGGACGAATATTATTAGGGAACAAAATTTGATAAAATTTTCTCTAGAATGTCAACTTGTACAACTCTCTTTTCTAACATTTTCCTAGCCTCTGTTGAATTTGGTTTAAGTGTTTTCTTGATTTCCCTTGTACTTTTTCTCTCTCAAATGTGACTTTACTTCTCACCTAAAGCTCACTCCTGCCTTCTACACATAATCCTAATTTGAAAAGCTATTTGTGACATTTATAGGGAAATTGCCTGTTCAATAGCTGCTTTAATAAAATTATTGTGTCTTAGAGGTATAATATGGATAGAGGTTGAAATTAAGATATTTTAATTATTTCCTTTTTTAATGATAATAAGGGCTTCAGTGGTGTGACAACAATGAGGTTAGAAGTATCTGGACAGTTCAGGAAACCAAGAGAATAAATATTGACTGAGAGAATATTTTAGGATAGCATTTGAAAAGGATGAATTTGTAGTTTTTTAAAACTGTGTAAGGAATATTTTAGATACTGTCCTTAATAACTTATTTTTTCTTATAATATTGTAGCCATTCTTCTTGTTACTGTTTTTCTAAAAAAACAAAAAACACCTCTATTATTGTCCCTTCCCTGCTGAAATATCCATAAATCCTCATTATATAGAAAGGCATTTTCAAAAATGTGCTAATAATATTACTTCACAATAAATTATGATGACCAAAGACATGGGAAATGCTAGGCTACACAAAAATAAGTAGTGTCTTTTCTGGAACTAATTGATAGTAAAGCTCTAAGAAAGGAAATAGTAAACAATCTTTCTACAAAGCTATTTGATTACAAAGTTCTTGTTTCTCTTTGTAGGTACTCTTTGAAGTCAAATGACATATTGCAAATAAATTGAAATCACTTGAATGGAGTTTTGAAATTGAATTTTTCAGTTGGTTTCATAGTGAAGTGGAGACTAAATAGATTTATTTCCTCCAAAAGTATTCCTGTAAGCAAAATGAGAAATCTGGTCTGGGAATAACAGGGGGAGAATAAAGTGATCTGTAATGGTTGTTTGTACTATAGTAAGATTGATACAGAATAAACTAGACACTTTTCAGAGCTATGTAAGAGCTTAAACCCTGAGAAATGGTGGTAGAATTAGTATGGAAGTCAGTGATCAGTACATTTCAAGCATGACTGAGATTTATATCTCATAACTAGCTAAGTGGTTGTGAGAAAGGTAAGACAGGAAATAATAATAAGTAATGTGTATTAAATGTTTATTATGTCAGTAATATTAAAAACTCAGATTAAGTCAATTAATTCTCAAAATGACTCTGAATGTTTTTCAGATAAAGAACCAGGCAGAGATTAAGAAAATTATCTAACAATTTCATCTTTTAAGTAGTAGTCCTGGCACTTGTACTCAGATATGTGATCAAGAGCCCATGTTCTTATATAGTGTTTAATAAATACAAATTTAAAAAAAGTAAGATGGTAATAGAGGAAGTAGGAGATTCATTAACTTGGACAGGTGAAGTTTGTGACACCTTTTGAGCATCCAAAAAAAAAAGCAAAGAATTCAATATATGGCTCCATAATTCAAGTGAGAATTCTGGAGATATGAATATCTGGTATAATATGGTCAAATAAGCCAAATGTGGTAGTACAAAAGTCCAGGAAAATGTATGCCAACAACACAGTATTAAAAAGTATGTGTCAGGGAAATAACTCATTGGTTTTAAGGGACTTTGTGGCAATTGGTGATCTTAACAAGAGCCAATAGTTGGAAGAAGAAAGCTTAGTTTGCGTGGGATGAATGATGGGAGTTAAGGAAATAGAGAGATAAAAAAGAAAGTCTTTAAAAAATCTTAACAATGGATGAAAGGAGAAAAGTGAAAATAAAGATTGCTTTTAATGGGAAGAATTGAGTACTTTTAACGCTAAAGGGGAATGTCTTTTTAAGAGGGACATGAAAGAAAAAAAATATTGCCTGAGAAGATATGAGAGAACAGAATCTACTAAAAAGGGGGAAGAGAGTAACTTTGTGAAAGAAAGAGCATCCCCTATAATAAAAAAGGAGGATGGATGGAAGAATAAACAGGTGCCCATGAATGTAGGCTAACAGGATATGTTGTTGGTGTGGAGGGTTATCTGGTCTGAGAGCTTCCTTTTCTCTGTAAAGCAGAATAGAAAGCCATCTGCAGAGCAAGATGGATGAAATAGTCTTGAAGAAGCAGGACCCTTTCTGAGCACACTAGAAAATAGTCTGCAAAAGATGTTCAGAGAAAAGGGATGTGCCATATAGTTATTAAGTCCATGAAAATCAATTATATTGAAAAGGCAAAATGTTAATGTTTATTATACAATAAATACAATTTAAAACTTTCATATTTGTATGATATTTTATACTTTGTAAAGCACTTCCACTTTTATTTCATTTGAGCATCACAATAACAATAAAATTCACAAGAACTTTCCAAGTTAACTACTTTTTTAAATGTAATACATGACACAAATAATTAAATCAACAATGATCTTCCCATTAAAGAAAAATCACCATTAATATTATTTATATATATATATCTATATTATTTATATATATCTATCCTATATAATAAAGAGGCAATATGCAAATTGACCATCACTCCAACGCACAAGATGGCTGCCCCATGTGGACATAAGATGGCCGCCACAAGATGGCCAGCAGGGGGGACCAGGCCTGAAAGGGAGGGCAGTTGGGGGTGACTGGGCCAGCAGGGGAGGGCATTTAGGTGTTGATCATGCTGGCAGGGGAGTGGTTAGGGGGTGATCAGGCTGGCAGGCAGAAGCGGTTAAGGGCAATCAGGCAGGCAGGCAAGCAAGTGGTTGTGAGCCAGCAGTCCTGGATTGTGAGAGGGGTCCCAGATTAGAGAGGGTGCAGGCTGGTCTGAGGGAACTCCCCCCTCCCCCCAGTGCACAAATTTCATGCACTGGGCCTCTAGTATATATAAATCTTCCAAAGGAAGGGCCAAATTGTACATTTAGTTTTATAATCCATTTTTGTCTTTCAAATGCTCATCTTGTGCATTCTAATTATAATTGGAATTGTGTTATATCAATACTAGTGTAGTAATGTGGGAAGAATTGATAGTTTTACAGCATTGATCATCCTCATATAATTTGTCTGTTTTTATTTAAGCATTTTATGCCTCTCATTAAAGTAAGTCTTGTGCAGAAGTTTTGAACACTCTCTTCTTAAAGGTCAGTCTTACAGTTTAATTCTGGTACTGCTCACTCTGTTTTTACAAGCCTGTTTGTTCTTTCCTCCCTCAAGTTCTTTTTAAGCCACATTTATTTGAAAGATTTGGGAAGTAGGTAGAATATTTTTTTATTCTGTAGAGGGCATCCTTTTAATTTTTTGGTGAGCATATTTGTGTCTATTTGCGGGATTTAATTTTGCGGTTGTCAGGATATATGTGAACATGGCTATGACTTTTAATGTTTTATTGCAGAGACATTTTGTGATTAGCAAATCTTTCCTGCATAGTGCCTTCCATATTGAGAGTACAGAATAAGGTTGATTTGTCATCATTATCAAAATTGTTTCTGTAGCCACTTTCTCAAGCTCTTTGGGAGATAACCACCTGATAGTGATATGATATTAATGAAGAGTTACAAACTATATGTCAGGGTTATGAAAAGAAGACAATCTTGAATTCTTAATGTTTTCAAATAGTGATTAACTGGTTATCAAAAACAAGTTTGTGACCTTTTTAGTATGGCTCAGATTGAGCATTGTCCTGTGCACCAAGAGGTCCCTGGTTTGATTCCCTGTGAGGGCACATGCCTGGGTTTCAGGCTCAGTCCCAAGTAGGGGGCATGCAAGAGGCAGCCTATCAATGTTTCTCACTCATCAATGTTTCTAGTTCTCTTTCACTCTCCCTTCCTTTCTCTCTCTAAAATCAACAAAAACATTAAAAAAAAAAACAAATACAAGTTTGTGTAGGAAACTAAATGAATATTTTCTTTACATAATTCTAAGGAACTTTAATCTTGCTATCTTTAACATCATGGTGTTGGAATAGGATAAAGAGAATGTGAAATAGGAGGGGGGGGGAAGGTAATGAAAGTAGAAATGACAAATTTAAACTTCCAGCAAATAAAATTGAAGTTGAGTTTTCGTTAGATTCAGCAAACAACTTTTATCAGATATAGATAATATAGAAAAGCATATAAGCACTTTCCCCAGTGGGACCTACTAGGGTTCTAGGGCAAACTATTGATTTTAAAGTCCTGGATATTATACATTTTCTTTGTTCTGACCTTTCCCTTTCATACTCCTGATAAACATCTTTTTCTGTTTTCCTTTGATGTGACAGCCATATTTCCTATGTATTCTATTTCTTTAAGAAAACCTAAGAGCAAGTAAATAAATATATACTTCAAAAATTACCATAGTTTTGTTTTGTAATTGTTAAGAGGAATTGTTATTCTTTAGTTAGTTTAAAAAAATCACTGACTCAAATGATTATTTCAAAACTGCCTCTACAAAAAGTTATATTTTTCTACTTTAATTATTTTACTAAATTAAAAATTTATAACTTAATTATTAGACAAGAAATTGAATAACTTAATTATGAGAAAAGCAATTACATAACATAAAATTCCATATGGTGTGAGAATAATCAGCTCTGAAATAAAATAAGTCATAGTCTGTTTATGTAATTTTCATCAATTAATCTCCTAAAATCAGAACATTCTAGAATATATATATATATATATATATATATATATATATATATATATAGCATAAGAGTATCTCTAATTTCTGAAGTCAGGGAACTACTTCCTATCCATGTATACCATTGGAGGAAGCAAATTTCATGAAAACATTTTAAATTTGACATTCTGAAAATTGATAGTATACTATGTAGGAAGCTGCTGAAAAGTGCAAGATCTTTTAAGAGATACAGAGGATACTAAAGTTAGTCTTCCCTTATTGTAGGAGTTCCTATATATTCTATATGTTTCTTGTACATATTCAGATGTTGTCTTCAATTTTTTATCCTTAAATATAAATGTACTTATATTGCTCCATCTACATTAACTGCTTAGGTTTCTTTTTCTGTATCTTTAAAAAACTTTGTAAAATTAATGCACAGTGTCTAGGCATAGAATAATGTTGACTCATTCATATGCTCATTCATTTCAGTAAGTTAACAAAATGTGTTGACAATTTTTGTGTGTTGGATATTCTAAGGAAGGTCTTAAAAATGGAAAAATGAATAAGCCCTTCCTTTTAGAATATCACAATCAGTAAATAGGAACATACAACTATAAATAAAAGTTACATAAAATAGATGTTATAATAATTTATGGGCAAAGTTCTTTCAGAAGTCGGAGGAGGGTAAAAATTATTTATCCTAAGAGAGTCAGGGCTCCCAAATTGTGAAACCTGAGCTTATCCTAGAAGTGAATATACACTTACCATGTGAAAGAGAAATGAGAGGTAGTTCAGGGTATACCATGCTATTTCCTATCATCTCCAATTTGTCTAATGACAGGCATAGTGAGGGAGTTATTGGCAGAAGAAGTATATTGTCCATCAAAAAGGAAGGAGGAAGGAAAATGCGAAAATGGAATCCTGGGGATATTCTTTGTGATGTTAAGAAATTTTTATTTTGTTGTGTAAGTAATAAAAAGAGCAACAATACACTTTTTGAACAGAAAGTAGCATAATCTGAGGTTGGGTTTAGGGAAATAATATATGTAGCAGTGTTAGGGGTAGACTTGAACAGAAAGAGACAATAGTTTTGAAAGCATTTGTGAATGCCCCAGTGAGACATAATGAGGACCTCAGCTGGGTGGGAGAGAGGTAGAAGGGGGTCTACAGGAAGTTACTAAAAGAGGGGGTCATTGACTGATAGCTAAAAAGGACATTTCCTGTTGAAGGACAAAGAGAGTAGAACATGGATTTTGGTTCTTTAGTGTGGATGCAATTACAGAAAATATACCAAATAGATACAAGTCTTTGGATAAAACTGTTGATAAAGAAAAGGAAAAACAATAGAAAAGTAATTTAAGCAAAATGGAAGGAGGGCATTGGAAGATTCATTTATGTTTTTGTTTACATAAAGAAGCTGGCTGAGCCCAGCCTGCTTGGCTCAGTGGTTGAGCGTCAACCTAGGAACTGGGAGGTCACGGTTCAATTCCCAGTTGGGGCACATGCCTGGGTTGTGGGCTCGATCTCCAGTGGGGGACTTGCAGAAGACAGCCAATCAATGATTCTTTCTCCTCATTGATGTTTCTATCACCCTCTCTCTCTCCCTTCCTCTCCAAAATCAATAAAAAATATATATTAAAAAAAAGAAGCTGGCTGTATAGAAGGGTTGAATCTCCATTCATCCTTGTTGTAAGTACATGGTTGATGTAAAGTGTAGACATGAGGTGAATGATGTCACATTTTGGACTGTGATTATTAAAAGACTATGTAAAATTAGTACACAGCATATAGGCATAGAATAAAATTAGGCACAGTGTGTATGCACATTTGACCTTCTGAGAGTGTTTTAGGAAGCCACTAAATAAAGTGAATGTTTATACTTCAAACTTTAGAAAAGAGAAATCTCCTATTAACATTAGAGGACAATTTTCTGGAATATAAACAAAATTTTATTTTGTTTTACTGCTGAATTTTCTACAGGCAGAAAAACCTTCAGGGATTCACTCTCACCTCCCTTGAATCTGGATGGTTGTTAAACAGGAAAGATGCTTAAGCACAAGGTAAACTTGCATTTAAATAGCCTTAAAATTTCTTACTGAGGATGAGGTTTGCTAACGTTCCCTGCCTCACTGTACTTGAGAAAGTTGCAATTAGTCTGAGCCAGGAAAGAAACACCTGTTAAAGGAGCTTTACTGTTGAAATGTAGGTGGATAATGACAAAGTTTGTGTGTGACAAGCCTGACCTTGATATAATTAAATGTTATTAATATTCAAGCAATTTATATATTTTTGTTAATACAAGCACATGCCTAGATAAACCCTACTGAGAAATATAAGAAGCTTTTCAACTCAAGGTACTACTGGAATTATTACAGTATTTGTCAAGGGAAGATATGAAAATGAATTTATGTTTAAATCCTTATGGAACTCATTTAAACGTGGATATAAACCTACTATTTTTAAACACATTCTATCCCTATCCTCCATCTTGGTACAGCTCTTCATTTGTATTGGGAGGTCTTGCTGCACAAATTGCTCATCCTGTTACCGAGCACAGAGCCACTAAGTGCCTGTAAGTACACATTGAACAGTCATGAGTGTCTTCTTTTACCCTTTATGCCTTGTGAGTTCCTCCAGTTCCAGGCTGCATGTGAGAATTCAACACACGTTTAAAGGTAATGCATTCTTTAATATTTGCTCCCTTAAGGCTACTTTATTTCAAAGTGAACACGTTAATTTTTATCTACTATGTTTTTATGTTATTGCAGAATCTCAGAAACCCATTTTATTTCTTCATCTGCTTGAGTATTTTGTACTGCATATCACTGAGGAATTGGACTTCATTGTAATGTAGGGCTTTTCTCCCTAAATGATTTGATGGCTTACAATTTTGCTTTAATAAGACTGTACAGTCAAGCTTTCTCTCACCCACATATAATTGGAACTGGTACCCAGAGTTCTAAATCTTAATGTGATTTCTTGCATTATTTTTCACCTTTTAAAATTTCCTCAATGACTCAAATCCTTTGGCATTTGAAATGTGTTTTGTTAACTAGAATTATATAAACAGCTCATTTAACTTGACCTTCAAATGTTCCTTCCTCTGTCATTCCTTGGGTGTGAATATTGCACAGACTGTTAGTATCCGCTTTAGCTGTGAAGTGCCATCCACCTTCCCCCAGCTCTTCCCCTTCATGATGCCAGTCATGCTTCGTCAATGCTGACAAGCAATTATTAGTCTTTGTTTCCTTTACGCTGTATATTGGCAAAACAATCATTAAGAGAAATTGTAGAAGTGGAAACTATTATCTTTGCACTATTGTGGTAACATAGCTTTTAGACTTGCGGAGAATAGCCATTAGTTTTGTCCTCTTATCTAAAAATGATTTCTTCTTTGCTTTGTATTGTTCCAGCAGTTGAATATTTCGCCAAAGTCTGCCACATTAAAAGCAGATACCTTTATTTAAATAGGCCAATTAAAATAAGTGAATATTCAAGAAAATTTAATTGTACTGGACAAAAAGCTGTTCCTAAAGTAGTAACTAAAATTTCTATTGGTAGTTCATCTCATGGTAAAATTCCTGAACAAGCAATGAACCTAAAGCAGTCATTTTTTTGTGTGCAAAAAATTAAAATTTAAAGTTATCAAGACTGCATTATAAAAATTACAAAAGCCTCCATTAATCAAAAAAGGGGGGATAGTAGGGTAATATCATGTAAGGAAAAATATCCTATAAGTAAATTACATCTAGAAAATTCTTACTTTATAAAATTAATTTTCATTTGTAATGCTAACAGCAAGACACCCATGAAAAACACACATGGTGTCTAAATAAGACAAAGAAAACTCATTTGTGCAAAAATAAAAAAGGATCCCAAATCAACTATATAGAAAAGATTCCTTTATTAACTTTTGGTCGGAATATGTTTGTATATTTACAGAAAACAACTCCAAGACCATGTGGATTCCTGCAACAGAGAGGAATTGACAGGTCTGCTCCAACCACGAAGACAAGAGGAAAAACAGTCCAGAGATGGAAGACACTGACAACGCCTTGCCACGCGAGCAGTCAGCAGCTGTGCACCACTGCAGGTTGCCTAGGACCAAACCAGAGAGGGTCGGACCTGCATTGCCACCATGTGCCCACCATCCAGATATCATTGCTGACATGTACACATAAGGAACTGTTGGACATTGAATTTGGGACTCAAACATTTTTGGTTATTATATGTTCATTTCTAGTCTGCAGTGGCAAGATGTTTTAAAGGAAAGAAATGGGGGGAAAATAGATACAGAGGCAAAGAAGCATTGAACAGACTGTCAAACTACAGCGGGAAGGCAGGGGAGGTTGGGCGAGGGAGGCTGTAAGAGATCAATCGAAGGACTTGTACGCATGCATATAAGCATAACAAATGGATACAAGACACTGGCAGGGGGGCAGGTAAAGGCATGTACTGGTGGGTAGGAGAGGCCAGGGGAGGTCAATGGGGGAAAAAAAAAGGAGACATATGTACTACTATTTGTAATACTTCAAACAATAAAATAAACAAGGATACCTTTATTTCCACAATAGCTGAAATCTTTTTCTTATTGTCCTTTGTTCCATGCTTAAAGGCATTCCTGGATCATTTCAATTCCAGTTGTAATTTGGGTACTTTTAAAAAGTCCATTTGACTCTCAAGAGCTTTTTTCATCTTTTTTTATTTTCTTTTAGCATTGGTCTGACCTCAGTCTACAGAGACAAATTCATTCTGAGATGCATTCATATAAACTGTGCATGTATATAGATGGACCAAGGACACTTAGCTAGGTACTTTACTCCAATTACAGCTAAGAAAATTTTGCCTTTGAAGTTTTGATTATATCAGACCTTAGAAGTGGGGCAAGTTTTTCTGAGAAAAATTATTCTTTCAAATTCTTTCATAGACTTTCAAGTTCAGTCATTTCTTAAATATTTTACCTTGTGGAAATAAATGAAGACCACCCAAAAGAGAAAAACAAAACCTAGTTGTTTAGAGCTTGCTATTTATTGAAAGTGAGTCAGCCATCACCACTTGGGTTTGGCAGACTCAGACAGGTCAGGAGGGTGGTTAGGAGAAAAGCTTTACAGTGATAAAGAGAGAAGTCTTTACCTATGCTCCGATTGGTGGTTATTGGCATTGGAAAGCTGCTGGTAGGCTGTCTAGAGAAGGGCCTCCTATATGATTGTTTCAGGAGCATATCTGACTTTCTCTGGTGAGTTAGGAGATAGGCCACAGAATAGAAATCTGTCAGTCATCATTTGACCAAGTCCTGATCATTCTGGGCCTGTTGCTGCAGAGATTTTGGGTTGGACTTTTGACCTTATTTGTGGTGAAGTTGTGGTTGTGTTTTATTGTCATACTAGAGGCCCGGTGCATGAAATTCATGCATGGGGGCATGTCTCTCAGCCCAGCCTGCACCCTCTCCAATCTGGGATCCCTCTCACAATCCAGGACTGCTGGCTCCCAACTGCTCACCTGCCTTCCTTCCTGATTGCCCCTAACTGCTTCTGCCTGCCAGCCTGATCACCCCCTATCCACTCCCCTGCCAGCCTGATTGATGCCTAACTGCTCCCCTGCCAGCCTGTTTGCCCCCAATTTCCCTCCTCTGCTGGCCTGGTCACCCCTAACTGCCCTCCCTGCAGGCCTGGTCACCCCCAACTTCCCTCCTCTGCTGGCCTGGTTACCCCTAACTGCCCTCCACTTCAGGCTTGATTGCCCCCAACTGCCCTCCCTTACAGGCCTGGTCCCTCCCAACTGCCCTCCCCTGCAGGCCTGATTGCCCACAACTGCCCTCCTTTGCAGGCCTGGTCCCTCCCAACTGCCCTCCCCTGCTGGCCATCTTGTGGTGGCCGTCTTGTGTCCACATGGGGGCAGCCATCTTTGACCACATGGGGGCAGCCATCTTGTGTGTTGGATTGATGGTCAATCTGCATATTACTCTTTTATTAGGTAAGATATGGTCTTGCCATATCTGTTCTCTCAAATTCTAGACTGGAAATTGATTAAAAAAAAAAAATCAAGCCTGGCCAGTGTGGCTCAATGGTTGAGTCCCCCTGTGAACCAGGAAGTCACAGTTTTATTCTCAGTTACAGCACATGTCTGGGTTGTGGGCTAGATCCCCAGTAGGAGCGGTGTCCACTAGGAGGCAGCTGATCAATGGTTCTCTTTTACCATTGATGTTTCCTTCTTTTTCTTCTTCTTTTTTTAATCCTCATCTGAGGATATTTTTCCAGTGTATTTCTTTTTTGTCCTGCCCATGTTTACGGCCTTGGAGTTGATATAAAGGTATATTCAAGATCATCAAACATTCATTAGCTTCCTTAATTATAGCTTAGATATGACTTTTTTAAAAGAATAGTTTATTGATTTTTAGAGAGAGAGGAAAGGACAGGGAGAGAGAGAGAAGCATGGATGTGAGAGTGCAACATTGAATAGCTGCTTCTTGCATGCCTCCTACCTGGAATCAACCCCACATCCAGGTATATGCCCTTGACTGGGAATCAAACTGCCAACCTCCTGGTGCACCAGTAGACACCCAACCAACTGAGTCCTATTGGCCAGGGCATAGCATAGATATGACTACTGGTTAAAGTGTTTCTAAGGGTTGAACTCCATGGCTGTTCTGAACTTCTTATCACCATCCTCTCCCTTATATAAGCAATTATATTACACTATTACAAAATAGCAGAAAGCATCAATAAATACTTTTTTAAATTCAAATGATTATTGTATTTATCAGTTCTGGGTTCTTTGTATATTTACATGTTAAACAAATGTCAAGTGATTAGTTCATATTTCACAGGTGATGAGAATTGTTATACAAAACATTTTTTTCTACTAGAAAAAATGTATCCTCAACAGAGTATTAAACTTAGCATGAATTATGTATGTTATGCAAATTTTAACTGAAATTTAAGCATAAGAATAGATTTATTCTGCAGTTTTGGATACTAATATATAATTGTAGATGGCTATATATTATATATATATATCTCCTATTAACAAACTGACTTTACTGATTAGACAATAATTAATACTAAGAAATGAATAGTAGAAGATAAGTTGTGTTATAGAGACAAATTTTCAGTCACTATGCTATTCCAAATCTCAAATAAAATATGAGTGAATCTTGGTCATAGTGGCCATTGTCACTTTTTCGATTGTGTTTTATTACAATGCTAGGCAGGAAAAAAAAGATATCCTTTTTTGTTGACTGAAATGTCCTGCAGTTATAAAATATATGTGCCAAAGTTAAGGCTTTTTAGAGTAGAAAGAGTTCCAGAGTGAATACTCCAAGGATGTATAGGCCATTGTACTCAGCATAAGGATCTAACATTCATGCTATTTTTGCACTTGGGTTGGATTATTGATGAAAATGGGGGATTAAAGGGGGAAAAAGAGCTAGGCTTAGGATGAGAAAGATGGCCAAAAATGAACAAAATAACAGAAAGAGACCTGGATCAGTAACGCCCATAGCCACAGAATGAGTTAGCTTCATGCAGTGATACTTAATTTTGACCCTTTCTCTTTGTTCTCAGGTTCTTTCTGGTTCAGTCATTTTGTTAAATTTTTCACTTCTTTTACCTTCCATGAATTAATAACACTAGTTGGCAGAGCTAGACATGAACAATGGGCATGCTTATTGTTGCTTTCTATTTAAGTAGGAGTAATTCTCACCTTGAACACATAATATATGCCTGTTATTATAACCTCCAAAACATACCCTGAGATTAATTGTACATGCTTTGGATTCCTAGACATTAAAGATTTAATCTCAGTGTGTATATTTGATCTTCTCTTATTTTCAGTATAAAAACTGAGAGGTTGCAATCAGACCATATTAAATAGGGCATCTTGCAAAAACTAAAACAAACTGGACATGGATTATTCAGGATATTATTTCAGTGTGGATTTCTTTATTATTCACTAGTTAATCTTCTTGGCTAGACTGCCTTCTTCATCCAGTATTGTACAAGTTCCAAATAAACATGGCCCCTGAGTTCCTTGAATGAACAGACTGAACAACACCTTGGCCAATGATATCCAATAGGCCCTTTCAGGAGTGCCCTTTCTGTTCCTTACTGGCTTTTATATCTATGGTAAAATACTGTATCTTTAAAGAGGAAATTCAGTCCCTTCACATATCTGCTAGCTCCCAGCCTTCACTTATTCATTATTCATTCATTAACCGAGACAGTTTCATTTATTGCCTTCTATGTGCTGGGCTCTATTCCAGATTTTTGAAGACATTAGTGAATAAAACAGACAAACATATTTACTTGTATTTATGGAACTTATACTCCAGGTGTGTGTATATGTGTGTGCATGTGTGTGTGTGTGTGTGTGTGTGTGTGTGTGTGTTAGAAATAGATAATAATCCATAGACACATGAAATAATCATAGAGAATGTCAGAAAGTGATATACATGATGAAAAAGGGTTGAGCAAGGGGAGTGAATAAAGATGTGTGATGAGGTGGTGCATGTCATTTCACTTAACGGTTTGACTCACTCAGGCTTCAGTGAGACTGTAGGAAAGATAAGGGGAATGGAATTGATAAGAGAGAAAAGAACATAGTAAAAACCTAAGTGGGAAGCATAACTGGCATATCACGGGAAGATAGCAAAGAAGCCTGATGGCATGGGCTAGGGATTTGACTCAAAATGAAAAATCATGAAATGAATGGAACCAGCTCAAGGACATCCTTGCAGGTTATTGTCTTGACCTTGAATTTTGCTCTGAAAGAGATGGAGAACCATTAGAGGGTGTTGAACAGAGGGAGACATACTCTTAGCTTTTAAAAGCCTGGTTCTGTCTGTTGTTTGAGGATTGATTCTAGTGAGACAATGGAAATGCAGGAGAGCTATGAGTATGCCACTGTGAACTCTAGAGGAGAAATGAGATTTGGAACATGGTATTAGAATTCAAAATGGTGAAAGGTTGCAAGATTCTGGAATTATTTTAAAGTAGAGTTAGAAGAATTTCTTGACATATGGATATGAGGTGTGAGGGAAAGAGAGGTATGAAAGGAGCATGGATATGCCTACTTCTCAGTAACTCTCAGCAGCTACCCTAGATCATTCAATCTAGATCATATTTCAGGAATCCTGAAGAGCCTGCTACCCGGTCTCCCTACTCCCTCTCCTACATTACTACATGATATTCTTACTATAGCAACAAGAGATACCTTTTTAAACATCAACTATGAAAACTTTGCTTTGAGTTATTTTATGCTTAGTAAAAATTATAAATCCTTCACATAAAGTTTCAGGGGCTAAAAGGACAAATACAATCTATTAGTTGATCCTGCTGAACTTTTATCTAATCTTGCTCCTTGATCGCTATGCTTCAGTCACCACTTGCCTTCTTACTTTTCTTGAATAGCTTAAGCAAATGGATTCCTTAGCATCAGCACTGTTCTCTTTGATGGAAATTTCTTCCCTCAGAGTCTTCCATGGCTCATTTCTTCACAAGTTTATTATTTCCTATATCACTTCCTCCTCTGAACCTGAGACAGCAACTTCCCAAAATTAATGTTTTCCTCTTCCTGTTGACAGAAAAAATCTCTTTAAAAACATTTTTAAAAATATAGTTTTTATTGATTTAGGAGAGGGAAAATGATAGAAATATCAATGATGTGAGAGAATCATTGATTAGCTGACTCCTCCACACACACTATTGGGAATGGAGCCCGTAACTGGGCAAGTGCCGTGACCAGGAATCAAACCGTGACCTTCTGGTCCATAGGTTGATACTCAATCACTGAACCATGCCAGCTGGGCAAGTCTTTTTTTATTTAATAGGGACATGGTTTCAGGTTACTAGATGATGAGTAGAGTATTTCCCAAAATAATCCCTTGTGGGGTTCTTCATAGTGTTTCACTAGGCAGACCCATGGTGAATTTGCAAGATGCATTAAAGATCTCTGAGTAACATGGAAGAGTGCACCCTACCTAAGGGTTTACCTGCTCAGTACTATTATGTAAGTAAGAAAAGCATTTTTATTGTGTTTGAGAAATTATACTAGTTAGAGTCCCCATTATTATTTTGGTGATATATTTGTTGCAATTAGCCTACCAGTGTAATGCATGATTCAAAACAAAATTTCTCTTGTTTCATTACAAGGATAAATTCTAGTTTATTCCTTTTGTTTTTCCTATTGTTTAAGTATTAGTCTCTGCATTCCTCTAGAAATGCAAGCTTCATAAAGGCAGAGACTAAAACATTGGGATTAAAACAGTCTGAATATAAAGAATTACATGGGTCCCAGTAGTAATCAACACAGGAAATAAAACCTGAGTTATCATTATTGAAAGGGGCTATATTTCAACTTTCTTTTAGGAAAATTGAAAATAAACATAAAATCTTAAGCATTTTTACTGATATTCCATGATAAAATATATTTCAAGGTAACAACAGCCTCAATTGATGAGGAAAAGTTCTTTACAGAAGATATATATAAAGGGAATGATAGTATCAGGAAATCTTCACTATGTAATCTTAGGGGAAAAATTGATTCAGGAATCTCGAGGAAGATGACTGCTGATGGGAAGTTAGGCTGCAAGATAGTGTGTGAGTGAGAGAACAAAAGGAGAGAGTATGGATGTGAGGAAAGTGTCTATTTGTGAGTGAGGGACAGCTATATTACAAGGGACTGTTGGGGACTGCCGGACCAGGCTTCCCTGACCGGGCAGCCCCTACTGCTGCTAAAATCTCTCCTGGTTGGCTCTGCCACAGAGACTGCACCATCTTGAAGGGCAGAGTGGCTGTGATCAGAAGCCTAGCCTTAGACCATATATTGGGACACAGGCACATGGGTCATTTTCAAAGATAGACCATATATTGGGACAGGCCTGTGTCCCAATATATGGTCTATCTTTGAAAATGACCCATGTGCCCTTGAGAAGAATGTATATTCTCTTCAAATTCAAGAATATAGAAATCATATCAAGCATCTTCTCAAGATCATAATGGCATAAAACTAGAAATCAGCTACAGTAAAAACAATAAAAAAAATCAAACACCTGGAGGCTAAATAGCATGCTATTAAACAATGATTGGGTTACCAAAGAGATCAAAGAAGAAATAAAAAGTATCATGGTAACAAACAACAATGAAAACACAACAATTCAAAATCTATGTAATAAATTACCTAACCCTACAACTCAAAGAGTTAGAGCAACAAGAAAGCACAGCATAAGCAGAAGGAAGGAAATAATAAAATTAGAGTGGAGATAAACAACATAGAGACAAAAAACAAAACAAAACAAAACAAAAACAAAAAACAACAACAAAAAAAAAACAAAACCAAGAGCTTGTTCTTTGGAAGGATAAAGAAGATTGGTGAACCTTAGCCAGACTCACCAAGAAGCAAAGACAGAAGACACAAATAAACAAAATCAGAAATGAAAGAGGTGAAGTAAGAACCGATCCCACAGAAATACAAAAATTATGAAAAAATACTATTGACAACTCTATTCCAACAAAATGGAAAACCTAGATAAAATGGACATATTCTTAGACAAATACAAGCTCCCAAAACTCAACCAAGAAGAATAAAAAAAAACCTGAATGGTCCAATAACTACCAAAGAAATTGAAACAGTAATCAAAAATCTTCCAGCAAACAAAAGCCCTGGTCTGGATGGATTTACAGGGAATGCTACCAAGCATTCAAAGAAGAACTAAAACCTGTCCTCCTGAGACTATTCCCAAAAATTCAAGAGGAAGGCACACTTCTAACCTCTTTCTATGAAGCCAGCATTACCCTAATCCCAAAACCAGATAAAGACACCACAAAAAGAGAGAACATAGATGCTAAAATACTCAACAAAATTTTAGCAAATCAGATTCAGCAATACATTAGAAAGATCATACACCATGACCAAGTGTGATTTATTCGGGGATGCAAGGATGGTACAATATCTGCAAATCAATAAATGTGCTATATCACATAAACAAACTGAGAGACAAAAATCACCTAATCATATCAATTTACACAGAAAAAGCATTTGACAAAATCCAACACCCTTTCTTGATAAAAACTCTCAGTAAAGTGGGAATAGAGGGATCATACCTCAACATAATAAAAGCCATATATGACAAACCTACAGCCAACATCATACTCAATGGGCAAAAACTAAACTCATTTACCCTACAAACAGGAACAAGACAAGGATGCCTACTTTCACCACTCCTGTTCAACATAGTACTGGAAGTACTAGCCATAGCAATCATAGAAGAAGAAGAAATAAAAGGCATCCAATTTGGAAGACGTAAAACTTTCCTTATTTGCAGATGATGTGATACTGTACCTAGAAAATCCTAAGGACTCCATCAAAAAATACTAGACCTAATAAATGAATTAGGCAGTGTAACAGGATACAAAATTAACACCCAGAAATCTATGGCCTTTTTATATGCCAATAATGAACCCACAGAAAGAGAAATGAAAAACAATCCCATTTACCATCACACCAAAAAAACTAAGTAACCTAGAAATAAACGCAACTAAGGAAATAAAAGACCTGTACTCAGAAAACTACAAGATATTGAAAAAAGAGATAAAGGAAGACATAAACAAATGGAAGAACATATCATGTTCATGGGTTGGTAGAATCAACACCATTAAAATCCATACTACCTAAAGCAATCTATAGATTCAATGCAATACCTATTAAAATATCAATGGCATATTTCAAAGATCTAGAACAAACTCTCCAAAAATTCATCTGGAATAAAAAAAGACCCTGAATAGCCTCAGCCACCCTGAGAAAAAAGAACAAAGTTGGAGGGATCACAATACCAGATATCAAGCTATATTACCAAGCCACGGTTCTCAAAACTGCCTGGTATTGGCACAAGAACAGACATATACACCAATGGAACAGAATAGAGAACCCAGAAATTGACTCAAGCCATTATACTCAATTAACATTTGACAAAGGAGGCAAGAGCATACAATGGAGTCAAAACAGTCTCTTTAATACATGGTCCTGGGAAATTTGGTTGGATGCATGCAAAAAAAAATGAAAGTAGATCACCAACTTACACCATACACAAAAACAAACTCAAAATGGCTAACGGACTTGAATGTAAGACAGGAAATCATAAAAATACTACAAGACTCTGTAGGCAGCAAAGTTGCAGACATATGTCATAGCAGTATCTTTACAGACACAGATCCTAGGGCAAGAGAGACTAAGGAGAAAATAAACATTGGGACTACATCAAAATAAAAAGCTTCTGCACAGCAAAAGAAACCATCAACAAAACAACAAGAAAACCCACTGCATGGGAGAACATATTTGCCAATGTTATCTCCTATAAGGGTTTAATCTCCAACATTTACAGGGAACTCATACAACTTAACAAAAGGAAGATAAACAATCCAATCAAAAAATGGACAAAGGACCTAGATAGATACTTTTCAAAAGAGGACATTCAGAAAGCCAAGAGACATATGAAAACATGCTGAAAGTCATTAATCATCTGAGAGGTGCAAATCAAAACAATAATGAGGTACCACCTCACACCTGTCAGATGGCTATCATCAACAAATCAACAAACAACAAATGCTGGAGAGGATGCAGAGGTAAAGGAACCCTCCTTCACTGCTGGTGGGAATGCAGATTGGTGTAGTCATTGTGGAAAACAGTATGGTGTTTCCTCAAAGATTTAAAAATGGAACTATCATTTGACCCAGTAACCCCACTTCTAGGACTATATCCCAAGAAACTAGAAATACCAATCAGAAAGGATATATGCACCCTATGTTCATAGCAGCAAAATTTTCAATAGCTAAGATTTGGAATCAGCCTAAATGCCCACCAGAAGATGAGTGGATTATAAAAATATGGTACATCTATGCAATGAAATACTACACTGCTATAAAAAAAGAAGAAATTCTTACCATTTGCAGCAGCAAGGATGGAACTGGAGAGCATTATGCTAAGTGAAATAAGCCAGTAAGTGAAAGAAAAACACCACATGCTCTCAATTATTTATGGATAATAAAGAACATTATAACCTGATGAACAAAAAGATAGATACAGAGGCAGAGAAGCATCGAATAGACTGTCAAATTACAGCAGGAAGGCTGGGGAGGGTTGGGGGAGTGGTAAGAGATCAACCGAAGGACTTGTATGCATGCATATAAGCATAACCAATGGACACAAGACACTGGGTGGGGTGGGGTGAGGGCATGTACCATGGGGTACGTGAGGCCAGGAGAAGGTAAATGGGAAAAAAGAAGACATATGTACTACTATTTGTAATTATTTAAACAATAAAATAAAAATTTTAAAACAATTGATTCAGGCAAAGACTGTGAATTTGTGCCAAACCATTAAAAGAATGGACAATAGGAAACTTACCAATATGTGGAATGATATCAGAGTATCAATGACAGGTTGGGGGGCTGTATGCATCTTTATAATTAAACAAGAGGCCCAGTGCATGAAATTTGTGCACTGGAGAGGGGGTCCCTCAGCCCAGCCTGCCCACTCTCACAGTCTGGGACCCCTCAGGGGATGTCCTACTGACAGCCTGCAGTCTGGCCTCCATCTGTGGGAGGCAACCAGGCTGATCAGCGGAAGGCGCTACCCCCATCACCCCACTGCTGCTGCCACTGCTGGCTGCCACAGATACCAAGGTGTTTTCATCAACATGGACTCCAGTCCCTTCACCACAAAAAAAATGACACCTTTCTTTTGGCATTTTCAAGATGTCTCTTTTATAGGATATGACATTTCTTTCTTTTTATTTAATCCTTACCTGAGGATGTTTTTTATTGATTTAGAGAGCATGGAAGAGAGAGTGAAAGACAAAGAGAAAAGTCAATATGAGAGGGACACTTCAATTGGTTACCTTCTGCATGAGACTTGACCTGGGCCCTGGCCAAGGAGGAGCCTGCCACCTAGGTACATGCCCTTGATCAAAATCAAAACTGGACCCCGCGGTTGGCAGGCTGAGGCTCTATCCACTGAGCCAAACCGGCTAGGGCAGGATATGTCATTTCTTAGCTCTTCCAGCAGTGGACCTTTGTTTTCTCCTCCAGGAGTGAGGTGGAAAAACCCTAGATCACCTTCTTGGATTCTTATTACCCAAGTTATCAAGAACACTGCGAGTGGTGTACCAGGAGCTTAGCCAATGAGCGGTCAGAAAAGATCTTTCCTTTGCAGCTCATGCACAGAGCCCGGCCCTCCTGTCTCCACTCCGGGCCTGCTCAGGCCTCCGTGGGAGCGCTGGCAGGGCCCCCTGTCTCCACTCCGGGCGTCCTCAGGCCACTGCAGCATCCGTGGCTTGCCTCACCTCGCATGCAGTCCCTTCCCACCCACCTGCGTGCGCAGCCTCCTCCTGAGTGGTCAGAATGTTATGGTGTCCTGGACAATTTGCTTATTACTTCTTTATATGTATAGATATCAAGCTATAACTACTTTAACCCTGTGACCAAAATAACCTTTATTTATCTTTCAGTGTAATGAGTTGTGAAAAATATAAAATAACCTATGAACTTTTCTTGCCAAACCATTTAATCTGATTCTAATAAAGCCTTTAGACATAACTCTATATGAAATATATTGGATAAATTAACTAAATAGATGCCATCAGAAGGAAATAATTGTATAATTGCAGAAAAAAACAATCACAAATATAGAAGTGGGAACAACTATCTAGTCTCTTCAGTAAAGATACTTTATCTACCATAAAGAAAAATATGTAACTACTAGAGGCCCAGTGCATGAAATTCATGCATGGGAGGGGGGTGTCCCTCAGCCCAGCCTGCACCCTCTCCAATCTGGGACATCCCTCTCACAATCCAAGACTGTTGGCTCCCAACTGCTCACCTGCCTGCCTTCCTGACGCCCTTAACCACTTCTGCCTGCCAGCCTGATCACCCCCTAACCACTCCCCTGCCAGCCTGATTGCCCCTAACTGCCCTCCCCTGCAGGCCTGGTCACCCCCAACTGCCCTCCCCTGCAGGCCTGGTTCCCACAACTGTTCTCCCCCTGAAGGCCTGGGCCCCCGCAACTGTCCTTCTCTGCAGGCCTGGTCACCCCTAACTTCCCTCCTCTGCCAACCTGGTTACCCCTAACTGCCCTACCCTTCAGGCTTGATCACCCCCAACTGCCCTCCCTTGCAAGCCTGGTCCCTCCCAACTGCCCTCCCCTGCTGGCCATCTTGTGGCTGCCATCTGGTGTCCACATGGGGGCAGCCATCTTGTGTGTTGGAGTGGCAGTCAATTTGCATATTACTTTTATTAGATAGGATTCTAAACAATAAGATATTGAGGACAAAGGTTTTACTTGTATCAATGGAACCTATGGTTCATTAATATGTTTATTAATATATAGTTGACATACAATATAATATTGGTTTTAGATGTACCTGGTACAGCATAGTGATTTAACACTTACATACCTATGATGTAATTACCATAGTAATATTTTTTGCATGTATCTCTTCAGTTTTTTCATTTGTCACTGTGTTACAATAGTATTGACTATATTTTCTCTGCTGAAAATTATATTCCTGTGACTTATTTAATTTATAACTGGAAGTTTGAATCTCTTATTCCCATCACCTTTTTGTACTATTCCCCCACTTCTACCTCTCTAGAAACCATTAATTTGTTTTATGTATCCACAAGTCTTTTGTTTATTTTTCAGGTTGTTTTTATTGTGGGTTTTTTTTAATATTCCACTTGTAAGTGGAGTCATACACTATTTGTCTTTCTCTGTCTTATAGCATAATATTGTCTGGTTCCATGCATCTTGTCACAAATGGCAAAAGTTATCTTTTTTAATTGCTGAGTAATACTAATATATCACATCTTTTTTGTCCATTCATCTACCAATGGATACCAAGGTTCCAAAGTTGCTTTCATATCTTGGCTATTGTAAATAATCATGCAATGAACATAGTGGCACAGATGCCTTTTTAAATTAGTTTTTCATTTTCTTTGGATAAATACACAGAAGGGGAATTGCTGGGTCATATTTCTAATTTTTTGAGAAACCTCTATCCTGTTTTCCATAGTGTATGCACCAATTTACAATCCCACCAGCAGTGCATGAGGATTCCCTTTTTCCATACCCTTGCCAACACTTGTTATTTGTTGACTTTTTGACAATAGCCATTCTGACAGGTGTGAGGCAATATTTCACTGTAGTTGTGATGTGCATTTCCCTGAAGATTAGTTATGTTGAGCATCTTTACATGTGTCTGTGGCCATCTGTATGTCGTATTTGGAAAAAGTATCTAATCAGATCCTCAGGCCATTTTTTAACCAGATTGTGTTTTTGAGATTGAGTTGAATGAGTTTTTTATATATTCTGTATTTTAATCCCTTAATGAATATATTGCTTGCAAATATCTTCTCTCATTCAGTAGCTTGTCTTTTCCTTTGTTGATGGTTTTCCTCATCGTGCAAAAGCTTTTCAGTTTAATTTAGTACAATTTGTTTACTTTTGCCTGTGTTGCCTTGACTGGGGAAATGTATCCAAAAAGATAATTCTGTGACCAGTGTCAAAGAGTATACTGCCTGTGTTTACTTCCAGGAATTGTATGAGTTCGGGTCTTACGTATAAGTATCATTCCTCCAGTTTTGAATAACAAGACAAATTTCTTTTTGTGATAAAAAGTCTAGCTTAAGTCCAATTTGCATGTAACTCTAATAAAAGCTCAGTGCAAGACAGACTTGCATTTGGTCTTCCAAAACTTATAGCTGTTACTATAGCAGATACCTTGAAATCGATAGTTGTCATTCCCACTAGAGTTTAGAGATTGTTTTATATGGACATTAACCTCTTCCTCCACCAAAGATAAGTGTCCATTAGAATGCGTTGTTTTCTGCAGACTTTTGTTTCCAGCCACAAGGCTTTATACAATATTTACATTCAGCTCCATTCTTGTAATTACACCTTTCCTTGAAGCCATTAGCATTATTGAGAAAATGATTCCTTTATTTGGAATTTATCTTCCAGCAAAGCCCCAAATTGTTACCACAAAATAGACTGCATGCTCTCCCCTCTATGGTAGCACATTTAGTGCTGAGAATTTAAAGCCTAAGAAATTTTAAATGCTACACCAGATAAACAGAATCCTCAATTTAGAAACTCTTAATTGTCTATACTAATGGAGGTTTTCATAACCCAGATAACTTGAAGGCAGGGAAAACGGAAGCTTCACTGAGCATTTGATTTTAACCCTCATTTTCTCATCTTTCTCTCATCCCTCTGGCTGGATCTTAACAGTTTGAAATGAGCAGCAGAATTCAGCTGAATTGGCTTTCTCTGTCTTTCTTGCTTTCATCTTCCTTTTGTTTAGTTGAGAGTCATAATAAATTGGTAGCGACAAGTAGGTGAAATAGGGTACAGTTACTTCATACAATGGTAATTCGATACTGGATGATGGAGATTTCCCTATTTAAAATATATCAGCATAAAACAGCTTTAAAAATATTTTCTATTGTGGTATAACCCACTGATCAATAACACTGACTCTTCACACATGGCAGAGTAAAGAACAGACTATGTACTGTAGCAGGATTTGAATCCAGACTATGCAGTGTATCTCTAGGGCATAATTGCTGCCTTCATTTCATCGTTGGTAAGATAACTCTAAATATTAATTCCTACATCATAGGGTTGGGCTGAAAATGACATAAGTTAACACATTTGAGGCATTCAGATCAATGTCAGGCACATGTTAAGTATTCTATAAATGTAGCTGACTCCATATGAGCTGGGATCTTCTCTATATTGCTTACTAAGGTATCCCCAGTGACACATATGGCATTGTGCATGGCACTAGAAAACAATCCAGAGACAACAATTAATACATATGTCTATCGCTATAATAGTAACTATCTTTGTCCACAATACTGCAAATGACTTCAAATATGTGTGAAGAGTCA
This sequence comes from Corynorhinus townsendii, assembly GCA_026230045.1. NCBI lineage: Eukaryota > Metazoa > Chordata > Mammalia > Chiroptera > Vespertilionidae > Corynorhinus > Corynorhinus townsendii. The sequence continues at coordinate 27,812,935 of JAPDVU010000004.1, forward strand.
GTGTTTTTTTTGCCCTAGAGATACACTGCATAGTCTGGATTCAAATCCTGCTACAGTACATAGTCTGTTCTTTACTCTGCCATGCAACCTCTTAATGATAGCACAATGCAGTGTGCACATTCTAGTGTGGTGATGATAATAAATGAGAAAATAAGTGAAGAAGAAAATAGATGTTTGAAAGAAAATATTCCAGATTATGATCCTTTACAATTTTACCAACCTTGTACATCACTATAACTAGCAAAAGAAGTGATCACTTGGAGGGGGGAACAAACCTTTAAGTATTACATGATACAATACAAAAGGACAAACTAGGTCATCTCAGGACACTTTCTGTAATCTGAGGAGGTGGTTTTCCTAACCCCTTGAAAGGAGGGGGATTCTGGGTACATGGAAATGAGTATATTTTATCTCTCCCTCTGTGTTTTTTATCATGTTACATTGGTCAGTTTCTTGGGATGTGTAAACTTTGTGAATAGAGGTTTTTCTTTTTTAAAAAATCTGTGATCTGTGATAAATTGACTTCACCTTTATCTCATCTCAGACACCCAGAGGACTGGGCTACAAACATGTTGGAGAAATGCCGGCTTGGAAATATCTGGAAACCTGTTAGGCAAAATTCTAGGTGCCATGAGAGACATGTTTTGGACCCCATTTGTGTTAGAAAAAAATAGCCTAAGTATTACTGTGATAACACCTAATTCTCCAAATCTCAATGTATTAACAAAGTAAAAAGTAGTCCTTTATATATTTCCTCAGAAACCCAGGCTGATTGAGGCTCCATGGTTACACAACTACACCACATAAAACAGAATTTACTGCATCACCTCAGCAAGGGAGAAGAGATCAAGCCCTTTTAGATTTTTGTCTGAGAGGTAACATGTGAGTCCCATCTACATGACGTTGGCTAACCCCAGGTGTACCGCCCGCTCAAAAGAGATAAAGAAACTGAGACATCAGGTGGCAGATTTGATGAGGACCACTATCTCTGCCACTGTACACTGTACACTTCTATGGCCATCAAATATTCTTTTTGCTCCTTTCCTTCTACACTTACTACATGAGTACAGTCAACCAAAGTCAATCCAGTCAACATGCTTAGCTCAAAATCTAGGATCTCTAAGTATTGTGCATTGTGTTGTGCATCAGTTGGGAAGTGGTGTGTCTAGGTTGGAGATTAATGAATTCTAAAGTCAAGTTATCTTTCCACCATAGTATAGTGTATATTATAATGTGGTAATCCAAGGAAAAGTTCCACAGTAGACATTATCACCCAGAAGAAGAATGAGTACCACGAAGTAGTCACTGGTGCATATTTCCCAAGTCCTGCTGGATGGATATGGTGAAGTCCTTACTCTGAGGGTGAGATATGTTCCTTAAAGAGGATCTTGCTCACTTTTCTACTCTCCTTAATGGTCCCTGATTCTACTGCAGGGACATTGTTTCTCTTCCTCCTCCCCCCACCCAGGATCCATCTAAAATGAGCAGTGGGGAAAATGAGCTAGCTGGGATCTGAGCTGCATTTGGAGCTCACTGCCTGTTGTAGGAAGGTTAATTTGAGCAGTTGCAGGACTTTGTAGTCTAGACTTGTATTTGGTTTGGCAAGTCAATTCTTTCAAATATATAATAGGTTTCTTATTTTTATGATTCCAATTCATTCCAAGTGCTAAGAATAATGCTACAGCATTTTCCTAGCCATAATTCTCAGATCAATTCTATTCTTCTGCCTTTCTGCCTTTATTACTGTCTCTCTTGTCATAAAGAGAGTTGCCTTGAGAGCGTCAGGCTTTCTCTTAATCATACACTGAGTGGCCAGATTATTATGATCTCTGAACACATAATAATCTGGCCACTCAGTGTACTTCTCTTGAGTACCTCATTTATTTGATATCAATGATGCTATAAATCTTGCACCTGATCAGTTTTCCCCTTTGCACTGGCTGATAGAAAGCTCAGGGCAAATAGGTGGTTGATCTCCAGCAAAAGTCTAGAATACTTTTGGCACCCATTTGAGATACAAATACACTGAGTGGCCAGATTATTATGTGTTCAGGGATCATAATAATCTGGCCACTCATTGTATTTTGCCCTGAACTAGAAATTTAAAAACAAAACAAAACTAATCTATAATAATTTAAAATTAAGACAGTGGCTACTTTAGTGGGTAGAGGCACAGAGAACATAAAGATAATTTCTTAGGTGCAGGAAAAATTTTATTTCTTGATTTATTCACTTTGTGATAATCAGGCTGTATTTGATATTGTATTATGCTTCATTAAAAACTGACTTTAAAAAATAGTCATTCTTTCTCTGTTGATAGACTAGCTAATTCTGACCAATACTTCAGCTTAGAACAGCTAGAAGATTCCATTTTAACCACACTGGGAAGTGTGTGGTTTTTCTTCCTGCTTCATGAGAGTATTGAGAAGGGGCAGCTGAGGAGCCAGGAATGGATATATGCTTTCATTTCTCTTGTGTAAATACTTAGGAATGGAATGAGAGGAACCTATTCCTGTATGCTTCACTTTGTAAGAAACTTCAAACTGCTTTTCCAAAGTGACTATACATTTTACATTCCCCAGAATAGTGTGTGAGAGTTCTACACGACCCAAATTCATGCCAACACTTTATCAGTCTTTTTTAATTTTACTTCTTCTAATTGAGTACAGTCCTAATGACAGACAGTATTGAGCTTGTTTTCATGTATTTATTTGACATCAATATATCTATTTTTGGTGAAATGTCTATTTAAAAATTTGCCTTATTCTTTTTCTTGTTGAGTTTTGTGAGTTTTTATCTCATGAACCCTACTACCTATGCAGTAAAATTTGTAGTTGCCTCAGAAGAAGCCTGTTGTAACAGCTATAAGAAGAGTACAAACAAACATGGAAACAAAACAATATGAGTCATTTGGGTGATAGGAGGGACAAATAGAACACTAGTAAGGAATACTCACAATACCCTTGAAAGCTGCCCTCGAATACCTCATAGGTAAAATGAAACCAGAGTTAGGCCTTATTGGATGAGTAAAATAGTTGGGAAAAATTAGTGCCCCCATACATTCATTTGTGTTACTATTGCCTGCCCTTCCTTCCTTCCTTCCTTCCTTCCTTCCTTCCTTCCTTCCTTCCTTCCTTCCTTCCTTCCTTCCTTCTTTCCTTCCTTCCTCCCTTCCTTTCTAAAAAAAGCAAGCAAGAATTTATTGACCACAGCAAAAATAAACTTAGGACAGTGAGATAAGGAAGGACATAGAAGAAGCAACAGGAGAGCTTAGGCTGGACTGCTTTGGCTCACTAGGAAGTCAGAGCAAAGGGGGCCTTAGAGACAGGTTCAGGGGGTTAGCTTGGGACCAGTTGTGGCTGCTCATTGCTCCCCTGGTTGCAAGTCTCATGGGGACCCTTGGAGTTTAGGAGATACATGCCTGTGGGGGAAAGAGAGGAGGAAGGGAATGGCATGGGTGTGCTCCCTGGAGGGAGAGCACCCTGGGAACTTCCTTTTCAGGGGTTTTGAAGGCTGGGTGTTCAGTAGAATATTCCCACATTACTAGTTTCTTAAGGCTCCCAAGGATTATTTCCAAGGGGCAGGGCAAGATCCTGAACTGTTCCTTTTTGATGTTCAAAGTCATTACTGTATGCTGATGGACTTAATCAATCCAGATTGAGGACCTTCTGGAAAAGACAGTGTTGGTCTCCAAGTGCCATCTCATCTTAAAGGATGGAAAGATGGGACTGATGACTGAGCAGTGACACTAGAAGTGAGACAACTAAAGAGACCTGGCTGTGGCACAGTTTGTGACTAATGGCAAAGCCTTTCCATACTGCTATTCCTTTAGACCAGGTGTTGGCAATGTTTTCTGTAAAAGGAGGTTTTCATAGCTGTATATGGTCTGTCATATTTTTCTTCATTTGCTTTTTTCTGACCTTTTAAAGACATAAACCAAAACATTTTTAGATAATGAACCATATAAAAATAAGCCTGAGACCACTGTGCAAACAGACTTTTATTTACCAACTCTGCTTTTGACTGTCTCTGTTGAATCTGGTCTAACATGCTACCAGGAAACTTCTCTGTGTCCTAGTTTGCCCACATGTAAAATAACAACAACAACAATAATAACAAATGTCTTATTGTTTGTTTTAAGGACTAAGTAAGAAAATACATGTGACGTGCTTAAAAATTGTCTGGCACACTGTAGCCCTTAGTGAACTTTAGATATTTCTATAAGATAAAAAGAAAAAAACTTACATATACACCAAGATTTAACACTGGATTTATTTGGTTGGTGCATATTAAAATATCTTATTTTTATCTGTGATCTCTTCAATATTTTCCAAATGTCTTATAATATGCACATAAAAGGAGTGAGTGTCAATATTTTTAGGGGAGTACACTATCACCATGATTGTCTGTTTAAACTAGTTAAATATTTCTGAGTGTAGACATTTTGTGGTGTGTTTGGAGGTAAAGTCTCTAATACTGAATTATATACGTGAGGCTGCTGGAAAGTACTGATCTCAGCATATCAGATTCCATCATGATGCAAGGAGTCTTGAAAGTTCACACCTCCCCGATGGAGGAAAATTTAACTTCCCTTAGCGTGAATTAGAAAATAGATCTGGCATGTGGCTACTACAGCTCGTCAGTCAGTAAAGTGAGTTTGGGTGCTTATTCTTTAAACAATTCAAGTATCATTTCCAAACTCCAGTCTCCTCAGAATGTCAGGAATGCATACTTCCCCATCACGTTCAATGTTTGAAGCTGTTCTACAGCTAGTGCAGCGCTGCACCACTCCATTTGATTTGAAACAGAAGCGGCAGCCCTGTCTGATATAAGGCCACTTAATGATTAATTGGTGCCTCTCTCATGCAGCATACTAGGAGAATGTTCTTGCCGGAGTCATCATTAACTTTAGAGCTGCAGATGTTGGAACAGTTACCTCATAGCAATGCCATGTTGTCAGATGGTATGTTTAGATATTATGATGTTGGGTGACCTAATTGCACTGCTAGAAAGTGTTCGTTTCCTATTGTCCTTAAAACGACATCATTATGGAAATCCTATAGAAGCTCATGTAAAAAATAGATGTAAACTCATGCAACATGAATGTATCAGTGTACCAGTGTTATTTATATTCATGTGTATGTATATATTCATGCAATTTTCTAGCTTTGGCTAGAGAGTCATTTGTGAAATCTATTTGAGGAAATGCAAGACATATGCATATATATTATATCTCAGTATTTTTGTGACAATTATGTTCCAAAAGTATAGACAAATTAAAATAATCGGGGGCAAGGTTAAAATCTTGCCACCAAAGTCGCTGAGCATAGCTAAAAACAGGACTAGTTATAACTATAAATGATAAAGACCTTTCTTCACTCTCTCCTTAAATTATTTCCTTCAGTATGTTCTCAAATGTTTGGGTTGCTGCAGACAGAAATTCTAATAACCCATATGATATTGAAAAGCTGACATTGTGAAAATATATTTCAATGAATGTGGCTTCAGGGAATAGGTCAGGCAGAGGTTAGCTCATAAGTATAGACTGTAAAAAACATATGGTTCTTCATTTCCCAGCTAGCTTTAGTCATGGCCTATGTCCCAAGTTTTAGTACTTGCCTAGGACAACATTACTAAATTTGGTGTTTTATGGCTATGGCATTTTAGTCAAAATGCAAAGGTAGCTTTTGTTCTTAATGCTTAGGTGTTTTTTCATTAGTTGTGCAGTGAGAGAATAAGACATATTGATACTATCAATTAATACCATCCTTATCGCTGATATTACTATAAATCATTGTTGATAACATGAGACTCTACTGGCTGATAAATTGCAGGGATATGAAATGGAAATAAAGCAGTGGAGGTAACTTGTTGACTTACAGTAGAATTCTGTCAAAGCACAAATGATATAGACATACACACAAATTCTCAGAGGTGTGAAGAGTAAATGCGATAATAAAAATAAATTACTTTCAATATCATACATTACACAGATAAAAGGTGGTGCTATTACTATAATTATTATTTGTTTTCATTATTATTTTTTTGGTTTCACTTTATAAAATTGTGTCTCTGGAACTGTAGTTACTATGTGTAAATTTCCATTTGCCTTTTCCAAAATGTCATAAAAAGGAAGTCATAGAAGACGGGAGGAATGAATGGACAGAGCACAGAGGATTTTTAGGGCAGGGAAAATATTCTGTATGACACCATAATGGTGGATACATGTAATTATACATTTTTAAAACCTATATAATATACACACGTCAACATTAATCTAAACTATAGACTTTAGGTGATTATGATGTGTTAATGTAGGTTCATTACAGTTAATAGCAAAAAATGTACCACCCTGGTAGGGATGTGATCTTATGTACCTGGGGGTGGAGGGGGTTTCCCATGTGTGGGGGCAGGAAATATATGGGAAAATCATTGTATCTTCCTCTCAATTTTGTTATGAGCTAAAATCTGCTCTAAAAATAGTCTTAATTTTAAAGAACATAATATAATAAAAGGAATCATAGAATATGTATATTTCTGAGACTAGCTTCTTTCACTTAGAACGATGCATTTGAGATTCATCCTTGGTGGCGATGTGTGAATCACTTGTTTGTTCTTTTTGGATGCTGAGTAGCATTCCATTGTTTAGATATACCCCTATTTATTTATTTGACGGGTTGAAGGATATTTGGTTTGTTTTCAGTTTGAAGATTACAAATAAAGCCACTAGGTACATCTGCATACAGGTTTTTCAGTACACATAAAGTTCCATTTCACTTGCGTAATGCCAAGAGTCAGATTATTTAATTACATGGTAAACATGTTTAATTTCATAAGAAACAGCCAAAATATTTTCCAAAGTGACTATCATTTTGCATTTTTACCAGCAGTGTCTGTAATTTCCTTATCTTTATTATTGACAATTTCTTTATTTTTATTGTTGACACTGTTACAGATGTCCCCCATTTCCTCTCCCTTTTACCTGTTTCTACCCAGCACCAGCAGTTTCTTTGGTTTTAGTCATTCTAACAGTTGTGTGATGTATGGTATCTAATTATGGTTTTAATGTGAATTAGTTTAATTAAATAAATATGTTGAGTACTTTTCATGGGCATATTTGCCATTTTATATAACTATCTTCATTGAAGTTTAATTTTTGCCCATTTTAAATTAGACTGTTTTGTTTTCTTTTCTCTCTCTCTTTTTTTCTTGGACTGTTTGCTTTCTACCACTGAGTTTTGACACTGTTTTTATATAAATTCTAAATATAAAAACTTTACTACACTTATCTATATATATAAAGAGCCAGGGGCCATCATATCTGAAACAACCAAACAGACGACTGAACAGGCTAAGTGGGGTGACAAGGCTGGCAGGGGCGTTAGTGAGGGACGACCAAACGACCGAGCAGCAGGCTGTGTGGGGCAACCAGGCCAGCAGAGGGGGGCAGTGAGGGGCAACCAGGACAGCAGGAGGGGCAGTTGGCAGCAACCAGGCTGGCAGGGGGGGCAGTTGGGGGCAACCAGGCCGGCAGAGGTGGGCAGTGAGGGGTGACCTGGCTGGTGGGGGGCAGTTGGGGGTGACCAGGCCAATGGGGGGTCAGTTGGGGGTGACTAGGCCGGCAGAGGGGGCAGTGAGAGGCAACCGGGCCGGCAGGTGGGGGCAGTTGGGAGCAACAGGCTGGCAGGGGGGCCAGTTAGGGGTGATCAGGCAGGCAGGCAGGTGAGCAGTTAGGAGCCAGTGGTCCCAGATTGTGAGAGGCTAAACCAGCAGTCGGACATCCTCCAAGGGGTCCCGGATTGGAGAGGGTGCAGGTTGGGCTGAGGGGACCCCCTTCCTGTGCACAATTTTCATGCACAGGGCCTCTAGTCTCTCTCTCTCTCTATATATATATATACATACACACATACACACACATATATATACACATACACACACACACACACACACACACACACACATATATATATATATATATATATATATATATATATATATGACTAAGTGACCAGCTGATTGGCCAGTAGGTATGATGCACACTGACTACCAGGGGGCAGACACTCAATGCAGGAGCTGCTGAGTGACAGGAACTTTGCAGAGTTCCCTCTTCCACTCTGGGACTTTTTCGAGGATGTTGGAGAGCTGGTTTCAGCCTGATCCCCACAGGCCAGACGAGGGACCCCACTAACTCTGTAGACGCCCTTTAAGCCATGGCACTGCCCCAGGTGTGGCAGGCTGGGGAAGGACCATGGGATGTTGGCTCCAGGGTGTGTCCGGCCCTTCTCACCCAGTCCTGTCCTGCCGGCCACCTGCTAATTAATTTCCTTTCATGTGCACAAATCTGTGCACTGGGCCACTAGCTTATAAATATTCTTCTAGACTGTTGCTTGTCTGTTAATTTTCTTACTTACTAGTGTATTCCAAAGAGTAGAAATTCTTAATTTTTACAAAGATCAACTAATTTATTTGTTTTTATATAGACTATACTTTTTGGGTTGTATCTCAACAGTACCAAAATCAGGTTTACAATAGTTTATCCTTTATTTTCATCTATAAATTTCATAGTTTTAGATTTTATATTTTGGTCCATGGTCAGTTTTGAGTTAATTTTTCATGTGCTATGAGGAATGCTGATGATTTATTTTATTTGCATACTAGAGGCCTGGTGCACAAAATTCATGCATGGGGGGAGTTGTCCCTCAGTCTGGCCTGCACCCTCTCCATTCTGGGACCCCTCAGGGGCTGTCAGACATCCCTCTTGCAATCTGGGTCCACTGACTCCCAACTGCTCACCTGCCTGCCTGCCTGATTGCCCCTAACCACTTTGCCTGCCTGCCTGGTTGCCCCTAACTGCCCTCCCCTGCTGGCCTGGTTGGCCATAACTGTCCTCTCCTGCCGGCCTGGTCAACCCTAACTGCCCACCCCTGCTGGCCTGCTCACCCCTAACTGCCTCTGCCCCGGCCCCTGCCACCATGGCTTTGTCCGGAAGGATGTCTGGTCTAATTAGCATATTACCCTTTTATTAGTATAGATGAGTTTCCAATTATACCACCATCATTTGATTGTAAGTCTACCTTTAAGTAATTTTTCCATTACTAAGAAAGAGATGTAATTTTTTTTTTCATGCTTCTCATTTGAGTACTGCCTGGAAAATGGCTTCTTAGCACTTAAAAACACTTCTTTAGTTATTATTTCCTATTTCCTACTAAGTTCTTCTTTAATTGCAATTAAAATCTATATTCTATATAATAAAAGGGTAATATGCAAATTGACCCTAATGGCAGAATCACTGGGAATGACTGGTCACTATGATGTGCACTGACCACCAGGGGGCAGGTGCTCAATGCAGGAGCTTCCCCCTGGTAGTCAGTGTGCTCCCACAGGGGGAGCTTTGCTCAGCCACAAGCCGGGCTGACAGCTGCGAGCACAGCAGCAGTGACTGGAGCTTCTCCTGCCTCCTCGGCAGCACTAGGCTGTCCAACTGTGGCTTAGGCCCGCTCCTCGTAGAGAGCGGGCCTAAGCCATCAGTTGTACATCCCCTGAGGGCTTGCCAGAGGAATGTCTGACTGCCAGCTTAGGTCCAATCCCCTGGGGAGCAGGCCTAAGCAGGCAGGTAGACATCCCCCGAGGGGTCCTGGACTGTGAGAGGGCGCAGACCAGGCTGAGGGACACCCCCCCACCCGCCAGGTGCATGAATTTTTGGGCACCGGGCCTCTAGTATATATATAAAAGGCTAAGTGATCATCTGACTGTACTACTGTCTGACCAGCTGGTATATATGATGCATCCTGACCATTAGGGTGCAGACGCTCAACACAGGAGCAGCTGAGCTGTGGTGACTTGGCAGTGGTGGTTCTTGGGTGATGCATCCAGGAACCAGAGAGGAGGGAGCCCAATTCCTCGTGAGGCCACACGATTCCACCTTTGGCAGTGGGTTATGTTGTTGCTGGGGCACTGTTGGCCCCAAATCTGGTTTACTGCTGAGCTGCAGTGAATAGCGATATTAAATTATTTCTTTTAATTAATTTCCTTTCAAAGTGCATGAATCCATGCACTGGGCCACTAGTTTGTGTATAAAATAAAATAAACCTTGCCTTACCAGAATTTTATAATTTATTTAACAGTCCCTGTGTATTATACCTATTGCAACACGAACTGTTGTACAACAATTCAGTTCTGGCACTAAGCATCAGGTGGTACTGCAAATATTAGGAAGTTCTACAGGTTACTGGGCATGGTACCCAATAATACTGCACTCACTTTAGATATCAGACATAAGTGAAGACCCCAACCCCACTTCTGACCCAGTGGCTACAAATTCTGGAAGTTCGCATGATCCACTTCAGGTCTGATAATTGGTTCAGAACTCTGGAAGGCCCTCTATCATGATTTCATTTAAAATACAAAGGATACAAATCGGCAACTGTCAAATGAGAAGACATTTAGAGTCAGGGCATATCACACTCCTGGGACATCAATGTTCTCATCAACTGGGAAGGTCCTATGAGCATTAATGACCAGAGTTGTAATGGGGGTTTTATTGCATAGGCATGATTGTCTAAATCATTAACTATGTGATAGGACTAAATCTCCAACTCTTCTTCTCTCCCTGGAGGTTAAGCTGGCTCAAAATACCAACCCTCTAATTGCATGGTTGGTGTTTCTTGTGACCAGTCCCACCCTGAAACTCTCTAGAGGCCCACCTAAAGCCACCTCATTAGCATAACTCAGGTGTGATTTCAGGGTTTTATGAAAAACAAAAACACTCCTATCATTCTGAAAATGCCAAGAGGTTAGAAGTCCCTCCCAGAACCAGAGAAAAAGGCCAGTCAAATTCTTTATTATACAATAACATCTTACTACCAGTATTTAAAAGAGCTTGCTCTGTTTCAATATTTAAATTATGAGAGCATTAATAAAATAAGTTTCTAAAAGGTTTTCAGTAAGATTTTTAAAAATGCATTGAGGTATAAAGGAATAAAATACTGGTTCTCTCTCTCTCATACCTGGGTTGAAGGTTCCACTTGGTTAGGGCACATACGGAAGGCAACTGATTGATGTTTCCATCTCTCTCTCTTTTAAAGCATGTCCTTTGGTGAGGATTTTTTTTTTTTTCAAAAGAATAGGTTGTGGAGGGCTTGATTCCCTTAACTAGTTTCTAATTATCTTAAAACAAACAGATAATGGTTAATCTTTTAACTACTTCCTATCTAAGATGTTAACTTCACTGTATAGAAGCTGTGTATACATTTTCAGAACTTCAAGCAGTTTTCTACATCATGTCTTTCTTTTGGAAGTGGCATATATTCCAATCAGGAAGAGTAAAATTTGAGGAGAAATTTTCAAATATAGTTAAATTGAAAGCCAGTCTTTCAGAACTATCATCCCTCATTTAAAAATTCAGTCTCTGCAAATTCTATTTTAGGAGTTTCACAAATAAATTATGATAGCTTAATATGTTCTTTTGCTGGTAAGTGCTTATGGGAAGTGTTGAAAATAAATGAAGCTCTAACAGTATTGACTCTAAGAGTCATCTCAGAGAGAATTTCCAAGTTGTCTTCTTTAGTACAACATGCAACGTTTGTTGAGCATATGTTTGGTTTACAAAATGCTATATTAATTTTTTTTCCTGTAAGCTTTCAACATATTTTAATTTTTCTCTAAATTCACAGATAAAGTTGCAGTAGTCTTAGCATTTTATTCCACCCAGAAACAAAATCTTCCCAAGACATTCCTTCTTTGAATGGTGCTTGATGTAGTTACAATGATGTTATTTCCCAGGACTTAACACTGTCAGAATCAAAGTCATGTGAATCTAATTCCAAATCATACTGAACGTGCACTTGAGTAAATCAAATAATTATGAAAATACACAATGAATAGTGAAAATTATCAACTGATTTTTTTTAATTTAATGGATTTGACTATGAATTATGTAGTACCTACTATGTAATGATAAAAAAACTCTTACTTAGATTACATCTTATTACTTTTAAAATGAATTAATCTCATTCCATTTCTACACATAAAATGGATTCCATCAATACATCTAAAAAAAGGTCACGCTAACTTGCCTAATAGTTAATGTGCTGCAATACTGCAGATGTTAAACTAAAATACTGTGCTCAAAAATAGGAATATTTTTTCAGGTCATAAGAGCAAGGGGTATTTCAGTCATTTGCAAAGGGTTCTGCTGCAGTCAACTGGATATAAAAGATAGTCATTGCTCTTTTATGTAATTTTGCAGCTCCCATAAAAGAAAATATCTCTGTTAGATTTCTCAGTAACTGTTCATTGTGCTCTGTGCGAATTTAAATAAGGCCTAAAAGATAAACATACATAAAACTTGCATGCACGTATGCTTATGTGCACGTGCACACACTCTCAAAGCAAATCATTTGGGGGGAAGAGTACAGAGATCATCCCCCCTCAACACTGTGCTCATAAACAAATGCTCTGGAAATAGTTTCTCTCTTGAATCAAATTTCTATTTTTAAAATCTTTGTACACACAGATTACATGATGTTCATGAACTCTAAGAATGTTCTAACTTACTGCCTCACTGATAATTTAATTGGAGCCACTTCTATTTTTAGGAAGTAGCTTAGTCACGTATTTGGGATTCTAGTATGCTTCAGGAAAGGTTTTCGTTTCATAGTAAAACAATCTGAGCTATAAGTAATCCATTTTGAGATTATGTGGGTGGGTTTGTCTTTTATACAATCAGTATCTCCATTGTAAATCAGTAAAACCATGGGGTTTTCTAAAATTATCTTTAATGTTGTTTAAAAGTATTTCTGTATTATCATAACATTTCTGTGTTTTCTAAAGTATGTTTCAGTAAATAGAGAAATAGTTTAAAGATAATTGGAGGAAAAAAGACATTTTAGCTATTGAATCATAAAGATTTTTTTTCATTGTTACAAAAGCTGCAAGGACTATGGATTTTAAGATAGACTAAAAGATATCTGTCATGCATTTTTCTCCTTAAAAGTTGGTTTTCCTGTGAAGGGAACTGAAACTATTTTTAACAGATCATGTATTTGAAGAAATTAGCTTTAACCATGTGATAGGATCTTTTAATCCTCTGAAAACCAAGCATTTCCTGTTTGTTATGGGTAAAAGCTGATGATTTTATTGAGAGTGGTGTCTAACTAAGGATGGTGAAGAAAATCAAATTGAGAAACAAGATTACATCATTCAGATACACAGGGTACTTAGTCCTTGTTCTGAGTTTTCGGTCTGTGACATGGGCATGCATACTTCTTTTATGAGTGACAGTTGTCACTTGAAACTTAATGGTAAATTGGTAACAAGCCCAAAACTTCATGCAATAAATAAAGAGAACCATAGGTTCTGTCACCCACTTATAGCTAGAAATGTGCACATGATAAGTTCAATTTTTGAATACCTGCATCCACTGGTCCAATCAACATACCAGGAAGCAGTCAAATGTCAAAATTACCATGCATCTCCCACCCACATCTGTCCCTTTACTTGAACACATTTGTAGAAACAGCTATTTTAATATTTTATAAGAAAACCATTTAACAGGTTTTCTGACCAGATTCATGGATCTTAAGTGTTTATTAGACATTACTGTTCTATAGGAATTAAGGATTAAGGTGATTGATGTTTTTTTATTCTTCCATGGTATTTATAGATTGACTGTATAGCATAAAACAAGGCTGAATATATTGAAATATTTTGTAAAGAGAAGGAACAGAAATGGAGAGAAATTATTTTGATATATTATTCTTTCCATTCTAAACATTAATCATTGACTTGAAAAGTGTAATGGGCCACTGGTCCCTTTTGTTTTCCTATATTAAGACTCATGGAAACATTTTAGTGTAGGAAACAAATTAACTGAGTGCTCTTCGATTTGACCATGTATCTGGAGACTTCAAAGTTCTTTTGCCTGGGAACCTGTACTAATTTATTTTATTACTAGAAGTCCTTCAGTCTAGTGACTTCATTCCCTTTAATCAAAATAAATTTTTATTTTAATTCATGACTGCAATTTAATCAGCATGTTTGAGGTACATTGGGATCTATTTTTTGGAGTTTGAGAATCTCATGAAGAGAATGTTATTGCAATTGTTAGAACATTTGGCTCTCTTCATTATACCCACATTTTTCAGATCAAAATTCTTTTCCAGCTTGTAAAAATATAGCAGCAAATTCTTTATTATATATTCTGGCCAAACTTTGCAGGTTTCTTTTGTGAGTAGACTGCTTTTGCAACTATGTTGTATAGAATAAGTACAGCTTGACTAATAGAAAGGAAAACGTGCATGATTTGACATAGCATTGCCTTTGAATTACAGGAAATAAGAGGGCTGGTGTCTAATCAGTTTGGGCCACTATAGACTTCAATCTTAGTTCGGGCTTCATGGACTGGGTGTCTTATAGGCAATGGTTCTTCTCATTCTTGTTTTTAAACATTGCCACTTTAATATGTATAATTAAATTAGTTGTCAAATTATTTCTATTTCTATTATAGATATAAATCTTAATCTGTCTTCTGTATTCTGAATGTGCTTTTCAAATTAAAATTTTACCAATTGACATTTGCTTTCCACACATAATCTTCTGGATTTTCAGAATTAGTTAAAAATACATAAACTTCCATGTCTCTGAATTTATTTTTGTTTGTCAGTTTATTTTGTTCATTAGGTTTCACATATAAATGAGATCAGATGATATTTGTCTTTCCCTGACTGGCTTATTTCACTTAGCATAATACTCTCCAGGTCCCTCCATGCTGTCTCAAAGGGTATGAGATCCTTCTTTATATATATATATATATATATATATATATATATATATATATATATATATATTATTGATATTTTTTTACAGAGAGGAAGGGAGAAGGATAGAGAGTTAGAAACATCGATCAGCTGTCTCCTGCACGCCCCCTACTGGGGATGTGCCTGCAACCAAGGTACATGCCCTTGACTGAAATCGAACCCGGGACCCTTCAGTCTGTAGGCCGATACTCTATCCACTGAGCCAAACCGATTAGGGCGAGATCCTTCTTCTTTACTGCTGCATAGTATTCCATTGTGTGAATGTACCATAGCTTTTTTTTTTTTTTAATCCATTCATCTACTGATGGGCTCTTGGGCTGTTTCCAAATCTTAGCTATTATCAATAATGCTGCTATGAACATAGGGTGCATATATTCATTCTGGTTGATGTTTCAGGTCATTTGGCAGTCTCATTTTTAATTTTTGAGGAAATACCACACAGTTTTCATAGTGTTTTACCAGCCTGTATTCCCACCAGCAGTGTACTACAGTTTCTTTAAAAGCTTCAGCCACCCCCCTCCCCCAACTCCCCACTGCAAGTCACAATCATTTCTCACAGGCTGACCACACAGCCTCCTCCCTGCCTCCCTGCTTCCTCTCTTGCCATCGTTTATGTTCACATGCCTTAATCTTATATAATAAAAGCCTAATATGCTAAGTGTCTGGTTGTCCAATTGGCCGTTCAACCAATCAAAGTGTAATATGCAAATAATATGCTAAGGCCACTCAACTGCTCACTACGATGTGCACTGACCACCAGGGGGCAGAGAGTCGACCAATCAACCAGTTGCTATGACGTGCACTGACCACCATGAGGCAGACACTCCGACTGGTAGGTTAGCTTGCTGCTGGGGTCCGGCCAATTGGGACTGAGCTAGATAGGTGGGACATGCCCTGAGCCCTTCTGCATTCCCTCCCCATTTGGTCAATCTCCCTCGTCCCTCCCTGGCCCTGATGGTACACCGGTGGGTTCCCTCAGCCTGGCCTGCATCCTCTTATAATCCTGGACCCCACACGGGATGTCAGAGAGACGGTTTCAGCCCAATCCCTCAGGCCAGGCCGGGGGACTTCACTGGTGCACAAATTCATGCACCAGGCCTCTAGTATTTTATAATCTAATATCTTGACATGTTGAGGCTTTGCTGACTATGAAGGGATTGTTCCTTCCAGGATTAACTAATGAAAAAAAAAAGAAAAAAAATAAACTATATCTAGGTTATTTTTTTTTTCATAAAATGACTTGCAATTCATTTAAAAATAAAAAGTTAGATTTTTAAGGTTGTTTCCAAAGTTTTCACTTATTATGCCAGTATATACATCTGAATAAATCATTAACATGTTTAGTCTTCATTTCATCATTTGTAAAACAGAAAACATGATACTATTTCAGTGCTATTGTGAAAATCAGTTTTATTATAAAGGTCATATCTTGTAATATATGTAAGCAAATCACACGATAGACTATAAACACTACTGTATAAATGCCTGTTATTTTAATAATGTAATAGGAAGATAATCAGGAATCATAAACAAGCTACTTTCAAAGATGTTTTCCCAATTTTTATGCAAAAGCTATTATATTATAGTATAATTTCAGAAGGCAATTTAGTGCCTGATATATTTGCTGATCAACTTGGATATTGCTGCCTCAGGATTTATGTTTTGTTTGAGTTGTTCTAATAACTTTAAAATATAATTTACTTTATATGAATTTATGATCTCATTTAAAAATGTTCTAAGCCACTTCAGTGTTCTCAGGCAGTGGTGAATTTCATGAGTTAATGATACATTGGCTTGAGAAGAATTTCCTGTTTTCTGTTTTGGGTGCTTTGCTGTTTTTGCAGTATGCCTCTAATTTTATGAGAAAGTTGCATGGAAAAAAATGTGACAGTGTGAGGCTATGCACCAAAATACCTCTGGGATAAACTATCTAAGTTGTAAATAATTAAAAAGAGTTTTTTCTTCCGGAAGCAAATATTTAAGATGGAAGAATAAATAAAGATCAATGCTTTTAGTCATGAAACCAGCCACACTTTTCTGCTACTGCTTAGACATCACTACATTCATGTTTTTTCCTGAGTAATCAAACTAAGAAAAAAAAAAAATCTGTGAAAATGACCCCTGTTGTAAAAGTTCAGTCTCCTTGGAATGGTAGTTATAATTTGGTCTTAACCAATTCAGCCTTCAACTACCTCCCTCTCTCCTTCCTGGAGTACCCAGGGGTCAAATTTCAACAGGGACTTTAAAAACACCCAGGCCATTTAACGGGCCTGGGATTCCTGCCCTTCTTAGCTTGAAAATTCCTTTTCTTTTTTTCTTCTGATGCAATGTCGGCTTCTCTATGACATCTTCAGGATTTTCCTACTCTTAACCATGACTCATTCCTCTCTTTTCCATGCTTCTTTTGCCTTTTATAGTTAGCTAAGTTACAGCCTTTAGGTATATCTGGTGAATGCTTTTTTTTTTTTTTTAGTTTTAGAAGTAAAACTTATGCAGGCTACTTTTCTTTTCAGTGAGTTAATTGTATACAAAAGCAGAGACACATATAGAATGAAATAAAATAGATAAATCTTAATATCCTTTCATTTTCCCTCTGCAAACCAGTGGAATGAACACGAGACATGCTCAAGCCAAAGTAGAGAGTTAAGATTTCATTCTCTGATCCCTCTATGCACAGTAGGAGAATAAGAACTTCTGAGCAGGGGCGGCCATGCTGTTCTGACAGTGATTGTTCTGGAGAAAGATGGAATCTTATCTTTAAGAAAAGAACGTGGGAACTTCCCTATCTTTAGGGACCTGCAATAGCAGCCACATGGTCAATGGTGAGATGTGCTTTTTTAGGCTGCCCTAGCAAGAAGCCTTAATCACCTCTCTGCTCATAGAGTCTGGTTCTTAATTGAAAGTGATCAAACTGGCAGAGGCTTGACTTCCTGTTTGCTTCAAGGGTGGCCAGAAGGGTGCCCAGAAATTTCCATGTTGAGACTGTCCAAGTAAAAATACCAGTTCTTGTAAAAGTCAAATTAAAGCCAATACATATTTACATTTTAAATCATCAACAAAGAAAACTACATCCAAGCTATATTACACATGAGTTTCATGAGCTACTCAGACTTCATCTGCTTTAGAAGACATTTAAGTGGTATTTCTTGAATTTATAAGGGTATCAGAGAAAGAGGATATTCCAAGGGACTTTATAGCAAAACACCTTCTTGTGTTGTATTTTGAATTATTTATTTGGTTGTACATTTCCTCCACTAAACCAGGAGCTCCTGGAGGTGGTGGAATGGAATGAAAAACACATGAACTTTGGTATGATTTGACCATGTGTTTAACTACTGGCTGTGTGACCTCGGACAAGTATTTAACTTTCTGAGCTTTGCTTTTGTTTAATCTGTGACACCTTCTGGAAACTATTCTGTTCAAACCTGCCACATATTAGACACATGGTACTTATATGTGCAGTGAAATAATATAACAATTAATTCATTAATGTTTCCACATGTGAAAGGATTTTTAGTGATATTGATTAGTATCAGTGTTATGGTGAGTTTAAATGGGTTACATTTAACTGTAAGATATGCTTTAGATAAATCATATGATGGTAGAAATGAAGGTTGTTTAGAAGTAACTTCGGACTAGTCCATCTCAACAGTGCAGGAGAGAGGGCATTTCAAGTTCTATGCATGCTAGGTTTTCTCCAGAGGGGTTCTAGAATGGTTTGAAATTTTGTTACAAGCCATACTATGGTACTTCTTTATCTGTTCTTATACAGTATTGAACTATCATTAATTATTTCTCTCCTAGTCACTATCCAAGTTAAGAACAATTTTTTTTTCAGCCAAATGATTCTATCAGCAAAGGATGAAAGTTACCTTAGTTTCCATGACTTTTTTCAAGGCCAATAGGATCCAATACCAGGCCTGTGATGCACTGTGCTTTTTTTTTTTTTTTAATATATTTTTATTGATTTCAGAGAGGAAGGGAGAAGGAGAGAGAGAGAGAAACATCAATGAGGAGAGATAATCATTGATTGACTGCCTTCTGCATTTCCCACACTGGAGATAGGGGCCACAACTCAGGTATGTGCCCTGACCAGAAATCTAACCGTGACCTCCTGGTTCATAGGTCGATGCTCAACCACTGAGAGTCATGCCAGCCAGGATGCACTGTGCTTTTGTACTAGCCTTATATTAGATGGGGCACAGTCACAAAAGGAATTAAAGTGGAGTTGAGGAACAAAATGTAGAGAATTCGTTACTTTAGAAGAAATTTTTGTCTCATTTGAAATTACTGTCTGTGATTATCCACAGTGTAATGACTTAAGGGGTCACCAGATAGAGGAACCAAGATATACAGGGTAACTTAAGACCTTCAGTGTTTTATAGTCAACTGCTGTCTTTTTGTTTTTTTCCAACTGGTGTCTTTATGGTGGTTAATTTAAAAAAGAGGACTAACTTCAGCTGGAAGATATGTTTGCTGACAGAAGTTTGTGGAAAGGACTGGCTTTAAAAAGAGCTACTTGTTTGAAGCAAGGAAAAGGAGCTCCACAGACAAATATTGTCAGAGTGCAAGGCTTGTGGTTAAGTTCAGATGAATGAACCCATCACAGGAAGAGTAAGCACAGGAAGACTAAGTGGTCTTGTCTGAGAAGTAGAAAAAGGTATTATTTGTGGAAGGTTTATGAAATAGAGTGAACACTGTTAATAAAATTTTATTACAAAGATGGGTTTAACTTTTAAATGTAAAAATACAGGAAATGCTCCTTTCTACCAGTTCCATTCTGTTCCATCAGCAAACCTGGGGAGGCAGTTTAATAGATGAGAAGTCGGTGCTGACTCCAGACTCCATCCATTAGGATAACTGCAGGGATCAAGACTTCACCTGGATTGCATTATTTTCATGCACAGGGTCACATCTTGTTACTGGTTCTCATACATCGGTGACAAGCATAAATTGTCTTATACTTAGTTTTGTGATCTGTAAAATTGTATGGGGATAAAAAATAAAAATAAAAAGTCCATGCATGCATACACACACAAATCTATCTGAATATTCTCCAAAATGCCTCCACTGTATACACCCTCCTATTTTAAAATTTGACCCACATTCATTTTTATATATGCAAAGTTGCCAAGGCAATGAACTCAACCCAATTTTATTTTTAAAACTTTTCCTGACATTACAGGAGGAGAGCTGCCTTATTATTAAACATAAAACTTCACTATTTCTTTACATCTGATGATAAATGATATATCACTGAGAAAAAGTGTCATGATTTTTTAACATTACAAAATTGGATGGAATTTGAACCTTTATTCCTAAAAATAAAATGATTAGATTACAATAATTGTCTCATAAATTTTAGATAACATCCTCAAATGGCAAATCTGTCATTGTCTGATAGATAGTCCCCAAATCCTATTATAACAATTAGGAAGCTGGAACACCATCTATTTTATTTTCCATTATGTCATCTTGCCTGGCATGAAAATTGAAAGTGCACTGGATATCTGAATATAGTTCTCTATGTTGGAAAGTGTGCTGCAATGGTAATTGGGAGTCAGATTCTAGTCCTTCTAGGACTAGACAAACAGCTGCAAGGACTTCGGCCAATCACTTAACATCTATATATTTTTCTCACTTCTAAAATAAAGAGGCTGAACTAAATGATCCATTCTACATCTAAAATCAAGTCTTCCAGGTTTATCATATCATCCAGATTCCAGGCATCAAACCCAGGAAACTGGGAGTCTTTCTAGATCAATACAATATATGACTATGATCTACATGTAAGCATTTCCTGGTTTCTAATTAATTGGTCTAGACCTTCCTCTCTCTCTTTTTAGTATAGTTTTATTGATTTTAGAGAAGGGAGAAGGATAAAGAGACAGAAACATCAATGATGAGAATCATTGATTGGCTGCCTCCTGCATGCCTCATACTGGGGATCGATCCTACAACCCAGGCACATTCCCTGAATGAGAATTGGACCTTGACCTCCTGGTTCATAGCTGGCTGCTCAACCACTGAGCAATGGTGGCCGGGCTAGCTGTCCTCTCTTGTCCACACTACTGACACAGGCTTTTACCTGCTCTTCCTCTGCTTCCTTAGTGTGGCTGATCTCCAGTATCTCTTTGCCATACAGCTTGGGAAATCTTTCTAAAACTGAAAGCTAATGATGACACTACCCTGTTTAAAACAATTTAGTAGTTCTACCTAAATCCTTAGCATTCAAGGCCCTTCGTTTTCAGTCTTCCCTCCACCTCTTTCTAGCCTCAGTGCTCATTGTAATATTAGACTTGTGCTGGTTCACCTTGACCTCCTTCCCCCCGAATACATTACTTAACATTTTTCTGAAGGCACAAGGGAAACTACATCTTGATATTTTTGTTCAAGTTGCTTTCACTCTCTAGGCTACTCTGCTTCCTGTGGTGAATTCTAATTAACTATTTCCCTTCAGAGTTATCTTAAGCATCATTCTGTTCCAGGGGCATTATTTTTTTCTTTATTATTTTTTTAATTTCTCAATTACAATTTACATTCAATGTTACTTTGTATCAGTTTCAGATGTACAGCATAGCGGTTAGACAATCATAGACTTTACAAATTGTTTTCCCAAACATAGTCCTCAATGTCACTATCCATCAGAGAAATGTAAATTAAAGCCACAATGAGATATCACTCCACATTACCTCTTCAAGTTAGAATCGATTACTCTGTTTTGCCCACTGCCTTATACTTATATCACAGCACCTACTTCATTTTATTGCTGAATATAATTATGTGTATTATAAGTGCATTATCCCATTTTTATTTTTATTCTTATCTCTTTGAGAATTAGAGCTTATGTGCTTAACATTGACAATAGAGTTCATGGGAACATCCTTTGTAAAGGTAAACTGCTTTGTAATTCACAGACAGCCTTTGAAGGCACCATGACTTTTAAAATATTTTCTTGACTGCATTTGTTGCATCTATAGAGAATATAATTATGTGACTTTATTATCAGAATTGAAAATACTGGTTTGCAATGTACATGGAGATGTGTATCCAATCATTTGAAGAATTAATGTTTCTACTTTATTTCAAAAGTCTTAACTCATCTTGCCTGGCATGAAATTTGGAGTTGTCTTAACTCATGTTAACAAAAGGGCTGTTTTCACGTGAAAGCTTTAGAAACTTCTTCATTAAATGCTCATATAATAAGATATTTAATGTCTCTTTGATTACTACTATGTGCTTTACAAGAACCAATTGTATATGTGCTGCTTTTACAATAACATTTATTTTTCACATGTTCTTTCTTATGATCATAAACTCAAAATGTCTTCCTGCATTTTTTATTTCTTTTTCCCCCCTTTAACAATTTAATGAGCAACATCTCAGTCAGTCACTGATCAGGAACCTGATAATTAAACACACACACACACCCTGAAAACACAAAGAAACTGAACTTTGGGGGTTTATATTCTAAGAAGAGGAAAATAATAAACATTTATTGAAATATGGTACCAATTACAATATTAAAAGAAGATGTCAAAGTATTCTTTTTGTGGTCATATTTTGGCAGGATTTAAGACTAATGCAATTCAGCATACAGACAAAAGGAAGACGGTATTTCTGGGAGAGGAAGGAATAGACCAAAAGACTTAGCGGTAAGAGAGTACCACCTTCAGCTTGTCCAAGGCACAGAGTTTGTTTGGGGAGTGGTAGGTAAAACATAAGGCAGAAGAGTTGGTCATAGGTGAGTTTATGAAGAACCTGGCTGCTCTTCTAAGAAGGATTACAGCCTGATCCAGTTTACAGAAAAAGGAAGCATTGAAAATATATTAATAGGGAAGGGATATGTCAAAAGTATCTTTTAAACTGGTTAACTCATCTGTAGCACGGTATGAAAAATGAAACAATGAAGGGCAATCAGGGGACTCCTACAATATTTCAAGTGAAGTCGGATCAAGTTCACATTAAGATAGTACTGCTAGGAAAAGAGAAGGGACCTAAGGAATAGTTAAAGAGGTAACAACAGGATTCAGTGACTCAATAGATGTAGGAAATGGAACAATATTAGATATCATACTCACTTTGGATTAGGGAGACTGGAGTTGTGGAGGCCTTCTAAAAGGCAAAAGTAAAAAGGGGGGAAATGAAGGAAGAAGACTTTGGGTTTATTTATGTTGTTTGGGATGCCTTAAGGCATATGTTATATATATTATTTTCTGAAGAAAATAACAAATTTGTCTTCATTTAACAGAAAACCCACAATCGGACTTAACCACGCTGGTTTATTTCTCTTATATAACAGTACATCCAACGAGGAGAAGTGGCTATTATTGTTCTGCTGCAAAATAATGTTAGGACCCCCATTTCTTTCATTATCTTGTTGTTGTTGTTGTTTTCTCATTCTGGTCACCTGCTGGTTATAGGTTGGCTGCTCCATCTCTATTCTACCCTCACATTCTAGACAAGAAAGAAAAAGAAAGAGAGAAAGAACTCATGGGCATGGACAACAGTGTGGTGATTGCCAGAAAGAGAGGGGTTGGGAGGAAGGGGGAGGGTGGGATAGGGGGCATAAATGGTGATGGATGGAGACCTTCTTGGGGTATTGAACACATAATACAATGTACAGATGATGCATTATAGAATTGTGTACTTTAAATCTATATAATTTTATTAATCAGAGTCACCTCAATAAGTTTAATAAAAAAGGAAAAAAAGAATAGGAAGACAATGATAAAATCAGAGGCAAAATAGTTTCAAATTCCCCAGAAAAAGGACAATTTTTAGATAGTGGGAAGTTTTGCAGGTGCACTCTTAAGCAAAACAACACAAACTGATGCTATTTATTTGTTTTAAAAAAAACCTCAACTATTGAAAGTATCTGGAAGTTGTTGCAAGGATATGCTGCAAATAAATTTTCTTGAATTACTTATTCAAGAAAATCAAATAAATCTGTAAAAAGAATAAGAGTGTCTGTCACTTGAGCTACAAAGAGCCATCTTAGTTCCCAAAGTCCCTGCTCATTGTGATGGAAGATCCACTTTGGGTGCATATGACCAAGAAGGCGGGACTCACTGCCTAGTCAGCTGCAGCCAAGGTCTACAGCATCCCTGGAGAAGGGGCAGGCCATGAGCATTTCTCATCTGTCCTAGTGCTATGTTGCAGAAGCTAAATCCTGGTCAAGTTCATGCGGTCCCTTCTCCATTTAACCCCCAGGCCCTAATGCATGGATGATAGACTGAGAAAAATGGAGCCCCCACTTTTGCCCCAGTTTACATTTAGAATTTAGGTCCTATCTTAGAAAATGTAAACTCAGAATATCAGACACACTATCCCAGCCCAGAGTGATTCTCTTAAAACTGAGGCATCACCCAACAGAAATGGGACACTATCCCCATTCTCAGGTCTGAAGCAGCAGCTCAGAGATTTCACTTACAGAGAGAGGCAGGCTATACAGACAGAGACCTAAAAAGCTCTTGCCACAAAACTGATTACATTTGGGCAGAATGTGCGGAAGTTGAAGCCTGAGTTGGTCCTTAACAAAGGGAGATTCTGAGGTAAACAATTAAGAAGAGGCCAGGATTTCTATGAGCAATAGGCTAAATTTTAGACCAGCAAGTTTAACAGAGAGGGCAAGGGAAAAACAGCTAAGAAGAGTCATCTTGGGGTTATAACAAACCTCAAACACTGGCGAGGAAATATACCCTACAATTTACGTTCTAGGGCATTGTCAAAAACAATAAAGCAATAATGGGCAGTTAGTAGAGGCTAACAGCTAGGTATGATACCAAAAAAAAAAAAAAAAAAAAAAAGACAACAGCTTAAAATAGTGAAAAGGGCATAAGAAAGTCAAAGAGAACACTGTTAAAACCATTGTCATCGCAGGGTGAAGATGTGCATCCTAGGAGTGACATTAGAAATTACACACTCTGAGGGAAATGGATTTCATTAAACTAGTCCGGATAAATCACTGAGTAAGTAGACAAACAAACAGTAACAACATGTTCTGGAGAAAAGAAAAAGTGTGTGACTTGTGTACAGGGATAAAAACAGGCAATAGAATCGGCCTGTAAGAGGGCCTAGATGATAGTCTCACAAGAAAAAAAAAAAAAAAAAAGACTTTAAAACAACCATTATAAATAATTCAGAAAACAAAAGCAAAAGTTGTTTCAAGAAATTAAGGATAAATATAATGTACCATCAAATAAAGAATATGAATAAAAATATAGATAGTATAAAATAATCAAAAGTAAATCCAGGAATTGAAAAGTACAATTACAAGGTCCCAAGAGTATATTTGAACGACAAGAAGAGTCAACAAACTTGAAGATAAATTGGCAGCAACTAAGCAATATGAAGAAGAGAAAGCTATGCAAAAGATCCATACAAAGATATATTGTAGTAAAAGGCTGAATGACAAAGACAAATAAAATATCTCGAAAGCACAAGTGATTCAATATGTACAAAGACCTCCAGTAAAATTAACAACTGACATCTGATCAGAACCCATGGAGCTAAGAAACATATTTGCATATTTAAGTGTTAAAAGACAAAAAATGTCAACCAAAATTTTTATTTCCTGGAAAACTACATTTCAAAAATGAGACTGAAAAAGACTTTGCCAGATAAATAAAATAGAGGTATTGAGTGTGATTTATTATTAACAGACCTGACTTCCTGCCTTAAAAAAATTACTAACAGTAAATTCTTCAGGATTAAATTAAATATTTCAAATTCACATGGAGAAAACAGAGCACTGGTAAAGATAATTACATAATTATAAGACAGTATAAATGCTTATTCTCCTTTCTTCCCTTTGCTGGTCTATAAAGAAATACTGTGAAACAAAATTTATATGACAGTATTACTATCCCTTCAACAGTATCCTATCCAATAAAGAGGTAATATGCTAATTGACCTCACACCATCGCAAATATGACAGTGCCCACAGCCAATAAGGAGGGAATATGCTAATTGACTGCCATGCCCTCAAAGATAGAGGTGCTCACAGCAACAAGATGGCAACATCCAGTCCCCTCAGTCCTGCTGGGGTGGCAGGCGCACAGCAAGCTCCACAAGCCTGCTTCTGGAGTCCCCCAGTCCCCTCAGCCCTCCAGCCACCCAGGGCCAGCCAAGGCACAGGAAAGCCTCGGATGGCAGCTGCCTAGTCGCCGCCTGAAGCTCAGGTAACCAGGGATGGCCGAGGCTTGTGCTGCTGGCAGTGGCAGCAGCAGAGGTGTGATGGGGCATCACCTTCCCCTGATCACTGGGTTGCCTCCCGCCCCTGAGAGCTCCTGGACCATGAGAGGGGGCAGACCCAGGTTGATGTACCCCTCCAGTGCATGAATTTTCATGCACCAGGCCTCTAGGAGAATAATAATAGGTTAGGGTGTTGTTTTTGTTTGTTTATTTTAAATATTTTTTGTTGATTTTTAGAGCAAGAGGAAGGGAAAGGGAGAGAGAGAAACATCAATGAGAGAGGAAGTCATCAACTGGCTGCATGGACCCCATTGGGATAAAGCCGGAAACCCAGACATGTATCTTGACTGGGAATTGAACTGGCAACCTCTTGGTTCCTGGGTTGATGCTCAACCTCTGAGCCACACCAACCAGGAAGGTTAGGGTGGTAAAACTCAGTTCTCTGCTAAAAAAAACAGAAGTTATGCATCTTATAGATCTACCTGCTAGTTTTTTATGTCAAATTATACCAGTACTTCTTAAATTTATGTGGAATCATATTCATTCCTCCTTAAAACCTTTTATTGGTTATCTAAATATTTGTGAATAATAATAAATTGTGTGTCATGCAATTTTTCTACTGTAGTATTGTTCTAACATTGCTTCCCAAACTTATCTTCTGCTGTTTGCTATTGTCTCCCCATGTTTCAAAATTATGTTACTTTTACTGCTTTAAATGGGCCTCTGGTGAACTCCCACACCCTTTCCTCATGTTCTCTCTACCTAAAATCCCCTCTCCTTCTCCCAGTTTTCCAGGTCAAAGTCAGCTCATTCTTCATGGTGCACTATTTATTATACTTCTGTCATGTTGTGTTTCCTTAACCAGCCAACATTCCACCTTTGAATCTTGTTTTATTTGCATTTTTATGTGGCATTTATGTTAATTGGCCCCGGATTATGAATATTTGAGTAATTTTCTCTATGTAACTAAGGACGCAAGTCCTTTGTTTTTATCTCCAAAATCTAAAAATGCATAAGGAAGGGTTTCAAGACATGAGAATGAGAGTCTCAATAAACTATGATTGAGAGATATTACGCATAATTCTTGAATTTAATTATGCATGAACATTGTGCTTTATCAATATCCTGCAACAAAATATGTTTTAGTACAAGAGAAAACAGAACATATAGAAGGAGAGGACTGTGGGAACAACAAGAGTCTCAGGGGGGCCAGGGGGGCACTAAGACAATAAACATGTCACCAGTGAACGGGTACAACATATGAAAGTAATCGCATGAGAAACAGATTCAAAGTCTCATTACCCTATTTGAACTCATGAGGATTTTCAGAGCTCTGTTCATTTTCAAAATAAAAGGCTGTTTCCACCTTTAAGGATTAAATATTCATGCCATTAAGAGGATAGAGCAGCTTTGAACAAATTCAACCTTTTGTGGTTAACTGAGAGGATGCCCAGGTCTTGACCTCGTTTGCTTCGGGTACCGTGTTCAGTTAGGCTTCCAAACATTAAAAAACAGGAAAATTGTCAATTTGTGTATGTTTTAGAAATTAATTGATATCTGCATCCTGAGATCAAATATTACTTCCAGTATTTTTCCAGTCATTCAATGTTTCACAATTTTATCTTCAATGGGCTATTTTTTAAGTTCTGTTAAACTTAATAACGTTCATTGTTTA
Organism: Corynorhinus townsendii; assembly: GCA_026230045.1. Lineage (NCBI taxonomy): Eukaryota > Metazoa > Chordata > Mammalia > Chiroptera > Vespertilionidae > Corynorhinus > Corynorhinus townsendii. The sequence continues at coordinate 27,840,622 of JAPDVU010000004.1, forward strand.
CAACAGTGCTATAACTCACATCTGGAGAGCTACAGGATGATGGAAGTCTTTAGAAACTAGTTGTTCTTTTAAAAAATCAAAACATGCAGCCGCGGTACTTACAGCACTATATTGTTCTTCTGAAACATGGGGGAAAAACTGTTTAAAGTCATATGATAGGTTATTATTTTGCTTAATGTGAAATGCTCATCTGACAAGCTTATTGAGTTTTATTTGTGTGCATAACCCCATAGCCAGTCTATGGTTTATTTCATCACCTTCCCCTTCACAAACTGAAATCAACAAACGTGCCATCTAAAAACAAACCAAAACAACAACAACCACAACGACAAGAGAAAAACACCTGGAGTACTGAGGTATTTTAACCGGTGTGATTTACGTTAATGGTGCAGAGGAGAATTTTTTTGGTTCTCAAAAACATAACACGCAATTGATGTGCCATATTGCAGTATGGTTTTAGCTATCAACATGTCAAGATTCAGTTTTGCTGTTAACATTTTACAATTTCGAAGGCTGTAAGAATATGTGCAGTGTAGCAGCAACACAGGCTTCATTCCCTCAGCTATATTTACTGGGCTCTCATTCTTCCCCCTTTCCCGGAAGAAATTGAAAAATAAAGAGAGCAGAAGAGACAGACAGGCATCCACTCACTATATTTCATTTTCTTTATTATGTTAAGTAATGAGAAATAAAGAGACAGAAAACCGAGTTCTTAATAGCCTATGCTCAGACCAAAGAGGATTCCAGACAGAGGAATCAGAGTCTATTTTTATTGGTTTATTACCTCCAACAGATAATTTAACCATGTCAAAGAATATACCACTTGATCCCAGACCCTCATCAATTATGAATGCCCCAAGGTTAAGGATGTACTGTGCATGCTACTGGATTGAGAGTTGACGGTGATGTCACATATACAAGTAACAGTGTGTAAGAAGCAGGGGAGTATCACCAGAAGTCATTAATATTGTTCTTTAAGCTTATTTTTACTAGAAAACGGCTTCAAATGATAGGACTAGGCTGCAGTGAGCAGGGATAAGTTGATGTATAAAGAATAAATGAACGTAAAATATTAGTTGTACATAATCCGGACAATCTGTAAAGAACAAGCCTATTTTGGTCATTATTTTCTGGCTCTAATCAGATAATGTACATTCAATATTGGTGATACTGAGAGCATTGTCAGTATCAATATTCATGTAACCATCAAATTTCAAGTTCAATAGCAGACACGAAGATTGAAATTGATATTATGTACACATATGCATTTCATGACCAAGTAAAATACTTTAGACTGAGCATACAGTTTTAAATGATCCTGCACAATGAGCCAGATGGAGCTATTTTTAAAATACTTCTATTTTACAGCTTTTTGAAAGGAAGGATTTTCCTTTTAAAATGGAATCAACTATTCATCATAAAGAGAGAACATTATGTTCTTGGCTTAGTTTTTCCATAAAGAACTCAACATAAACAGAAGAAAGAAACTCTAGAAGGTGTGTTTTATTTCCTGTTCATGCAAGATTGGAATCATATAACTTAAGAGAGAAAGAATACTTTTTAAAATAATGGGTATATACCATTAAATGTATTCTTCAATATAAAATTAATACCTTTCTTATCAGCAAAACCACCCACATTTTTTAGTTCTTTACATCTTACTCTTTTGTAACATCTGCAAAATGCATGTTAGAGCATTTATTTTCAGGTAATTAAGTGGTGGCTATGTCAGTAATAATCACATCAGTCTCAAAAATGATCTAACAATAAGTATAAAAACATGTGTGTGTGTGTGTGTGAGAGAGAGAGAGAGAGGTGAAGAGAGAGAGGTAATCAGAGGGTGTTAGGGAAAGAGAAAGGTAGAAAAGGGGAAAAGTGGAGGACAAAAGAACACTAGGAAATGTTTGGAAGTGATAAATATGTTTAGTACCTTGGTTGTAGTGATAGTATCATGAGTATATGAATATGTCTAAACTCATCAAGATGTAAATACTAAATATGTGCAATTTTTATATAATGATTATATCTCAATGAAAGTGAATGAAATATTTTCTCCCATACAGTGATCAGGATAAACAGGAGAGTGTCCGCCTTTGGGACTAGGTCTATATAAGATAATAATACGAAACTAGAGGCCTGGTGCACAAAATTCATGCATGGGTAGGGTTCCTAGGCCTGGCCAATGATCAGGGCCTTCCTTCTCCTGACAATCAGGCAGGCAAGCAGGCGAGCACTTGGGAGCCAGCAGTCCTGGATTGTGAGACAGATGTTCGACTGCCTGTTTATCGGGCCTAAACAGGCAGTCGGACTTCCTTCAATGGTTCCCAGATTAGAGAGGGTGCAGGGTGGGGTGAGGAACACCCCTCCATGCATGAATTTCATGCACTGGGCCTCTAGTAAATAAATAAAACAGTACATTGATATTACATGTTGTGTCAATTAAACATGATGCCAAATGATATAAAGTCCCTAAATAGTGACCCCAGGTTTCAAGACTACACACATACATGCACACACACACATGCACATATATACACTCACACACACACACACACATATACATACACATTTATGGGTATACATATATAAGACAAACTATCAAGTACAGATATTAAATATATACCTGAATAGAACTAAACAATTCTGCCAAATGTCTCATACTACAGTACATAAAGCAGCTCATTGTTAAATTATTTACAAATGATAAGCCATTAGAAAACCAATGTGGCATAAAAACATTATTTCAATGAAAAACAAAATTCTTCAAAGTGTTAAAATGAAAGGCCTAGAAGTAGCCATTTCATAAAATGAATTCTATCTACCAGCACAGCAGCCCATAAAATGAAATTATGTTCTCTCTGTATATGTCAGCACTGATGATATCTAATCAATAACTCTGCCCTGTCAAGCTCAGGTTGAATTTGTAGGGAGAAAAAAATCATGTTATATAGTACATCTACATTATTTCATGAATAAACATTCATCTACTTAAAACTAAATATACTTGCAAAAAAGGTAAAGAGAGAGAGTTACATATGCTTTTAGGTGAGTTATACTGTTAGTGACGTGAAATGTTCTTAATATATCTTGCAATAAGCTGAATGGAGGATTGAAATATTTGCATTTATATTGCACAACAGTTTAACAGTCTTCTATTTACCTGGTTTGTAGCATCTACATAATAATAAAGAAAAAGTGGAGGAAGAAGTTCCAGTAACTACATAGTGATTATAGTCAACTAGGAATATCAATTCTGACATTTTTTAAAATTTGAGAGCAGCAATATTTTTTAAAATTCATTGTCTTTTACTAGAACCAAATATTGTTAATGTTAATAATAATACTGTTATGTAGAGCTTGACAGTTTACATTGTTTTATATAATTATAGCACGTATTCAGTGCTTGCTATGTATCATAGGTATATACTATTATCTTGTATTAGGAAACTGAGATTTTAAACTGAGAATCTTGTTCAAATTTTTTTTAAAAAATATGGAGTGAGACTCATAATTTGTACTTCAGTGTATCTTATTTCAAGACCCATGCCACAAAAACTTAATGGCACACCCCATGAATATCATTTCATTAATTCTGATGAAAATGATTCCCTGTAACTAAGACACATGTTCAAGTTATTGGTCTCCATATATTTTTAACTATTTTTCTTTGATCCTGAAATCTCACTTATCCTTGAAGACCCAACAGAGTCATTTTGTTTTGTTAAGAAAATGACATGATGTCCCCAATTTCGAATGCTTTCTGGCTCTTTATCCCTTTTGTCATGTATTTTTCTTTTGCAGAACTCTCTTTCAGAAGTCCATTTTTCAATTTAGTTTTTTGAGTGTTTTGTTTGTTTGTTTGTTTGTTTGTTTTGCTAATATCCCCCTAAAAGGTAACAGAAAACATACTTGACACTTAAATGCCTTGTTACTTCTCAATTATAATTTCCTACATCACACTTATTTGAAGCCTTCCTCAACCACATGATACACATCCAAACAATTGAAGATAGGAAAATACGCTGTAGAATGTCTCTTGAATATTCCCTGTAATCCTTCACCTGTCACTGCTTTAGTTCTACAAAATTGTTCAACTCCTTTCTGTTCAGCTGCTGAAAGATTGCAATGGGAGTTCTAGCTTTGTTTTAACCTTCAATATATTGTCCAAATTGATGTCAGATATATCATTGGTAAATATCACATCTGGCTACAAACATTCAATAGTGCTCTACTATTCTCAAAAAAACACACCTTTAAGATCTCTATCTGAAATTGCTTAAGAGGTCCTGGCCAGGTAGCTCAATTAATGAGAGCATCATCCCGGTATACCAAGGGTGGAAGTTTGATCCCTGGTCAGAGCACATATAAGAATCAACCAGTGAAAGCATAAGGAAGTGGAACAGCAAATCTCTCCCTGTCTCTCTAGCTCTATAAAATCAACACATAAAAAATTAAAAATAAAATGGCATATGAAGCCCTCCATAATCTGGCTCCTGTGTTGTTTATAGTCTTCCTTTCCTTCTTCTCTCTATTCCTTTCCCTCTGCCGTCTGTGCACAGATTAGTTCAAACACATCTGTGGCTTTGCAAATTGAATAGTTGTTTTCCAGAAAGAGCAGAGAAGAGTAAGCATCTGAGCAGAGGCAACAACCAGAATGAAATGTAGCAATTTGAAATGGTGTAGTGTGTACAGATGAGTGTTGTGAGAGTGTAAAATATGTGGGTTGCTGTGATATTGAGCCTTTCCTGATCTTGGTCTGATAAAATTATTTATTTATTTATTTGTATCATTAAAGGTGTCATATGATGTTTTATTTATTCATCTAGTAAAACTGGACTGCCAGGGCTCAATTTACTTTATATTTGTTTTTGAAAAACTAACGTGCGTGACTCATTGTAGGCACTTACATGCTTCGTTCAACTATTAAACAGTTGAGAAATGATTAAAAAATGTATTAATCCATTTCAGGATCTCAGATCTTTGAAATATTTTAGAAAAAAAATCTTGACAAACTTTTATATATCACAAGGTGGTGTGCTCTGATATTTCAGTCATCATGAAATATTTTTACTGAACTTTGTGAACCCAGTGGCTACAGGAACAGTGATTTCAATAAATATTAACGTTTTAAAAGGGAAGTTAAAATTAATTGCAAGCATCTATTCTCAAGTTGCTGTAGGAAAGAACTAAAGGAGGAATCAGACTCACTGGGCAGTCACAAAGAGAGGTGGACCATTCCTGGTCTAAGGACACTGGAGGTAGGATACTATTATTTATCTTAAGGAGGTGGAGAGCTTGTCATAGTAAAACAGACCATACATTAAAAGACAAAACAAAATTTTTAAAAACAAAACAAAAAGCCAAAAACATTTGCTAGACATAGGAGTGCCTTATGGGCAAATCCAGTTAGACAACGGTTAAGCATCATTAGGGGTGAAGAATAATTAGGCAGGTAACCAAAATCAAGAAATAGGCAGGAGTCAGGAAGTATACAGATAGTAGATATCAAATGAGGTGGATTCCTATACTTATGCTATAATCAAAGATTGTATTTTGAAATAGTTTACTAATATCCAAAAGTTTTACTTACAAATTTAAAAAATGAGGTATATTTACATGCACTTATAGGACATATATTCAATTTATTTTAATAGAAAAATTTACATTCTTGAATAGTACCTAATCATAATTTTGAATAGTAATAACAACTTTGCTTTTTTGGATCATGCTAAATTATGGCAAGTATCTCTAATGATTTACTTTATAGTGTAAGTTACCTTTCCTTTCCAAAAACTATCAAATTGTGATTAGCCATTGTGAATATTATTATTAAATTAACACATCTTTCTCACCAAGCTGAGTTTTCATGTGGGTAGGGAAAATGTCTATTCTTTCTTATTGTTTTGAGTCAAGCGTCTTGCACAATGCCTGGGGCAAGGGGAAACACAATGTTTGCTAAATGAATGCAGTATACACATAGCAAAAATTGAAATGAATATATTATAACAAAATTGTATTAAAATCAACTATTTAATAAGACCTCATTTTTTATATTATGCATTTCATTATTGTAAAATTTCAACATGTGTTTTGCAGTGAACAAGTAATCAGAGAAATGCCAATGAGATAACATATGATATGAAGCATCTTTTCACATGCTTGGCATCTGTATATATTTTTTTGGTTATGTGTCTCTTAAGACCTTTGGCTCATTTTTTAAAAAGTAGGTTGTTTTTTAATGTTGAGTCTTAAGAGTTCTTTGTGTATTATGGATAACAGACCTTTATCAGATCTGTTTTTGCAAATGTTTCCTTCCAGTCTGTGGTTTTTCTTCATTGCATTCAGTTTATTTTAACATATTTTTATTTAATTAGTGTAATTTTTAAAAAATTATGCTAATCTCAAATATACCAGTGTAATCTATGTCATAAAAGGCCTGTGGTCCTGACGCCATAACAGTGTCATGACCAAATGAGCAGTGGATCTCACGGTGGGCAGGGTGGTGTTAGGGGTGGGATCCAGCAGCGTCTGTGGAGTGTGTGAGGACTCGCGGGGTGGTGGACATGACCCTGATGGCAAGCTAGGCCTAAGGGACCCTATACACTTTGGGCCTCTAGTGTTAAATAAATCAACTAATTTCTACTTTACCGTATGTCTTTCTATTCCCAATTTTGTTTCTTGGAGCATTTATCTGATCAGTTTCTTTTTCTAATTAGCTCCATATTTCTAAAGAAAATATTTTTATATCCCAATACTTCAATTTTTGAAATTATCTATATTCTTATTTTGATACTTAAACATATAACATTGTCTACATTCAATCCAATTATTAAATACTAGAGGCCCGGTGCATGAAATTCATGCATGGGGGTGTATGTCCCTCAGCCCAGCCTGCACCTTATCCAATCTGGGACCCCTCGACGGATGTCCAACTGCCCGTTTAGGCCCGATCCCAGTAGGATCGGGCCTAAACGGGCAGTTGGACATCCCTCTCACAATCCAGGACTGCTGGCTCCCAACTGCTCACCAGCCTGCCTTCCTGATTGCCTCTAACCACTTCTACCTGCCAGCCTGATCACCCCCTAATCATTCCCCTGTCAGCCTGATTTATGCCTAACTGCTCCCCTGCCAGCCTGTTTGCCCCTAACTACCCTCCCCTGCAGACCTGGTCACCCCTAACTGCCCTTCCATGCCAGTCTGGTCACCCCTAACTGCCCTCCCCTGCAGGCCTGGTCCCTCCCAACTGCTCTCCCCTGCAAGCCTAGGTCCCCCCCAACTGCCCTTCTCTGCAGGCCTGGTAGCCCCCAACTTCCCTCCTCTGCCGGCCTGGTCACCCCTAACTGCCCTCCCCTGCAGGCTGGATTGCCCCCAACTGCCCTCCCTTGCAAGCCTGGTCCCTCCCAACTGACCTTCCCTGCTGGCCATCTTGTGGCGGCCATCTTGTGTCCACATGGGGGCAGTCATCTTTGACCACATGGGGGCAGCAGCCATCTTGTGTGTTGGAGTAACAGTCAATTTGCATATTATTCTTTTATTAGATAGGATAGAAGCCTGTTGCACGGGTTGGAGCCGGCTGGTTTGTCCTGAAAGGTGTCACAGATCAGGGTGGGGGTTCCCTAGGGGCATGGAGTGGCCTGGGCAAGGGGCCTGTGGTGGTTTGCAGTCTGGCCACGCCCCAGGCCACTCCATCTGGGATTTATTTATCTTCTGTAATTGAAACTTTGTAGCCTTCAGCGGAGGCCAAGGCAGGCCAGGGCTGCAGAAACTTGGCTTCCTCCATTGCTGGGGACAACTCAAGCCTCCTGCTCTCTCTGTGGCCGCAACCATCTTGTTTGGGTTGATTTGCATACTTGCTCCTGATTGGCTGGTGGGCGTGGCTTGTGGTTGTAGCAGAGGAATGGTAAATTTGCATATTACTCTTTTATTAGATAGGATAGGTGTTTCTATCTCTAAAGTGTTTGTCATGAACAAGACTATTCTAAGCACTGCTAATATGATTTACACGTAACAGCCTCATTAGTTGGGCACTATTGTTACCCCATCCAAGTGACTGAGGTACAAAGAGGTTCCTTATCTGCTGAACATCAACAGCCAGCAGATTGTGGGGCCAGGGATGTTGATTACTGGAGTCCTCTCTTCTTGCCATCATCTCTTAATCCATAACATCTCTTACCTTCTTCATAAAAATGAACATAAAAATGCATTCTACAAACATTCATCTCTAAATTTAACATTTGTTCTGAAATAATAGTGGCTAAAGCCCTTAATGTTAGGAAAATTGTATTCTAGTAGAGAAGTAGAGGTAACTAAACAAAAGACTCAGAGTATTAAGGGAAGCATTAATAGAAAGAAATTGAAAAGGATTCTTTCAGAACTAGACAATAAATCAGAAATCTATAGGAAGAGAAAGTCTTTTAGAGTGACAAGTTAATGCTTATCCTAGAAAACAGAAACCAGCTGGTGCATTTATGAGTAGAAAGAAGTCAAGGTGACAGGGAAAGAAGGGATATGCAAGAAATTTGTGGTCAAAGAGTCAGAGGCAAGCTGTGTGTTTTTTTTTTGTTTGTTTGTTTGTTTTGTTTTTGAAACCAGGTGTAGCAGACAACCTTAAATGCTATGTTTCCTTGACATTCACAGTCTCCATATACTAGTAGATATACAGTATCATATACCTAAGATTCTTCTTTGCTGAAAGATTTTCCTCTCTGGAAAGCTGAGCAGTCTGGAAAGTACAAGAATGCAGCCTTTGAATCATGGGAGTCAAAATATATATTTTAATGAATGGCAGGAGTGTCTTTATCAGGGCTGCTGTAAAAAAATACCATAGGCTGTGTGTTTAAGTAGCAAACATTATTTCCTCACAGTTCTGGAGTCTGGAATTCCCAGAAGGTGCTGATAGAAATGATATAATTGAGAGCCCTCTCCCTGGTTTGCCAAAAACTGCCTATTGCTGCTTCCTCCCATATGGAAGAGTAAGATCATTTCTCTCCTCTTTTTTTTTTTGTTAATCCTCACCTGAGGATACTTTTTTCCATTGATTTTTAGAGAGAGTGGAAGAGTGGGAGGGAAGGCGGAAGGGAGAAACATTGCTGTAAGATAGACACATAAATGTGAGAGAAAGACATTGATTGGTTGCCTCCCACATGCACCCTGACAGAGGCAGGGAAATGAATCTGCAACCCAGGTAAGTGCCCTTAACCTGGGAGACCTAGAATTGAACCCAAGATCCTTCAGTGAGTGGGATGACACTCTAACTACCGAGCAATGCCAGTCAGGGCTTTTGTGTCTCATCTTGTAAGGACATCTATCCCATCTTGACAGCTCTACCCTCATGATCTATTTGTCTCCCAAAGGCCTGACCTCCACATATCATTATATTGGGATTAGGTTTTAAACATATACATTTTGATGGGATGCAAACATTCAGGCCACAGCAGTTTTCTTGCTCCATAGCAGGACACTCTGAAGTATGTTCCACACAGTCTTTTAAAAGTCTCAGGATCCCTGAACCAAGTGTGGCTCAATGGTTGAGTGTCGACCTAGGAACCAAGAGATCACTGGTTTGATGACCTGGTTGGGACATACGCCCAGGTTGCAGGCTCAATCCCTAGTACGGGGGTGTGAAGAAAGCAGCCAATCAATGTTTCTCTTTCATCATTGATGTTTCTATCTCTCTTTCCCTCTCCCTTCCTCTCTGAAATCAATAAAAATATATTTTAAAAATAAAATAAAGGTCTCAGGATCTGTTTCTGGGAAAACTTCAAACTAACAAGGCTTAAATCTAAAACTTGGATTTTATTCTAAGTCTGTTAGGAAGCAATGGGAGACTTTTTAAGCAAAGGAGTATCATCCGAGTTACTTTTTAATTAAAAATGTCACTTTAGCTGCTTTTCAGGGAATTGAGTTGAAAGGAAGCAGGGAGACCTGCTAGAAGAATATTCCAATAGTATAGGCCCCATATGCGGGGATATCAGATTTGTTTAATTTGAGGAAAAAATGTGATGAATTCATATGTCTTGAGAGCAAGTTGACAACATTTAAGGCTTGCATTGGATAACAGTGTAAGGGAAAGGGAGGTATCAAAGATTAATTTTAGATTTCAGGTTATTTGTTGTTTAAATGGGATGAGGAAGGCTGGGAAAAGGGCAAGTTTGGAGGTAAAATCAATATTTCAATATTTTTTGCCTATGTTCAGATTAAGATGTCAAGTATTCAGCCAAATATATTTCAAAGTGCATCTGGAGTTCAGAGAAGCTGGTACAGGAGATCCAGTTTTGAGAGTTACTGGCACAGAAAATTATTTACAGTCATGGGTCTAAATGAGATCATATGAAAGTATCTAGAAAAGGAAAAGGGTGATCTCTATAGGATACTGTATCCTTCAGAGGATGGCATATCCCAACGGAGCCCAGGAAGAAGGGCTGTTGAGGTAAGAACACCACCAAAGAAGTGACAGAGGAAAACAGCTTTCAGTAAGGAGTCTTGTTCAAGGGACATAAGTAGATGTGGGTAGGTATCAGGGATGTTATTGGTTATCTTTTCAAGATCTGGCTCAATAAAGTGGGGAAGCCTGATTAAAGAGGATTGACAAATAAATGATATATGTGAGGTGGGAAATGGAAACAGGAATTATAAATATTCCTTTCAAGAGGAATTTGTTGTGAAGCAGAGATGGGAAATGGGAGTGTGTGGTATGATATGGGACAATCAGACTTGGAAGATTGCTGAGTGCTTATAGAAAATATTCAGTTTTTAGAAGTTTTACCATTCCATTTATTGTTTTCTTGATGTTATGGACTGAGTGTTTGTGTCTCCATAAAATTTATATATTGAAACTCTTATCTCCCAATGTGAAAGTATTAGAGGTTGGGTCTTTGGAAGATAAATATAGTTAGATGATGGGTTTTATGCCCTTATAAGAATCAACAGAAAGTTTTCTTCCTCTCTGCTCTCTACCATGGGAGGTGTCCCACCACTACCACCAAGACTGACCTTATCCTTCAACTCCATAATGGTTTATTGGCATACTCCGTTTGAGCCATTAGTAAGCAAAGTGAAGATAACACATAGGTTTCTGATAAACAAATAAGGTAATAATGCAAGTTAAGAAAAATGCTCCCCCTGCTATTCTGTTACTTTAAGACAAGCCTTCCCCATAATGACCAAGGAGTAACAAAAGTATATTGAAAAAGATTAATGTCTATAAACCATAAAAGACTAAGCTGTCCAGTATTTATCAGGACTCACTGTCTGGGCAGTGACCAAAGTCCCACCTCCATCCATTTCTCCTCACAATCTACATTCTTGTTCTGTGTTTCAGTTCTTCAATGTCAGCTTTTCAAAATAAAAACTATTAATTTGTATAATTAATTTCTTCCAAGGTGGTAGCAGTATTAATTCTGCAAGCATATTTGGCACTTTGTTAGGGGTTTTCAGGAATGACAAATCTTTAACGAAAAGGGAGGCATCGCTATGCTAATGAAAAATACATTGTTACAGACTGGCAGTAAAGACATTACAGTGCCTCTGAAAATATTTTCTGAACACCTGGGAGTGGGGTCAGGAGGATTTCTCAGCTGACACTTGAAAAGCATGCCGCATAATAATTAATACTTACATGTAAGCAGGCCCTGATTGAAGTAGCTACAAGTTGAACATTGCTAATTCATGTCTTATTTTGTTGGGACACCTGCTCTCCTCCTACTATGTTTAAAATAACAACCATAACAATGATAACAAGACTTTAAAAAGACAATAGAACTATCAACCATTAATAGAAGCATTCCATGCTGATAAAAAATGGTGATGGTAGGAGTCATACTTTGGATGACAATCTGGAGCACCTATGTGTAATTTGTGAAACATACTCAAGAGACAGTAAATTGTAATTATTATGTTGGCTTTGAATTTCACCCTCTGATATAGACTACTGATACCAGGAGACCAGATCAGAATGGATTTGGAAATGGATGTTGATGCAAAGTGGTTAAAAACAGCATATTGCCTGGCTGGTGGTGCTCAGTGGTTGAGTGTTGACCTATGAACCAGGAGGTTAGGGATAATTCCTGGTCAGGGCACATGCCTGGGTTGCAGGCTGGATTCCCAGTAGGGGGCGTGCAGGAGGCAGCTGATCAATGATTCTCTTCCATCATAGATGTTTCTTTCTCCCTTCCTCTCTCTGCAATTAAAAAAAGCTAAACAAACAAACAAACAAACAAAAAAAACAGCATCTTTATTGGGCCCACAGAGCTGCCCAAATTTCTGGCCGAAGAATGAGGACGCTGGAGGAGGAGATCCTTGTGAAGTTGCCATAGCTGTGGTCTGGACTGCTGCTTCACACCTTCAAAGTGCACCAGCCCATCAGTGCCACTGTGTGTGAGTGGCAGCGGCCACGCCCCCCTCAGAGGCCCTTGGGGTGTAATGACTGCTGGTTTACTTCTATTTCTCCATTCCACATCTTGCACAAATATTTTATGTGGTGAACCCTAACCGGGAATCATGCAGGGAAGGAAATTCTGGGGAAATGTAGTTGCAGCTTAGCTAAGCTGAAACAGTACAAAGCCACCACAATTGGTGGTAATGGAAATTTGTAAAGCTGCCCAAGATGTGCATTCTCCCCTATTTATGGAGCTGCTGTGCTGAGCAGTTGCTGAGTAATTAAAATCTCACCATCAGAGGTATCATTATTAGAACTCTGTTGGTGCTCTCAGATGTGAAGTCAGGCATGGGCCTTTGCTGCAGAGCATCCCCTGGATTCTTGCGGCTTATCAGCAGCCAGTGATTCTTTTGATGGCACAGCAATACAAATATACACTTTACAGCTATAAAATGAATAACACGCTTATATCTGTAAAAGCTAATAGCTCCTCACTCCTCCCATTTCTTTTCTATGCATGTGCACACACACCAACAAATACACACATACACATGAATATACACAGAACATAGCCTTGAGGCAATACCATACATTACCTCAACATTAAAGAGAAAAATTGTTCGGGGTGAGTGTATTTAAGAACCTGTGAATGTGCATAGAGAAGACACATGTGCAAATAAAATGGAAAGGAATTTGGTTTTGATCTAATGGCTTCATCGATTTTTCCTAAGCAGGATTGTAATTACCTGCACGGGAGCTTAAAATAATATGTGCAGTAACTTTCAGGAGTTATCTGATTAAATGAATATGTTATTTGTATTCTATATGGAAATGAGCTTGTGTGTTTTGACTTTATGCATGAGGCTTGGACCCCTGGGTATCCTGTGGGGACCAGGCACAGCTGATTTCTTCATCTGCAAGGCAGAAAGCCTGACAGCCACAGATGTGAGCTCTCCAGCTTTAGGTGTGAAAGCTGCTTTGTGAAGCCAGAATTCAGGCAATTAAGCAAGTTCCCCTCCTGGTAAGCTGGTGGTTAGCCAGGCCACTGTCAGTGTGGCCCACACCGCTCCAGGCAGAGGGCTTGGCGAGATGGAACACCTGAAACTTCGTGCTGGAAAAGAACAAAGACTCAGAAACGAAAATGTTAAGGACCTCCTTTATAAAATTTTTTTAGCCTTTAGCTCTGTGTTCTACAGAAACAAATAAAATAGAAAGAACCCAAGAAAATATAATATCATCAGTAATCATGAATAACTCCTTAGAGTTGACAAGCACATAAGTTATGCATTGCCCATGGTTATATATTAGTTATATATTATACTAGAGATCTGGTGCATGAAATTCGTGCATGGGGAGGGGGGTGTCCCTCAGCCCAGCCTGCACCCTTTTCAATCTGGATCCCTCAAGGGATGTCCCACTGCCTGTTTAGGCCCGATCCCACTGGACCTAAACATCCCTCTCACAATCCAGGACTGCTGGCTCCCAACCACTTGCCTGCCTACCTGCCTGATTGCCCCTAACCACTTCTGCCTGCCAACCTGATCACCCCCTACACCACTCCCCTGCCAGCCTGATTGATGCCTAACTGCTCCCCTGCCGGCCTTATTGCCCCTAACTGCCCTCCCCTGCCAGCCTGGTCACCACTAACTGCTCTCCCCTGCTGGCCTGGTTCCTTTCAACTGCCCTCCTCTGCTGGCCTGGTCCCCCCCAACTGCCCTCCCCTGCAGGCCTGTTCCCCCCAGCTACCCTCCCCTGCAGGCCCAGTCACTCCTAACTGCTCTCCCTGCTGGCCTGGTTCCCCACAACTACCCTGCCCTGCAGGCCTGGTTCCCCCCAACTGCCCATCCCTGCAGGCTTGGTCCCCCCCAACTGCCCTCCCCTTTAGGCCTGGTCCCCCCAACTGCCCTTCCCTGCCAGCCATCTTGTGGTGGCCATCTTTTGTCCACATGGAGGAGGCAGCAATCTTTGACCACATGGGGGCAGCCATCTTGTGTGTTGGAGTGATGATTAATTTGCATATTACTCTTTTATTAGGTAGGATTGTATCTAATGTAATTTTTGCAACAACCCTGTAAAGCCTGTATCAGTATTGCTGGTTAGAGATTAGGAAACCAGCTCAGAGTGGTTCAGTGCCTTATTATAAGATATACAGACTTCAAATGGCCACGCCAGAACTGAAACACAGATTTCTCTAATATCAGTCCCAGCCAGGGTCCACTTTAAATCCTTTCTAAGCAGACAGGACACACATGAGTTAGTAAAATAAATAGCCAATTTTACTTGACTCTCCAGCACAGCTGTCTTATATTATGCCATGGTTTTAATGCATCATTTATAAAACTAGTTCTACCTTGTCTTTATTTATTCATTAGTTTAAGAGTTACTAATATTGTGAATTGGCACATAGCACTTTGCCAACATTTTAAAATAAATATTTAAATTGTGAATAATTTGTATTCTAGATGAGGAAGTTGGAAAGGGAAAACGAAATTGTAAGCAGCCACATATTCAGGACTTCTGCTAGGGGTTTATACCTCTTGCCACCAACAATGAGACTGTTGTCTCCAACAATGAGACATATACTGCCTCAAGAGGAGACCAACGTCAAAGTTAAGAAACTTTTCCAAAGGACAAGGAGAAAATAAGTGGCTCTGCTGGGCTTTGAACACTGGCCTCTCTGATTCTAAGGCGTGGGCTCACTCAGTACTTCTCAAGCATTGTTTTATAACTTTATAACAAGTCCATAAAGTCAGAAACTATTCACCTTATTTTGCAAATGAGGAACATGATACAAAGCAACTTAAATTGCATGAAGTCCCAAGGATATTAATTGGCAGAGAAAGAAACCAAATGTCTGACTTTGATGCTTGTGCTCCTACCACTAACGGATTTCCTCCAAATTGCTGAGTATGCAGGATGTCCCGAAAGATGCATACACACTTGAACAGCTGATAGCTCCATTTTGAAAATGAAATGTATTTTAATAAACACTGCCTTGATAATTTTCATAGTGCATGTATGCATTTCTTTGGGACAACTTATATACATGAGAATGTAAACAAACCATAGAAAATAAATTACTTTTTTAAGACAATGGAGTAAAAATAACTCATAGAGCTGTTAAAGACTGCTGAGCCCTCCAGTACCTGCCACTAAAGCCTGACAGTTTGTGGAGTTCTTTTCCTATTAAGCTTCAAAGAATACTCTATTTTTTGCCAATATTCTCATAAACACAAGCTTAACTGAAATACTCATTAGAAAAAACATTTTTGTAGTAAACAGAAAATGTAGGTAGATGCAGTGTACTATAAATTGCATGCTGTGTTACTTTAAGTGGAAAGAAAAGAACCTCAAGGACCATGACATGAAATATACACATCACTATCAAGAAAAAAAACAATGGAACAATACGTTTACTTAAAATGCCTTTCATTTGAAAAAAGTCTACACTGACTTTTTTTTTTTACCATTTTTTTATTGTTTTAAGTATTACAAATAGTAGTACATGTCTCCTTTTTTTTTCCCCCATTGATCTCCCCCCGACCTCCCCTACCCCCCAGTACATGCCTTCACCTGCCCGCCCTCCCCCCCACCCCAGTGGCTTATATCCATTGGTTGTGCTTATATGCATGCGTACAAGTCCTTCGGTTAGTCTCTTACAGGCCCCCTCGCCCAACCTCCCCTGTCTTCCCAATGTAGTTTGACAGTCTGTTCAATGCTTCTTTGCCTCTGTATCTTTTTAACATCAATTATTCTTATCTAGAATTATGTCAGTTAATGTTACACTTTACCACTTCAATTGCTCCATGAGGACTAAAAATTGAATAAGTAATATTAATTTAATACATTAATACTATTTTGAGTAACAATTAATGGAAATAAACTATTCGATCCCACCCTTTTAGAACTGAGTTGCTTTACTTTTAATTGTCTTTCAAAAGCACTTTATGTATCCATTGACCCATGCACACACACATGCGCCAGGAGGTGGCACTTAATTTCCTGCTGAGACAAACCTCTGCACCCCAGGCCACTGCCACCAGACTTGAGGGTGGACTAGGTTCTCAACTATTCACTTGCAAAAGGATAATATGCAAATTGACCATCACTCCAACACACAAGATGGCTGCTGCCCCCATGTGGACACAAGATGGCCTGCAGGGAAGGGCAGTTGGGTGGGACCCAGGCCTTCAGGGGGAGAGCAGTTGCAGGGGGACCAGATCTGCAGGGGAGGGCAGTTGGTGGGGACCAGTTCTGCAGGGGAGGGCAGTTAGGGGTGACCAGGCCTGCAGGGGAGGGAAGTTAGGGACAAACAGGCTGGCAGGGGAGTGGCTAGGGGGTGATCAAGCTGTCAGGCAGAAGTGGTTAGGGGCAATCAGGAAGGCAGGCAGGTTAGCAATTGGGAGCCAGCAGTCCTGGACTGTGAGAGGGATGTCCGGCTGCTTGTTTAGGCCCAATCCTACCTGGATAGGGCCTAAATGTATAGTCAGACATCCCTCTAGGGGTCCCAGATTGGAGAGGGTGCAGGCTGGATTGAGAGACACACACCCCCGTGCTTGAATTTCGTGCACCGGGCCTCTAGTGGAGAAAATATCAAACAACCCACATTGTGGACCACTGCAGAGGATAGTACTTCTAGATTGTCAAGGTCATGAAGACAAAGACAAATTGAAAGCAGAGACCGAGGAGAGATGACAACTAAAAACCAATTACAGCTACATGAAACACCTTGAATTGGATCCTCAAACAGAAAGAGACTATTATGGAAAAACTGGTAAATACAAAATAAAATCTTGAGTTTAGTTAATAGTAATGTGTCAATGTCAGATTTTTTTTTTTTTTTAAGAAATGTGCCATGCTTTGTATATCACCAGTACAGTGAAGCACCATGTTTAGTACTTCCCAATTGCATCTTTATTCATTTCATAGTGGTAAATATTAAAATACAATATATAATATATGTATGCATATCTTTATGCCTTTATTGAAACTATTAGCTTTTAAATAGTTTTATGTTTCATTTCTAACTTTATATAAATGGTAAAAATTTCTCCAACTTTATTTTGCGTGGGGTATAGTATTAAAGCTTCATCTATACTTACATGAAAGCTTTCATCCATTTATTAAACTGTTTGTAATATTATGGTATAATAATGTATTTTATTTCTCCATTTACCTATTAATGAATATTTTGGGTGTCTCTAATTTTCCACCATTTATAAACAATAATGCTTAAGCACAATCCTGTATAGATTTCCTGAGTTATGAGAGTTTCTCTAGAATGGAAAAAAGGCAAATAATAAATGTTTTAGGTTTTCTTTTCCAAGAGGCAACATTAAGACTATTATATAGGTACTTGAATAATGACGGAAAATATTTCCATAACAAACAAGCAGAAAGTCCATAAACAAATAGGTAAGTGGTTAGATTTGGACTGGGACCAGTTTATCTATTCTAGAATTGAATTGTGTTCTAGAATACATAGTGGGCATAGAATTTCATAGGTTATTTAAATATTCAACTAAGTAAGATATTACCAAGTAGATTAACCAATTTACTATCCCCTTAATATTAGATATAATTTTAGGTTGCTCTATAGTCTCCCTAGCATTTAATAATAAGAAAGTTATCTAGACACCATGTGTGTTTTTAATGGCCGTCTTGCTGTTAGCATTGCAAAGGAAACTTAATTTGGTAAAGTAAAAATTTTCTAGATGTAACTTGCTTATAGGATATTTTTCCTTACATGATATTGCCCTACTATCCCCCCCCCCTTTTTTTTATTAATGGAGGTTTTTGTAAATTTTATAATGCAGTCTTGATAACTTTAAATTAATTTTTTTTTTTTGCCCTCACATATGACTGCTTTAGGTTCATTGCATATTCAGGAATTTTACCATGAGATGAACTACCAATAGAAATTTTAGTTATTACTTTAAGAACAGCTTTTTGTCCAGTACAATTAACTTTACTTGAATATTCACTTATTACAATTAGCCTATTTAAATTAATTTGAAAACTTGATTACTATTTTACTGTCTAAATAAGACAAAGGAAAATCGTTTGAACAAAAATAAAAAGGATCCCAAATCAATTATATAGAAAAGATTCCTTTATTAACTTGTGGTCAAGAATATATTTGTATATTTTCAGAAAACAACCCCAAGACCAGATAGATTCCTGCAACAGAGAGTAATTGACAGGTATGCTCCAACCACAAAGACAAGAGGGAAAAACAGTCCAGAGATGGAAGACACTGACAACGCCTTGCCACGCAAGCAGTCAGCAGCTGTGCACCACTGCAGGTTACCTAGGACCAAACCAGAGAGGGTCGGACCTGCATTGCCACCATGTGCCCACCATCCAGATATCATTGCTGACATGTACACATAAGGAACTGTTAGACATTGAAACGGGGACTCAGTACTGTTGGACATTGAAATTGGGACTCAAACATTTTTTTGTTTTGTTATTATATGTTTATTTTCAGTCTGCAAAGGCAAAACTTTTTAAAGGAAAGAAATGGTGGGAAAAAGATACAGAGGCAAAGAAGCATTGAACAGACTGTCAAACTACATTGGGAAGACAGGGGAGGTTGGGCAAGGGGGTCTGTAAGAGACCAACCAAAGGACTTGTACGCATGCATATAAGCACAACCAATGGATGTAAGACACTGGGGCGGGGGGGAGGGCGGGCAGGTGAAGGCATGTACTTGGGGGTAGTAGGGGAGGTTGGGGGGAGATCAATGGGGGGGGAAAAGGAGACATATGTACTAATATTTGTAATACTTAAAACAATAAAAAATTATATATATAAAAAAAGTTATCACTGTGATTTTAATTTGCACTTCCCTCATTGCTATTAAGCCTGATCATATTTATATGGTTAGTTGCCATTTGTGTTTCTCACTATTGAAATTGTCTAGTTATATCTTTTGTCTATTTTTTTTTCTAAGGGGATGTTTCTCTTTTATTTATATGGAATTCTTTACGTATTCCATATACTAATCACCTTTTTAGTACGAGCATATGAGCAGCAAATATCTTCTCCCTATTTTCATCTTCTTCTTACATTTTATGTAAAACTTTATACAATTTTCAATTTTTATGTAACTTAACAATCTTTCCTTGGCCAATGTCTTAACATTATTCATTATATAGTTTTCTAAATTTTTAAAGATTTACTTTTCATGTTTAGGATTTATCTACTCTTAATTGCTTTATATGTATGGGATAAGGAAGAAATATCATTTTATTTAATTTTATAATAAGTATAACCACTTTTTCTAGCACCATTTAGAAGTTCATATTTCTTCACTAATGTGCAATGCACCCTGTGTAATATATCAAGTTCTATAAATGTACAGATGTTTTATTTTATTTATTCTGGGTTGTGGTCTTGTTTATTCCTTATCCAGTTTCACAATTTTATAAGAGTCATTGAAAAAAGTTTATAATTTTTTTTTTCATAAAAGCCTTACATATCTTATATCAATTCTGTTGCTATCTTAAATGGTATTTTAAAAGGTGCACTTTGTAATTGTGGTTAGTGTTTAATACTACAACTAATTTTTGTTTACTTATTTAGTGCATTAAATACTAACATAATAGTATTGTATGGAATACTAACCTCATTTAAATAATTATTATGATTTATTAGTATATTTTTTTAGAATTTCCATACAGGCAATCATATTGATAATATTATTTTTTTCAATACTTCTATTTATTTAGCATCATCAATATTATCTAAATGATTCTCAACTGGTAAAAAATTTACACCCAGGAACATTTAGAAATATTTGAAGATATATTTGCTAGTTACAACTGGGAAGTGTGCTACACTAACAGAGTGGGTAGATGCTAAGTATGCTGCTAAACATCCTGCAGTTCACAACCCTCTAGAACAAGTTGTCACATTTGTGGCGCATGGGCTGCATGCAGCCCAAAATGAATATTTTTGCAGCCCAGCCAATATAATTGTATATAAGATATGTTTTAATAAAAATTTTGTAATTTAATTTTTGCAATATCCTGTTATAGATAATCCTATATAATAAAAGGCTACTATGAAAATTGTCCCCTTGGGAGTTCGACCAGGAGACTGGGAGTTTGCTCACTCACTATGATGTGTGCTGACCACCAGGAGGCAATGCAGAACATGGCAGGTGACTAGCAGCGATGGCAGGGCACTGAGGGAGCAAGGGAAGGAGGAGGCAGGGAGGTCAGGAGGCAGGAACCGTGCAGTGGTGGTGCGTGGGCAGCAAGGGAATGAGGAGGTGGGGAGGCAGGGAGGCAGGGAACCTTATCGGCCCTGATCACAAGTCAGACCTAGGGCTCCTACCCATACATGATTTTGTGCACCGGGCCTCTAGTTCTAAAGAACTACAACATTCGCTAATGACTGATTACTATAATCATGTTGCATTTATTTCCCTTACACACCTTACTAGCAGGCGCACCATTTCTCACCACTAATACTAGCAGCAAATATTTTAGTAGCCAATTGCCATGTCATTAATCTTGGACTGACTTGTTTGGTGTGTGCAACAGGAAATATTTCTCTTTTGGAGAACAAGAAAAATAGATTTATTTGTGTTACCCTTATTAATTTGTGCAGTTATTCAGTGTCTGGTAAGTTAAAGTTCAAGAAAAAATATTAATGTTTATTAAAATATTCTATAATTTTATGTTAATGATTACTCATTTATTTCATCCCTTTGTATTCAGTATGACTCTATTGAAATAAATCTAAGTTTCTATGAAAATTGAAGCTTTTGTTTTTTTGTAGCCCACATAAACTTAAACCTAATTTATTTGGCCTGTGTTAGCCTTTGAGTTAGATCTGCTTGCTCTAGGACAAAGAATTATCTGAGCCTAAATGTTGATAGGAATGAGGTTGAAAAACCCTGATCTAAAATTTCCAGTACACACTTGAATGCAATCATTTTATAAAAAGGAAATAGGTGTTTTTCAACATCTTACAGCTAAATGCCATGTTTCTTTGGGTTTTTAAAAGATGTCCTTTATTAGGAATGGTTGTTGACTTTTACAAATATTTACTCTATATTTATGAGATGTCACTTTTTAATATATTAATGTGGTGAATTGCATTAACTGATTTTTCTAGTGGCTAAACTCCCCTTGCATGCCTGGAATAAACTCAACTGGATTATGATGTATTACATATTTAGTATATTTCTGTATATAGTTTGACATTATTTTGCAAATATTTAGTAAGCCCTGTCTGTAAACTATTTCTGCCTTATTATGTGCATTAATTATATCCTTGTCTTTAAATGCATATTGGCCTGGTCTTTAGACAAAGCCACAACAATCTATTGAATTCTTAATGTTCCTAAAATGCAATTCTCAGCCAATAGCATTAATTAAAATGGTAGTGAAACAAAGTCCATACTGAAACGATTGCTTGTGTAACATGAGTAATTATGTGACTGTGTTTAATAAAGGAGTAATTAGGGCCTATTTTTATTCCACTTTTCTCTGTTCCATAGGTTAGATTCTCTGGAAGCAGATGTTAAAACAGAGTTTGATATATACCTTTTTTTATTAGTGGTCAATATCTATGAAGAGAAGAGGGAAGAACAGAATCTGACATAGGAACAAAATTCAATGCAGGCCCAATAAAGCCTTGGCCTACCTGGTGGGAAGTGAGTCCCATCATCTCTTGTGGAGTTAAAATGGTTGAAGGCCAGGCTTTCAGGAGAAGGGATATTTACAGTTGAGACAAACTCAGGGAGCTGAGAGCTGAAGGCTCTGGGTCAAACACACTCCCCAGAACTGGAATGACAAAATCCTCTCTTAAAGGATGTTCTGGGAGGCTTATCTTCTGGTCTACCATACCTTTTATCCCTGAGCAGGAATATATATATATATATATATATATATATATATATATATATATATATATATATATATATAATATATGTATTATAAATTATATATAAAACATATATATAATTTAAATTCTTTATTGTTGAAAGTATTACATATGTCTCCTTTTTCCCCCATTAACCTCTCCCCAGCCACTCCCACCCCCCAACACATGCCCTTGCCCCTGTACTGTCTCTGTCAATTGGTTATGCTTATATGCTTGCATACAAGTCTTTTAGTTCATCTCTTACACCCCCCACCCCACTCTCCCCTGCCTTCGCCCTGAGGTTTGATGGTCTGTTCTATGCATCTATGTCTCTGGTTCTATTTTTGTTCATCAGTTTATGTTGTTCATTACATTCCAGAAATGAATGAGATCGTGTGATATTTATCTTTCCCTTACTGGCTTATTTCGCTTAGCGTAAGCGCCCATCAGAAAATTAGTGGATTAAAAAACTGGTACATCTACACAATGGAATACTACGCTGCTGTTAAACAGAAGTCTTACCATTTGCAACTGCATGGATGGACCTGGAGAGCATTATACTAAGCAAATAGGAATTCTTGATATAAATAAAGGTTAGGGAGCTATAACAAAGGAGTTAAGTAAAGCTCTTTGGTCTCAAATTTGGATCAGGGTGTGTTATATGAATTTGAAGTGTTTTATCTCTGGGAAGTAAATACACCTCTTAGATTACTCTCAAAATATAAAACTAAGAAAAGATTTTCTGTGGAAAATTGTATTTATGTGAGAGTTTTGGTAATTTCCATTAGTGTTATTTGTTTCTAAACAGACTTACTTGAAAACATTTTGGATTTAAAGAATTGTTATAGAGATATGACAACAAGTTTTCATATTCTCCACATCAAGTATTGTGGATTAAAGTGTGTCCTCTCCAAAATATGGTTAAGTCCTAACCCCTGGTACGTATGAATATGACCTTACTTAGATATAAGGTTTTTGGGTGGTGAACTGGCTGTACAATATACAGGTGATGTATTATAGACTTGTACACCTGGTTGGGGAATTCATGAAAATGTCTTGACTTTTATAACATGTTCCTCCTATCTGTTCTCTTCAGAGGAAGCATTTCTTAATGTTTAAAAAAAGTTCAGGAAAACAAATAAGTAGAAGAAAACAAAGTCTGACCTAAAAGTTGAAGGGTCTGCAAGTGAGGTTTTGGATTTAAAGGAAGCAGCATGGTATGTGCTGTGAGGCTCATTCACTATCGTATTTCAGCCATTCGATGAGCAGCATCTGGTACATGACCTCTAATAAACCCTCAGGGCTTTGGGGTTGAGTATAGAGAGCTACCCCCGTACAAGGCCTACATTGTGGAGAGCCTGGAATTTCTGGAGGAGGTTGGAGATTGAGAAAGTTAGTAAACACTGTGATATTTTTGTGCTTGAACCCCCGAGTTCAACCAAATTAGAGAAAATCAGACTCTGTCAGAAGTAAATTTAACTTCTTTATGGTATTGGCTCTGGGAGGGGAGTACATTGTTTAACGATTGTCTTCATATGCACATTGTGTGCTAATGAATACTTCAGAGACAAGCTTGGAAGTAAAGGAAACAATTTCTGGGACAACTAACCCCCATCCCTGCCAGAGGAACTCAGTGAAGACGACAGAGGTTGAAGAATGTAACCATCTACCCCGTGAGGTTGTGACTTGCTCCCATCTTTATGACGCCAAAGTTGGAGCTCTGAATCTCAGAAAATGAACTCTCACTAGAGTTCAGAGGTAATAGCAATGCTAAGGACACTGCAGGAGCTCAACTGATATACATTCAATTAAAAGTAATGACATATTGGAACACAATGAAAAAATTATAACGAGTCTCCATATTCTAGAATATGTACATTATGCAGAAAATCATCAAGAAGTGTGACCAGTATGAAATTTCAAAAATGCTTTTCCCATACCGCTATTTGTTTTTGTGTTTCAGAAATTATGATCTAAGACTGTCTCTCTGCTTTATTTTAATTCGAAATTTAGAGCCAAAATTAAGATTTTCGTTTTGTGGTATACTAACTAATACATAGGACTGTAATTGCATGTGCAAAGCTTCACCTTGGTTTCATTACTCTTTTAATTCATAGCTTCCCATTTATATGACTCTCAATTTTTCATAAGCACATTTATATACCAGAATTTTTGTTTGCAAAGACATGTCTCTGAAAGGAATATTTGCCCTTAATTTAAGACTCTTAAAAAAATGCCGCCGAAACCGGTTTGGCTCAGTGAATAGAGCGTCAGCCTGTGGACTGAAGGTTCCCAGGTTCGATTCCGGTCAAGGGCATGTACCTGGGTTGCAGGCACATCCCCAGTGGGGGGCGTGCAGGAGGCAGCTGATCGATGTTTCTCTCAACAATGTTTCTAACTCTAACTCTCTCCCTTCCTCTGTAAAAAAATCAATAAAACATGTTTTTAAAAATGCCAAAGCATTCAAGTCTCTCATTTTAATTTTTAAAATAATTTAACATTTGTGGAAGATATGTTAGTAGGAAATTAATTCAAGTAAAGGTAGTTGTGTATGGCAGTTTATAGATTACTTAACAAAATCAATAAAAACAAAAGAAGGGAGATTAGAAATTTAACAAAAATACCAGTTGTAATTGTTCAATATCATAAAGATAGAACTAAATGATTATTATGAGGAGTTCATAAATATAAACCTAAAGGATAAATGTTTTAAAATTGTTTGATGCTCACAATCATGTGTTTTAGGTTTAAGATAAAATTTCTAGGAGAACATCATATTTCAATTAAAATTAGTATATCTTTAATAACATGGTGACAGTGAACATAGCATTCTCTCAGGTGACTCAATAAATGAGATAATGATGACACCAATTTTTAAAATGTGAAGAATGGATACTATATGTCTGAATTAATAAATTATTTTATACAGAATGTGATTATAAAATAGGTGCATGTATCTAAATTTAAAAAGTCAGCATATATAAAATCTGTCATAATTCTATCTATATTCTAAAATGTACATATTTAAATTGGATCAAAATATTATTGATTATCTCACTAGAGAAATAATGAAAGTCTTATGCCCGTATACTAGGTATATCCGTTAATAATGGCAGATTTTGTAATCAAAGAAAACTCGATAATTTCAAGAGAAAACTCAAAGGTGCTTTATTCAAAGTAATGCCGATCGCTAGCTACACATTTTCCCAGTAATTTGTGGATACCGTCCCAATAGAACTTTTCTTGTTTTGAGGCAAACTATTCAGAGATCCACTTCTTCTTACATTTTGAAGTGCTGTTCAGGAAGTGTATGTGCCATCAATCGGAACAAGTGGTGATCTGAAGGAGCAAGGTCTGGTGAATACAGCGGGTGGGTTAATACTTCCCAGGCAAAACCTTTTAATGTGTCTTTAACTGATTTTGAAGTGTGTGATGGTGCGTTATCATGAATCAAAATTACTTTGCCATGTCTTCTGGCCCATTCTGGTCATTTTACGATCAAAGCGTGATTCAAATTGATTATTTGTTGTCAGTAGTGATAAGTATTAATGATTTCACTTGGTTTAGAAGCTCATAATACACCACACCTTCCTGATCCCACCAAACGCAGAGCATTGTCTTCTTTCCAAAGCGATTTGGCCTTGCAATCGATGTTGATGGTTGATCTGGATCAACCCACGATTTTATGCATTTGGGATTCTCAAAATAAATCCACTTTTCATGGCCAGTCACAATTTGATGCAAAAAAGACTTTCTTTTGTGCCGTTGAAACAACATTTTACTGATGACTTTTTGATTTTTCTATTTGTCTTTCATTCAGTTGATGTGACACCCATTTTCCTTCCTTTAAATTTTTTCCCCATTGCTTGTAAATGATCAGAAATTGTTTGCTGAGTAACGTTTAATCTTTCTGCAAGTTGTTTTTGAGTTTGACATGCATCTTCATCCAATAATGCTTGTAATTGTTGGTCTTCAAACTTTTTTGGTTGACCTGGACGTTCTTTGTCTTTTACATAGAAATAATCACTTTTAAAGTATTTAAAACAGCGTTCACAAGTATCTTGAGATGGAGCATGTTCACCATAAACTTCCCGAAGTATACGATAATTTTTTCTTCAAAATAATGAATTAAAACTTCCCACAAATGCTCTTTTTTTGGCACGAAATTTGACATTTTTAAGCATAAAAATATCTGTGATGTTAACACTTTCAGCAAATTTGACATATGAAGTTTTGAAGCTTGCTGTCAATACAACAAAATAGCATACATATCAAATTACATATATATCAACATATGTGTAACTCCATCTATTGAAAAAATCCATTTATTAACTGGTACACCTAGTATTTGGAATACATCTTTGATTATTTGTATTCCATTTTATACTGATTATGGAATACAATAAATGATGACATATTAAAATAAATATGAAAATTTAACTATCAACATTGTAGACACTTTCATAATATATACTATACCTTAGTGTTATATCTCAAGTAACTTAAATATTTGATGTGCAACTATATTATTCTTGAACCATAAATTATGTTAATTTTATGTGACTAATGTCATCTTCCACTGGAATGAGACAGAATCTAATTCAAAGGCCACATATTTTTCTTTGCTATGTAGCTGTTAATTTGGTTCATGAGAGTCAGAAGATCAAGCAACATTAAAAAATAAACAGCTGGTTTCTATGCATTTTATAAGAAGAGTTTATTTTTAAATAATATAAAACATTTTAACTTATTACACATCTGTTTCTATATATCTCACAAAAATTGTTTTACAATCACTATAACAGACAAGGGTCATGACTGGGTCCCTTTTTTCTTCTCCCTCTCTCTCTCCTTTTCCCCTTCTTCCATTCCAATGATTCAATAATTAAGTCTCTCTCATTTCATTTTCCTTTGCAGCAATGACATCAGGCTAGTGAAAATGATATGTTACAGCCAAAAGCATTTACTAGTATTTGTTCCTATCATTGTTAACACTTTCATTTTTATCAAAACATTTAGATCATCACTGTAAGTTTTAAAAGACCTGCTGACATGCCAAGGGAAACTTTGAATAACCATTCTGCTGTATTTTCTCTATATTATTCAAAATTCTTGTTTGAAAATCTTTCCTTATTCCTCAGGATATATATATATATAAAAACACACAACCTCGGTTTTTTGGGTTTTGTTTTTAAAGAGCTCATCAATTCCTGCTTTCTATTTTCCACTTGAAGTTTTAATCCTCTGTTTCAAATCTCACAATTGGTTGCCCTGGAGGTGATAAAGATGTCACAAGTATAGGATCATTGTAATTCTGGGCAGAGAATACCCCATAGATGATTTTCTAAGGAAGAAAGGTGTCATTTTCATGTAAATCTATTAAAGATTTCAAAGCAAGAAAAATGGAATGAAGGACATAAATATGAGATCTAATAGTACCAATTGTAAAAGAAATTGCTAAAGATAAAAATTTCATATAAAATATTAATAGCTCTGAAAAATTCATATATACTTTATTTTTTTTTTAGTTCTTTGAATATATTTGCACGTGAATCTGCAAATTTAAAGTGTGTATATATGAATATACCTTCCTTCATCCAAACACTTAATTGACTGCTAAAAATGACTTTGAGCAATGAAGACCAATTCCTTGTCTGGATTGTAGAAAACAATGTAATTTTATAATTGTACTTTCTATCCTCCATTTTATTTAAAAGAATGGTATTTCAAATATTAGAATTCTTATGAAGTTGTATATCCTACATCAATTACATATTAAATGGGAGATTCTATTGATTTTTTTTCTAAATAATTTAAATATGGGAGATTATTGAGCAGGTTATCTCTCTCACAGTGAGTATTGGAAGGTGTTTCATAAGGCACAGAGAAGGATTTCACTTAATACTTATTAATGTATAATAGAGAACACTTTTCTCTCTGTAGAAAAATGCTGCCTTGACAAAGTTTCGGACTGTTTTATTTGAAGAGGTACTTTCCCACTTCATGCTGCACCATTTTATAGCTCTCCTGATGAGCACACAGCTCCATCTGGGGGTGAGGCTGGCTGGGAACATTTTCTGGGTGTCTCTGGTAACTTGGCTACCTGGCTGTCATCTGTGTGAATCAATTAACTAGCTTTTTGATTCAATAACACTGAGGTGCTCATGGAAGAGACTTTGGTAAAACCACCAAGAGTATCTCTAGTTAGTGCATTTCATGGGATTCCTTTCAGGTCACTGGTAACATCATCATGGCCAATTCTAAAGGACACTGCTTAGAAATCCTAGAACCCTAGACCTCATGATCAACCTGTCTTTTCCTCCTATGTCCTGTTTCTGGACCATTTCTCTCCTCTCTTTTTCATTTTAACTCTTATTTTACCTTAAAATTCTAATTTACATATCATTTTGTCAGCTATCCCCAAATGATATTTTTAGCTCTTTTTTTTACTATAATTTTGTTTATAAAATTATGTCCACACTTATATCTTCAAGTACCTGTACTACTTTGATGACTATTGAGTCTCTATATAAAACCCTAACCTTTCTCTTCATATTCACCCTGTTTGTATAATTGTGTCCTACTGAGTTTTGTTTGGGTATCTTACAGGTTACTCACAGTCAATATGTCCCAAATTTTCCTTCTGCTCCTACTAAACCACATCTATTTATTTTTCCTATTTTGGAACCTAAATATCATCCTCCTTTTCCTTTTTTTTCCAACCCTTACAATCATAATCAATCAACAACTATTGCCAATTCTAAGTCCTCAAATAGTCTCAAATCTGCCCTTTATCTTCACCACCATTACCATAGTTATGTTCTTATGTCTGACTGCCTGGAATACTACAGCAGATTTCTAATAACCAGTTCCTGATATTTAACATATCTTTTCAAATGCAGAGTTATTGTTTCAAGTAGGTAAGTCAGTTATATTATCTACCTAAAATTATAAAGTCTTCCCCATTTCTGTTCCTCTGATCTGATTGAGTGGTTAATGTTATAACTTGGCTTCAATGCTGGATTCTCCAGTGATTGATTAGTGAATTTGGTCAATATACTTAAACCCTCCATGCCTCATTTCTCTTAAAATGATATTAATATTG
This sequence comes from Corynorhinus townsendii, assembly GCA_026230045.1. Lineage (NCBI taxonomy): Eukaryota > Metazoa > Chordata > Mammalia > Chiroptera > Vespertilionidae > Corynorhinus > Corynorhinus townsendii. The sequence goes on from JAPDVU010000004.1 coordinate 27,869,982, forward strand.
GACTTACAATACTCGAGAATAAAATTAATTTATATAAATCTGCAGCACAACTGTTGGCATATGGTAGTACATGATAAACATTAATTGTAGTCACATTATCACCACCATCATCAATATCATTATTATAATCATCATAGGGATAAAAGCAATGGCATGGCATCTAGGACATTTCATATCTACTCTTTCTGCCTTTTCAGCATATTCCCCCATAAATAAACCCTTAAAACACTTGCTAACTCTCTCTTGCACTTGAAGACACTTCATTCTGTTCAAATGGGATATATATTCTTCCTGTACTTTCTTTTCATACCTTCCCTTTATTTGCTTGTAAAAACTACAATTTATCCTCCAAGTCACCATTCAAATTCATTTTGGGAAACCTTTTCTCATGCACACACAGGTAGTCAAGCACTCTTTTTTCTCTCACACATATGTATACGGCAATACATATTTCTAATATTGGATTGTTTCATTCTTATTCCTGTCTTTCTTCTAGGCCCTAGAATCACAACCCAGAATCTAGGGTTATGAAGGTGTTAAGAAATAGAAATTGAGCTTTATTCAGATCTCCAGTGCTTTGTAGAGTGTCTGGAATATCATAGGCACTTAAAATGATTTTTAAATAAATGGTATAGACTCACTAGTTTTACGTTATGAATTAACTGTTCGAAATGAGCATATTTTTATTATAGCAGAGAATCTAGGTGAGCTTTAGAGAGAGCTTTGATTTAATATGTGCCTTCTAAAATGCTTTCTTTCTCTGTTATAGTCATGCTCTGCTGATCTCCTTCTTTATGACTCACATTTGTTCAGTTATCAAATGTAGAGTCTGTCTAAAGTGCCTTGGAAATCTAGCGTTATTTTTCTTCATCCCAACTCATCAGTTTTTGCCCAGATGTTAATGTTATGTTCCTAAAAGGAAATCTGACACTGTCCTTCCTCTGCTTACAAATTCTTTAAAACAGGTGAAAATATGCACAATCTATTGTAGTTCTGAGTGCAAAGCAATCTATCTCCAGAAACTTTTATAATCCACCTATAGCAATGTTCTTCAGTCTTATTTCTATCATTTACCCTAAGCTACTCTCAACTCTTTGCATCTGGTACCACTGGCTAAAGCCAAAGTATGTTACTCTTCTTCATCTTTTTATGCACTCTTATATTTGCCTAATTTCCCCTTCATTCACTTTGGGTATACAAGTTGTCCCCACATCTCCAGTTCAAATAGTACATTATTTGTTCTTTCATTAGTCACTCTTTAAATGCATTCATTGCACAAGAACTACCTTCAATTCCTTGTGTTGGTACACCTCTCCATTTCTCCACATCTTTACCGTATCCTTCTCATCACAATACCCTCCCCACCATCATACCCAGGCCTAGCTAACTCAATAAACCCTGAACCCATCTCTGTTTCCATCTTTAATTCTTCCTTCTGATCTTTTGTTTTGAAATTCATTTTCTCCTGCTCATCATGGACCTCACTCTATCAGCTATACTTTTTCTTTCCCATATTTTCAACTACATATTTTTTTCTATTAGATTTTTCCAGGCAGCATAAAATATACCTTTCTTACATTCTTAAGAAAGCAAAAATTTAAAACCAAAATCTTTATTCAATCCACAACTATCTATGTCTTTTTTTTTACTACCATAGTTCTTAAACTATCAGTCAACTTCAAAGTCTTCAGTTTTTTCATTCCACCTAGTTCTTAATCCAGTGAAAAAAATTCATCTTGTCACTAAATCAACTTTCATCAAGACTGACAAAAATGTGTTTATTGTAAATACAATGGTTCTTTATTTATCTTTAAAAATTCATTTTATTTAATTTATTAATATTGATTATTCTCTGTTGAAACCATTCATTTTCTCTTCCCCTTGGCTTCCAGGACTCAAGGTTCTCTTGTCTCTGTGACTATATTTTCTTATTTTATTTCCTGAAGTCACACTCTTAACTTCTCTTATATTTTGTACTTTTTCTATCTTAACTCATCTACATAGATAGCTATTTACAACTGATTTATAAAATATTTGTAAACCTTATCTCCTGCAATGACATTTAAATGACCAATTGAGACTTTTAACTTGCATAAGTCAAAGTACTTAAAGTTTAACATGATTGAAACAGAACTTAATATCTTTTTAGCCCAAGCTTGCTCCTTTTTTTTATATTTCCTATTTTGGTGATTGATCTAATTATTTATTCTTCCTCCCAAGAGATTACTTGGAATTCAGCCTGTATCCTATCATTCTCAGTATCCATATCCTGCTAATCTCCACATTCTGCTAATTCTAACTCTGTGTTATTGGCTATTTACCCCCTTGTCTTTTCTTTCTTTTCACCTGAGTTTAGAGACTCACTTTTCTTTCTGGATGCCATCAACAGCTCTTCAACTCATTTATTTGTCTGCAATATTTTTTTTTTATTTTATTTACTACACAGCCTAAAACAATTCTCTTTCAAAAATCATTTTGTCACTTTCCTGAACAAAAGTTATTCTGCACCATAATTTTGCTTAAAACTTTTAAACATTTATGGAGAAAGTGGTTGCTTCATGCACCCTCCTAAGTTGTCCCTGTCAATACTTTCTCTACATCGAGTGTTTCTTCTGTGTTGGTCCCACCTATTTCCTGGCTCCCTCCATCTCTTGGTTGTACTTTCCTCCAGTTGACCTTCAGCAACAAGTCCATGTTACCAATAAAATGGCTTCTAGCAGGCCATAGTCTCAAATACAATAGATTCAAACCCAAATTCTTCTTGGTAACATTTGTGCCAATGTTGAGGATCACTGTATATGAATTAATTTTGTTCCTATGCCCATCCCTGAATCAACTAGTATCCCTGGACTGCTGGGATTATAGACCTGGATAATATGGTCACTATTGAAAGTCAGTCACTGTAAGTTGTAGGATATAATGCAGTGATTGGCCTGGCTGAAGGCACTCTATATTCCTTTGGAGTTCAGATGGAGCACTGCTTAGACCATGGATTGATAGGGCAGGAGTGGATTCCAGGATAAATTGAGGTGTTATTATGAGAGAAAGTAGAAATCTCTCAAACTAATCCTAATCTTGGATTGGTAAAACACAATTAACACACGTTTTTGATCTCTGACTTCTAGCTTGAGTTGGATGATCCAAATCTATGTCTCTACAATCTGTGCTCAAATATATAATATGTTGTTGTTAGTTGTAAGTCACACTATTAATGGCAGAGGCCTGCTTGCAGTAAATTTTGTATCTCTAGCACATGGCCCAGTGCCTGTCATAAGTTTGACACTCAATAAGTGCTTGAATAACCTATAGAATTAATAAATGAATACCATAGTCCAGGTCTTGGGTTAAGCTTCAAAGTAGAAGCCTCTCTAACTGCTTTAAAATTAGTTGTTCTATCCTTTGTACAGATTTTTAAAGGGATTTATCTATATACCTACTAGTATGCATCACTGGAAAGCATTTTATTAATCTTTGAGCAAATATACTTTGCTTGATAATGTTTGGTGAAAAATGAATGAATATGTGAGTTAGTGAATAAATGAATGATGAATGGAGAGTAATTTACTTCCTCAGCTCTCCTGTGCCTCATTACACCCAATGGGTTCAGACAGGAAAGATTAAGCAAGAATTCCATCATTGTGAGGTTGAGAAATTAGAAACCCTGGAAAAGCCAAATTACATTTGTCATGGAACTTTCTTCCTGACCTTGACAATGACAGAATAGAATTTAGGCCTCTGACTCTTCATGCAGAGTTACTTTTGCTGAGTTGCATTGTCTGAATTCATACTCAAGCATCTCAATTTTCACTTACACATTGGAAAATTTTGGCTGTTTTAAGTAAGAGAATCAGGGTGCATAGTTGATTTCTTTAAAGGACATGCAGTGTCTAATAAACTTCCCTCTAACTTCCTATTACATACCTTCAATTTAAAGATAGAAAGAGAATTTTATTTGCTAAACTCCAGTAGGACACATTTAATTTTTAATTATTTAGGTTTTAAGTTATATAAAAACTATTGTCTATGTGTTATATACTGCTTATTAAAAAAGACAAATCCATGTGCAGAAATAGAAGACATAAATCAATACACAAGCATTTGTTTTTACTTAAATGTCAACTCCCAAATCATCCATTTTCCTCAAGTTCTCACATAGTGAGAAATCATGACTATTTCTGGTGCCTGCCAGTAACATTTGTAATATTCCTAAATTCAAAAGACTAGGCAGCAAACACATTGGCTTGCACATAATAAACACTTAATAAAGATTTGCTGGAGTGAACTAATTATTAAATACTAATATCCCTCCATCCTTTTTTCTTCTTCTTTTAAACCTCATTTTTAACCTCTTGTCTTTATCTTCACTTTTGAACTTCTTTTACTTTTGCTAGTTTGTGACCTTGGATAGGACCTTCCTTAATGAGTTTTAGAGTTTACTCTTTTAAATGGGGAAAATAATTTATTCCACATATTTGAGTATATAACTCTAGACAATTCATTGTATTCGGTATTATGGGATATCAGTTAATGAGACAAATATAACTATAACTACATTATATCTGTATCAATATCATCTATAATCATTTATATATTGCTTGATAGATAAATCAATACTTATACAGAGATATGTATTTGTCCATCCCCCAAAAATCTTTCAGCCCATTGAGAAAGGCAACTATTCATAATGTTATTTTATAAATTTAATATTTTTTTTAAAAAGTGTTAAGTTTCATAGGAACATTTAGCAGGGATGAGTAACCTAGTCTATGGGAAGGAAAAGCTTCCCTAAGAAATTGGTGGAAATGGGTAGTTTTTATTTTTCTGGACAAGACCCCCCAGCATAACATTGTGTTACATTTTCTACTAAGGTTGAAAATTTGGAGACTGGTTCTCTAAATTATCTAGATCTGATAGAGAAGAACGCTTTTTGTTTTAGTTTTCATTTGATATTCAGAGTGTTTGTGTATGTATATGTTTCTCTAATGTACATATGCTCAAGTAATTCATATTTAGATTTTTATTTAAGTACTTACAGTGCTTATCTAAGGCAGATAGTTAAGTGAAATCAGTAGCTTATATTACCTAATTTCTGCTGATCCATAATTCAGTTTTCTGTGAAAATGTAATTTTAATAATGTAGAGCATACTAAGAAACATCTGTTGCCTTCCACCTTTATTCTGAAGGAGCCCTACCTTTTAATCTACAGATCATATATATATATATATATATATATATATATATATATATATATATATATCTTAAATCCTAGAGGTCTTTGAGATAGTCTGCTTTCATCATATTGCTGGTATTTTTTTAAATATTTTCTGGAATATTAGGGTTGCCAATTTTTGTGATATCATTCAGGCTCTAAAATTAACTTCAAAAATCTGTGGTCAGTCTTTAAAATCTTTTTATTTTGAAAATTTATTTAATTTTGAAAATTTATTTTCAGGCTTAGAGAGTTTGTGTGACTTCCACAAAGCTCTAAAATCCAGAATGGTGGTTGGGATCCCAACATGTGGCTTAGCTATTCAGTTATTTCCAGAGTGGTGTGTCCATAGCAGTGTTTCCCCTCCCCAGGTCCTAGATTCCCCCTTTGAAATAATTTTAAATCAAAACAAGTTGTAAAAAAAATTATAGAGGTTGTATTTACCTCCCATCCAGTTTTTCTCCAGTAATTACATCTTACATAACTATGCTAAATTATCAAAACCAGGAAATTGGGATTGGCAAAATGGATATGTATGCTATGTCATGTTATCACATCTGTATATTTGTGTAGCCACTACCTTGTCAAAATACAGAACTATTCCATCACCACAAAGAACTCTGTCATTCTATACCTTTTATAGTCCCCCGTGAACTCTGGCAACCACTAATCTGTTTTCCATTTCTATAATTGTGTCATTTTGACAATATTATATAAATGGAATCACAGAGTGTCTGACCTTTTGACATTAGCTTTTTTCACTCATGGCCTTTGAGATCCATCCAGATTTTTGCATGTGTCAATAATTTGTTCCTTTTTAATATTGATTAGTATTCTATGGTATGTATTTGCCACAGTTTGCTTAACCAGCTACCAACTAAGGGATACTTTTGTTGTTTCAAGATTTGGGCTATAAAAAATAAAACTGTCCTAGGACCCTGTTTTAACTTAATCACTTTAAAGGCTTTATTTCCAAATACATTCACATTCTGAGGTACTCAGGGTTAGGACTTCAACATATAAATTTGGGGAGACACAACAGCCCACACAGTCCTGGTTCTTATTCTAGCTTTATCTGATACCACCCAGCACAGGGGATAAATATGCCTGTGAGAGCCTAGCATCTAGGCTTTCCACTTAGCCTTTGCTGGTGGCATCTAGGCTTTCCACTTAGCCTTTGCTGGTGGCATCTAGGCTTTCCACTTAGCCTTTGCTGGTGGCATCTAGGCTTTCCACTTAGCCTTTGCTGGTTGGAGGCCACAGTTTTTTACAACTTTTATTGTCTAACAGTTTTCTCTTTTGCTAGGGCTTCCCTGGCTATTTTTTCTCTCAAAAACTGACTTACGTTACAACATATTTTTGTCTGTACCTATTGTTTTTTGGTCCCCTACATTTCCAAAACCAATTTTGGGACATTTGGGGCTAAAGGAAACCTCAGGGAACTCTCTTGTGTTTTTCCTCTGTTCCTGTAGTCTCAGTCAGTCTTCCTTTTTCTCTCCAACTTTAAGTCTTCAGGGTTCTAGGGGTAGTTAATTGGAATAATAGGGGGGAAATCATTTACTCCATGTTTTTAAAAGTAGAACTGTGGTACTATTTTTAAATTATTTTTAAAAATCCTCATCCAAGGATATTTTCCATTGATTTTTAGAGAAAGGGCAAGGGAAAGGGACACAGAGAGAGAAGCATCATCTCACATCGATTGGTTGCCTCCGGCCCAGGATCATGCCTGCAAACAAGGAGCAGATACCTTTTACCAGAATGGAACCCAGAACCCTTCAGTCTGCAGGCCAATGCTCTATCCACTGAGCCAAACCAGCTAAGGCTATATACAGTCTTTTCGATAATTTTCTACAAAAACTTTTATTTGCAACTGAAGTATTTACTAATTTTCTATTTTGACATTGGAAAATAATTACACTATTTTATTTATAGATTTTCTTAATACTATATAATCAATTTCATTTTCATACATTGTTTTAATTATTGTATTATTAAAGTTTAATATTGTTGATATTTTTAACAAAATAAAGACAAATTATAATGATTAAAATAATTCAAAGTAGGGGTAATAAGATATTCTAAAATATTATCCTATATAATAAAAGCCTAATATGCTAAGTATCTTATCATCCAGTCAGCCATTCAACCAATCAAAGTATAATATGCTAATGATATGCCAAGGCTGCTCAACCACTCTCTATGATGTACACTGACAACCAGGGGGCAGATAGTCGATGAGTCACTATGACGTGCACTGACCACTAGGGGGGCTTATGCTCCGACCAGTAGGTTAGCTTGCTGCTGGGGTCCGGCCAATCAAGACTGAGTGAGATGGGACAGACACCCCCTGGAACCCTCCCACAATTCCTCCTGGTTGGCTAACCTCCCCCAGACCTCCCTGGCCCTGATTGTGCACCAGTGGGGTCCCTCAGTCTGGCCTACAACCTCTCACAATCCAGGCTGAGGGACTGCCCCCCTCCAAACCCGGAGTGTACAAAATTTGTGAACCAGGCCTCTAGTTTATTTATAATTTATATTTTCTCTTATCTCATAATTCTCATTATACACAAAGTTATCAATAAATATAAATGGAACAAATTCAGTAGAGAAATACTATTTAGGTGATATAAGGAAAAGTCAGCATGAATAATATTTTGCTAGAGACTCTTCTATTACAACTTGGTCTAAGTTATATTTACAATGTTTGACTCTAATTATAAACTATCAAATATCATATTTGAATTTTTGGAGTGCTTTTCACAAGTAAGTGTTCCGTAATTATTTCCTCTGTTCCTTCCTTGAATATATATGTAAAAAATATATGGCTTTATATTTCTTCACTATGAAGTTGATAAAATATCAAACATGCCTTGTGGAATACATCAAGATAATATCAACAATTTTAGTTAAAAATAAAATTACTAAATAAGGGTAAGAAAAGTAACCAGATTTTCCTGGGAGAAGAATTTTACATTAATTATTTTATTAAATACCCACATCACTCTAATGTTAACTAAGACTGGTAGAGTATTTTGCTATGATCTATTTCAGTATTTTTTTAGTAGCTAACAATCTTATCCTGGGACCAACTGTTTGCTACGTACCTTATGTTTGCTCTTCCAGATTCCTTCTGCACCTCTTCCATCCATCCTGCCCTAAAACAGGGAGGTGATCATTATAAGTACAAAATCTTGGAAAGGCCCTTGACAGGATATTAGAGGATGGGAAGAGAATGATGCTGCATATTTACTCCCTTCCCTGTATTGCTGCATGTTTTTTATATATCTGTACTCATAACACAGCTCTGGTTGATTGGGCTTTAGGGCTTTTCCACATAAGGACTTGTGCTAGAGTTCAGGAACTATTCTTTCCCTTTCCCCTTGAAGACAAGTATATCAGGTGCTTCCTATTGTTGCTAGCCCCATTTCTTATTGGTTTCATGTATTACTATTCAGAGATAACCTCTTTAATAAAATGCCCTGAATTACCTCATTTGAGTGTGTCATCTAGATCAAAGTTTTTAAATACAGATTAATTTATATTTGTAATTTTAATCCCTTATATTTATAGTTTCCAAAGTAAATTTCAATGTATTTTATATACTTTATATTTTACAACTCCATGTAAAGTACTTTGCATTTCTTTCAATGTTCTAGAGAATATTCCACTTTTAAAATATTGTTATTAAGAATATAATTTCTCACCCTAACTAGTTTGGCTCAGTGGATAGAGCATCGGCCTGTGGACTGAAGGGTCCCAGGTTCTATTCCAGTCAAGGGCATGTACCTTGGTTGCAGGCACATCCCCAGTGGGGGGTGTGCAGGAAGCAGCTGATCGATGTTTCTCTCTCATCAATGTTTCTGGCTCTCTATTCCTCTCCCTTCCTCTCTGTAAAAAAATCAATAAAATATATTTTGAAAAAAGAATATAGTTTCCAAACATGGTTCATACTGCAAACAGCTTCCTTACCTTAATTCAAAGACTAGCACTTTGAAATTCTGGAATCCAACCTTTTCATAAGTTTAGCCAATTGAAGCCAGCCTAGTATGTTAAATATGACAAAGGCTGACAGTTAAATACACACAAACAAAGCAAAAAATTTAGGATATTATATTTTCCTTTTTATGCTACTAGCTTTACAGTTCTATCTCTAATATTCAGTATTGACTGTAACCAGGAAGAATGTAAAGATCTTTGATAGATGTATCCACCTGCTTGATGAGTCTTCATTGACTTAATTTGTTCGATGTAGGTGTATGCATTTGCTTTTCTTTAAGTTAATAATGTCCTGTGTTTGATACTTAATTGTGTGTAACTTGGCTTGCACAGACTTTTCTGTAATTATTGTTCAAAAATTAATTTGTTTTGCTCTTTCTGTTTTCCAGAAATCCAGAGTTAGGCTGCTAATTGTGCTTCAGGGTGTTCTTAGGGCAGATCTTCTGTTTTTGGCTAGATTTGTCTCAATTTCCTCTAGGGCCAGCTGCTCAGTATACAGCCATCATCCATCAGCTCTACATATCCAAACTAACAAAAGCGAAGTGTTTTCAGGGTTGCTTCTAAACTGGGAGCTGGCTGACATCCAGCTGCTCATTGATGATATTGTATGCTAATATTCCGTAGGTAAATGCCTTTGAAACCAGTTAAAAACTATCCTCCTAGTTTTCCTCTCATGTGTTTTGTATTAAAGGAACATTCGAAAATTTAGAACTTCGATACGGTCAGTGCTGAGAAAATTCAAGCACTGTTGTTGCTAGTGAGAAACAAGGCCTTGTAAAGAGCATAGCTTCCCAACATCCAAATGGGGATTAATACTGAAGTTCCTATTTTCATTATCACATGTCTATATAATACAGACATCACAGGCAGCTTTTCTGATCCCACAAATAACTCTTTGACCCTAGAGGAGACTCAGAATATAGCTTCTCACTATTTCAGTATTTATTTTATTTGTCATCATTGTAAAACTATAGAACAAAGATAATTAGTTTGTAAGTGATGGAGAGTGATCAGAGGTGTTAATGTCAAGCGTTTTTTTGTGGATACATATTTCAGCTAAGCATTTGAAATGTGTCCTGTGATGTCCAATTTGTTGTTTTTTGGGCACTTTAAAAAATATATTTTTATTGATTTCAGATGGAGGAAGGGAGAGAGAAAGAGAGATAGAAACATCTATGAGAGAGAATTGATTGGCTTCCTTCTGCACACCTCCTACTGGGGATGGATCCCTCAACCCCAGCATGTGCCCTGACCAGGGATGGAACCAGTGACTTCCTATTGCATGGGATTTCTGTCCATCTAGATTTAAGGCAGTTCTTTTCTTTCTTTCTTTCTTTCTTTTTTTAATTCTCACCCAAGGATATTTTTCCATTGATTTCTAGAGATAGTGGAAGGGAGGGGGAGGAACAGAAAGAGAGAAAGATCCATGTGAGAGAGACACATCGATTGGTTGCCCCAACCAGGGCTGGGGATTGAGCCTGCAACCCAGGTATGTGCTCTTGACTGGAACCGAACCCAGGACCCTTCAGTCTGCAGGCTGACGCTTTATCCACTGAGCCAAACTGGCTAGGGCTTCAGGCAGTTCTTTTTTTTAATTTTTTTTTTATTGATTAAGGTATTACATATGTGTCTTTATCCCTCCATTGCCCCCACCCTACCCCACTTCCATTCATGCCATTACCCCCCTGGTGTCTCTGTCCATTGGTTTTGCTTATATGCATGCATACAAGTCCTTTGGTTGATCTCTCCCTCTTACCCCCAACCTCCCCTACCTTCCCTCTGATGTTTGAGCATCTGATCGATGCTAATTTGTCTTTGGATCTGTTTTTGTTCATCAGTTCATGCAGTTCTTAATGATGGCTATTCTGTAGTTTAGTTGTAATACTGAGGTGGTTGTGGAAAGATGCAAGTACTGCATTTACCTAAGCCACCATCTTGACTGGAAACTGCTATTTCCTATTTAAAAGTTATTAAATTTGAATACTACTTGTGTACCTATTTCAAGCATTTATCATTACATCATTATCATGTTGATAAGACTAGCCACTGCAAGTATCTCCATTTTTTCAAAAGGTTGCATTACTTCACTTTGCTTTCAGGAAAGACCTGCATTAATACCTGTTTTCACTAAGCAAAATACATCCCAAAAAGATTGTTCCTTTACAGAAAAGATGAAACGTGAAAACAGTGTTCAGCTTTTGTTTAGTATTGAGCCATTACAGAGGCAGCACACAACAGGAGCAGTGATAGTAGCTCCCCAAACTCCTTCCCAAGGGAGCCACACTCAGGATCTCAGCATCAAGCCCAGTAGCTTTGAACTGTGTCTGTGAGCATCTGTGCTTTACCTCAATTTATCTGGTACATCTGTTAGCAAGGTGAATCCTCGTGTATCAGAAAAAGAGCTCATGGTGGTGTTATGCTCAGTGTAAAGCTGGACATAATTAGGTGTCTTGAACATGGCACACAAAATAAAGGCATTATATGTGCATTGAATGTTGGATCTGGGAATACTCAACATTTTTTCCATATAAGTTAATGGTGATTGCTGCTTCACTTTTTGCCTTTTGGGCTTACAACAGGTTTCATAGGAACACTCTACGTTGGTATATTGTGGGAAATCTGTATTCCTTCTTCATCTTTGAGAGCACCCAGACTTTTAGTGGATTTAGCCTTGGTTTTCCATTCAAAGCTGGTAGCTGAGGAAAAGAAAAGTGAAATGTATTATTGAGTCATTTGTTGTTGACATCTCCCTATTCAATCCCACAGTTTTTTACTTAGTCATGATTATGAAAGCAGATCCTCAAATTTCTCTGCTCTTCAAGGTTACCTACATTGTCACTAAAGGCTGGTGATTTGAGGAGCAATGGTAGCTCTCTTTGTAAATGATTAATGAATAAGTGGCTATGTAATGTTTTGTGTAACAGGATCCTAAATTTAATTATAAAACTAAATTTATGGAACATGATGACGGAGGTGTCTGAGATTGGAACCATGCACCATCAGTGCACCAGTCTCCCAGAAACCCGCCTTGATAGGCCTGATGCCAGAAGCATGGATGACTAAGAGCAAGCAATATAAATAGAAGGGCGAGGGTCAGTTCTGGGTGAGGCTGAACTCCCAGCTCTCACAGACTTTGCTTCTGTCATTTACATGGTATCCTATTGAAAGACACATCATTTTAGTAAAAACAGTATGTATCTTTTTGTGATTTTGTAACAGATGTCTGTAATTATTGATTTTACAGTGGCAAATCCATGAAGAGGGCGATTTGACTGAAATAGCTAGGAGAGATGGAAAGACTAGGAATGAATTCTTTTGTAAGTGAGCAGGGATGAGGAGAGAAAATCTGTCTGGGAACCACTAATAGATGCATTGGGATGGATTTTCCAATAATTTTGAAGTATAAGAGGCAGCTTGACCAATCTTCTAGTTCTTTAGTGCATTGGCCTGAGTAGTTTGTGTGGACAAATATTGAGCACACATCAACTCAAAGGGGTTGATGCATATTTTAATCACATTCATGTAATGGGTCTCTACTGAGGTATACTTTCCCTGATAAGTAGTTAGGAGGGAACCTGTTTACTAGACACTGTTCAGTGTGCTGCAGGGAATGACTTTCCTCATAGAACTTACATTCTAATGACAGACAAATGAAATCCAATAATAAAAAGATTATATACACTGAGTGGGCAGATTATGATGATCTCTGAATGCATAATAATCTGGCCACTCAGTGTATATCCTATATAATAAAAGGCTAATATGCAAATTGTCTCCTCGACCAGGAGTTCGACCAGCAGGCAGGCCGGCCAACCGCCCATATCCCCTCCCCCTGCCTGGCCAGGCTGGCTGGACCCCACCCATGCATGAATTCATGCACCAGGCCTCTAATACACACACACACACACACACACACACACACACACACACACACACAGAGTGGCGAGATTTTTATGTGTTCAGAGATCATAATACATAATAATCTGGCCACTCACTATATATATATACTATCAGTTGGTGTTGACTTCTAGGAAGAAACTAAAAAAAGCCAAGGCAGAAAGGGCAAGAAGAGATTGTTTTTTTAGGTAGGGAAAGTTGGCTAGGGAAGCCTCTTTGAAGAGCTGACATTGAGCACAGACCTGAATGGGAGAGTGGCCAAGTGGATATCTCAGGGAAAAGTACTTTGTGCCCATAGAGCAGCATGTTCAAATTCCCTGAGGCAGGAGTGTGATTGGTGACTGCAAACAGTAAGGGGATCAGTATGATGACAGCACAGTCAGCAGGTGCTGAAGAGATGGATCATCACTTTGTTAATGTACCAGGATTGAGATCACTATTGGGTTTTATGAGTCAGATTAAAGATGTTAGTCAAAATGGTATGGAAAAGCAGTTGATAGTTAGTTTTGGGAGGTTTTAAATAGTAGTTGAGAAGCTCTATAACAGGGGTGGGGAATGTCCCGTCACGGGCTATATAAGGCCCATGAAATCATTTGGCCTGGCCCTGCCAAGGCAACTGCAGGTGGGAGTCAAAAGTCAATAAATGTAGGAGCTTTTTTTCATAGCAACATAAATTTATATTAAGTGAATTATATTAAGCGAATGATGTTATAAATAGCCAAATTGCACCTTGGCAGAAAAAAGGTTTCCCGTCCCTGATCTATAGGCTCAATCTAACTGCTAGGTGAACAATAGATTGTAGAAAAATGAAAGTGAAGCAAAGAACAAGTTATGAGGAAATTCAATAGTCTAAGCAAGAGATTGTTATGCCTTGGGCTAGAGGATCTGCTTCAGTTATTGCCCATACTAACGGCAGGTTTTGACAATCCTCACAAGAGAAGTGAGTGCATTACAAAACGTTTATGCTTGCAGCTTTGGAAACATCTGGGGATCTGGGTGTCAGTAGAGACTAGTTATGCCACCAAATATGAACGTTCTCTTGGGCAGAAAATGTAAACTTCCTATAATTTAACATCCCTTTTCAACTTTCAGGGCTTGAGCTAAATTATAACAACCTCCACCTACGACTTTCTGTGTTTCCCTGTGGAATAACATAAAAGATGCAGAACATGAAGAATGTATGAACATCAGGCATCTAATACAACATTGGAGTGTCTTATGTTAAACTCCTACCAAATCCCCCTACAACTACAATTACAATTGTAGTAAGGTTAGGAGACTTTTTTGTTAGCTCTTTTATTTTACTTTTTTTACATCGGATAATAGATATGTAAAATAACATTTTGTTCAATTCTATTCCGAGGATCTTTTTTGTGACTTGTGTTTGATTGTCGATCTAAAGTCACCAAATGAGTTAAGCATCCCATAACCATTTTAATGATTCAGGATAGAAAGGAAAAGATTGGCAGAGTTTAAATTCTGTTTTAATATGATGACTCTTGAGAATTTTATTGACCTTGGTGGACCTTTTGGAATTTGAGTCCATTTATAATCAAAATGGGGGGAAATATTTGGAAATACTATTTAGAAGCTTAAAATACTAGTAATTATTGGGCCCTGAATAACTTCCATTACATGACATTTTGATAAGGCCATTGTAAATGAGTCAGAAACACAGATTACATTTCCTTTGAAAATACACATTGCTTCATGACAGATTTGGATGAAATTCATTTTGGTTTCTGCTGAATCCCAAGCATTTTTCCTTCGATTTTTTTGTCTTTAAATTCTTCAATAAACTTACTAAACCCTTAATCTAGGTGAGCTCACCTGCTTCTCGTCCCCATTGAGTTTAGCCGCAGGCTTTCTTTAATAGCATGTACCTTAGAGAAAGGAATCTTATACTGAGAATCAGCAGAAGCACAGAGTCTAATAAAAGCATGGGAATAGATATTTTTTCTTTTAAACTAGCAGAGCTCTAAGAGAATGATATTGTTCCTGAGCACTGAATCAAATCTATCCAGTATATGAACTCTGTGATTATGAAATTTCAATTAAAGCTATAAAAAGCAAAGCTCACAGACACCAGAGCATGTCAAAGAAAAATCAGGTGTTCTTTTTTTCGATTGGGAAATACTTATCTAAGTTCAATGGCTGCGTCCAGGTAACTGAGTTTACATTTGTTTCCACTCATTATAGAAACAGTTGAATTATAGTAACATTTCCCCAAGCAGCAAAGCTGTCATTCAAAGTGTGATTTTATTGGGGTGCAAATCCCTTTAGCTATTGCTTCAGTCCATTTTTAAAATGGATTTGAAGCCTGAGGGGAAAGTACAAATTAGGACGGATTTTTCTCTTTATGCAATGAACCTAGCCTGTCTTGTGTCTACAGCCCACTGTAGTACCTGCAGGGCACGCATCCACCATGAGAGTCTGTTATCTCATTCTTTACAGAAACTAGATGTAAACACAGGTACCTCTCTTCTTTCTCAAAAATCATTACTCTTATTGGATTATGTCTATGGCAACAGCAGGGATTTCCTTACACATTTATAATTTAGGGATTGAAATGTGAGGTTCAGTTTTGAGGCAAAGTTGAAAGGCACTCAAAAAAGGTAAGAATGCAGAAATGTAGTGACATTAGTGCTTTCCCAGACCTTCACTTTGGAGGTAGAGCGGAGAATAAGTACAACTTTTTAAAATTTGAAAACTTGAGAAGGAGACTGTTAGGTAATGATCTGAGTAAGTTTGTGTATAATGGGAGTGTAACATCGATTTCCTTCTGTGTACATTTTCTTCATTCCTAAATTCTCCTTTGTTGTTGACCAATGGTGAAAAATTGCTGAATTGCTTTCAAATCATGTCTTAGTCTGAATGCAAAGACTGCTCTTTGTTAAATTTTACGTAGAGCAGTTCACGATTTTCTATTATGTCTGAGGGTAATAGTATGAACTGCAATTGTACCGATTTGGAAAATATTCAAGTCAAAACATATCTATAGGTTCTATCCCTTTGGATATTACAAAGCTTTATCTCCAGTTTAATATTTTAAAATTATGTAATTATGCTTACTTTTTTTTTTTTTTTACATAGCATATTTTTTTATGGAGTCGGATTTATCCATTTTTCCCTTCGATATTTCTTCCAGTGTTCTGATCTGGGATCAAATATATTTCATCCTAGTTATTCCAAGGATTTTTTTTCTTGTAGAAAACCCAGGTTACTTATGGCTGCAGACACAAGACCTTGCCAACCACAGTTACTTAAGGTGAAGAATTTGAATTAGACTTAACCACTTACTACATTCCACTTGGTTCTCAGCAAGCCAAAGTAGGTAATATCTTTAAAGTGGGATCTTCTCCTCCAAGAACAGTTATTCCCTTGATCTGTTCATAACTCATTTTATGTCTTTCAGTTAAATTTTAGCACATGCAGCAAGTAGGTCTTCCTCAGAAAATTTGATTTGTTCATCTCTTAACATTTTTGCTTGATGAATAAGACTCTTTTCACTAAAATTTTTTAAATTGTTATTCATGACTCTTGGAAATACTTTATGGTATGCTGATATATTTTCTGGTCATATTCCTTAATTCAAATATTCTAATAATAATTTTTGGTAATGATTTTAGATTTTTAAAAGAGATGCATATTTTTCTCACCTGAAAATAATTATGAATATTGTCCTTTTCTTCCCAAGGTATATATACTTATTTATTTTATTAGTCTTATGCCTTGGTTTAAACCTACACAACATTACTGATGATGAATATCATTATTTAGTTTTTTCCATTATGGGAAAAGTTTCCAAAGTATCAATATTTAACATAATGTTTGCTGAAGTTCTACACCCCAATGATGAGGGTACTATATAGACAATTCTTATTAGCAAGTTTAGTTTTATTCAAAACCAGATTCTTTAAGAGAAATTTCTGTTCAATTTTATTTATCGAAATTATTTCAGCATTTTTGAGATGATCAAACAGTTTTTTGTTTTCTTTCTTTCTTTCTTTCTTTCTTTCTTTCTTTTCTTTTATTTATTTATTTTTTTGTTAATCCTCACCTGAGAATATTTTTCTACTGATTTTTAGGGAGAGTGGAAGAGAGAAGGAAAGAGAGAGAAACATTGATGTTGGAGAAACACATCGATTGGTTGTTTCCTACGCGAGCCCTGACCAGGACCAGGGCCGGGGAGGACCCTGCAACCAAAGTATGTGCCCTTGATCAGAATCGAACCTGGGACCCGTTGGTCTGTAGGCCAATGCTCTATCCACTGAGCCAAACAGGCTATGGCTTGTTTTCTTTCTTCAATTTGAATTGCATTCACCAATTTCCAAATGTAAATGCTCCGTATTCATTAAATATTATTTAAAAAAACATTTAATGTAAATTCAATTCTAAAAAATAAGGGCTATTTACTATTCACTAAAATATAAGCTTCAAGAGGGAAAGAATTTTTCTGGTTATGTTTATTGCTGTATTCATTGCTGTATTTCCAATATTTTGAGCTTTGACTCCATGTTACCATATCACATTCAAAACATTTAAAGAAAATGTGTCTTGAAAAATATTCTATTACATGGGATATTTAAATGTCTAATTCCTTCTAATCTGATGTTTACATCACATAAAACTATCTCACATTAGATACAAATTAAGGAATGTTATTGATCTTTCAGAGAGCAATTATGGATGGTCCTGAGCAGATATTTAAAAACTACCTTTAATTGTACAGTGATTGCATTGGTCAGTATAAAGTACTCTATAGCCTTCTGTTCAATAAAACTGGGTCTCATAACATAGTCATTTCATTTGTCAAATTATAATATGGTACCCTATTAATGTTGGCTAGATTTCAACCAAATGACTGTGTAGATATAAAAGACTTAATATCCTATTAGCAATCCCATGATTCATCTAGTCCCCCAGGCTTGTTTCTAATCATAGCTTCTAATATTACATGTAATATTGGAAATGCATATAAAAAATTTACCAAATTGAAATTGGAATGGCTGACATACATACTAGATAAAGCTCTCTTGCAGATCACAATTTATTGTATTTTATTTGTATATACCTATGAAATTCATGTATTACATTCAGCTTAAAAACACACACACATATTTTATAGCTGTCAGATCTACCAGTGAACAATTATGTTTGCAAGTAAAATGTATTATTGTAGAATAAACATAAATTGACTTCAAAAAATAAAATCTATTAGCTAAGTTTGCTTTAAAATAGATTATTTGCACATTTGTATTACCTTTAAATGTTAATACTTAATTTGGAGAAGATTATCCAAGTATAACAACCAAGAAGATAGGGAAGTAAAAAAAAAAATGTGAAGGGTTTCCAACCCATCAGAGGCATATATTTATGAATAGCACATATCAAGGTAGAAAAAACTCCAGGAACATTTGAATAACATAATTTAACATTTTGAAGATACACTAAGAATAGCCTTAAAATGAAAACAGTGTCCACATATCTAAAAAAAAAAATTCTTATTAGTAGTTTCAGATACTGGAAATAAAGTTTGAGAACCACAATAAAATAAAAAATTTTCTGTCCAACTCTATTCTCCCACAGTCAATGGGTGGATCAAGAAAAGTTTCTGCTCTCCTTAACCCACCCATGGTCTTGCTAAAGGTGAAATGTAGTAGGGAATATACAAAGAAGGATTAGTATATACGGCTTTTATAAGCTGAGAGAATAAAATACTCCACTTAAAGACAGTGACAGTATAAAATCATGCATTTTAATGAGATTTTGCAAT
The DNA here is from genome assembly GCA_026230045.1 of Corynorhinus townsendii. NCBI lineage: Eukaryota > Metazoa > Chordata > Mammalia > Chiroptera > Vespertilionidae > Corynorhinus > Corynorhinus townsendii. The sequence continues at coordinate 27,888,861 of JAPDVU010000004.1, forward strand.
TATTTTTTCTCTAACACCTGGAAATTAAAATGATTTATTATAAATATGTCAAATCAATTCAAATCATTCTACAGTCTTGCTACTGAGATTACAGGAAAATACTCTTTTCTAATGAAAAGTACATATAATAATTTGTAAAAAACTATTTGCAAAATTATGGTTGAGTTGCACTCCAAAAACCCAATTTATCTTAATTATTACAGATTCAATGCTGCATTCTCGGTAAAAATTTTGTTAAAATATTTATATGGCTCTGAATATCAAATAGAAAGTTTTTGTATATAAAATGTAAAGTTGAAATTAGAACACTCAGAAGAAGGGAAATCTAGAAACTGTTATTTAAAAAAAAGACTTCTGGAAATAGCAAACAATATAATTCAATTTATTTGATGGAAATAATAAGTTGTTACTGTGTACAGATGGGTACACTAGTATGTGAGATGGCCCACAATTTGAAAAGAAGGTAGCTCATGATTTAAATATTGTGGGTAGATTTTTAATTATGTAAATTATTACTGATGGCCAAATAGGCTATGATCATAAATCTTGGCTAGTAGAGAAGAAGGGAGTAGGAAAATACTTAACATTTTATGCCTTTTAATGGCTGATACTTACTTTGGAAGAGATTATCCAAGTATAATAACCACGAAGATAGGAAATTAAAAATAAATTGTGAAGGGTCTTTTTAATTTAATATGACTGGTCAAATCATACAGGTTTTATGGGACAATGAAACATACATATAGTAAAATAAGGCTTGTGAACTCATAGATATGTAATAAGTGATTTATAATACTTATTAAGGTCAAAATAGTATTCTAATTGGACACACTTTTGAGATTATAATAAAGAACATATTTCCTATGGCCAAAAGTTTTTGATTGAAAAATGTTTGCTCTTCAATACAATGTTCCTCATAGGAGAAATTTGTTCAAAGTTTGAGTAATGCAAATTGTAATACTCACATTAAAAAAAAAATGAAAAATCTGCCCCCTTATAGTGGTAATACTTGATTATTAAAGTATGTTGGTCAAATCATTAACCAAGTGGTAATAGTATTCTAACTGCCTATTGTTAAGAAGACTAAAGTTTAGTTTTTGGTTTGTTTGTTCTTTGCTATATTGTAAATTCTACTTATCTTATGAAGCTTCTATAGAACCAAAAGATGCCTTGTTTATAAATAGCATTACTTAATTTTTTTAGTAATTAAATATAATTTGACTATATTCAGTATACAAAACTGTTGCAGAACAACAGAGAAACTAGCCAAGGAATAAATAAAAAATATATAAAATTAAATCATCTATATATATAAAAGCCCAGCAACCAAAACTACCAGAATGACTGGAATGACCAGTCACTATTACACCCACTGCAGCAGCCAACCAGCTCGATCAGGGCCCCAACTGACCCCCCAAACCTCCCACGTTCCCTCCTCCTGCCAGCCTGGTCTGATGAAGCCCCATCGGGATGGGATGGCTGTACCCCACCCATGCACGAATTCCTGTACTGGGCCTCTAGTACAATATAATCAACGTGTAATACATGGAAATTTAACAACCATCATTTTCTATGGATAAAGTTTTGTGGCTAGGATAGCTAAAAAGAACACCTTTCAAACAGGAGTGTGATATTTTGCCTACTACATTACAGGAATGATAGCTCAGAAGAAATTGAAATTTTGTTTGGCTATTTGTATTTCTTTTAATCTTTTAAAATACCTTCCTATATTCTTTTTATATTTCTCTATTTTTCTTTATGCTTTCTATGTTTAAGAAATTTATTCAGGCATAGATAACAGAAAACCAACCTTACTTCATATTCTTAAGATTCTTTTAGCAAAGAATGTGCTTGACATATTCTAGTTCTATAAACTAAGACTATGTCATATGGTATATCAAGAAAATCATGAAGGCTTTCTAGCAAGACTGGTAAGTTTATAAAAATCACCAAAAAGCCTGTAAAAAGTAAGATACTGATCAATTCTACTGAATTGGAATTCCTATGTGAGGATCCTGAACAATTTTATTAAAAATAATAATAAAAAGTTATCTGAAGATTATAACATACAAACAGAATTGAAAATGTATACCATGACAGACTGAACCAATGTTGCTTCATTTGAAGATATATCACAAATGAAACTATAGAGCAATTATAAAGAGTTTTATTTCAATGTCTCAACAGTGAGCCAGCCTTGCCATTAGTATTCTCACTTGACACCACATCACATTGATTCCACCACTGTATTATCTGCTAACTTGTCATTTATCTAAAATTTGCCACATAGGTAGTAAATGTATTCCTTTTTGGGAAAGTCAGACATATTCAGATCATTTCTTTACCCTAAGGACCAATTTCCTCATTTTTAGATCAAACAGCATAATGTTTATAACCATAGGATGTTTCTAAAGGAAAAAAAAAAATGACAGTGACTCATCTCTCATGGTCCCTTATTTCCAACTTGTCTCAGATATTCTACTTGGGCAACCAGTCACATTTTTTGAAAGATCTGACATATAATATGACTTACCTGGAAAGGAGTCAGAAGTCCTTCTCATGATTTATGGCAATAAAACATATAAATTCAATTTAGTAATTTGAGTGGTAACTAGAGAAATATCTATACATATAAAAGCCTAAGTGACTGAACGACTGAATGACTGAAGGACTGGTCGACTGGTTGCTATGACACGCATTGACCATCAGGGGATAGATGTTCAATGCACAGGATTGGGCTCCCTCCTGTCTGGATCAGGCCTGCAGGGATCAGGCTGAAACCAGCTATTAAAAATCCCCTGAGGGGTCCTGGATTGTGAGAGAGCACAAGGCCAGGCCGAGGGACCCCACCGGTGTACAAATCTGTGCAGTGGGCCTCTAGTATTAAAATAATTTAACAGATATTGGCTTATCCATTATCTCTAATCCTCATAAAAATATTACCTATGGTATTATATAGACATCAATAAAATAGCAAAACTTGGATTTAAATTCTTATGAAAGCCTGAATGAATTTTATGATAATTTTACTTATTTTATATATTTAATTTAATCTAGAACTAATACTGCTATCCTGAATGATCATAAAGTACAGAAGGCCTCAATTTGATAGTAATAAATTTTTAAATATATTTTTTATTGATTTCAGAGAGAAACAGAGAGAGAGAGAGAGAGAAAAATCAATGATGAGAGAGAATCATTGATGGGCTGCCTCCTGCATGCCCCACACTGGGGATAGAGCCTGCAACCCACGCATGTGCCCAGACCGGGAATTGAATCGTGACCTCCTGGTTCAATGCTCAACCACTGAGCCATGCCAGCTGGGTGATAGTAATAATTTTGATATCAGTCTGTTTAGGCTAGGTCATGAGGTGGGAGTAAACATTATTCCAATCTCAGGAACTTAATACAACAAATGTTTACTTTCTGCTTATAGAAAGTCTACTGTGGGCCCATTCTATTATATGAGGCAGTTGTCATCTGTATTTTCAACATCTCAGTGATAAAGCTAACTCAAACTGGTAAAGTCCCCAACATTTTGTACTTTCATCATCTAAAAGTTATAGCCTCTTTATTTGTATGATACAGGAAGAGCACTAGAGGGTCTCAATGATGAAATCAAATATTCTCTTTTGAAAGTGTCATGGTTCTTATAAAAATTGGACTGTAGGCAGTCAACAAGTCTATAAAAATGAATATGGTAAAAATGCATGGATACCAGTTGTAGCAAATAAAAATACATGGGGTATACATATACTAAAAAGTATTTGTTTTTTTTCTCTGAAATTCAAATATAGGTGACAACCTATATTTTATCTGGAAACCTACAAAGGTCAGTAATATGAAATGTGGATGGCAGTTTTTTGTTTTCTTATTGTATAAGTTGTAAAAACAAACAAACAAACAAACAAAAAAACACCACACACAATTTATTCTGCTATGATCTCTTCCCCTAATATGAACTCTTCTAATTTAGCTTTACTTGGTTTATTTTTTAATCTAAAGACAATAAATTATGTTGCTTTAATACATTTTCTACCATCTGGGAAGTAGAGAAACAATAATGGATTAGTTTGTGGTTTAATGCTTGTTTTTTTCAATAGTGTGATTTCAGGAAAAAAAATCCCAAACTCAAATAAAGGAGCTATTTATATTAACAAGTGAAATAAGATAATTATTTAGGTTGCAACAGTGTAATTTTTTCAAGCAGGTTTTGTCATAAAACCTGCAGTAGCCTAACAGAGAAAAAGTGCTATTCTTTTTTATTAGTACTTACCACTTTTTTAGTACTTTATATAATTTGACTCATTAATCAATAGGACGGAGTCAAAGCTCACAGATGAATCAGATTCCAAGGGAAGTATCTGTCAGATTACTTGCAGTGGTTGAGTTACTTTTCTTCACATAAACAAGAAGTATTTACTCTTATCTTCTGAGAGTGAATGATTAAACACAATAAGAGTATATAGGACAGATATTTATTCCAGTTGAATATTCTGTTACTACCACATCTTAGTGAAGAAGTAATTTTCCCAGACAAATCAGTACTTGACCACCACCACCACCTTCACCAGTCCAATATGTAGACATATGATATGAATAAAAGACTTAAGTATAACTCATGAAACCTTAAAAATCCTAGAAGAAACCATAGTCAGCAAAATTGCAGACATTTCTTGTTGCAATATGTTTGCCGATATATCTCCTAGGGCAAGGGAAACACAGGAAAAAAGAAACAAATGGGACTACATCAAATACAGCGCATATGCACAGGAAAAGAAACCACCATCCAAATGAAAAGCCATCCCATTGTAAGTGAGAACATATTTTCCAATGATACATCTGAAAGGGGTTAATTTCCAAAATATATAAAGAACAAATGCAGCATAACAAAGAGCAATCCAATGAAAAAATGGCCAAAGGACCTAAATAGACACTACTCTAAAGAGGACATACAAATGGCCAAGAAACGTGTGAAAAAATGCTCAAAGTCGGTAATCATCAGAGAGATGCAAATTAAAACAACAATTACCTCACACCCGCCAGAATGGCTACCATTAACAAATCAACAAATGACAAGTGTTGGTGAGGTTGTGGAGAAAGGGGAACCCAAGTACACTGCTTGTGGGAATGCAGACTGGTGCAGCCACTTCATGGTCTTAAATATAAAAAGTAATAAAATAATGTTATAAAAGTAATAAAATCAGATCTGACACAAGGAAATAATTTGTTTAACATATTTTTATTGATTTCAGAGAGGAAAAGAGAGGGAGAGAGAAATAGAAACATCAATGATGATAATCATTGATTGCCTGCATTCTGCATGTCCTACATGAGGGATGGAGCCTGCAACCCAAGCATGTGCCCTGAGTAGGAATCAAACTGTTACCTCCAGGTTCATAGGTCCATGCTCAACCACTGAGCCATGGTGGTCAGACACAAGGAAATAATTTATATTAAGGGAACAGTTGTCAGTGCTTATAGAAATTTATGACTAAAATTCAAAGACTTGGCTTATTATTTGTGGCATAAAATCATAATTAAAAATTATGTTTTTTTTTGGATTATTGTGATTTATGTTCTTTTGCTTTTTATTTTTTTTTCCTAGAAAAAAAACAACCTGGGGAATTTATATGCTAATGTCAGGATAGCAGGGGGAAAGGCTGGAGAAGTGGACGGTTATAAAAAGTGGGTTCTGAATTACATGGAACAGTCCACAGGGTCATGTCTGGGGCCTCATGAGATGACGGGTCATTTTGGCTGGCATGTCTGGTTCCTGGTCTTCTGATCTGCCCCTCAGACACCCAAGCACCCAGGTCAGCGACAGCTGGCCACACCCTAGATATCTGCCAGACAAACTCGGACTTGACAGAAAGACAACACAGTGCAGCTCCTTGGCTTTTTGCACAGCTGTCACACAGCGATCGTTCTTGCCTAATGGTGGGGGCTGGGGTAAAAGTCACTAAGGGACACACTTTGGCATCACGGTGAACTCCGGGCAGCAGCTTATTCGTGTGCAGACGTGGTCTTCACCACCCACTCAGGTGTCTATCAGGACCTCCCCAGGCAATCTGGTCAAAGAATGAGGTGCATACCATTCCTTCAGAGCCACCGTTCAACAGTGGTATCTATTCTCTAGTCTTGATCCTTGGGACCCATCTGCTTGTCAGCTCTGCACTGGACACTGATTCCAAAGACGCTTGGCCATCTGGATCCACACTGAAGGTCTCTCGAGTTTCTTCCACTTCTATGCTGTTCTCAGGATAGAAAATTCAGCCAGATGCAGAGCCATGGGCGGCAAACAGGAAAGCCAGAGTGATGGCTGGGCAAGAAAAAGCCCACAAGTAGCACAATGCAAGGCCAGAGGACATTCAAGAAAGGGAGGGGCATGTAGCAAGCTGTAGCCCCCTCACAGTTTAGGGGAGCCCTTAAGCCTGAAGGACACAGAGAGGTCTGCCATCTGACACCTCACGCAGGGGACCTACTGGGTTGTGGCTCCTCTGTGGAAAGTGGTGCGTTCCCTGCTCTGCTGTGACCTCTGTGCCTGCACAGAGGCCCGGTTACATCTCAGTCCACAGTCCTGAGGAGCACCACGCCGGCCAGCCAGCCAGGCAGTAGTCCTCAGTCCTCAGCCCCTCTGCTGGGGGGTGGGGGGAGGGGGGCTCTGAGTTCCACAGGAAGGCCCCAGGGAGGGACTGAGCAAGGGAAGGGGTCTGCATTCTGCTGGGAGAGGTTCAGGGAGAAACTACTGTGGGCTGGAGGGATCTGTGGCCCCAAACACAGCAGAGCCCAAAAGAATGGGATAAATAGCGATAAAATGACAAATCTTGTTGCTAGTTTAAAAACAGATGATTCAGAAAGGATATATGCACCCCTATGTTCATAGTGGCACAATTCACCATAGCTAAGATGTGGAAACAGCCTAAGTGCCCATCAGCAGATGAGTGGATTAAAACAATGGAATACTACCCTGCTGTAAAAAGGAAGGAACTCCTACCATTTGCAACAGCATGGATGGAGCTGGAGAGCATTATGCTAAGTGAAATAAGCCATGCAGAGAAAGTTAAATACCATGTGATCTCACTCATTTGTGGAATATAATGAACAACATAAACTGGTGAACAAAAACAGATCCAGAGACAGAAAAGCATGGATCAGATCATCAAACCTCAGAGGGAAGGCAGGGGAGGGTGGGGGACAGGGGGAGAGATCAACCAAAGGACTTGTGTGCATGTATACAAATGCATATAAGCCTAACCAATGGGCACAGACACCAGGGAGGTGAGGGTATGAGGGGGGGGAGGGGGGGCAATTGGAGGATAAGAACACATATGTAATATCTTAATCAATAAAGAACAAAACAAAATCAAACAAATGATTGTTGTTTTGCTTGGTTTTGTTTTTTCCTCTTAAAACCGCTCATTTTTAAAAGGTAAAGGGGCTGGGTAGGTTCAGCCCCTTCGTTCTGATCCTTTCTGGGCACCAGGAGGCCTCAGGCCCACACCTGCTGCTCTCTCCTTGCCTGGGCTCCAGCCACCCAAGCCTGGGCAGGGCGGGGACAAGACTTGTTCTGCTTTCCAGCAGCAGTTCCTTCTCCCCGTCAAACCGGAACACGGAGGATGGGGAGTCCAAAAACTAAAGCGCAGAGATTTCCACAGACACTGACCATTATGAAGGCAGCCTGCACAGCACGGTCCCCTTTCCCTGGGGCCCTGTTGACACCTCTATCTGAGACTGTCCACTGTCAGCAGCTTCCCAAGGAAAGAAAGTTCTGGTTGGTAATGAATAGTGACCTCAGGGGCAGGAAGGGGGCAAGAGGGGAAACAGTGCATGATCTAAAATCGGGGAACCCCGGGTTTCAAGAACAGGGATGCATGAACAATCCAAAAGGCAGAGTCTCTCCTGGGGAAGGTTTGGTAAAGCTCAGGACCCTACCAGTGAGGCGTGCTGGGGGAAGGCGCTCACTCCTCTGGGTGTGGGAGGAGCCCCAGGTGGGAGCAGGGAGAGAGAAAGCCCAGGCTGGCAGTAGGGTGGGGCGGCTGGAATTGGTTGATGAACTCCTATTCCCAGGGGTAGGTCTCCTCCATCTCAGACAGCAGCTGCAGGGCTTGCTCCTCCTCCTCTGTCGCCCGGAGGCCTGGCGTAGAAGGTTGGCTGCTGTGGCCAGGACTGAGGCTCCGCCAGTTCCTGCCACCAGGTGGAAACTAACAGCAAAGGTGACATACACCTGAGAACCATGGAACTTCTTATTGCTGCTGCTGGGCCAGGCTGAGCTCGGAAGCCCAGCAGGAAAAGCCGATGACGTAGCACACTCCAGGGCTGTGAGGATGCGGGCATAGCGTTGAGTGGCCTGCAGGGCTGGATGCTGGGGCCCAGCGACATCAGAAGGAACGCCAGAGACTACACAGGATGCCCAGGAAGCAGACGGCGGCCGTGAGCGCAGGAGCAGCACTCTCTGGGGGTTCATGCAGACATTTTCAGCAGGTCCGGGTGCACATGGCCAAGTAGGTCGGAGACCCCCAGCTCCTGGCGGGAACAGGTGCCAGCATGGATGTGCAACCAGGCAGGCTCTGCGAGGGCAGCGTACAACACTGTGATGGACAAGGCGCCAGGCAGGGCAAGGCCAGGCTATGCTCCGGGTGCTTAGGCAGAGCGCTGCCTCCCGGACTCCTCCACCGGCACCCACCGAGCTCTGCATCTCTGGGGGTGAACATGCCTTGGGCTGCCCGCCTTTGCTCCGGGTCACTGATGCTGGCTGACTTCTGGGGGGCACGCAGAGTCTGCCAGTCAGCAGGCCTCAGGGATGGCGTCGCTTGTCCCTGGGCTCCTCAGCTGCCCCAGGCCCAGCATCCCAGGCCCTAAACCCACTGCCAAAAATAAATTTTTTGTGGGGATGGAGCACACAAACCAGGCATGTGCCCTTGACTGGGAATCGAACCCGTGACCTCCTGGTTCATAGGTCGATGCTCAACCACTGAGCCATGCCGGCAGGGCCAGCATACATTTATTATCTCAACCCTCTGCTCAGTGTCTCACAAGGCTTCAGTGTAAGACCTGACTGGGCTGTCTTTGTTCAGGGGGTCCTCTTCCAAACATTCTTGGCTGTTGTTAGAATTTATTTTCTTTTTTGTTCTTTATTGATTAAAGTATTATATATGTGTCCTTATTCCCCCATTGTCCCTCCCACCATCCACTCATGTCCTCACCCCCTAGTGTCTGTGTCCATTGGTTAGGCTTATATGCATGCATACAAGTCCTTTGGTTGATCTCTCCCTCTTACCCCCACCCTCCCCTGCCTTCCCTCTGAGGTTTGATGGTCTGATCAATGCTTTCTATCTCTAGATCTGTTTTTGTTCATCAGTTTATGTTGTTCATTATATTCCACAAATGAGTGAGATCATGTGATATTTATCTTTCTCTGACTGATTTCGCTTAGCATAATGCTCTCCAGGTCCATCCATGCTGTTGCAAATGGTAAGAATTCCTTCTTTTTACACCAGCACAGTATTCCATTGTGTAGGTGTACCATAGTTTTTTAATCCACTCATCTGCTGATGGGCACTTAGGCTGTTTCCAAATCTTAGCTATGGTGAATTGTGCTGCTATGAGCATAGGGGTGCATGTATCCTTTCTGATTGGTGTTTCTAGTTTCTTGGGATATATTCCTAGAAGTGGGATCACTGGGTCAAATGGGAGTTCCAGTTTTAGTTTTTTGAGGAAACGCCATACTGTTCTCCACAGTGGCTGTACCAGTCTGCATTCCCACCAGCAGTGTATGAGGGTTCCTTTTTCTCTGCATCCTCGCTAGCACTTGTCATTTATTGATTGGTTGATGATAGCCATTCTGACAGGTGTGAGATGGTACCACATTGTTGTTTTGATTTGCATCTCTTGGATAATTAGTGACTTTGAGCATGTTTTCATGTCTCGGCCTTCCTTATGTCCTCTTTAGAAAAGTATCTATTTAGGTCTGTTGCCAATTTTTTTTATTGGGTTGTTAATCTTCCTTTTGTTAAGTTGTATGAGTTCCCTGTAAATGTTGGAGATTAAATTCTTATTGGTGATAACATTGGCAAATATGTTCTCCTATGCAGTGGGCCTTCTTGTTGTTTTGTTGATGGTTTCTTTTGCTGTGCAGAAGCTTTTAATTTTGATGTAGTCCCATAGAATTTATTTTCTTTCCATTGTAGTATCGAGGTCCCTATTTTCTTACTGAATGTCAGCTGAGCTCTAGTCTCTTTGGGACTCCAATTTATTGCTATACAACTTATGTCTTCAAAGCCCACAGGAGAATCTTTTCTCCAGACTGCTAATAATGAGTCTATCCCAACACTCTTGCAATATAATGTAACCAAATTAGCAGAATGACAGCCTGGCTGGCATGGCTCAGTGGTTGAACATTGAACTGTGACCCAGGAGGCCACAGTTTGATTCCTGGTCAGGGCAGATACCCAGGTTGCAGGCTCAGTCCCCAGTGTGAGGCATGCATGAGGCATCCAATCAATGATTATCTCTCATCATTTATGTTTCTATCTCTCTCTCTTTTGCCCTTCCTCTCTGAAATCAATAAAAATATATTTTTTTAAAAAAAGAGAGAGAATGACATCCTATCACCTTTGTCATATTTTTATTGACTAGAAGCAAGTAACAAACCCTTGCCATACTCAAACACCATTGGGGTTTATCTTAGAATCCTGCCTACCACAGAGTGTCAGGAGATACTATGGATGATAGCCATAGGTTTGAGAAGACAGGCTTGACTTTGAAGTAAGAACACTTTATATAGAAGCAAATGTAAAACAAAAGAGAGTAGTATCTAGTACACTATGATGCATAAAGGATGGAGTTTATGCTCTATTATTATAATTTTTAGGTACAGAATATAACCTACAGAGCTAGTGGCATTCTGATTAAAAAGCTAATTTTGGTCTCTTCTTTCCACTCCCAGAAATTCTCTAACTGGTTGTTTGGATGTATGTTGTAACCACTATCTGTAGGTATATTGTTAATGTACTGTTTCTGTTGAATAGTTAAAGCATAAAACATAAATAATATTACTCATTAATGAAATATGGGTGTTACAAACCATGCTCAACACTGAACTTAATCTAAACTTATTATAGTGACATTTTTCATATAGATTCACTGTTAGCATTTACATTTGCTAAGGGAATATGGAAAACATGTTCCTGTTGTTTGCAAAAAATCATTAGTGCAATGAAATGTAGATCAAAGGGGAGTGTTCAACAGAACAGATGTAAATAATTCTAAATGAAGTTAATAAGGAAGGACCACATTTTTTCTTACAGAAATTTTTAAATCAATGTCCTAATAAAGCCATTAATAGCAAAATCTTCAAACAGGATGGGATTTTACTAAATAAAAACTACTATTTGGACATTGGGCAAAACTTGAGATGAAAAACTACCATTTACTAAGTGAAAATGGGGAGAAAGTTTAAAATCAATAACTGTGAATTATACTGTTCCAAAGTTTTCCATTCTTTAATTGTATATACCAATTATAAAATAGACAAAATTTTTAAAATAAACATTTATTTCTAGTTTCTAGGCTTATATTTTTATCTCAATAATAGGGAATAATATCTTTCCACAGGGGTTTGATATAGAAGAAACGTCCTTTAAATCATTTAAAAATGAGAATCTAGACACTTTGATCCTGTGCGCAACTCATAGCAAATTTCCTCTTAATATTTTATATAGTAAATATTTTATATTTTCCTATAGAAACCACACTCATTGATGTCTTTCTTAGAGTATGCTAGTGTAAGCATTGATCACAAGGAAGCTTAAGTCAGGTTAAGTTTCCCACCCCACTTCCCCCCCAAACCCTCTTAATTCTCCTTTTATAAAATATAAATGAACTGGGAGTGCATATAAGTATCAAAACATTTTTTAAAAACCCTCCCATTTTTCTGTGATAATAAAGCCCAAGCTGTACTCCGTTGCATCCTCTCAGTCCCCCAAGTTATAGACATTTTATCACTCCTCTCTACTGATCAAGAGCCTGAAGCCCAAGATCTGCCATTCCGTATCCTGCAAAATAGGAACTTCACTCTAGGTCCCTTTGATCCAAGAACCTATTCTAATTACTTCCCAAACTTCATTCTTTGTCTGAATAATAGCTCTGAATGAATTATAAGAGACCAAGATCTTGATACTCAGCCGGAGGGCTGCCCAGGCATAGGCAGTGGTCTTAGACCCCTTGAGCTGGTCACTTTGGGACCAACCCCAGAGTTATGGCAGAAATCTTATCATTCCTATGTTAGCCACCACATTATAATTTGGGCAAGCATTGTTCCCAGCTCAGAGAATACCATTCTGAGTTGCACAGACAAGAAATTGGATGTTATAGAATTTAGATCTTAGGACAGCATAGGATATTTTTTTAAGAAATAAACAAAAATATGTCAAAAATATACAAAAGTAAATATTTTAAAAGTGCAAGCTCAAGTGTTGTTAATTATTAAGTAGTATCAGTTTCAGAAAACTTAACATTAATAAAATAGCATTATCTACTATGGAGCCCATATTAAAATTTCCTCATTTATGTCATTGATGTCTTTTATAGACTTGTCTCAGTATATTACATATTGCATATAATTGAGATGCCACTTAATTCTTGTTTAAGATATAACAGTTTTCCTCTTTTTATTTTATTTTTTATAATAGTTTATTGATTTTTAGAGAAATAGGAAGGGAGAGGGAGAGAGAGAAACATCGATGTGAGAGCATAAAATGGATCAGGTGCCTCCTGCATGCCCCCTGACAGGGATTGAGCCGATAACCCTGGCATGTGAAAACTGAACCATCAATCTTTAGGTGCACTGGATGATGCCCAATCAACTGAGCCACACTGGCCAGGACTCTATTTTTTTATTTGTATGACATCAACATTTTTGAGGAAACCAGACCAGTTGTTTGGGGGCATGTTTATCAATGTGAATTTGTCTGGTTAGTTTCTCATTATAAACTCAGATTGTTTTTAAATAAGGATGCTACTTAGGTTACATTGCCTATTGCATGTCCTTTCCAGGCATTCACACTTGGAGGTACAGAATGTCAGTTTATCAAGATACCAGCCAGCTGCATTGAGAGACTTAAGCTTCCAAGTGCCTTCAAACCAGTTGGCAGAATTCATTTCCATGGAGCTGTATTACCACAGTCCCATTTTTTTAGAAAATTGTTAGTCTGAGATCACTCTCAGCTCCTTGAAAGTGTGACATTGAAAACAAGGAGAAAGCATGCCAGGGCAGAATGCGAGATTTTACTTATGACACTAAAAGTAAGTCACAGTCTTGAAGGTGTAGGTTACCTAATAATGCTTCTCATGGAAGTCCAGCATGTGCCCAATGGTAAAACTGGTGTGCTATTCATTATCTATAAAGGTATCAGTGTATATATCTGTGTACATACATTTATACCTGTGTAGATCTGTTATTATTTTTATATTGCAAATGCACATGCATGTTGATTAGAACATAATATAGTCATATAAATAAGAAAACATAAAACCACTGTTAATAATAATATCCAGGAAATAAAATAGTTAACCACTCAGGATATATTCCAGTTATTTTGTTTTCTATTTATGTTGGCGCACACACTGATTTGATTGAGAACGATATGATTCTAAGTTTTAGCCTCCTTTTTTTTTAAATCCTCACCTGAGGATATTTTTCCATTGATTTTTAGAGAGACTAGAAGGGAGGGGGAGAGAGAAACATTTATGTGAAAGAGACACATCAATTGGTTGCCTCACCCAAGCGCCCCAACCAGGATCAGAATTGATTGTGAAACCGAGCTGTGTCTCCTTGACCAGAATCAAACCTGGAACCCTTCAGTCTGCAAACTGACTCTGTCCACTGAGCCACACTGGCTAGGGCATTTAGCCTCCTTTTTAACAGCCTATGTTTTATATTGCAAATCTCTCCTGTGTCATGGAATGGTCTTACATTTCATTATATAAATGACTTTATAGTGACCCTCTAGAGCAGAGGCTCCCTAGGTGTTCACTATTCAAATTCCCCATTCTGGACATGCAGGAAACCTACATTGTCCAGTCTAAAGTATGTGCCTGACTAATTTTGAAATACTATATATGCCACTAGGATCGTGGAATAGGTAAACTGGCAGTGATGTTTTGGCAAATGTCAAGGCCAGTAATGTAAACAGATTGAATAAACTCCTTGTCTGTGTATTGCTTGGTAAAAGAACCATCCTGATTTGTCATTGTTATTAACTAAGCAAAAATATACAAACAAACCATGTGGCCTTCAGACAAGCATTTATTAAAATGTAAGCTCCAGGAGGTGGAACATTGGGAAAAGTTTAATTGGTGCTGTCATCTTTGTTCTGAACCAATAGACTATTTGTGTTCTGTGGTCAATTATTTCTGAACTTCCCAATTCAGTCCTCACTATTTGAACAATTGATAGGTACAGAAATATCAATGTGAAAAGCTCTGGTGAAAAATGAGGCAATATATAAAAACCATCCAGTGGAGTAATAAAACAACAACAAAGAAAAACCCTAAATCCCTCGTTATTCTTGTGAAAAACATGAACTCACACATGTGACACATTTTCCCTAAAATATCCTTCAACTAAAAAGTCAGGAAACTGGCAAGTTAGCACTTCCGTGTGCTTCAGAGAAATGACCTTACTAGCCTTTCGTTTTCTTTCCTACAGTTTCACTCACTGTTTTCCAGCTATGGTTTTTTCAGTTGGCATGCCATGCAAACCAATGTTGTTTCTTTTGCTTATGATTTCTCCTTGACATTTACCTTTCCATCCATGATCTGTTTTCCCAAGCAGCAGGGCTTTCCTCTCCTTCTGTGTCACAATAATGAGATCAAAAGGGTGGACGCGGGATGCTCAGAGCCTGGTCTTCTATACTGAGTTCAGCCGCCAAGGTTAGGTCTATTATTATTTTACATTTACCATCTTTTGAGTTGTGCCTGTGGAAAAAGAAATAAATGTCTTCTAAATTCATATTTTCCCTCTACCTTCACTATCCACTTTTCTGCAGCAGTAATGGCCAGAAAAACAAATATTATTTTGACAGTGGATTCCTGCTAATATATATAGGCTGGGTTTTGTACACAACAATTATTCTTGAGTTAGCCAGTTTTAAAGAACAGTTAACAGAGAAAATCACACACATGTTTAAAGTGATATAGTTCAACCTTTTTTCTTCAGCTGTTTCTTTCTCTTGCTGTGAGCAAACACTTATTATAAATGTCAGAGAAAGAACATGTCCTGAGAGATTCTAGTCCTTTCAGTTTGAATATTATGGCTGTTCTTCTGAGGAAGATTGTTGCAATGTTTTATATTCGGACTAAAATATGAATTTTATTTGACCTGAAATTCTCCGGAAGCCTTCTGTGTTTCATCTTGGAGAAATACTTTATGTAGATAATAGCTATTACTAACTTTAACAAATGTAAGTTGCTCCCCTCAGAATTATCAGTTTGTAGTTTATAGGATGTCCTCATTGGTCCAACTTCCTCTTATGCTGGCTAGAACACTGTGTGGGCAGCTATGTTAGTCAGCAGAATTACTAATCCATGGGGATGAGTAATACATCTCAACATTTTCCAAACCCTATATACACATAAATCGCCTTAAAATTCTCTGGGATATTTTTCAGAGAAATGAGGAAAATGTGAAAACGTGGAGAACATTTAGAACTTGTGTAATTCCAAACAGTTTAAAAATAATACAATGAGCTACATGGAAATTTCAATTTGGAAAAATATATAATAGTGGAGGAATTTATATATTTCAATGTATCAACAGTTTGGTATTTCAACGATAATAGCTGAGGGCTAATTTGAGATGATTGTAGAGCTAATTGAGGAGGATGCCAGGGTACATTTTTTATTTCTGTTTTTCATAGGATCAGGTACTTTGTAATTTTAAAATAATATTCTCAGGAATTTTGTTATAATTTAATTGACACATTTAGCTATCAATTTTGTATTAAAACCTCTTGATTAAGATTGATATACAAATCATTCTTAGGAGATGAGAGCTTACAATAAAATGGAAAGTTATAAAGATAAGGAGCAATATGATTTCCTGTTGCTTTGAAGTACTTTTCAAAATATATTGGTTCTGTTGAGCAAAATACTGTGTGTGTGTGTGTGTTTGTGTGTGTGTGTGTTAGATTGCTTTACTGGCTCGATTCCTCAACCATCATTTCAACCATACATTTACTAGAGCCTCATGTTGAGTGAAGTATATTTTCTACCCTTGACTTTGGAATAGATTATGTGACTTGCTTTAAGAAGTTGAAAGTCAGGAATGACAGCATACCATTTACAAATCACAGATTTAAGATGCCTTGTTTTGTTTTGTGTGTGTCTTTTTTTTTTTTTTCATGTTTTCTTGCTCTGCCATCATCATAAGAAGCTAGGCTGCTTAGAGCATAGATGAGAGACATATGAAGCAGAGCCACCCGATATTACCCATAGTTCTTTAGTAGGATGCATATCAGTTCTAGCCACTCCCTATGAAACAGATTCATCCAGTTGGTCCTTGCTTAAAACAGCCTCGCCCTACAAAGTTGTGTATGTGTGAGAATAAATGATTCTCACGAGGATTTGATTTAACAGCGTTTATGAGGTATAATTGACATGCAAGAAACACCACATATTTAAAGTACACATTTGGATGAGTTTTGACATATGTATATATCCATAAAACCATCATCACAAATTGCCAATACCAGATAATAAACATAATCACATTCACAATTACAGTCTTTGCTCACACTCCTTTGTTTATTTGCCCTTCCCACAGCTCATTGCCCACCTCATCTACAGGGAACTACAGATCTGCATTTTATGACTATAGTGATATTTCCCACAGTTTTAGCTAAATGAAATAATGGAGTAGCTACTCTTTTTCTTATCTATCTTTTTTTGTCAGCAAATTATTTTGAGAATCATTGATGTAGTAGCATATATCAATAGTTCTGAGTGATTTTATAGTATTGTGTAGATATTCCAAAACTGTCCTGTTTATTAATCTTTAGATAACTTTTGTGTTGTTTCCAGTTTAGGGGCTATTAAAATTAAAGCTGTTACAAACCTTTAAGTACAGTATTTGTATAAATATATTCTTTCCTTTCTCTCAAGTAAATGCCTAGGAGTAGAATGACTGAGGCATGTGGTAAATGTATGTTTAACTTTATTTTAAAAATTGCCAGACTGTTTACCAAGGTGATTTTACCAATTTACATTCCCAACAGTACTATTGGAGACTTCCAGTCTACCCATATGCTGGACAACTTGACATGGTCAGTCTTTTTAAAAATTTTTAGACCCCTGGTATATAGTGATATATCCGTGAAAGTTTAATTTACTTTTCACTAATGAACTGGGAAGTGTGCCTATTTGTCATCCATTTATCTTCTTTGGTGAAGTGCCCAAAATTTGTCCACTTTAAATTATTAGTGAGTTTTCTGAGTTCCTTGTATATTCTGGATACAAGTATTTTGCCAGGTATGAGATTTACAAAATTTTCTCCCAGTGTCTGACACACTTTTATATCCACGTAGTAGTGTTTTATGAAGACACATTTTTTTAATATTGCTGAAGTTAAATTTATCAATTTGTTCTTTCATGAATAGTACTTTTTCTTTTTAATCTGAGAAATTAATGCAAAATCCAAGGTTCCATTTTCCTCTATGTTTTCAACTAGAATTTTTTTAGTTTTAGGCATTAAATTTGAGGCTATGATTCAGCTCAGGCAAGTAGTTTGTATGTATGCATGTTATAGTTAAAGTTTTTTGGGTTTTTATTTGTTCATTTTGCATATTGTTATTCAATAGTTTGGCACCATTTGTTGAAGATATTGTCTCTTCTTCATTGAATTGACTTAACATTTAGAAAAAAGTCAGATTGGACTTTATTCAGTTTTATTGTTCTATTTATCTTAACTCTAAAACCACACTGCTTTACTTATGGTAACTTTGTCATGAAACTTGAAATCTGATTTTGTTAGACCTATTATTTTATTCTACCTTTTAATTTTATTTTTAATATATTTTATGCCCTTACTTATGAATATAAATCTTAGAATAAGCCTGTTTATTACTTTAAAAAAACACTGAAATTTTAATTGGTATTTCATTGACTCTATAGTTGGAATTGTGAAGAACTGACTTCTTAATATTGATTCTTCTGATTTATGAACATGGTAAATTTATCCATTTATTTAAGTCTTATTTATGCTCATTTATGTTTCCATTTATTTCTCTCAGCCACATCTGCATTTTTATAGTGTAGAGCTAATACACATCTTTTGTCAAATGTATCCCTAATAGTATCATATTTAAGATGCTTATGTAAATGACACTGTTTTAAATTTTCAATTTCCCATCCTATCTAATAAAAGAGTAATATGCAAATTAACCATCACTCCATTGCACCCACAAGCCACACCCACCAGCCAATCAGGAGTGAGTTTGCAAATTAACCCCAACCAAGATGGCTGTGGCCACTGAGCAAGCAGGAGGGAGGCTTGGGTTTCCCCGGCGATGGAGGACGCCAAGCTTTCAACACACCCTGGCAGGCCCAGGCCTCCACTCAAGGCCAGAAAGTTTCAATTATAGAAGATAAATAAATCCCACCAAAAATGGCTGTAGCCACAGAGCTGGAGAGAGCAGGAGGCTAGGGTTGCCCCAGCAATGGAGGAAGCCAAGCTTCTGCAGCCCTGCCCTGTCTTGGCTTCTACTCCTGGCTACAAAGTTTCAATTGTAGAAGATACATAAATCCCAGATACCAGGGCTTCTGCTTCGGTCGTGGGGGGAGTGGGGTGGGAGGTGGGGGGTGGGGAGGGTGGGGGGGTGGGGAGGGTGGGGGGGGGTGGGGGTGGGAAGGGTGGAGGGTGTGGGGGGGTGGAGGGGGATCTGGCTGGCCTGCAAACCACCACAGGGAACCTCCACCCTGATCCAGGACACCCTTCAGGGTAAACCAGCTGGCCCCCACCCATGCATCAGGCCTCTATCCTACCTAATAAAAGAGTAATATGCAGATTGACCATATCACTCCAACACACAGGATGGCTGCCCCCATGTGGTCAAAGATTCTGCCCCCATGTGGACACAAGATGGCCACCACA
Organism: Corynorhinus townsendii; assembly: GCA_026230045.1. NCBI lineage: Eukaryota > Metazoa > Chordata > Mammalia > Chiroptera > Vespertilionidae > Corynorhinus > Corynorhinus townsendii. The sequence continues at coordinate 27,908,011 of JAPDVU010000004.1, forward strand.
AGATGGCCAGCAGGGGAGGGCAGTTGGGAGGGACAGGCCTGCAAGGGAGGGCAGTTGGGGGTGATGAAGCCTGCAGGGGAGGGCAGTTAAGGGTGACCAGGCCTGCAGGGTAGGGAAGTTAGGGGTGACCAGGCCTGCAGGGGGAGGGTAGGTAGGGACAAACAGGCTGGCAGGGGAGCAGTTAGGCATCAATCAGGTTGGCAGGGGAGTGGTTAGGGGGTGATCAGGCTGGCAGGAAGAAGCAGTTAGGGGCAATCAGGAAGGCAGGCAGGTGAGCAGTTGGAATCCAGCGGTCCTGGATTGTGAAAGGGATGTCCGACTGCCCGTTTAGACCCGATCCTACTGGAATTGGGCCTAAAAGGGCAGTCGGACATCCCTTGAGGGGTCCCAGATTGGAGAGGGTGCAGGCTGGGCTGAGGGACACCCCCCCCTTGCATGAATTTTGTGCACCGGGCCTCTAGTAATGTATAAAATACATTTGATTATTTGTATATTAGTCTGTAGCATGCAAACTTATTAAACTCACTTACTAGTCCTAGTAGCTTTAATGTAAATTCAGTAGGATTTCTATGTTGACAATTATTGACATTAAGTCATTTCTTTCTTTCTTTATTGATTACATGCCTATAATTTCTTTTTCTCTTATTTTTTTTCCAAACACTGGATATGCTGATGCCACGTGGAATAGAAATGATGAGAGTAAATGCTCTTTTCTTTTTTTTTGATGTTTGGAGAAACATTCAGGTCTTTTTTTTTTTTTTTGCCATTAAATGTGACTTTAGTTGTATTGCTTAAAATCCCTTTATCAGATTTATACACTGCTTCTATTTTCAGTTTGCTGAGAGATTTAAACAGAATCAGGTCCTAAATTTTGTAAACTAATTTTTTTTGGTCATCTCTTGAGATGATCAGTTTTCTCTCTTAAATGGTGAATTACATTAATTGATTATAGAATGTTAAACTTTATATTTTGGGAGTAAATAATTTTATTTGTCAATGTGACTAGGATCACAGGGTTCTCAAATATTTGGTCAAACCTTACTGTGGGTGTTTTGATGATGGTGTTTTGGATGATATTAACATTTATTATTTATTTACAATTATTTTTTTTTATTATTTAAATCATCTGTAGACTGAGTCAAGCAGGTTGCCCTCCCAATGGGATGGAACTTATCCAATCCTTTGAAGGCTTGACTAAAACAGAAAGTCTGGCCATCCCCTGAGAAAGAATTCCTTTTGCCTATTGCCTTTGAACTGAGACACTGGGTTTATCCTGCATTCCAACTTGAATTCAAACATTGGCTCCTCCTGGATCCCAATCCTGCCAGCCTTTGGATAAGAACTATATCAACAGCTTTTCTGGTTCTCAGACCTCCGGACTGAGACTGGAACTAAACATCACGTTTCCTGTGTCTCCAGCTTGCTGACTCAAATATTGAAGGACCTCACAACATATACTATTATTGTCATACATATAATATATACGTATATAAATTCTACAATGCATTATTATATTTTTAAAATAATTATCTGTTAGAGGATTAAAAATATAAGAAAATATTTTATATTTACTCACACATTTACATTTTTTGTGTTGATATAAACTTCCATCTGAAATTTGTGTCTTTCCTAAAGGATTTGTCTGATATTTATAGTATTGCAGATCTGCTAGTTATTAATTATTTCAACTTTTGTATATCTAAAAATGTCTTTATATTGATTCAAGTTTTTAAACAAATTTTATTGGGATAGACTGTTAGATCACCAGGGTTTTTTGTTGTTGTTGTTTTTTGTTTTTTGTATGTGTGTGTGTGTGAGTGTGTGTGTGTGTGTGTGTGTGTGTTTAGTGCTTTAAAAATGTTGCTTTAAGTCATTTACTGAAGGAATAAATAAACAGCAGTTCCAAGATTTAAAAAAAAGAAAAGACACGCTGCTTCATTGTTTTCTAACTTGCATTGCTTTTGATGAGCAATCTGCTATTATCATTATTTTTGTTCCACTGTATGGAGTGTCTTTTTCTCTAATTTTAAGATGGCCTGTTTATCTCTAATTTTAAACAATAAGATTAATTGTACGTCTTGCATGGAATTCATTAAACATGTTGCATATGGGCATTTATAGTTTTTAATAAATTTGGAAAATCTAGCCAATATTTTTTCAAATATATTTTGTAGCCCTCCTTGTCCCTCAAAGACTCTAGTCATACTTGTATCATCTTTCGATGTTGGTCACTGCTCACTGGGATTTCTCTAAGCCATTGACTCACCTGAGTACAAGTTAAGGTATTGGGTTGCTTATGTAGCTCAGATTTTTGTTATTTCTTTTTATACTATTAAACAAAGCAGTAACTACTTGAATACATTGGGTTATGTTTATTTTAAGACTATATATTTATTATGCATATCAGACCCTTTTTATTTTCAAATAAATATTCTGAATAATAGTATTCATCAGTATACATTTCATTGTCATGAATATGCTTCAATAAATGAGTAAACATATTTTTTATTAAATGAATGATAATGTTAGTGGCTTGGAAATCTGCTGTCGCAATAAAATACTCAATACCATTAAGCTATATTGGCAATATTTTCATATTATCAGGCTGTCACAAAGAGATAATATATGGAATGCACTGAAATATAAATTGCTGAAGCTAAGAATTTTAATATTTTTTATTTGGTTAGGTCTGAATATAAGAGACTTATGATGCTAATTACACCCTTAGTGTTGGATGTTTGTGCTTACATTGTCTCTCTCTATGGTCCTCAGTATTGCTTCTTTGTGTGTTTTTGTTGTTGTTTGTGTGTTTTTTTGATCCTCAATGTTTTTATTCACCACGCTCATTAGATATGTTCTTTCCATTCTGAGGCCAGGACCAAAGTCACTGAATTCTATTCTATCTGTACATTTGAGAGAACTACACGATATAAACAATAAGTAAGGCAGAAATGGGAAGGTTGATTTATTTTATCAGATATGTACTATTATTCCTCTGGAAAGAAATGATGTCTGTCTTTCCAAACAGTACATATGATTTCAAAACAAAACACTGACAAAGATATCCACATTCTAAATGCAACCTTCAGAGTTTTCTGGACTAGAAAAATGTTTGTTGATATTGAATGAATTCTACTTATAGAAACAAATAGGATGGTATTGTTTTAGCTAGCTCTCTTGGTAATAGCTTTATTCTGTATTCTTCCTCAATGTAACAATACCCTGTAAGACAAGAAAGAATATCAGCGTGTTCAATCTTTTGATTTCACCTGAAATGAAGTTGCTGTGCCCCTAATAAATATCTCTGTGTTGAGTTGATTACATATTTGACGTTTGTAAAGGAATGAAAGAAGCCTGAGATATTGTTCCTGTGATAAGTGGGAATGTGAAAAAACAACCCAACTTATAACTATACAGAATTGTTATTTTTTCTTTTCTTGTCAGACTATGAGCTGGTTTGGGAATCTGACTCCTGTTGTAAACTATAATTAGAGAAAAAGTCAAGAGAATTGAGAAGGCTTGGTTAGGTCAGAAAGAAGTAACAACAAAGACTGTCTTCTCAAGAATGCAAATCAACACACAAAATTAACTACCTTTTGATTCACTTGTAATCCTGGGTTAGCTATCCAGAGGATTGCCAACCCCTTTCATCATGAAAGAAAAACATATCTTTATATTATTCTTGTCTATGTTTAGAAAGGAGGGCAGTGTTGCTAAGGCAAGGGACAAGATGTGCTAGCATGTATTAGTTAGCACTCATTGGCTATGGAGTCATAGAAAAGGCTATGTCCTTCTTGAGGCTGAGGGATAGACAATAACAGTTCATATACAGATTAACTTGATAAAGGAAATCCTATTCTCTCTTCTTCCAGTGCCATAGAACTTGACATGGCATGGTCTGGGAACATATAACTAGATAGCAGAGTTGGAAGAACATCCAAAACACCTCATTTTTTGTCATTCAGCAAGAACATAGTCACATATGAAAGAAGGTTAAATAAGAATTTCCCAAACAGTCATTTAGAAGGGTGTTCTCAAAGCCTCTCCAACTAATCTGTCTCTTCTAACCTTCAATGTCTAATTGTTGATAAATATGATTTCTCTATAAGGTCACTATTAACTGTCCTTTTGTGGCTTGAGAGCAGGGTATTTAAAATTTACTTCTAATTATGCATTATTTTTCATATTTATTAGCTGAGTGATTTTCAAACTAATTCAACAGAGCTCCAGATGTAAGACAAGGACAGCTATTGTAGGCAAGGTAGAGATCAATTGGGGCCTTATACTTCTTACCTATTTTAATAACAGCTGTTCTACTCTTAACAATTTGTGTTTCCCCATATCATTTTGACTGAAAACTAGTTACAGCTCAAATTGTTCTGTGATCTATAGGTCAGATGCAGAGGAAGTATTGAGAAGTGGGCGAAACTGTGCTTTCATTCCTTTTTATACTCAACAAATCCTTTTCAAGTGCCAATGTAGCTTAAGATAGCAGCAAGCCACAAAAAGGTTTATCTGGTTTTTAGTGGAAATAGGATAAACAGACAGAAGTAAGGTTTCTACTATGGTGATCTTGGTAGGGTAGTAAGGGATACAAAAGAGCAAATGGAGCCATAAAATTAACCTAGTATCTGCCCTCACTAGAGAAAACTTAATGATTTCCAGTACATGAAAATGCATCCTAGAACTGTTTGTTTGGCTTTTGAGTTTTTTATTGGTATCGTTTATACCTTTAATATAATTAAGCAAAAACATTCTTGTGAGACCTCAATAACCCCTATCATTCAGTATTGAATCATATATATAATGGTGTTCATCAAAGTGTCAAATATGAAATATTTTACATAACAGCTTTGATCTCCTGAGACTTGTAACAAAACAAAGTCTGGCTTAATTTTCATAATAAACCATCTACATTAATACTTAATTTGCATATAGTTCCCAAATTATGGTTATTAACTTCTTTAAGGCATATTAAAGCTCTTAAGTATAAATGCTTTATTTTTGGAATTATTAATTAACTTAAAAAGTGATGTTGATATTACACAATAATTTTTTATTAGTGAGGTTAATTGCAATTTCAATAGGATTTCCCATTTTAGGGAAAAATAAAAACAAGTTCAAACATTAGTAAAATTTTTCAAGTTGAGTATTTTGATTTTACAATACAACTAATATACTTTCAATTTATTTTTAAAGGTTCTTTTATATTAAGCATTCAATGTCACGCAGAAGTTAAATATGTTCTTATAATACTGATTAAATTAATCATTCTGATTGCTGTTTTAGTAACTGTCTTCAAAAACTGTCAAATTAAACATAAGTCTATACTTGAAAAATAGAGAATTTATATATTAAACTATATAATTTAAACCAGAAAATATCAATATTTTTAATATTTTTATATTTCTGACTAAATACATACCACTAATTTAGAACAAATATTGTGTAGTGAAAAGTTTCGCATGTCATGGTTTATAGCCCTCAAATCTAATTCATGACATTGAGAAGTTGAGTGGACCTATGTAAGCCTCAGATGCTACAGATTTATAATGAGGGGACTATTTATGAATATAAATGCTATGTGTTGGGATAGCTGCTGACTGTTTTCCTTTTATCTTTATGAAAATATTAATGGTTATAGAAAATGTGCTTAACTGAAGATATTTTCTTTTGCAGATACGTGTCAATCATATCCAGCTGAGAATGATTTCAAAATTATTCTGTGCTTACTGTGATGCCAAACAATAGTCCAGGGACTTTTAGAAGTTGTACCTTAGTTCATGAAAGCATCCCTTCCCTTTATTTTTACCTCAAACTGTCTTTTCTAATGGGTATGAGCAATATAACTTGTATGTCTATATATAATTAAATAGATCTCTCTATCTTAAAGAGATCTCATTAGTCAATAGATTATAGATGATAGATAGATAGATAAACATATATAGAGAGAGATAGACAAATTATTATCATGCATGATAATATAGACCATGGAACTTCAGTAGAATGGCCTGGTAGTAAACCCTACCTGAAACAATGAAATATTTTCATTGATTTTAAATTTTTAAAAATATTACACTTCATTTGAACATGAAATGTTGCTGAATCAGTGTGTAATGTTGCTAAGATCTATAGTTTATATTAGATTTTTGGTTAGCATACCTTGGGATCTTCATTGTTTCAGGTAGGTTTTACTACCAGGCCATTCTACTGAAGTTCCATGGTCTATATTATCATGCATGATAATCATTTATCTATCTTTCTCTATATATGTTTATCTAGCTATCTGTCATCACAAGCCAAAGGAAAATCGTTTGGGCAAAAAAAGAAAAAGGATCCCAAGTCAAATTTATAGAAAATATTCCTTTATTAACTTTTGTTTGAGAATATGTTTGTATATTTTCAGAAAACAACTCCAAGACTATGTGGATTCCTGCAACAGAGAGGAATTGACAGGACTGCTCCAGCCATGAAGACAGAAGAGAAACAGTCCAGATATGGAAGACGCTGACGACACCTTGCCATACTAGCAGTCAGCAGCTGTGCATCGCTGCAGGTTGCCCAGGACCAAACCAGAGAGGGTCAGACCTGCATTACCACCATTTGTCCACCATCCAGAACTGAAATATCATTGCTGACATGTACACATAAGGAACCGTTGGACATTGAAATTGGGACCCAAAAGAACTGTTGGCCCAGAAAGAAACTCACTACAGACTGATTCATTTGCCTCTCAGCATAACCATTATCGCTTGTCTCATTTTCGGTTCTTATAAGTGTATTTCTAGTATCACATGACCTCACTCATATAAGGGAAATAATGAACAACATAAACTGATGCACAAAAACAGACCCAGAGACAGGGAAGCATCAATCAGACTGTCAAACCTCAGAGGGAAGGTAGGGGAGGGTAGGGGGAAGGGGGAAAGTCAACCAAAGGACTTGTATGCATGCATATAAGCCTAACCAGTGGTCACGGACAACAGGGGGGGTGGGAGCATGCGTGGGGAGGGGTTTGGGATGGGAATGGGAGAATGAGGACAAATATGTGATACCTTAATCAATAAAGAAATTTAAAAATAAATAAATAAACAAATAAATAAAAGAATAAATGAAAAAAATATTCGTTAACGTTTCTGAAAGGTTGAGGTGAAAATTAACTGTCATAATACATATAACCTTTATGTGAAAACTCCTCTAGATACACTAATTATGAGTTTTACATAACATGTCATGGCTTCTATCCTTGACACTCAGTCTTTTTGTTCTTTCTCTGTTCTTTTTTTTTTTCTTTCTTTCTTTTCTTTATTGATTAAGGCATTACATATGTGTCCTTATCCCCCCATTGTCCTCCACCCGCCAGCTCACACAATCACCCCCCTAGTGTCTGTGTCCATTGGTTATGCTTATATGCATGCATACAAGTCCTTTGATCTGACCCCCTGTCTTGCCCTCCCCTGCCTGCCCTGTGAGGTTTGATGGTCTGATTGATGCTTTTCTGTCTCTGGATCTGTTTTTGTTCATCAGTTTATGTTGTTCATTATATTCCACAAATGAGTGAGATCATGTGACATTTATCTTGACTGGCTTATTTCACTTAGCATAATGCTCTCAGGGTCCATCCATGCTGTTGCAAATGGTAGGAATTCCTTCCTTTTTACAGCACCATAGTACTCCATTGTCTACATTTACCACAGGTTTTTAATCCACTCATCTGCTAATGGGCACTTAGGCTGTTTCCAAATCTTAGCCATTGTAAATTGTGCTGCTCTGAACATAGGGGTGCATATATCCATTCTGACTGGTGTTTCTAGTTTCTTGGGATATATTCCTAGAAGTGGTATTACTGGGTCAAATGGTAGTTTCATTTTTAGTTTTATGAGGAAAGTCCATACTGTTCTCCACAGTGGCTGCACAAGTCTGCATTCCCACCAAGAGTGCACCAAGGTTTCTTTTTCTCCATATCCTCACCAGCATTTGTCATTTGTTGATTTGTTGGTGATAGCCATTCTGACAGGTGTGAGATGGTACCTCATTGTCATTTTGATTTGCATCTCTTGGATGATTAGTGACTTTGAGCATGTTTTCATATGTCTCTTGGCCTTCTGTATGTCCTCTCTTGGAAAGTGTCTATTTAGGTCCTTTGCCCATTTTTTTATTGGATTGTTTATCTTCCTTTTGTTAAGTTCTATGAGTTCCCCGTAAATGTTGGAGATTAAACTCTTAATGGAGATAACATTGGCAAATATGTTCTCCCATGCAGTGCGCTTTCTTGTTGTTTTGTTGATGGTTTCTTTTGCTGTGCAGAAGCTTTTTATTTTGATGTAGTCCCATTTGTTTATTTTCTCTTTAGTTTCCATTGTTCTAGGACCTGTATCATTGAGGATATTCTTAAGCTATCCTGCCATATTGACCTCCTCTTCTCCTGTGTTTATTTTTACTGCTTTTAATGTAAATTCGAATAGACTTTCTAATAGTTTCTAATTATCCTCTTTAGTTATAGATAAAATTATTATAATAAAGTGGAGTATAAATTCTCAATACTAATCAAAATTTTGCTTTTTGTACACTGGCAAGTACAAGGGTATGAGATAAAAATTAGAAACCCAATATAAGCAGGTGTCAGTACCCTAGAGGTTCAATGGGAAGGGAAGTTGGAACTTCAAGAATTCTTACTGAATTCAGATATTATAGTAGGCAATCTGGCTATATTAATCAGAAGATACAAAGCATATACGCAAAATTATCTGAAGTGAGTAGAGACATGAAAATTGTGTAAGGTAGATTTGTAGGCTGTAAGTTCCAGTGATCCTATGGCAGAAAGCGGAGAGATGGACAGTGATCTGGTATCAAGAACCAAGGGGGGAAAAAAAAAGAACCTCAAGCGAAGACTGCATTAAACAAATTAAGACTACAGTGGGAAGAATATGAAAACAAAGTGGCTTCTAGATGCTCTCACTTGTACCTATTACTCTGATCACCTTTTATGCACTTAGCCATCAACTTTAAGAAGTTGTGTTTTCATAAGATTTATAAGCGGTCAGGACCAGCCTCAAATTAGATTGATGATAATTGTGAATATTTTGGTGGCAATGGAGCAAAAATAGACTTAGCAGTTATTATAATAATGAATAATTATAAACACTTAACTATACAGTTTATAAGTTTACACATTATATATATTATATGTTTTAACTGTATGTAATTGTTTTTATTCAACTATTTTGATAGTTGTACTTAAAAGGCAAATTCTTATAATTTAAAATAACATATAAATTGACAATTAGCATTTATCAAAATCCCTCAATGGTCACCCCTATTTTTCATACATATATTTATTAGAGTTAACACTCATATCTTGACAATGACCACTGATGATAAAAATACATTAAACAATATTCATTTTTAGAAGTTATTAAAAGAGGAGGCAAGCATATTTAAAATACCTAAATAATATGTGAAATTATTGAATATGTGCTAAACACAATTCACTGTTTTATGCATATCCATAACATACACATCTATATTTTAAAGGTGAGAAAACTGAGACAAAACATGGAGAGTTTGAGAAACTTGTTCAACGTGGCATCATCCATGGATGGAATCCTAACTCAAACTCAGAGGGCATCTGACTCTGAAGCCATCGCCCTCCCTCAGTGTGTCCCAGCATCACCTTCAATAGACAAAAGTGCCTTAGAAATGTGGCTCTAAATGTAATAAATTCTGTTGGGTTGTTGGAAAGAAATGAAACAGAAATAGTAGTTCTAAAGTAGAGACAATATTTGTGTTGGTATTATTTAAAGAGACATTTGCCTGGCATAGAATTAAGAGTGAGGAATGACATTTTAGATTACAAATAAGTACATTTAAGTATGTAGAAATAAAAAGGTTATGGAATGATTAACCTAGTCATCTGATTCCATGGGGTAGGAGGAGAATGAGAGGCTGGGATGATGGAATGGTGCTTAGCTATGAATTACTCTGAATGTCTCTTGCAAATTAAATTCATTTTTTAAAAACTTTGACCTATTTTTTAAATGAAATCACTAAAATAATTAAGTCATTCTTGTGTGCTTGACTGTGGATGAGTAAAATGAGGGAATCACATTCTGCATAAGATATACAAGGAGACCCCTCCAGAATCAGCTGATGAAAGGTATGGAAGCTAGTTCAAGGTGGCAGAGCTAGCAGAAGCATCCAGAGTCCTTCTATGTGTGGGAACTAAGACCTTTACAATATGTCTCTAGTCCTTAGGGATTCTTGTGAACAAGTACAGCTTGAGTGTATTACAAGATGAGAAGTAGCCAGTAATAAATGGTGACAGTGGAGAGATGGCAGGTTGTAAAGTCTGTGCAGGGTATCTGGCTAAGGTATGACAATTTCTGGCATAGGACTGTTGGTATTGAGGAGAATTCACCAAGAATATTTGTATTGCCTGGCCAGCATGGCTCATGGCTGAGTGTCTACCTCGGAACCAGGAAGTCATGGTTTGATACCCAGTCTGGGTATCTGGGCACATGCCAGGGCTGTAGTTGGGGCACATTGGAGGCTCAATCCCCAGTGGGGGCATGCAGGAGCCAGATGATCAATGATTCTCTCTAATCATTAATGTTTCCATCTCTCCCTCTCTGAAATCAATAAAAATATATATATTTAAAAAAAAACATTTGTATTAGGTATTCACTCTCAGAATGTGCCTTTGATAATTCATTGTAGTGTAGGAAAATATTAGATTCTGTATGTACATATTTCATTTAAAGTTCTAACATGCACTTCTTCAAAGTTTTATAATGCAGATGTATACCCCTAGATTTGTTAGTATAACTATTTCCTTTACTTTTTTAAACATGAAATGTTCTTAAATGCCTTTAAATCTACAGGTATTCCTTCTATCCTCTTTTCTGTACAACCTATGTGGGAAGCATTATTATAGTTTCTTGAGGACTTGATATTTTTCTTAAATGTCTTTAGTCCTACTTCACCAAGCATACTTATCTGCAACAAATGGGCAACATATTTTTTGCTAATGAAGATATTAGACTTGGTAAGTGAGATTAGTTATTTGTAGATAAAAATAAATGTATTAATATAAATTATTTAGAAGCATTAGTCACACAAATTGATGAAGTATTATTAGACTATATTCATATCAGTCAAATTAATTTCATGCATTTTTCAGCCATTAGGAAAAGACATCTTTAATTTCTGTTCTATTTCTAAGCTTTAAAATTAGCATGCAAATTTCATATATTTCAATATAAATAAAGACACTAAGTTGTCATAAAAATATGGAGGTCATAGCAGGATAATAATCTCAAGGGTATTAAAAAGAAGTAGACATTTCTGTCAAACATTTTTTCCCGCTTCTGTGGCCTGCTAATTACTTAATACAAAAATGAGTGATACACTGACTGAATTAATTAGTCAGTAAGCCAAACAAACAAACAAAAGAACAAACACAAAAAACCATGATAGCTAAAATGGCTAGTTATAATTTCTGTTATTTTTCTGTTCTTTTTAGTTTTAACTAATTATCATCCAATTTAAGGTATTTATTATTTACTGAAGTAGAATGTTTAAGATATCAGAATTTTGAGTCTTGAGTCATAATTTAAAGGTGTATTCATATTTTCTTGTTAGAGCTTATTTTTCTTTAAAATCTCTATTATATTACCATTATTAGTTCTTTTAGGCTACATATATCTTTTAGACATGAAATGATATTATTTCAAATATATTGGTCTAATACTTACCAAGATTTTCCAAATATAGCCAAATACATTATGGTATTCTTTCTATTTATAACATAGTTAAACGCTAATAATTTTAAGACTAAAATTGTTGTCATTTCCTTCAGAAAAACATTATTATAATTCACCTCATCTGTGTTAAATGTTCTCCCTTTGTTTCTCATAGTAACCTGGTCTTATTCTATTATAGCATATATGATATTGAGTTGAAAATTAGAGTATGAACACAATGAAAATATCATTCATCTTTGTATCTGAAGCATCTATTACAGTTTATACACAATAAATGTCAAATGAGTAAATTTATTACATTTTAGAAATTTTAACCTTCCTCCTCATTTTTAAAGTGGGGGAAAAATAGGTCCATTTCAGGTGTCATGATTTTTCCTCTGGGTATGGACATATAACTAGAGAGATTCAGAGTCAATGTCAAAATTCACTTATCCCGATATCCACACGTTGCACACCAATCTTTACTATTTTTGCAGAAAGTAACACAATGCATTTGGCCATATTGAGACCTATTTGCTTCATTTCTACATTGGTGCAAATTTTCTTTGGTGGTGGTAGAATATATCTCCAGGTGCAAATTTCTTTGCAGATAAGGAAAACCGTTATTTTCAAAGTGTCTGTGTTTTTGTCTAAATTGATCAGCCTGCACATGAGTGAATATGAATTCTACTTGGATTAGGAAACACACCAATGAGAAGTCAGATGGCATTTTTTCTTCCTGCTCAGTATTTGGTAGGCTCTCAGGATTACTAAGAAGATTAATTGGTTGAATACATGTGAGGAGCTTAGAACAGTGCCTGGCACATAATAAAGGCTAGGTAAATGCTAACTATTCTCATTTTCTATATCTGCAGTTAGGCATTTATCTGTTTGCTATTATGGAAACAACTTTGAAGAACCATAAAAGCACATGATGTATCTGTCAGCAGGGGTATGCTGTGTTGAGATGGGAAAAAGGTAATACATTAAGCTTCAGTGGTAAATGATCTTGATGAAGAATGAACAATGAAACTTAAATTAACACCAATCTCTTATTGTCATTGTACTCAGGTGTGCCTGGCAAGCTGGAATGGATACAGCTTAGACTATAATGCCTCACTCAGCTCCTCTTATGTTCCCTACTCTGATTGTAAAGAAATTGTTACAATGCTTTGTTGTTATTGATTGCAAACAAGAGTGACATTAATAAATCATAAAGCTCTAAGGTTGAAATGACTCTCTTTTAAATGAAAGATTAAGAAGTGCCAATGTCTCTGAAAACTTTGAAATGTGCAGCTTTTATCGTAAAGAGTGAAAATTAGCTGGGAAGTATTATATGCATGCAAACAATTTTCTACAAAAAACATAAGGAGTCTGACATCTACATCAAAGAACTCTTAAAAGGGGTAATTCTGCTCTTTTATAATTGTTGTGTAGAACCTTTAACATAGCATGCATTAAAAATCTTAATTCAAAAAATTGTTATGCATTGTACAAACCATAGCAACACAAATCCTATTTAAACATGATATTGTGGTTTTACTCTGGAAGAGGGCTGGATAATTTTCATTCAGCTTACAATTTGCAATGAAATGCTAATTACTCTACCAAATAAAATAGATTTAATGACACATTGATTTGTATTATTGACTAGATAAAATGTTTTTATTAAAAATGTTTTCAGATGACCTATATTAATTAATACTCTCCTATTAAAATTGTTTCAGACAACCTATTTCTTTTATACCGCACACTGCAATTATTATCAATGTGTTTTCCCAGTGGTTAATTTAAGTTTTTGTGATTGATAGAATTAATTTTATAATTTAATTTTAGAGCTGTAATGTATGCTATAACTTTATTCATTGCTAAATGTTATTTTGCAATACAGGTTATTAGGTTCCTAGGGCTGCTGAATAAAAGTACCACAAGCTAGCTGACTTAAAATGACAGAAATTGACTGTCTTCCAGATCTGGAGGGTAGAAGTCTGAAACCTATAGTGCAGAGCCATACTCCCTCTTAGGTTCTGGGTAGAATTTTCCATGATGCCTTACATCTGCATGACACCTATATATATAAAGAGCCAGGGTCGTAACATCCACAACAACCAGAGGATCGACCAATTGTCAGGCTGCATGTACAGCAGGTGAGCGAGCTGAACTGCTGACCTCTCGAAGAGAGCGGAAGGTGGGCTGATCAGCAGTGGCAGCAGCTGCTGGCAAGGCCCAGAGACAGAAGCAGGGTGATCAGATCCTGCTTTTCTCACCTGGCCTTGCCAGCAGTCAAGCCTCTCTCTCTCTCAGAGGTCAGCAGTTCAGCTGCTGATCAGCCCCGCCTCTATGATCAGGCATGGAGATAGGCCTGGAGATACTGACGGCATAGACACCAACCGATCAGAAACAAATTTGGGTGAATTGTGAGGAGCCAATGGCTGCCTAGGAGGCAGAGCTTTTGAGGCTGACTGGCATAGAAACCACCCAATCAGAACCAAATCTGGGTGAACTGAGAAGGCAGGGGTTTTAAGGGAAACAGCTGTTGGTATAAGGTGTAAGAAAGTGATTCAATTTTTAATAACTGGTTTGGCAGTATGGTGCATATGGCTGGCTATCAGTCCAGATATAGGGATTATGTGTTTTTGTCTGCCAAGAGCATCTCCTCCTGCTGAAAAAGCCCCCCCCCATTTAAGCAATCCTATCCTATATAATCTATCTATACTAATAAAAGGGTAATATGATAATGAAACCTGGTCAACCAGCCATCTTCCAGATGTCCAACTTTCTTCTAGACAAAGCCATGGTGGTAGGGGCCAAGGCAGAGGCAGTTAGGGGCAATCAGGCTGGCAGGCGAGGGCATTTGGGGTCGAGATCAGGCCTGCAGGGGAGGGAAGTTGGGGGTGAGGTCAGGCAGGCAGAGGCAGTTAGGGGTGATCAGGCCAACAGGGGAGAGCAGTTAGGGGCGAGATCAGGCTGGCAGGGGAGGGCAGTCAGGGCTGATCAGGCAGGCAGGCAGAGAGGTTAGGGGTGATCATGCCAGCAGGCAGAGGGGTTTGGGGCAATCAGGCAGGCAGGCAGGTGAGTGGTTAGGAGCCAGTCATCCCGGATTGCGAGAAGGATGTCCATCTGCCCTATACCAGCAGTCAGACATCCCCCGAAGGATCCCAGATTGGAAAGGGTGCAGGCCAGGCTGAGGAACCCCTTTCCATGCATGGATTTCGTGCAGCAGGCCTCTAGTTTATTTTATAACAAACTTCCCCTTTTTAAAAAAGGACACCAGTTGGATTAGTGTCTAATCTAACAACTTTAATTTAACTTGATTATTTCTTCAAAGACCCTGTTTTCAAAGAAGGTTACATTTTGACTTATCTTCTTTGGGTGACATAAGTCAATCCAGAACAACAGTTGTTAATGTCAGTTGAAGATGTGGATATTGATGTAGTTGCTTCCATTTAAAAAATTGGGGTGGGAAGCATTCATATAATATGTCAAATATAGTTCTAGTTCTCAACTCAAATTGGATAGTAACAGTTCTTAAATTTCAGAAAGTTTTCATGTTTTTTCACATTTTCTTCTCATTGTAGAAAGGAAAGCACTATCATATAAGTACTGTGCTCTAACCAATTGTCCAACTGGAGCTTCAAATGGTCCCAAGACCTGAATATAATACCCAAAACAATAAATTACACAGAAGAAAACAGAGATACCAACCTTATGGACCTTGCTCTTAGAGCAGATTTAATGAATTTGATCCCAAAGGCAAGGGAAGTAAAGGCAAAAATAAATGAATGGGACCATATCAAACAAAAAAGCTTTTTTCACAGCAAAAGAAACTGACAACAAAACAAAGAGGCAGTCAACCAGATGGGAGATGATATTTGCAAACAACAGCTCTGGCAAGAGATTAATATTCAAACTATATAAAGAACTCAGACAACTCAGCACCAAACAAATAATCCAATTCAAAAATAGGCAGGGGACCTGAACAAACACTTCTCTCAAGAAGATACACAGATGACCAACAGTCATATAAAAACATGCTCAATTTCACTAGCTATTAGGAAAATGAAAATCAAATTACAATGAGATACTACCTCACACCTGTTAGAATGGCTATTAACAAGACAAGTAATACCAAGTGTTGGAGAGGTTGTGGAGAAAAAGGGACCCTAATTAACTGCTGCTGGGAAGATAAACTGGTATAGCCACTACAGAAAACAATTGGGAGGTTCCTCAAAAAAGTAAGAATAGAGTTACCATGTGAATCTCTTCTGGATACCCACACAAAAAAATTGAAAATATTTGCAAAAATATGTACACCACTTTGTTCATTACAGCGTTATTCAGGGGGGCCAAGACATGGAAACAACTGAAGTGTTCTTTGATAGCTGAGTGGACAAAAAAGATTTGTTACATATATACAGTCAAATATTACTCAACCATAAAAAAAAAGATGAAATACTGGCATTTGTGACAACATGGATAGACCTTAAAAATATCACGCTAAGTGAAATAAGTAATACAGAACAATTTAAGAACCATATAATTTAACTCATATGTGTGATATGAAACCGAAAGCAACAAATGAACAAACAAGAAAAGCAAACAAACAAAAACTCATAGAAACAGACAATAATATGGGGATTACCCAGAGGTAATGGGGATGGGAGATAGTAAAGGGTAACGGAAGATATGACTTTGTGTAGTGGGCACAAAATACAATAGGTAGATCATGCATTATAGAAATGTACATTTGAAACCTACATAAGTTTATTAATGAAAAAAGAAAAGCAAAACGTCCTCTAATCTAATTTTATATCATTCTTATCAAGACATAGAGGCATGAATAAGCTTGCTAGGTTCTCTTCAGTAGATATGCTTGATGACATAAAAATGAGCATAGATCATGAAAATAAATATTATAATTTATACCAAAAGGTTATCCAAATTCTAATTGAATTGAATTTCTTGGTATAATATAGTGATATAGGCATTTTACTCTCTGAGATTTGTGTTTTATAGCCAGACATGTTAATTGTAAAAGCGATTGGTCAATTTGTAATATAATCCTTCTTAATCTGTTGACTCAAATTTACACATTTTTTTGTCAAAAGACATTTGGTACACAAGTATATATTCTCTAGCTATAGACTAGAAAATGGTTATTAGATGGTATTCAAGTTTTTAGGACAATACTCTGTTGAAGCTTTTTAATAACCTTAAATAAAAACACATTTTTTTATTGCTTTGGTGGTATTGCCTACAAAACAAGTTAACTCTACTCTACTATTCCACAGATGGAATCACTATCATTAAGGAGCTATCTTCTAAAAGCATGTTGTTACAGCCCAGCCAGTGTTGCTCAGTGACTGAGCATAGACCTATGAACCAGGAGACCATGGTTCGATTCCAGTCAGGGCACATGCCTGGGTTGCAGGCTGGATCTCCAGTGAGGGGTGTGCAGGAAGCAGCCAATCAGTGATTGTCTCTCATCACTGATATTTCTATATTTTTTTCTCTCTCCCTCTCCCTCTCTAAAATCACTACAAATATTCTTTTTAAAAGATGTAAAAGCATGTTGTTACAAAGTAAGAATGATTTGGAGAGGATTAGATGAGTACACATTTATAAAGGCCTGAAATGGGGGACATCTGTAATAGTGTCAACAAAAAATAAATAAATAAAAATTTAAAGAAAGAAAGCATCTATCATAAAATTTTATAAATGTATTTTAGAGATTATACTTATGTGAAACATAGTGATTTATCTGAACATGATGATCAGTAAATTTTTGAGGTGATTTAACAAGTTTTAGTTTACCACAAACTCAATAGAAATAAAATTGATTTTGTTCCCTAATAATTTCCAAATAAGGTACACTAATATTAATTTAGTTTCTAGAATATTCACTTATTAGTACTCATCTACAATATACCTTTTTAGTCTGCTGAACTGTTATGTAAGAAATCTATTGTCTTGCAAATTTTCAAAATAGGATTCTTTCACTGCTGAGTTGCCAGCTAGTCATCCAGACCCATGTGGAGAAGGCCATTTGTCTCTTGGAGACCCTTTTATCTCCTAAGGTATGTTTGATGGGGCTAAGAATTAAATAAAACTGTGACTTGTATTGTATTAGCTTATATCATTTCTGGGCATCATGTCTTAAAAGCCTACTATTTGTTTTTCTTTAAATATATGAAAAAATGCAGTGTTTGTGTCCATCTTGGTTTAATCTAGGGTAAACCAAAATGCTGTTTTCAAAAGATATTTTCATTCTGATTCTTTCCTGTGGTTATCAAATTGGATTCAGATGCCCTGTCCAGGCTTAGCTACATGTATGCCTTTGGTGAATATCTTTAAATGGTTGCTGAGCTTGTAATAAGCAGAGTTGTAATGATCCTATTCCAAAGGAATTATGCATAATTAGGTCATAACAAGGGCTAAGTATCTGGCATGGAAAATTACTCAATGGCAGGAGAAACTTCAAGTTAAAGCCAAAGCCTTTATTAGTTCTCTTTGTTTATAGAATGCGGTCACTCTGGCTTTTATGTGAGGCCTAGCAGAGGCTGCTTAAAACTTATGAACTGAAAGCTGCAATGTAAACTATCTTTTCATGTTTCATGTTTTCATGTGTGCATGTAGGTATATATCTATCCACTGATCTGTCATTTAACTCATTATTTTTCTGTGATATCATCTGTTCTGGAAATGAACTCTAATTATTAACAATGGGTCATGTTCAACAAGTCTTATGAAGAAACTTGTAGTCTGATTTAAAGATATTTTCTGTTGTGTTCTAGAAATTAGAATTGCATCTTTGAATCTTGTTACCTTAAGCATTATAAAGTGGAAAGTTAATTGATATTTATGGATTTGAAATTGAAAAAAAAAGCACAATAAAACAATTACCTATCTCTCAACCTTAATTACTCTAAATTAGCAGTCTTGACATCCCCATATGGTCTTTTCTTAAGTGTTTAGAAATTTATTTTTGTCAGGAATCTTTTCTAGAGGTCATTTTCTGTTTCTGCTGCATGAAGTCTACTCCTTCATTGTCTTTACGACCATTATATCCAGTGGAAGTCTGTTGTTCACTTATTCCTTTGAATGATGATTACTGATTTGCTTTTAAAAATTCCAAACTAGATTAGGAGCTACTTTCACACAGTGACAAAGTTTTAATGATCTATTGTCTCTTGCATCTGAAATACTGCCATACATGGAGTAGACATTAAATGGATGTTTGTTGAATACTATTTTTGTGTGCATGATTAGTGTACTGGTTTCATTTGGAAGAGAAAAACAATAAAAACCATTCAAAACTTTTCTCTTTGGTGTTTTAACATTGGATGGCTAATCTTCAGATTTCATGAAATGACAAAAAGAGAATGCAATTCCTTAAAACTTCTTAAGACAGAAACATTTTGAAAGTAGAAAAATGTATCATATACTTAGACATGCCATCCAGATCTCATTCAACATTCCCCCCAAATAGAACATTTTAAACAATGCCTGTGTCAATAATTTATATCTATTCATGAATGTGTTTATATTATGCTAGAGGCCTAGTGCATGAAAATTCATGCACTAGAGTGGGGGTTCCCTCAGCCCAGCCTGCCTCCTCTCACAGTCTGGGAGCCCTCAGGGGCGGGAGGCAACCCGGCGATCAGGGGAAGGCGATGCCCCATCACACCTCTGCTGCTGCCACTGCCGGCAGCGCAAGCCTCAGCCGGCCCTGGTTACCTGAGCCTCAGGCAGCCCTGCCATCAACCAAGGCTTGCCTGTGCCTCAGGCCAGCCCTGGATGGATGGGGGGCTGAGGGGACTGGGGGACTCTAGAAGCAGGCGCTCCTGCCATCCCGGCGGGGCTGAGGGGCCTGGGTGCTGCCATCTTGTGGCTGAGGGATGCTGCCATCTTTGAGGGTGTGGCAGTCAATTAGCAAATTCCCTCCTTATTGGCTGTGAGCACCACCGTCTTTGTGACAGTGTGAGGGTCAATTAGCATATTCCCTCTTTATAAGATAGGATTATTCCTTCTTCTATGGTTATCTTCAGTTCATTAACATATCCCAACTAATGAATTCTAAGCTGAATAAAGATACATTCATCACTTAGAAAATCTAATTCAGGTTTATAAAATTCTAAACTTTTCTTTATGTAACATTTATTAGATTTTTTTTATTATTAACAACTTTCCTAATTTCCTAAAGTGTACATTTTACCATATAAAAATAAAGAATACAAAATAAGAACTTATTAAAGATAAACATGTATGGAAATGTTGTCCTCATTCTGAATTTGCATAATATTACATATTATTTCAATTTTTATTAATTTTCTAATAATATTTTTCATATTAAAATACCCTGTGTATTTTGTGTCTCATTAAATGACATGTTTTATAATATATTAATATGGGTTTTTGTGTGTAGGCATATTGAATTTATTAGGTCCTTTCTTCATGTAACACTTTCTAATTTGCCACAGCTTTTATGTGATAATATAAATAAGCTAAAACATACATAGCTATTATTCTAGTTATTTTATTAAACTATCTCAAACATTTCAGATATTGGCTTTTTAAAATTACACTTATTTAAAGTAGTTTAATAAGCATTTTCTGAGAATTCATGATTTATTTTTATGTGGCTTATAACTTTTTAAATTTAAAATGTATACACATTTGAAGCATTGTGAATAACTGGCTATATCATAGATACTTGTAAAAAATCTACAGGCCAGCTCCCAAATTGTTACAGAATTTACCAGGCGACCGAAAAATCCACAGGAGTAACCAGAGACACAGGAAAAACCCATTTATTTCCAGATGTTTTACATGTGCTAATACAGTGACTCAGGCGGTCAGTTCTCTAAATCCTGAGCCAACCAACAGGGAGGAAGCTTTCTTTTTATACCCTTTGGTTTCTTTGCCCCCCATACATGGATCAGACTTCTGGACCTTTCCGGGGCTTTGCAAAAAGCCCCTGTGTGTTGGGCTGTGAGACCACACCTAAAGACCTGGCCTGGCGCCAGCGCTGATAACCCCCTCTAGGGGTGTGTATTGTTCATGGTTTATGGCCTCTGTAAAATGTGAGTATTTAGGTAAACAGGTCTTGCAAGACTAGATAATTAAGAAAGGGGCAGTGACTAGACTATAAGCTAACAGGAGTGTGCATTAGGGATACTAATTAACTAGATACAGAGTTAGGCTGCTGGTCTTCCCCCCAAAATTGTCTTCTTTTCCTCATCAAAATGACTATACTGTTGTCTCTGTTCAGAAAATCTCATACCTTCAGTAACAGTCTATTTTTGCAGTTAAAAAACAGTTTGGCCACAACACAAGTAGGATGACTGAAGGCTTGGGTAATGGTCTATAAAATCTTTCCCATCTAGGTCACTGATTGATTTGAGAATGTCACCAAGGTAGGTAAAAAACAGTGATTGCTGCCATATAAGAACTGTCAAATCATGTGAAATAAGAATACGGTCTCAATTCTAGTAGACATATTTCCCATTCACCTATCTAACACACATTCATTAGTGTAGGACAAACACACACACGTGTGCATTACTCCCTCACTCCCCCATATATACAAACCCTTAATGATTTCTTAGGTTGCTTTAGAGCAGAATAAAATTATAAAATTATTCTAGGGTGGTACCTCTGTTCTGAAACTGTAGGGCAGAACAGAAAACATTGTGCTTCATTTGTGCAAGCAGTGTCATCAGGCAATTTTTTTGGTAGAATTAAGCGGTTCACTTTACCAGGGAAAATCTAAACGCTGATCTTTATCCCTTTGTAGTCTATAGCGAAGTGAAGTAAGTTTCTTTGTTCTTTTACTATATGGCTCTTCAACGCTACTTAATATTTCAAGGGAGCAAATATTTTGTCTGGGTGATTCTACCAAATAAAAATGAAAAAAGAATTTAGTTTGATCAGCAAAGAATGCAGAAATTTACTTAAGTAGTAAAGAATGTGGCTGTCTGACTATGGTATTATGTTACACCTCATGGTGCAGGCATCTTGTTTGCCTTAAATGGTTTCACAAGCAGGAGGGTTGACCCAGAGCAGATTCGCAGTGGCTGCACCCAGCACAGCTAAACAGTAGATTTAATGAGGTTGGAATTTCACACAATGCCTTATTCAAAGAATTCAGGCAGCAGGGAGAGCAGTTGTGATGAATTGCAGTTGCCCGTGGCTTTGCATCAAGAAGCAAAACCTTTTCCACAAATAGTTTATAAAAGATCAAAAATAGATGCCAATTACATTTAGCTTTAAGTTTTAAACATTGGGGGTGGGGAATGAGGTGAGGAATGGGACTTCCCTTTGTTAGAATGAAGAAAGTCAGTTCATGAACTAAAAGTATATAGCTCTCTTTACTCTTCTAAAGTCAGGAAAGATCAAACTATTTTTCTAAAATGTTTTGAAATAATGGAAGTTTTCTTTTCGTTTTCCCACTTTATGTCATTGTAGCCCCTACCAAGTTTATTGAATTTCTTTATATGTTTGTCTGCCTCCCCTACTTAACTTTGAACTCTTTGAAAACAGACATTGGAGAATCTGTAAACACTTAATAAAAGACTGCAAAATGAGTGGTGAAGGAACATAAATATAACCCATTCATGTACACTATGTTTAACTGAGACCTAAAAAGCTCAGACATTTTAAGTCTCTTATTCCCTTAAGGAGCATCAATATAAAAATTCAATACAATGTTCATCTTTCTATGAAGCTAATCACCAGATTTAATTTTGCAAATTCAATATCCACGTCTATAAAATGTCCCCTCCTTTTGCCCATTGGAACATAGTCTCAGGTGGGTAAGTTTTATAAATCATTACTTCAGACCTGAGGATAAAACTACAATTATAGAAGGGGACCACCTCAGCCTCTGGGCTATTGGTGTAAGGGATGAGAACATTCTCCCCTTACCTTAGAACTGTGTAGCTCTGGACTGTTTTATATAACTAGGGTTTGACCTTGAACAACATTCTGAAAAAGTCATATGAACTGAAGGAAGTTAGGGTAGGAGTAGAATAATTATAAAATGTATCATTTAGATTTGGATGGTTTTGTCAGAAAAAAAAACACAGAAAAAGAAAATAAAAGATGGAAGGATAGGGAGAGAGAGAGAGTGAAAGAGAGGAAGAGGAAGGAAGGAAGGAAGGAAGGAAGGAAGGAAGGAGGAAGGAAGGAAGGAAGGAAGGAAGGAAGGAAGGAAGGAAGGAAGGAAGGAAGGAAGGAAGGAAGGAAGGGAAGGAAAGTAGGAAAGTAGAAAGGTAAGAAGGAAAGACGGAAGGGTTAGGGTCGCCAAAGGAGGAACACACCAGATCAAAGTGGTAAGGGATCATACATTTATTAGGTCATCTGGATACTAGATGGGCTAAGCCCCCAAATGTCGCCAATAGCCAGGGACAGGGAGTCAAAAATTTTAAAGGACTCTAGGGGACTTTTTCTGGCCAGAGAATTCTCTGGGCTGGTGGGGATTCTGGGAAAGTCCGGAGGGGAGAGATAACGGTCTTAGCTAGGAAGGTATTTCCTGTATAAGGGAGGGGACAGTCACAGAGGAGATTAGGTGTTTATGGTCCAAGAAAAGGCTAGACTTTATGGGGTGAAAGTGAAACCAGGGTAGGTAACTGTGGTTCAGGACCACTAGGCTTTATGAGGGAATGTGCAGTAGCCCCAGTCTGGCACCGAGTTAGAAAAGAGAAAAGAGTGGATAAAGGGGGTATTTAGTATGAGGCAGTGTAGAGGTGAGGTGGATAATAGCTGTGAGATTAATCTGTCAATCCCCATAATAGAGACTGAGGAGGGGACAAGGGTCCCAGCAAGTTCGAGGAGGTCAGAATAAGTGGTCCCAGAGTCAGTTAAAGAGGAGATCATCTTACCTGCCACCACAATCGTTACCCGAGGCTCTGTCTTGGTGATGTAAGACTGTGGGGCCTTGTCAGGGCCGGGGCAGCTTCTATTTTCAGTGGCCAGTATCAAGAGGTCTGGGAGCTCCAAACTGGATCCAGAGGGCAGCCTTACTGGACTGGCTAAGGTCTGACCTGGAGGGACCAGACTGCAGTCTGATTTCCAGTGGCCTTCCCCTCTGCACCTTGGGCAAGGCCCAGGAGTAGGTTTTAGGTTTGGGTACGACTTGGCCCAGTGTCCTTCCTTGTTGCATTTGAAGCATGGGCCTAGAGGAGACTTAGCCCCTGACTTACCCATGGTTGGGGTTCATGAGAGCAGTGGTTAGGAGCTAATAGGCCTCCTTCTGGGCCTCAGCCTTGGCCAGATCTTGCCTTTGTTTTTGGATTTGGACCTCCTCATCTCCATTATTGAAGACCTTAAAGGCCAGGTTAATAAGGTCTTCTTGAGGGATTTGTGGGCCTGGGTCTATTTTTCAAAGTTTAGGGTGTATGTCAGGGGCTGATTGGGATATAAAATGGGTGTTCAGAAGAAAGGTTCCCTTTGGGGAAGAGGGTCTAAGGTGGTAAATCTCTGGAAGGCCTCTGTGAGGTGGGAGAGGAAGAGAGCTGGGTTTTGGTCAGGGCTCTGAGTGATTTTATTGTTTGTCATAACCACCTTATGGGCAGCCTTTTTGGGTCCAGAAATGAGACAGGTGATTATATGGCTTTGGAGCTGGTGCCCTGGAGAGTTAACCTGATAGTCCCACCTCTGGTCAGTTCGGGAGACCACATCAGTGGCAACTGGGTTGGCGGCTGCTTCTACAGAGGGCATGGGCACGGTCCTGAGCTGCTAGCCCAATGTGATCCTTCTCCTCTGGGTGCGAGAGGAGGACATAGCTATTGTACCAGCTTAGCTCATAGGACTGGGTCAGGTACTCAACTTCCGTAGTAAAGGTGGTTGGGTCAGTGGAAAAATAACTGAGGCACCTCTAAATCTGTGTGAGGTCGGACATGGAAAATGGGATGTGTACCCAGACAATACCCTCACTTCCTGCTACCTCCCTCAGGGGTAGAATGGGCACAGGAATGGAAGCGGCTGTTGAGGAAGATGGTCTTTGGGTGGCTCCAGAGCGAGTGTTAAGTGGAAAAAGTATGTATTGGAGCTCGAGTTCGGATTTGAGCTCTCTGGTGGGGAGAAGGTGGTAGGTGATTAGGAGGGTCTGGGTTTTGGGAATCTACTGCAGGTGAGGGAGGGATCGCCTAAGGAGGTGGAGGTTGGTGGTCTGCTGGGTCAAAAGTAGATTCAGAATCAGAAGTAATAAGGGTATGATGTTTTGTGTGAAGGAGAAGGATCTGATGGGTAGAGCAGGACTGACAGAGAGAAGGTCAGGATGAAAAAGGCCTGGACATAGGGATTCTTTGACCATTTTCCATTGCGGTGACAGCAATTACCTAAATTACACAATATGTTAAAACTGAAAGTGCCATTTTCAGACCACTGAGACTTATTTTTTAGCTTATATTGTGACCAAACAGTGTTACAAAAGAAAATGACGTGCTTGGGCCTAATCTCCCCTGTGAGTGTGCAGAGGGAGTGTAGCATAAGAGAGGAATAATGAGTGACAGACCACAAACCCAAAGGTGACTATTTAGGGCAGGCATCCCCACTGCTAAAAAATTTGAGAAATGAGGGGTGACCCTCCTGACTGAGCATCCCCAATCTAGAAGGGCCCAAAGCTGAATGGCTGAGGAGCCTTCTGGCCTAGTGCTAGGACTTTTGAGACAAGAGACTTTTGAGATAATGTTCTTAGCAAATAGAAGGTGGTCTAAACAAAATGGAATGTGGTCTAAGCAAAAGGGAATGTCCATTGTGAAATAGCCTAAAGGTCAGTTCCCAGGGGAGGGGTATTAATTCAATTATTTTATCTGACCTAACAGGAAGGAATGAGAAAGAGAGAGAGAGAGAGGAGAAAGGAAAGATATGCCGGGACAGTAGGTAGGTATAACATACTTTTAGCAGGAAACAAAACCGGAGCATCAGGTCATCCTAGGTAGAAGAAATGATCTAGTAAACAACACTGCCCTCAGTCTAGTTTAGTTTGGATTCCAACTTTTGCCATTTTAATGTTTATATAAAGCCTGATTCAGGCTTGTGTAAAAATGGTATGCCTAGTTCACTTTTACCTGAGGATATTTTTTCCATTGAATTTTAGAGAGAATGGAAGGGAAGGAGTAGAGGGAGAGTGAGCTATAGGAAGAAACATTGATGTGAGAGAGCCCCAACCAGGTCTGTAGATAAACCAGCAACCCAGGTACATGCCCTTGATCTTGAATTGAACGCATGACCCTTTGGTGGGTGGGCCAATGTGCTACCACTGAACCACACTGGGTAGGGCTGCCTAGTTCACTTTTGATAGAAAGAAATAAGATGATTTCCCCCAGTTGTATCATTGAATGGTGGTCTTCAAATTGGGATCATTTTCAAGAACAAAAGTGCATTGTTTTAATGGAGTCAATTCATAACTCCTCACTTTACTATAGTTGCTCTTTTATAGCATGGCGTAGGTTTTTGTTTATTTTTTCCTTAAATTCCTTTTTTAAAAATATATTTTTATTGATTTCAGAGAGGAAGGGAGAGGGAGAGAGAGAAACATCAATGATGAGAGGGAAACATTGATCTGCTGCCTCCCGTACGCCCCCTTCTGGGGATGGAGCCCGCAACCCGGGCATGTGCACTTGAACAGAATCGAACCCGGGACCCTTTAGTCCAGAGTCTGATGCTCTATCCATTGAGCAAAACCAGCTAGGGCTAATTCATTTTCTTAATGTAATAAATATGAACAGCAAAATAAATAAGTTTTCCACTCAAACATCCCGTCAGATGTTGCAAATTACTATTGTTTTCATGGATGTCTTCACTAAACTACCTTAATCCCACCATGGAAGCTTTTGATTTTCCCTGTCTTATATCTATTTCTGTTAAGAAAAACGTGGGGAAGAAAAAAATTGGTACATTTCCTTCCTTGCAGAATGCTCTTAAATTAGATATACAGTAGATTGCTGGTGGTCAGGTTGATGGTAATTTTCATTTATTGTCCTCATCTTTGCCAAATCCCTACTATTTTAAAAGAATTCGTTGCTCTTGAGAAAATATATGGCTAGAGTAAAGCAGTATGCTTCAGAAAGAAAAAATAAACTCTTAAAAATGTCTTTTATTCACATACTTAATGCAATTTTTAGAAGTTATTTTCAATCCCTACCCTTAAGATTAATCATTAGAAGAAAATAATCTAAAAATATCCAATGTAATATAGATTACTTTAACATCTTAATGTGATTAGGATGCTATTAAAGATAGCATATTTTTCAAATTATACTAGATAAAAGTTGCAGATAGGAATTATTTATTTTGGATATGTTAGTCCTTATCTAATAATGTAGTTAAACCTTACAAATGCTGTCTTGAAATATTTAATTCTAAGAAACCATCATTTTACTTTATTTGAATTATTACATGTTAAAATATTTTCTCCTTATTAACAAATAAAATTAGAATGCTAATTTTGAACTGATTATTTTTCAGCAGCATATTCTGTTTCCTTCATTAAATACACAGAAAAATTTTGATCATTATGTCTAATTAAAATAACATAGTTATTCTCACTTTTAAGAAGCTAAAGGTCAGAATTGAACACATGCATAAGCATATTTACTGAAATAATATATTTCTCATCCCCTTTGTTCCTCAACTAATATATAAATTTTGCTTTTCATTACTTTAAGTAATTATAAGTTAATAGAGATATAGCATACAATTCACTCAACTTTAATTATATTAAATTTCTATCATTTTAATTTTATATAACGTTTTAAAATTGTTTATTTACAACAATCATTCTGGGTTGTATTTCTCTTTTTATATTCATCAAATGCATATTAACAGATGCATCTGAGTTGAAAAAATAAAGTGCAACTTTTTCTAGTACAAAACATCTGGTTTGACTAATTAGTATACTAGCGAGAACAAGTATTACTTCTAAAGTTATGATGACAAAGACAATCCTTGAAATGAGCTAAATCAGGAAACTCTTAAGTTTGGCAAGACAAAGAAGCAGAAAGCTTAAAGCACATAAAAATATAAATATCAGAAAAATAGCATTAAGAAAGGCGTTACTGTATTTCAGTGACCCCAATCACCAGTTCTGAGAATCTTATGTTAATCAGTGTCCATAAGGGAAAAGATTAACAGGTTTAATTAATAGCGATGTGATAATATTAGAAAGTAGGATTTCAACTTGGTGAAACCACCTAAGAAAAAGTTGGCATTGCCTATGTCCTTTTAAATTTGAACATTCATGTGTCTTGTTCCAGAATTTGACTCCTAGGTATGCACCCTAGAGAGACATTTGCACATGAACTGCCAGAGACCTGTGTGAGAATATCATAACAGCAAAATACTGGAAATAATGCGGGTACCCACTGTGACAGACTGAAAGAATAAACCCTGTGTTATTCACACATTGGCATATACCACAGTAGTAAAAATAAATGTAATATCACAATGTGCCATAACATGGATGAATCTTCTCAACAAACTCTCTGTAAAATTTTATAAAACTGTTTCATAGAAATTGAGAAAGCAAATGACATAAAAAAGCTGAAACACCAAAAAAGCCTGAAAAATACACCTTGTACAAATCATTGGTTTCAAATTCCTGGATTGCAGAATAAATGAAGAAATTGTTAACTGAATTATCTATTGGAATACATAATGAAAAATAATGTTTGATAATAAAACACTATGGTATTCTTGGCATTGGTTGTATTAAAGAACTGAGTGTCTTTGCTAGAAAACAAAGTAATTTACCTTGGAATCAGCCCAGTTTTCCTTTTGACTCTAAGTGAGTCTATTAAGATCATTCCAGCTGATTCAGATCAATATGGAAAATATGACTATATAATAATTATGTTTACCAGCTACATGTATAATATTTTAGACTTGAGTCAGTTCCAAGGCATCTATTTGCCCAAATTAGGATGTTTTTATTGTAATGCAATTGCAAACATTCCAGAAACAGTTCACACATGACACAGTTCATAATACAGAGTAGTCGTTCGAAAATATTTCTTCCTGGCAGAAATTTAAATATACATATAAACTACACATTCATACCCAAAACACAGGTATTGTTTATTTTTAATTCAAATAAACATGTTTATTAAACCCTACAGCTATTGGTTATTAAGAGCAATAATAATTTAGGCTATTTAAGAACTATTGAAACTCCAACTACTTGGTCTGAGACCGTATTTTTTTCAACACATGAGAATTAGCAATAAAATTCAGAATGGCTTTCAATTAATGTATATTTTATACTCTTATTGAATGTAGAGCAATATGAATTTTAGAAAAACAGACACATAATTTAGTTCCTCCCTCATTTTCCCCCAAAATGTTCTTTATTTTACCAAGGTGTAAAATAAAATGCTATAGCACTACAGATATGCCATAAATGTCATCATCTCTGCAGTGTTGGCAGAACCAGCCCCAGGCAAGTTTGTGAAGGAAAAAATTGACATTGACATCACCAGACCTACTTTAGGCAGTTTTTCTTCCTCTTCAGGATACTTTCCTTTGTATCCTTAAGGAACTCCATATCTTTATGAAATCCCTGACCCTTGCCAATTAAATCTTCTCTCAGCAAAGGGTTCAGTCTCACTTGTTCATCCCTCACTGTCAATTTAAGGAAAGGTATTTCTTTACCAGGGTTCTTGACCTGTTAAGCCATCTTTCTAATTGTGGAATCAGTGGCGTGGTCCCCTGGAAAGCCAGATCAACTACTGAAGTAGATTTGTTTTCTCTTGTAAAAGTCAAAGCTGCCCTGACGTGTGTGTGTGTGTGTGTGTGTGTGTGGAGGGAACTTACCAAAGAGTCATTTCTGTAAGCAAACATGGCTGTTTAAAAGATTAGTGCCTAATTAGTGATTCCAAAGTCACCAATTAAACATCTGACCACTCATTCTGTGATGATGGCAGTTACGATATACGGGTTTGCCATTGTTTGCAGAGCTGTCTTTTAGCTTTATGACCAGTAAAACCCATTGCTAAAAGCAAGCCCTGTCAAACTTAATTGTTTCACACGGAAGTAGCTCATCTGCTGCTGTCATTTCCCAGGTATTAATATTGATTCAAGCTCACTCTATTCTCTTCTAGAAGTCTTTCTTCTTCCCACATTTGATAGGACTTTTTTTTTCTTCTCTATTTCACTTTGTCATATAACAATGTTTTTAGCATTCAACAGTTTTCTGTGCCCATCATGTCATCAATGTTATATCTGAGATCCTATGTGGAAAGTTGGCCTTGGCTACACCAATGCTTTAACAAATCCTTTCCTAATGTGGCCAGATTATAAACTTCATAAAGGCAAGATTTATGTTGGCCCAGGATGGGCACTTAATGAGTGCACAATTTTTAAGTAGCCAAGGGGAATTTAGCAGTAGGTTTTCCTGAAAATAAAAGGCAAGGAAATATACACCATTTGTTAGATACCTTAATCTATAATAATAAAAGTGTAATATGCTAATTAGACCAGATGTCCTTCCAGATGAAGCTGGGGCTGTGAGGGAAGCCTGGGTTCCGGGTGCCAGAGGAAAGCCAGTGCCTGCAGCCCAGGGAAGGAAGACCTACGTTTGCATGAATTTCGTGCATTGGGCCTCTAGTTTTAATATAAAATGTGCCTGAAGAAGAGGAAAATCAGTCTACAAAAAGTAGGGGTAGAGTCTGGAGGTTGCAAAGGATTTTAGGAAATGCACATTTGTTCAAGCAGGGGAGAGTTAACTAAGCTTAGGAGGGACATAATTTAAAACATCAATAGGAAGATATGGGTGATTTTCTGCTTTCACATCTGTATTATTCACAGGGAAAATATGTTCAAGTTTAATTATATATGAACATATCTAGGTGGAATTGGATGTAAATTGCTATCATAATAAATACCTGTTTTCTATCTGTCTGTCTATTATCTGTCTGTGTCTATCTATTATCTAAGAGGTTTGGAGTGGGCTGGGGTTGTGCACCTACACATGAGGCCATAATGTATCAAAAGAACTTTTATTTCAGGCACCTGGTTGCAGGTGGGCTGAGTCAAAAGGGATCAATGGCGACTGAAGCGGGCATGGGAAGGCTTTTATTAACTTCTGCTGGCTGCAAGCAGTTCTGCTGATGTTCAGAGCTTGACTGACTGGTCCAGTCCATCCTTGGTTCCTCCCGACACCAGATGTCTAGTGGTTATCTAGGCTATGCCGAGCTCAAGTCTACAAGCTTTCTGCAAGATATCTCCTAAGCACAATAAGCTTCCTCTGCCCTGTTTTATTCTCTTTTACCCTTTCATTATCTATCTGTATCTATCTATCTATCTATCTATCTATCTATCTATCTATCTATCTATCTATCTATCTATAATCTATCTATCTCTCTATCTATCTATATCTATCATCTATCTATCTCTTCTGTCGGGGAATGCAGACTACAGTACTAGAGTACTACTTTTGGAGAGAAGTTTCAAAGATTTGAACAGATATGCATTTCTCGATACCCTGCCTACTTCTTTTTATAGATACATGCAAACAAAACTGTTAAATCACAATACGAAGTTATTGTTACCACAGCTATTTATTTATTTTTTCTTGGTTTATAATATGAGGTTAGTTTTGAACTTGTGACCTAAAGGCAGAAAACTCTAATTTTATTATCAATCTCCTAAGCCATTCAAGTTTCTGTATATAATTACATATATAATTTTATTAGAATGCATAAAAATCAGTTTCATTTAAATTATTTATTTTAATATGCTTTCAACAATAAGATTAAGTCTAAAATGTTCTTACACATAGTGTCTAGATATACTCATTATAAAATTGATAAAGTAAGAACATAATTAAATATCCGTTCCTGAAAAAGATTACAGAAAGCAGTAGCAATGAAAATGATTGTATTAAATAAGGTCACATGAGTAAAATAAATAATAACTCTAATGAAATTATGATTATAGGCACCGGACATGCAACAAACTTCTTTAACATGTCTACAGAAATCCATTTAAGGATTGCTATTTTGATGGGTAATTATACTAAGCTATTCACCGACCTCCTCCCCTGGGCCTGCCTCCAAGTTGCAGATTCATGACTGATGTGTCTGAACTTGTCAGTTTTGAGAGTAAGAAACTTTTATTTTTCTAGTGCAACCCAACTGGCTTTGGTAATTATAAAGCTCCACCAAGACTAGAGCATGATTTAGTGCATTTATAATTACAGTGCGTTTTGACGTCCATATTTGTGTAACATATATTTCACTACATCAAGTAATCACCATTCTTTTTGAGAGTTACCATGTGCAATGCCAACTGCCAAGTGGAAAATATAGCATGGCATCATCTCATTTGAAGTTTATAAACAGAGTAGGTTTAAGGAGACCCTTCTTTTCTCTAGGAAACGTAATGCCTAAAGAGCCCACCTTATGTACATGGATATGTACCATGACTCTTGCTGTCACAATCTTCTTTGTCTACATTTGCAGAACCTTTCATTTAAGAGGGTTTAGTAAACAGTATGTGGTAGAGCTGATCTCTTCATAGAGAAGATGTCAAGTTGAGATACTCGCATAATCATTTTAGACTTTTTAAGAGTTAAAACAATATTTAACAATCTAGGTAATGTGTAATTCAGAGCTTTGAGCAAAACAAAAAAGGTACACTTGCAAAAATCTTACTAAAGAAAATTTTTTGATATTCTAGAGATAATCTAATCAAAGGTATTAAAACTAGTAAGGTAGATATAAAATATATTAAATCAAATATCTTTTCATTGTTCATGTATACATGCATACTGAAAGAGAGACATTAAGTTATGTGCTCTCATTGAAATGGCTGCATTATAATGATCATTGTTTTAATTTTTAAATTGTGGAGATACAAATAAATTTATATACTTTAAAGTCAGGTATATTAGTTTGCTAGGGTTGCCAACCCAAAGCACCACTATGATAAACAACAGAAATGTATTGTCTCACAGTTCTGGAGATCAGAAGCCCAACATTGAGTTGTTGGCAGGGCTGGTTCCGTCTGAGGACTGAAGAAAGACTGTTCCCTGCCTCTCTCTTCAACTTATAGATAGCTGCCTTCTTCCTCTCTCTTTTCATTCCACCATTCTTTTATGTGTCATTGTGAACAAATTTTCCTTTTTTATAAGAACACAAGTCATATTGGATTAGGGTCCACCCCAATCACCACATTTTAATTTGTCTGCCTCTATAAAAACCCTATTTCTCTATATGATTACATTCTCCGAGGTACCTGGGATTAGGACTTAAACATAAAAATGTTTAAGTGTCACAGTTCAACCTATTACTGATTTATTGAGGTGTGATTTACATAAAGTAAAATGAACTATTTTTAGGTATGTCAAAAGTAATCACCACCACAATTTAGATATAGAAGATTTCCAGGAGTCCAAAATATTTTTCTGACACTCATGATAGTCTGCCCTTCCCATAATGCTAATGCCTAGAAAACACTGATTTTGAATTGTGAGATAATAAATTCCTGTTGTTTTAATCTTAGTTTGTGGCAATTTATTATAGCAACACTAGGAAACCAATAAACATAGTTAATTATATTTTAAAGTGATTAAATGGAAAAGGAAAATTCATGTTTATTCTTATGGTAGCCATTTCTAGTGCTAGTATAGATGGGCAATGGAAACTCAGGTCAAGAGTATTTATTCCCCAAAATGGGCACCCAATTTCTTGTCAAGCCATTAATATGGAGAGTTGCCAATCTAATATGTAGTTGAGCTAGGTTTTGGATTTTTACTAACAGTTTTCAACTTTAATATAGTATAGGCATCAAATTCCTTCTGTTGTTGGTTTTCTCTTCATGTCTGTCTGTACCCCAATCTCATCTTTCAGTAGTTCCTGTGCTTTTGCTATAAAAGGGTCTTTATCCACACTCTTACCCTCTCTATCAGTAGCCTGCTGTTGCTTGTTATGCATTGTAAGGTTTATGATGAGGGCAATTTTTTGTCTTAATCTCATTCTAGGTCTTCTTAGCATTACTTCCCTTTCCCAGTATGACATCCAAACTCCACTTTGTATCTCTAGTGTGTTTTAGAGAAGATAGAGCTTTCCAACTCTTTCCTAGTGATAAAAGGCCCATGTTTTGCACTAGGGAAGGATAATGGGCTCAGTAGTTCTTTCTAGCCATCCCCAATGGCAGGAACTTTTATTTCCCTCTCTCCCTTAGTAGCTCTTTCTCATTGACATGCAGACACAGTCCACTGAAAGGAGATTTAATATACATTTAAAATCTCTTTTTGTTCAGGGCCCCCAATTATTTGAAACTAATATATTAGCACACACTCTGCTTAGATTTCATTATAATTTTAACTAATTTCATTTTTACCTGTTTTTATGAAGGCTGTTTTTTCCCCATGGCTACCAATGGTGAGAGTCAACATATCTCATTCATCTTTGGAAAGACTTGTCACTCTTTGAAACTCAGTTAGCATGGTGTATCCTCAGCTCTCTAAAAGGTATAAAAGAAATAACTATGCTTTTGTAAATTATCATTTTTCTTGTAATAGTATTCTCTTGTGCCTTTCTACCTCTGAAGTGACAAAAGTTCAATAACTTTAATTACTTGATATTTACTATAACCTAAAGTACAAATAATAAAAATTCACATCAAATATTAACCAATCAATTAAAATCCATTCACTTGACCTACAAAGAGTATTTTATTTGAAATATAAAGGTATTCAAAAAGGAAAACACATCAACTGAAAATAAATTGAAAAACAATATAAATTACAACTATTAGTAAATTGCCTTAGCCTTTGTCTTAGAGAAAATTAAAAGTTATAGCAATATTTTTATTTATATATATATTCTCATATATTGCTATTAATCACATACTATTCCTTTTCCTGTTTTGCCAGAATGATGTTTCTAAAATAAAAATATAATTATGTCATCTACTGGCTTCTCGTCTTAAATAGTTCCTCACTGCTCTTAGAACAAAGGCCAACAACCTTATCATGATTTTTAAAGCACTACAAAAGCCCTGGAAATACTTAGCTCTTCAGTATTATTATCTCTTTCCATTCCTCTTCCCATTACACTTCATAATCTGACATACTGATCTTAGTTTAGTTCCTAGAATTCTATCCAAATTTGTACCTCAACCATGGAGTACATCAGTTGAGAAGAAAATCTAATTTGTGGTTCTGTTCATCATATTGAAATGAAATATCAGCCTATTCATTTTTAATGAAAATATCATATTTCAGTGAAAATCATGTAAATATGGCAGCAGAAAACAATTAGTTCATAATACTAGCTATAAACAAATGAAAAATTATGTTCTTGAGGTGTTTATAGATTTTTGACATGTCTAAGTAAGATCATACCTCTCTGGAACCACAAAAAAATTTTAAAAAGCTATAAAAAACAGAAGTTTTAAGATCATTTAGCTTAGAGAAAGGAGCACTGATACTACAAGCTGATTCAAGGAAATCTGACTATGTGCAACACTTAACTTGTCTGTCATCTGTCTGTTTGTTTATTTGTTTTTTAGTAGCTTATAATAACCACTAATGAGGGATGGGGGTTAGCTACACCCTCTAAGACTCATCTCACTACTAGCGAAAGCAAATCTTAGACTTATTTCTATCACACGTACAATCATTTACTAAACATATTAATTAACAAACCACTACAAAGGGGTCTATACAACCTGTCCTTTAATATTGATACAATCCAGCTCTTTGTAGTTGTATGTGCTCTTTCAGCAGGTTGCATAAATGATTCAGTTGAGTAAGATATTGCAAGATCCTAGGGGCAGGCTTAGATTCCCCTTCTATTCAGCATAAGGCAACCAAAAGTCTTTCTGTGTTTGGATATAGAACTGTTAGCAATAAAACTTTGGCTACTATCTCTAAGATTAAAGGTTCTAAGCCTAGATGAATTCTTGATTTACTCCCTATTTATATACATGTCAGTAGTGCCTGAAAGTAAATTATTCAATCCATGTATCTTTATCTTTCTAATATGTATTTTTAATTTTACATAAAAGCACATTTCTATTATTAAATACTAGAGGCCTGGTGCATGAAATTCGTGCACAGGGGAGGGTTGTCCCTCAGCCCAGCCTGCACCCTCTCCAATCTGGGACCCCTTCAAGGGATGTCTGACTGCCCGTTTAGGCCTGATCCTACCGGGAAATCAGGAAGGAAGGCCCGCTCCCAACTGCTCGCCTACCTTCCTTCCTGATTGCCCCTAACTGCTTCTGCCTGCCAGCCTGATCACCCCCTAACCACTCCCCTGCCAGCCTGATTGATGCCTAACTGCTCCCCTGCCAGCCTGTTTGCCCCTAACTACCCTCCCCTGCAGGCTTGGTCACCCCTAACTGCCCTTCCCTGCAGGCCTGGTTCTCCCCAACTGCTCTCCCCTGCAGGTCTGGCTCCCACCCAACTGCCCTTCCCTGCAGGCCTGGTTGCCTCCAACTTCCCCCCTCTGCTGGCCTGGTCACCCCTAACTGCCCTCCCTTGCAGGCCTGTTCTCTCCCAACTGCCCTCCCCTGCTGCCCATCTTGTGGCAGCTATCTTGTGTCCACATGGGAGCAGCCACCTTGTGTGTTGGAATGACAGTCAATTTGCATACTACTCTTTTATTAGACAGGATGTTAGTCAATAGACCGGTTTACCAATAAAGCCTATTTTTGTTATAATGTTAGATGATATTACTAGAGTAAGGATTCTCTGTTTGGGTAACCAACTACAATTGGACCTGTATCAGTAAAGAAAATAGCATAATAGCTTAATGAAATCTTTTTGATTCACAGAATTGATTTGCACAACCCTTTGACATAAATTCATAAGGGAGTTGGGAGAACTTCCCTTTTTTTCCATTTTTAGTTAATTATGTGTGTTTTATAAAGTACTATTCTCTTTTATATCTTGCATTGACTTCAATAATTACCTTAAACTTTGATGCAGAAAGTCCCCACTTAATTGCAGGCATTTTCATTGTCAAGAGAATGTGTGTAATCTTTTAGGGAGACCTAACTAAGATTTATAGTGCTCTACTTTGAGACTGGAGCCGTTAATTCTATTTATGTTTTATAGTCAAATGAACAAATAAAGGTTAATTTTAGAGAATTTGATATTAAGTATGTCAATTATGTCACTAGAAAGTTATTATGTTTATAATATAAAAATTTTTGTAAGTGAAAATATGCAATATATGTTTCTATTTGAATATGGTCATACTTACATTACTTTAAAATAATTAACTCATTAAATAAGCCAATATTTACTAAATTTCCATTATATACCAGGTTAATTCAGATCTTGGGCAAAAGCTTATAATTCTTCAGAAAGAGAGAGAAGAGTGGGAGAAGAAGAAAGGGGTATTTGTAAAAGTGGTAGACAAATCACGTTCAATTTAATACAAGGCAGCTGAAATGTGAATAGTTCAGGTAACACTTGAAAAAAAGAATTGGCATAATCAAATTCATCCCATTTGTCATGTGGGAGTATCAAATGTTATCTTCATTACTAGATTGTAACCAGCATTGAGTAATTCAATTTAGTTACAAATATTCCACACAGAAATGTTTGTTCTGTATGATACAACATCAATAATAAGTTCTGGAAAGTTTTTCTCCATATTTTATTGATATTTAGCCAGATGTAATCAAGTGACTAAATTATGACCAAGGAAATGAATTTTAAAATGTAAGCCTTTTGGGAAGGCAGCTTAAAATTGGTAACTCATGTTAAAAGTAATTCTTTTTGAGCTTTCCACTTTTCTTCTTTTTCAGTCTTAAACCTCCATTGTAATGGCTGATGTTGAAGTCAGTATACTAATAAAAGGGTAATATGCTAATTAGACTGGATCGACCAGACTTCTTCCGGACATCCAACATTCTTCTGGACAAAGCCATGGTGGCGGGGGCTGAGGCAGTGGCGGTTAGGGGTGACCAGGCCAGCATTGGAGAGCAAGCAGTTAGGGGCACGATCAGGCCTGTGGGGGAGCAGTTAGGGGCAAGATCAGACAGGCAGGCAGAGGCGCTTAGGGGCAATTAAGTAAGCAGGCAGGCAGGCATGTGGTTAGGAGCCAGTGGTCCCAGGTTGCGAGAGGAATGTCCAATTACCGGCAGTCGGACATCCCCTGAGGGGTTCCGGATTGGAGAGGGTGAAGGCTGGCTGAGTGACCCCCCCCCCCCACCTCCGCATGTACAAATTTCATACACCTGGCCTCTAGTAAGGTGATAAGAAAGTATAATTACAAGTTAGAATGTGAAATGACAGAAATAGCCTGGCTTTCTGAAACCTGTTTATGTCCCCATATCAGCTCTTTTTCTTTTCTTTTTCTAAAATATATATATTTTTATTGATTTCAGAGAGGAAGAGAGACGGAGAGAGAGATAGAAACATCAGTGATGAGAGAGAATCATTGATGGGCCTCCTGCATGCCCCTTACTGGGGATTGAGCTTGCAACCTGGCATGTGCCTTGCCTGGGAACTGAACCTTGACTTCCTGGTTCATAATCAATGCTCAACCACTAAGCCATGCCAGCCAGGCTCAGCTTTTTTTTTCACTTAACTTCAGATTAATTTAGGAGGAAAATATAATTTTTTTAAGGCTACTACAATATTTTTAAAAATTT
Source organism: Corynorhinus townsendii (assembly GCA_026230045.1). Taxonomy (NCBI): domain Eukaryota; kingdom Metazoa; phylum Chordata; class Mammalia; order Chiroptera; family Vespertilionidae; genus Corynorhinus; species Corynorhinus townsendii. The sequence continues at coordinate 27,946,365 of JAPDVU010000004.1, forward strand.
ATTTTAGAGAGAGAGAGGAAGGGGAAATAACACACATCAGTTGTTTCACTTATTTATGCATTCATTGGTTGCTTCTTATACTTGCTCTGACCAGAGATGGAACCCACAACCTTGGTGTGTCAGGATGATGCTCTGACCAACTGAGCTACCAGGCCAGGCCTCGTTATTACAATTCTTGATTTATTAACAAGACTAGAATAATTCAGGGATTTTCTAAAACTTCACCAAATTCTCTCTCTATATATATTTTCCTGCACAATAGAAAAGGTTTCTGATTCTAAACTTTATTTATGGGTAGAAATTTCAAATCTCATTAGGGCTTACCCTAATTGAGCATGACCTCAACTTAACTTGATTACATCTTCAAAAATGGTATTTTCAATAAGGATACATTTAAAGGTTCCAGAGGGGAAACATTTCAACCCACAAGACTGACTGACTGACATTATTCCAGACAAGAATGTCAGTTCTGGATCTGCCTAAGGTTTACCTGAGAGTAACAAGATTAATTTTTAATTGTTGTCAAGGATATATAGTAGTTAATGATTAATGTAGATGTTACCATATGACAAAAAAATGTACTGAGCTCTTTCTAAGAATTATTCATTATCTGTCTAACATTTGTAAAAACCAATAAATCTTTCTGTAAAACATTGTAAATAAATCTAAAGTAAAAAGTATAGAAATAAATCAAATGACTTTAAAAAAAAAGAACACAAATCTTGAAATAAAAAATAGTGTTGAAGTGAGAACTTAAAATCAAACGAGACTAAGAAATATATTCATCTATGATTGTGTAGGGACCTTATTGGATCCTGATAAAAAAAAATGTAAAGAAAATTATTAAATAATTGATGACTTGAACATTCATTTATATTTGTTGGTATTAAAATAATTATTGTTAATTTGGCTTAGTATAATAATGGTTAAAGATTATTTTTATTAAAAATTCCTATTCTTTAGAGTCACCTACTAAAATATCTACTGATATTATGTTCTGATGAGAGTCCTGGTGCACGAAATTAGTACACAGAGGCAGGGGTGGGGGGCCTCAGCCAAACCTGCGCCCTTTCACAGTCCAGGGACCCTCAGGGGATGTCTGACTACATTTTTAAAAAATCACCCTGTACTTAATTTTATTATTAACTCCTCCTTTGAAATTCCCCTCACCTCTCACATTCTGTTTCTTCTTTTTATTTAACTATTTTCCTGGCCTCACCCCATTTTAGTATCCTTCTCTTCCCTGCTTTCTTTTCTTCCCTCCCTTTGAACCTCCCTTCTCTCCCTTCATTCTCCTTCTTATTCTTCCCACCCACCCCCCATTCACCTTTCCCTTGTGAGCCTGAACCCTGCCACCCTCCCTCCTTCCCTATTATTACCCCCCCCCCCAACCCTCCGCCATGTTCACTGGATCTCTTTTAAACTTTCCTATTTCCTCTCTGGGACCTGTTTCCAGCCCCACCTGAGTGCACTTTGATATTAAAACTTCTCTTCGGGGGGCGTTAACCGCCAGCCCAGGGCCCAGCCCAGGCCATGCTTTCACCATACCCTCTTCCCTGGCCTCCCCCCACCCCTTCTTTCCTCCTCCCATTCCGTGCCCAGGGCACCCCAACTTCTAGTCAACAAAGTATACTTAACTCGCCACCAACCTAATCCTGGCCAGTGTCTTTGGGGTCCAGCCCTCAGGGATGAAAGCAGTACCCTCCTTAGTGTCCAACTCTGCCCCAGCTAAGCTGTGTCTCCCCTCCCAGCACAGGGCATCCGGCCCAGTGAGGGTGGCTGAGGCCTGCGCAGCAGGGGCACTATTGCTGCGAAGCAAGAGTGCCTCCACCTGGAAGGCCTTAGGCCGTCCACCCCTCCATCCCAACGGCCCGCGCAGGGGGCCACTGCCCTCCTCCTGCGTCTGGGCGGGACTCCCCACTCTGTGCTGCCTATGCCCCACCTCTTGCTGGGCGCAACAGCTTCGCCACTCCACAGTCGCCACCCCCACCTGCGTTCAGCCCCTCATTTCATTCCTGCGTCTTTTTCTTATTCCCTTTCTGTATTTCTGTTTCTCCTCTCAGCCTGTCTGCATGCAGGCCTGCCTTCCTCTCCCTCTCCTTTCTTATTCCCTCTTATCGTATCCTATCCTACCTACCCTGGGCCTGGCAGCTGCCTGAGCAGGGGGTGGGACAGCCAGCCTATAGGTCATTATTTAACAGTGTCCCAGACAATTTGCATATCCTTCTGGGTTTTGCTTTAAACAATCTTGCTTGGGGATCTAAAGATGCAGAAAATTGACCATGAATTGATAATTGCAGACATTAAATGATGACTACATGGATTTTCATTTCACTATTTTTTCAAATTTCAATATATTTGAAGTTTTCATAATTAATAGAAACATTGGTTAGAAAATAACTTTTGAGCCTGGTTGGTGTGGCTCAGTGATTCAGCATCAACCTGTGAACCAGGAGGTCACTGTTTGATTCCTGGTCAGGGCACATACCCAGGTTGCAATCTCAATCCCCAGTATAGGGTGTGCAGGAGGCAGCCCATCAATGATTCTCTCATCATTGATGTTTTTATCTCTCTCTCCCTCCCCCTTCCTCTCTACAATCAATAAAAATATATTTTAAAATATATAAAGGGAAATAACTTTTGATGCATAGGTATGAAAACTACATCTACACTAATAAAAGAGAAATATGCAAATTGACTGTACCTTTGCAATGCCCACCAGCCAATCAGGAGTGAGTATGCAAATTAACCTCATTGCCGCCCCCAGAGACTGACAGCAGGTGCAAAGAGGCCTGCTTGGCTGTGGCCACAGTGACCTGGGAGCAGGCAAGCCCAGACCGTAGGCAGCTCACAGCACGGCCTGCTTGGCAGTCGCTATGGTGTGGAGCAGGCAGGCCCCACAGAGAGCAGAGAGCAGAGAACCACGAGTGCGGGCCTAAGCTGTCAGTAGGACATACCTTGAGGGCTCCCAGATTGGAGAGGATGCAGGTCAGGCTGAGGGACAAAACCCCCCCTTCGCCCCCCCCCCCCCCCCCCAGTGCACTGGGCCTCTAGTGTTTTCATAAAATCTATTTTATTTACCTAAAAAAAAGACTAAAAACATGTCACAATTTATAACTTAAAAAGTTTTAACCTACTTTAACTGATATTAGATTATATTCACCTAACAATACAGGGAAAGAGGCAGTGTTGTACTGATTTTTTCAAAAGTAGCAAAATCTAAGTTGTTTTTCCACATTGTATAATCAAGTTTCAAATTCTGTTCATCAGGATTACTAAATGGATCAGCAAGTCTTGAAGCTCTATTCCTAGCATCTAACCTCCTATTTTTCATTTCATTTCAAATAAATCAGTATTTTAACATGAATTGTGTGTGTGTGACTTGACCTATAAGAATACATGTTGATATGGAATGCTCATTAACAACTTACCACTTACCCTGATTTCCTTATATCTGAATGTTCTTTTCATACAATTAAGTGCTGCTTTCACAAGAAAGATTTTAAAATTTAAGGAAAATTTATAAATTACTTCAAATCAAATGAAATAGTAATTTGTCAGGAAAAAATGTCATACAATATTGGTTACTAGAAATTTGAAAATAATGACTATATGAATTACTGAAAAGAGAATAGTTCAGAATAAGTGAAGGTTGTGAGGGATGGAGGATGCCAAGGTCAGGTTTAAGTTTATAGCCATACCCTAGGTAAGGTATGAAGTAGCCTAGTTAGCCAGGGACATAACTTTCTGTCTTCTGTCACTCCCCAGGTTAGCCAAGAATACACAGACATAAAGAGTAAAACTATTTTTTAATCAAAAACATTTTTGCCCTAGCTGGTTTTGCTCAGTGGATAGAGCACTGGCCTGTGGACTGAAGGGTTCTGGGTTTGATTCCGGTCAAGGGCACATGCCTGGGCTGAGGGCTTGATCCCCAGTAAGGGGCATGCAGGAGACAGCCTATCAATGTTCCTCACTAATCATTGATGTTTCTATTTCTCTCTTCATTCCTTCCTCTCTGAAATAAATAAAAATATATTAAAACAAACAAACAGACAAACAAATCACACACATTATTTTCTTATGAACCAGAATAAATAAATATATATTAAGGAAGAGTTTGTATGTGATGTCTTGCTATCTGAAGATTTCCTATGGAGAATTCTGTAATCCTTTTCTTTTCTCAAATCTTATTTATTTTTTCATAAAAAATCGTTGATCTTTCAAACCCAAGAAACATAATACAATTGAGGTTTGTTGTGTACTAAATTCATTAAGAATCAATTTGTAAGGCAAACGACTTTAAATAAACAAAAGGTACCTCTCTTTAAATAATAAAAAGAAGAAAAATCTTCACACGTAAAAATAGGAGAATCATTCTCCTTTAACCTTGGCAAGAAATATAAACTAAAAAAAACATTTTGAAATGGTAGATCTTAAAGGAAATTTTCAAATGAATATTTCTGACACTAGAGATGGAACCAAGAAGGGTTCTGAGGCCTGATATTGTTTATATAAGGAAGTTATAGACATCAAAGAAGACAAATGGTCACGAGTTACTGTAAATAAAAGTTCTACAAGAATTCTATCAATTACTCCCTTGTCTTAGAAGAAATTCTGGAAAGTCCACATATTTTGTGACTGTAAACAGTCCTTTTGTATAGAAAGGCTAAGATGCCGTGATAAGCCACTGAAGAGTTCCATTCTGTCTTGTTAAAGAAAAAAATGTGTGTGTGTTGGGGGACGGGGGAGGGAAGATAAAAAAGAAATGAAAAAAGCTTAATATATATACAAGTAGATACATTTTTTTACGGTTATAAGGAAACAGCTGAGGCAATCTGATATAATGAATAGTTAAGAGTTTAGGATTTAGAATAAGATTAGCTAGCTTCAAATTCTATCTTGTGTTTCCAAGAATTGACCTTCTTTGTTCTGAAACTAAACTAATATGGCTTGTAAAGAGATTTAGTTGTGATAATACATATAACATACTTAGCATGGTGCCTACCATATACAAATTGTTCAATACTTTTATTTATCATTATATTGTCTTACTGTTGTTTTATGTGGTCCTTATTAATAAATGTTAATAATCATGATAACAAAATTTATAATAAAATTTTATTGTGATCAACTTGAAATGCCTTCTTCATTTCAGCAAGATACTCAAAATTTGGATATTCATTGAAGTGGTTATCAAAATGACCACTGGTTTGTATCTAACTTATTTTTTACTGTACAACCGATGCCATGTAACAATCTACATGGCAAGAGCTCACTTCCCAGCCTCTCTGAGTCAGAGTTATGGTACATATATCTACAGAATTTTATAGGCTTACCACTTTTCCAAAATATAATTTGGAAAATGGCAGAATGCGTCTGGAGTAGGGATCCCTAACTGTCAATGATGGATGAGAAGCAGATATATAGTCACAATTTCTGACCATGCCTTCTTACTTTTCCTATTTTTTAAATTTATTTATATTTATTTTATTTTTTTAAATATTTTTTATTGATTTTTTACAGAGAGGAAGGGAGAGGGATAGAGAGTTAGAAACATCTATAAGAGAGAAACATCGATCAGCTGCCTCCTGCACATTCCCTATTGGGTATGTGCCCGCAACCAAGGTACATGGCCTTGATTGGAATCGAACCTGGGACCCTTCAGTCTGCAGGCCAATGGTCTATCCACTGAGCCAAACCAGCCAGGGCAATACCTTCTTTCTTGAAAATCACAAACCCCAGTGGTCTGGAGGCATCTTACTGTGCATGCTAGAACAAAGGTTAATAAAAGAAACTTCTGTTTTTGAAATACTCTAAGCCCCTTAACAAATAGAATCCCATGCTAGTAAATTATCACTTTGTTTCCCATCCCTACCATTCCATAGCTACATTTCACTTTAAAGATATGAAAATTGGTGAGAAAAACAATGACTCCTTCAACACCAGTTGTTGGGTACCAATGGTATAGAACAACCCATGAAAGAGATAAACTGTAAATTGAAAGCAGTCCAAATGAGTTTTTCCATGGATTATTCTGTTAAGTCAACATTTGTGCTAATTGCAGAAAGTAGTGTGAAGCCTCATAGGCACCATAAAGTCAGGGTTATTTTTCTATACAACAACTTCATCAGTTCTTAAATGGCTAAACCAAACAGTCCTTACAGGATTCAGGATTCAGAAGGAACCTCCAGAGACCCACAAGAAGTTTATTGGTGTTTCTATGGATGTTCAGTGAGTTTGACAGTTTACCTGGGATATTTACAAAAAGTTGTCAGAGGTCTCTCAAGATCCATAAAACTCAAATTTGCATAGAACACTCCTTTGCAAATTAAAGGGTTAGAGTGGGTCCCTGTGAGCTTTTGCAGTAGCCAGAGCTTCAGCTAGATGATCAGTATAGAGGGGAGGAATTTCACTGGTCCTAGGAATTAATGGGTTTCCCCCTGGTTGTGTTTATTGCTCTCTTTGAAGAAGACACTGAAAGATTATACATAAGACAAAGATATGACTTTAAAATTCTGTGGTTTCACCTGAGGGAAAACCAAAGAACCATCACTGAACTTAAAAGAAGGTTCAAGTACAAGGTAATCTTTGAAAGAATCAACATTATTAATCTATATTGAAAAATAATTTTTCAATTCATTCCAGAAATAAATTAATATACTTAATTTTATTCATATAAGATGTCTATTATTTTTAAAAGCTAGTATTATTAAGTTAATTAAACACATTATTACTTTTAAAGTCAGTACTGTTTATTATATTTAAAATGCATTCAATTTAATCATAAATATTAAAATTTCAGAAAGCTTCATTAATAAAACCCACATAAATTATACACAAGTAAATGTAGAATAATTATCCTATCTAATAAAGAGGGAATATGCAAATTGACCATCACACCATAACAAGCTGGCTGCACCTACATCAGAGGCAGGGATTCTGTAACACAAGATGGCTGTGCCCACAGTGGAGGCCGAGTCCCCATAACGAGCCTTAACAAGCAATCAGCAGGGACCTGAGACTGCGTGATGCTAGGCCGGGGCAGGGGACCTGAGGCTACGCCCCCCCCACAGCCTGGTAGGGCTTGACAGGGTACCTCAGGCCATGTCCCCAGCCCCGGTGCTGGGCTGGGGCACCTCAGGCTGTGTCCTCCGCCCAGCAGGGCTTGACAGGGAATCTCAGGCTGAGTCCCCTGTCTGGCGGAGCTTGATGGGGGACCTCATACCACACACTCTGACCCAGCTCCGGACTGGGGGACCTGAGGCTGCACCCCTCACCCTGGCACTGGGCCAGGGGACCTGAGGCTGTGCCCCATACCCTGGTGCCAGGCCATGGGAACTCAGGCCGCACCCTTTGCCCAGCAGGGCTTGAGAGGGGACCTCAGGTCATGCACCCTGCCTCAGAGCCAGGCTGGGGTACCTGAGGCTGCGCTCCCTTCCTGGCAGGGCTTGATGGGGACCTCAGGCTATGCTCCCTGGCCTGGGCCTGGGGACCTGAGGTCATGCACTGCTCCCTGGCACCAGGCCAGGCTACCTGAAGCTGTATCCACCCATCCAGCAGGGTTTGATGGGGTTGGGGCCGGCCGGGTCTGGATCTTGTGCAATTTTGAGGAGCACATGGGTGGGTGGGGACTTGACTCTGATTCCCATGGCGTGCCCCAGACTCTGACAGGAGGAAGATTTTCATATACATTTTACTAATTTTCTTTCATCTCTGACACTTCTATTATAGAGAAAAGGCAAATAACAATATTAAAATATTTCCTCTAATTAATTCCCTTTTAATGTGTATGAATTTCATGTACTGGGTCACTAGTAGACATATATTTCTATTCCAAACTTATATGGAATTTTTAATCTGAAGCACAGTTTAATAAATAAACCCTTGAATGGAAAATGTAAAAACACTAAATATCATAAATGTGCAGCACTTTCTGTCTGGACTATAAAATTCAGATGCAGAGACCATGTGTGATGTATCTATAATGCTATTTATGAGATATAGGACTACTTTTTATCCAGAGGCATTATGGGCAATGCTTGATTTTGCATGAAAATCCTATTACTTGAAATCATATTAATGAAGATTAATAAAAATCTTACAAATATAATTTTCTATCATATCACGTTTTAGTTTTTTGTCATTAATATTGTGTTTATGCCTTTAGCTAGAGTTAAAGAGAATTACTAATAATTTTTAACTTTCCTAACTTTCACATTGTTCTACAAGGTCTCTTTAGATACCAGCGCATTTGCTTCAAACATGGAGAAAAAAAAGAACCTTATGTAAGACTGTTTGGCATAATATGCATGACTAAGTTGTCTAAATGGTCAACTGAGAGCTATAAAATCAAAATTAAAAACAAAATTAAAAAAACTTGTGACCTCATATAGTTAATGGCTGAGTATACCAATGAGATTAAGTAATGTATTATTTTCATTCTCTGGAATATATTTTTTTAAATAAAAATGTGATGTTTACAATTTCTTCCCCTTTCTCTCCTCTTTTTCCATATTCTTTCTTCTGTTGATTACCTGCCCATCCTTGTTTTTCAACGTCTTATTCTATTGGGTTTTAGTTGTAGTTTAATACTGACCTTGTCTATTCAACACCATATATATGTTATTGATTTTGTATGTCCTTTACCTGAACTTCTTCATCCTAGCAGTCTAACTAATTTCACTCATCTTAGTGGTAGTGACTTGCCTCACTGGTACAATAAAGGCTCAATAACTCCAGCTTTTGACAATTCTGAGGAGGTGCTAGGGAACATGTTCTCAGAAGTGGATGAGTCCACATGTTTTGTACCAAGCCAAATAGTCCAGGGTAGCATCTCTAATCTTATTATGCTTTAGCTAGTAATTTAGCATTATTTTGTTCATTTTTTAGCCAGAAGAATATTACATACCCAATATGATAAAAAATTATAGTAGTATAAAGAAATTTATAGAAATGAAATGTATATCAACCCCACCCCACACACATATCACAATGCTTCATTTCTAAGTTATTTCTTTTTATGTTCACTCATTTCAAAACAAAATAAAATTTGACATAAAACTTTAAAATATTCACCAAATTTTAATCTACCCAGTTCAAGGAAAATAAATTTATCATTTATTTAGCCAATTTATTGTAATGATTTTAATAGATTAAGTAGAAGTTAAATTCTAATTGTACTGTGTACATAATAATACAATTAAGCTTATAAACACTATTTTCATAGTAGAGAGATGAAGTGAGGTTTACATTCAGAATGTGAATATCCCCCACTCAATACTTACCTGCTGGTTAGATCTCTCTCTTATCTCATTTCTAAACCAGCAGTATCAGTATCTATTACATACATTTTTTTAAAGATTGAATGAGTCAATGGACATTAGTCTTATAGAGCAAAGGCTGATATATAACATATGCTCAATTAGTATTTCTTATCTTATTGGCATTAATACATTTCATACATAACATGAATTTTATTGATATTGTTGTTAACAAATTAACTTATTTATATCCTGACCCCTTAAAAAATTTAGTTGACATAGAGATTTAAAGTGTCATGTGAAAGAGAGAAAGTACAGAGAAACAAACAAACAAAAAGATCAGAATTCTCTGAATGAGGTTAACAGGGTAAACTAGTGTGTACAGTGAGCTGATTGTAATTTAGTTATACTTCCTGATAGCAAATGCAAAAGTGAAACTTACTATACTGTACTGTTTTCTCCATCAGCAATGAAAAGTAAGCATTTATTTCTAGGGACTGACAAGAAGATACTGAATGAAATTTTAAATTTTATTTTATTCTTGATTTTCACAGAGCCATTTGCCATGGATATCAGTTTTTATTTATGTCATTCAATCTTCAATCCTGGTAATGTTGGGAATGAGAAGAGAGCAAGCTGCCTATGCCTCATTGGCACATCATTAGTATCAGTGAAATGCTTTGACCAGGGCAACTGTCGCATCAGCCCTTTAAAAGCAAAAGAATGGTAAACAGCCACTCAATAATGTATGTGAGTCACCTAGCTGGCATGGCTCAGTGGGATGAGTGCTGACCTATGAACCAGGAGGTCCCAGTTCAATTCCAGGTCAGGGCACATGCCCAGGTTGCTGGCTTGATTCCCAGTGGGAGGTGTGCAGGAGGCAGCCCATCAATGGTTCTTTCTCATCATTGATGTTTCTCTCTCTCTTTCTCTCTCTCTTTCCTATCATCTCTAAAACAAATAAAAATATATTTAAAAAAATAATGTATGTGCTTCGTTGGATTTTTAATAATTGTTGATATTCTATTTTTAATCTTATTATCAAATAATCTGATTCACCAGGGCAGAATCTTATTGATATTACTACAGGCCCAGTGCATGAAATTCTTACACTGCCCTCCCCTGCTGGCCTGGTTGCCCACAACTGCACTCCACTGCCAGCCATCTTGTGGCATCCATCTTGTGACAATGTGGGGGTGGCCATCTTGTGACAATGTGTGGGCAGTCATCTTGTGATGATGTGGGGGCGGCCATTTTGTGATGACCTTAGGTGGCCATCTTGTGATGACGTGAAAGCGTGAGGGCCACCAAGCTTTTATTAGTACAGATTACCTTAATAGTTATTCTTTTAGTTTTCAGTGGAACTTGGAAAAACTAATCAGCTCTCTATACTAATAAAAGGGTAATATGCAAATTGGTCAGGATGCCCTCACAGTAAGAACTGAACAGCAGGCTGCATGGGATGACCATGCCAGCAGGAGAGTTAGTGAGGGACAACCAAACAACTGAACAGCACGTTGCATGGTGTGACCAGGCCGGCAGGGGGGGCAGTGAGGGGCAACCAGGCCAGCATGGGGGGCAGTGAGGGGTGACCAGGCTGGCAGGGGAGGCAGTTAGGGGCAATCAGGCAGGCAGGCAGGTGAGCAGTTAGGAGCCAGCAGTCCTGGTTTGTGAGAGAGATGTCCGACTGCCAGTTTAGGTCCGATCCTAAGGACCTAAACTGGCAGTCGGACATCCCCTGAGGGGTCCCGGATTGGAGAGGATGCAGGCTGGGCTGAGGGGACCCCTCTGTGCATGAATTTCATGCACTAGACCTCTAGTCTATATAATAAAAGCCCAGCGACCATTACGGTGGAACGACCAGAATGACTGGTTGCTATGATGCACATTGACCACCATGGGGCAGACACTCAATCAAGGAGCTGTCCTTGGTGGTCAGTGAGCTCCCACTGCTGGAGCGCTGCTCAGTCAGAAGCCAGGCTTACAGCTGGTGAGCACAGCAGTGGTGGCAGAAGCCTCTCCCGCCTCCACGGCAGTGCTAAGCAATGGGGAGCCAAGTGGTAAGGAGCGAGCAGGTGGGTAGTTAGGAGTGAGGGGTCCCAGATTGGGAGAGGACACAGGCTGGTCTGAGGGACACCCCCCCTGCACAAATCTCATGCATTGGGCCTTTAGTCATATAATAATCAACTAAATTACTCTGAATTACATAAAATGCAATTTTATAGAAAAGACAGTCAAGTTACAATAGTGTCCATATGGGTGGGCATAAAAGGAGCATGTAATTCAGAGTATAGAGAAATATATGGGAGTAACATGTATCTTTCATGTAACTTTCAAATGAAATCATATGGCTTCATAAGAAAAACAGAACATGCCTTTCAGTCACTTTCTCTTCTGCTGGAAACTAATATTGCTGAATTTTGTGACATTTTTTATATTTCTATCAAATGTAATGCAGCCACATAAGCAAATGGCCATTCATGCACTTAGGCCATTTATGACATCTGGATGTTCTGGTAAATATTAAGACAACAAACAGAGAAAAATGGTATTCCTGTTATTTTGTCACTAGCCACTGTGTGTGTGCATGTGTGTGCATCCTTTGCTATAAGGTGTTATTTGCTAATCCTATCTAATAAAGAGGGGATATGCTAATTGACCATCACACCCTTGCAAAGATGGATGCACCCACAGCCAATAAGGAGGCAATTTGCTAATTGACTGCCACACCCTCAAAGATGGTGGCGCCAACAGCCACAAGATGGCAGCACCCAGTCCCCTCAGCCCCGCTGGGGCAGCAGGCCTGTGGCATGACCAGGCCTGCCCCAAGATGGGTCCAGCTGCTCTGTGCACCTGCCTCTGGAGTCCCCCAGTCCCTTCAGCCCCCAAGCCACCCAGGGCTGGCCCAAGGCACAGGCAAATCTTGGATGGCGGTTGCCCAGCAATCCAGGGCTGTCCAAGTAACTAGGGCTGGCTGAGGCTTGCGCTGCCAGCAGTGGCAGCAGCAGAGGCGTGATGAGGGCGTCACCTTCCCCTGATCGCCAGGTTGCCTCCCACCCCTGAGGGCTCCCAGACTGTGAGAGGGGGCAGACCAGGCTGAGGGGACCCCCCCCCCACCTCCAGTGCATGCATTTTCATGTATTGGGCCTCTAGTATATTTATAAGAGTACTAGAATGAGTCATTATTTTCTGGAAACCAGATTCTCCCCAGTGACTTCCTCATGGTTGGGTACATTTTTTTACTTTCATGTTAACCATTTCAGGACACTGATGAGTCATGCCCACAAATAACACTCACACTGAATCCCAGTCAAACTTTAAAATACATAGAAAACATTAGAAAAGAAAATTTAAAAAGAGAAAAAGTATTGCAATTTACATATTCTGGAATGCTTTTATTTAAAAACTCTTTAAATAGCCCCAGGGCTTAACTTTAATGCCCATAAGTTACAGGGTCTCTGAGAATGAGGCCACTTGTCTCTCAAATCACAACAGACTGGAGTAATTTGGACTTTTCATGCATTACAACCAACTTCTGCTTTTTGCTTTTGTTCCTGCTTGGCTGATACTGTCAAGGTCTATATCTTAGTTCCCCCAGACATGGGCTTGACACTCTGGATAGTGGCATCACAATAGTTTAGTGGTGCCTGGCAGTGATAAAATCTATGTGTTATATTCTAAGAGATACAAGTGTCTTGCAATAAAAAAAAAAAAGCCTCTTTATTTCCCCCTCAAACCCATAGTTATTTTAGACTTAATCTTATTTGTACACAGAAAATTTCTCTATGCTTGGTGAGAGCAGAATCTTTCTATGTGAACTCCAAGTACGCATATCAGCCGTCCACCTAACTCATTTTCTGATCCTCTTTCCCGCCCATAACAAAATAGAGCTGATGAGTGTGCTTGGAAAATCAACATGGGTAGGAGGCTTGCTTTTCTTTTCCAAAATACTCAACCCACAGTCTATCTTTGTGGGTGACAGGCAAACAAAATTGTCTGTTGGTCAGAAGCTACTGCCAGGTGTTTCAGCTCAGAGATGGAGTGTCTATTGTGTAGGAGTTCTCTCTTGTTTCTGGAACTTCACCCCCACCCACCCACTGGAAACTCTAGCTGAGGATTTCCATCTTGATTATGTCATTCTACAGTCCCTTCTACATTTGCTGAAAAGGAGTATGGAGCCAGCTGGCTGCATAACATTTGCTTCATAATAACCTATTAGTTGTAAAACTTCTTCTAAAATAATATCATTATAATAGTGTTTACTTTTACTATCTGATATGCATGTGTATAATGGATATATGGATTTGATTGGATTCATGCCAGGGCCATTAAGTCCATTCAGGAAATATAAGAGCAACATCATACATAAGAAGCCTGGATTGAGTGAATAGATTGGGAAGCTGAATTTTGCTAGAAATTGGTTGTTCAATTTGGAGGCAGGTGCTGAAATGGAAATATGTTTAACCAGATCAATGTCTTCTGAACTTTCTGAGCATCATTGATTACTTTTTTGATAGTTACAACATTATGGATTTATCTGGGTAAGAATGTAAATGGGCATACATCCATAAAGCCAAATATATACCTAGGTATATATTATAATAATCATATTCAATAGTAGCAGGATTTTCAACACAATAATAGTAATGAAGATAAAAAGAAATAATCTCTAAATTTGTATTATACACTTAGGATTCATCATTATATCACATTGGTTACTTGCACAGGATTTATAACTAGGTCAAGTATTACAGATTCAACTGTTTCCAGAGACCGGAAATCTCACACCCCTGAGGTGGATTAACCAAGTGTAAATTTATAGTCAGGGGTAGAGAAAAGTGGTAACCTTCACACTTGGTAATTCATCAAAACAGAGATGTTTCCTGTGAACCATCTATGCTTCAGTTGGTTTGTCCTACTAGGAGATATGGGCTATAGCTTGATATTCTGGTTTCTGTTTTGTGGTTTGTTTTGTTTGTTTGTTTATTTTTAAGAAAAGTCAAATATCTGAGTTTTTCCTGACATGTACCGAATTATAAAGTAAGCATTTATTCAAACATGCAATTACCAATTTAACTCATAGCCTTAAGTGAGGTGTTTCCCCGCCCCCCCCCCCCCTCAATTTCTATGTATATAGAATGAATAGCCCTAGCTGGTTTGGCTCAGTGGATAGAACATCAGCCTGTAGACCTAAGAGTCCAGTGTTTGATTCAGGTCAAGAGCATGTACTTCAGTTGTAGGCTCCTCCCAGCCTGGGCCCTGGTCAGGACTCATGCAGGAGGTAACCAGTCAATGTGTTTATCTCACATTGATACTTCTCTCTTCCATTCTCTAAAAATCAATGGAAAAATATACTTGGGTGAAGTTAAAAAGAAAAAATAGAATGAATACAATAATGTTTAATTCATGGAATTTTTCTGAGGATTTTGTAAATCAATTGAAAAGTGTCGGTCATCTAGTAAGTGCTCATTAAAAATTAACGATTATTATTTTAAGTAAAGTATCTATCATTTTCAAATTGTATCACTTATTCAAATATTTTGTGCCTTTTATTTTTCAGGTTTCATGCAAATCTCTGGGTGAACAGAAGAGACTCTGAAACACTTTTCTCTGGTATTGAGTTGTTGCATATCAACTACTACCCTGATTTGTGTTTATTGTAACTTTCAAATGAAGTAACCTCTTTTAGGATTTACAAACTACAATTTCAGAGGTATGTGTTACTAAATGTTTGACAGTTGACTTTCCAAAAAGAGAGAGCAACAGAGAGAGTATTTGAAAGAGCCCTGATGTGTGGAATCTGCCAGTTTCCCTGGTGTAAATACTCCTACTATTGGCTAATTTAAAGTCATTAGTATGAGGTCACTGAACACAGAGTTTGAAAGAAATGCTAAAAATTAGCTCTTACAAGTCAGTTTGAGATGGCTACAGTACAGTCCTGAATATAAAGTTTGTGGGTGAGGCTGTGTGGCAATTTGAAAAGAGAGTAATTTTTATGTTCATGATAGCTAACACAATACTAACAGAAGTGTCTTTGTACCAAAAGCCAAACATAACTTTAATAGGACACACAATATAAATTATACTAGTAAGTTAAAACTATCTCATATGGAAACTAAAAGGAAATAAATAAGGCATTTGTTTTTTACCAGAAGGAGAAATAAAAACATAAGTATAAAGATGACACAATTTTTTGTTGTTTTATCAGACATTTATATAGCACTTCCTATGTGCCAGGCAAAATTCTAAGAACTTTATAAATGCTAATTGATGTAAATAATAACTCATTTAAAAAAGTAACTCATTAAAATAAAGAAACTTGAAATATAATCATACTCTAATAAAAATAGTGATGATCTGCAAAAGACTAGAAGTGATTTTGTTATGTGTAGAGGTTAGAGACCAGATGATCTATAAAACAGAAGATATAATCTTCCCCAAGAAGAATAAGGGCCTGAATAAGAAAAATTATGAACACAGAAGGAAGTAAAATTGTTTATTATAAATAAAATAATGAATAATAAAATTTACAAAATATATAACATCCTATATAATAAAAGCCTAATATGAAAATTGTTCCCTCTGGTGGTCATTCGACAGGGAGACTGGGAGTTCACCACTCGCCATGAAATGTGCTGACCCCCAAGGGGCAGCGTGGGACATGGCAGGCGTTAGCGATGTGGCACTGGCAGAGGGCAGCAGTGGAGGCACTGCTGGCCCCAATGGGCCTCAACAGGAGCTGGACCATGGTGGAATGGTGGAGCAGGTGAGCTGGCGGAGCCAGAGCAAGGTGGGTGTGAGCGGGTACCCGATCGCCCCGTTGATTGCCCTGCAGACAGTGACCAGCAGCAGCGGCAGGGGGCCGGGCCCCGCTGCCTGGCTCCTAGGCACTTAGGGAGCCTGGCGTGGGGGCCAGGCCCCATCAATCGCCCCACAGGCAGGATGGTGGAGGTGAGGGGGTAGTGCCAGGCCAAGGCGGGGTGCCAGGTGGGGCTGTGGGGCTGTGAGGCTGGGGGTACAAGCTGGGGCCTGATCCCCACAGGGCACCCCAAGGGACCACCTATTCACGAATTTGTGCATCGGCCTCTAATAATATAATAATAACATAATTAAATTAGCTGTGATTTATAAAGCGCTCATGTCCAGGCTGATTTGCAATTATTTTTTCAGTTGTTTATGTTTTCATTCATATTTTGAGAACATTACTATGTGCTAAGCTCTGAGATGATGCATGCCCCATGATGGTGGGTAAAATGAGAGAGGTCACAGCTTTCCTGGAGTTCCCAATCTAGTTGGGAGCTCATAATCTGTATAAGTTAAGGTTATTAATGCTATCATCATTACCAAAGAAATCCCCAAAGTTTGTTGGCTCTCAAATAAAAGTTTATAGTATATTCTTCACACAAATTCTAATGTGGAGATTCCTCTTCTGCAAATGGTCTATGCCACAAGGTCACTCAGGGATGGGAGCAAATTCCATCTCAGGGCTTCCATCATATGCTTCTACAAGTTTTTTTTTTTCATTCAGCAGATGGAGAAAGACATTGATGAGTCATACAAAGAATTTTAAGGGCCATTTCTGTGAGAAGAACATAGTACCCTCACTCACTCTCCACTGGCCACATCCAATTGCAAAGAAGGCTGGGGGAAAAAACCTGCCTGTGCACTCAGAGAAAAGAAAAGTAATTTTGATGAAATCAGTTTCTGGCACATATTAAATTTCTCAATTGAAGCTCATAATAATCCAATGTGTAGATAAAATATCTGCATTTATTTTATAGATGAGGACATGGAAGCTCAAAGAAAAGATTATATAACTTGCTTAAGGTGCCATAATTTGTTAATGTCAAAAGTGGGATTTGAAACCAGGTCATGATTTTAGTACATGAGAATCAATTGATAGAGATTTTTTTTTTTCTAGTTTTTTTTTTTTTTTTTTTTTTTTTTTGTGTGTGTGTGTGTGTTTTGTCTTCTTTTATTTTTACATTTCTGGGGAAAAATAATACAGGTGGCTTGAATAAAAAATTTTCCAAGAAAAGAAACTCTCCAACATTTAGAATTAATTCCCAAGAACCCAATGAGATCAAATTACAAGAGGATTTTTGCCTGCCTTTATTTCCAATTAAAGGTTTTATGTAAACAGTAGAAAAATTTTTGATAAAATTTCATGAATAGACTTTATACAAAACATATTCTTCTAAATAGAATATTATTTGCAATTTGTATCAATAAGACGAAATGCTGCTGCTAAGTGAGGAACACAGAAGGAGTGTTTTATTGTGGTTCAGTGAGGTATTTGAAATATCATTTCTCTTCAGAAGTTAACATCTTATAGGTTTAAAAGAAGAGTAAATAATCACAGATTCTTAAATCTCGTATTTCAAATTCCACCCAGCTCATGCTGATCTGAAAATCACTAATTTGATTTGTCTATGTAGTGAAATTCCATTTATCTTTGCATTGTCATTCAGTACTGTATGAAAAATTCCTAAAATACTTTCCAAGAAAGTGTAGAACTTGATTAAATATCCTTAAGACATTTTAAGCAGTTAACAGAAATAGTCAAGAATATTGTGAAAAGATCTATTTTATTTATTAGGAAATGTGAATTTATAGGATATATGCACATATAACAGATGGTAATACATAGTGAAGTAATTTGCACTGTAATAATCAGATACTTTTATTAAGCTCTTAGACGTACTGCCAATCTATTTTCTTGGTACTTCAAATGGACCTTTAAGTTTCTTTTCTTTTTTGATAGGATGGCAATGGGCACTTTAGATCTCAGATCAATAGATGGGGACACTTATTTTACACAGAGAGAAGCAAGACTATTTTTATTGTCTTGAAATTCATTTTGCTATGTCATATGAACTCATTGTGCAGTATCTTTCTTATGATGAAAAATATAATTTTATTTCAAACTGAAACAGAATGTGTTTCTCTTTTGAGGAAGCATGATAAAGAGAGCAAAGTTTCAAAACTGTAGGTCTGACTTCTTTCATCACTAAAATCTCAAATTTTTGAAAAAAGGATAAAAAAGAAAAGAGACTTAAATGTCCATGTGAAGAAATTTTGTAGCTCAAGTTTCCTACAAAAACAACTAGCTGACTAATGATGGTACCATTGTCTAGAAATTAGCACTGGGAAGAATATAAGCAAGACCAGAGCATTCTAGTTTATACCTCTGTCTATTTAAAGGACTTCCAAGCCCTTGGCCTTGTGATGTTGTCAAGAAAGAATGGAAAATCCAGTTACAATAGTCTAGTAGGTCTATCATTATTCAGGTTGAAAACACAGTTTAGTCATTCACTAACTCAGAATTCTCTCTTTTTAGCAATTTAATACAGTACCACGAAGCAAGCAAGTGCTCCAGACAGTTTATAACAAGACTCTGTGCCAAAAATACATCACTTGTAAGGAAAACAGGAAACAGCAGAGAAAAAGTCAACTTAACCAGTTTTCTGAGTCATCTCTTCCTGTGAATTCATCTTGTCACAAAACTTGCACTTATTTTTGAGAGTTGGAAGTATGAATTAGAGAAAAGGATTCGAGCCTGATACTGCAGTTAATTGGTCTAAGATATCAGGTCTTCTTAGGGCTAGTTCTAGGCCAAAGGACAAAGTGGCAATTACCTCTTTAATGTATCTCCTCTTCCCTTTCTTCGTTTAAATCCTTCCCTTCAATGTAATCAGGGCTCTCATGCGTATCTGACTTCTCAGGCCAAATTCTTTAAAAACAATAAAACAAAACAAAACAAAACAAAACAAAAAACTTTATTGTTGAGAGTATTATAGATGTCCCCCTCTTACCTCCCCCCCTCAATGCCACCCTCCACCTGGACCTGCCCCACCCCAGGCCTTCACCACCCTATTGTCCATGGTTATGCATATATGCATATAAATTCTCTGCTTAATTTCTTCCCAGTCCCCTCCCCACTTCCCTCTGAGATTCTTCAGTCTGTTCCATGTTTCCATATCTCTGGTTCTATTTTATTCATCAGTTTATTTTGTTCATGAGATTCCTTGTTTGTTTATTTTTATTTTTAGATTTAATTGTTTATAGATTTGTATCAATTGACATTTTACTGTTCATATTTTTAATCTCTTTTTCTTTTCCTTCTTAAAAGCCAAATTCTTTACTCACTAAAACCAGTGTAGTTAACACGGTAATTTCACTAACGTGATAATTTAGTCAATTAACAAGATAAGCTAGTGTAAATGCAAATACAAATGGTTGTGAAAGGTTGTTTGGAGTTACACAAACTATGTTGGAACTTCTTCAAGGGGGAAGATGGCCAATTGGTAATAGCAACCAAAAGTAATCAGAATTTGTTCAGTGTTTACCATGTTCAGGCAGTGGACTAATTGCCTTAGATTATCTCCTTAAAATATTCCAAGAATCACAAAAACAAAACTTTAAGGAAATACCTATATGCATATTCTATTATCTATCTATTATCTATCTATCTATCTATCTATCTATCTATCTATCTATCTATCTATCATCTATCATCTATCTATCATCTATAATGTTCCAGTACAGGAGGATATTAAGGCTTAAATGATAGGTAGCTTTCCCAAAGATCCCCTGGTAGAGCAGGGAGTCAGTTGCAGGCCTGTCGGAATTCAGCTGTCATGCTGATCTGCATGGTTATTCTTCATGGGAATGTACTTGGAGATGAAAATAGGAGCACAGTGGTGTCAGAACTCCCAGAGAGTGCTCTCAAAATCTATATACATGAATGAGACTCTCCTAACTCATGTCATTGGCATGACAGTCATGCATGTCATAAAAATTCCCCAAATGATTCAAACTCATACCCTTATTATGACACACATTAATGGGGTCACTGGTATGTGAAGACATGGGTGAAGAGCAGTGTTATTTGATGCTAACTGGAAATCACAAGCAAAAGAATAACTGGAGCACAAGTCTTCTACTTCAAGGATACTAGTCCCACCTCCTTCCTGCAGGCACAAGTCCACTGAAGGCAGTGCTGGACATTTTGGAAGTTTCTCTGGATAATTTTCAGATGTGTCAGGGGAAAGACCATTCTGGTGCCTTTTAGGACAGCTATTGAATGAGGATGAAAAGCTCTGTGCTCGGGGATTATTTGAACCTGTTTTGCTCTTTTCAGAACCCACATTCCTGTCATAGTTCTTTCCTAACCACTCCTGTTAGCCACCTTGCTCTTTGAAAGGAGTCCTAAAGTGGCAAATTTGATTCTCAATCTTGTCCCACCACTGATTTCTCTCTCTTCTTCTTCTTCATCTTTTTTTTTTTTTTTTTTGGTCTGTTCTTGAGGGGCAACTTGGGGCTCTAGAGTTCTATTCTGGCAGTCCAAGTGCTTATAGCTATCGCTGCCAGACTCATTGCAATTTGCAAACAGCATCTTTGAGGAATCTCTGTGGCTTAGGACTCCAGCTCTTCTTCCCTGGCTATACTTTCAAAAATTCTCTCATTTTTATTATTTTATAAATGGCTGTAATCGCAGCTTTTATTTCCTCTCTGATAATAAGTGAGCCTTGGTGCTGGCCCCCTAAGATGACTGACTACTTTGCTTTATTTGTTCATTTGATACCTTGCCTAGGAGGCAGTGCAAAGAGTAGTGGGAAGTGCAATGAATTCTGTTCTAAGCTGGTTTATAGAGCAACTAAAAAGCCTAGTTCTAACTGATTTAGGCTCCAGAGAAGGACACTAAGACCTCTCACATTCTTAGGGATTCCAGGTTTCATGGAGTTAAGGGGACTTTGCCCATGTCTTCAAATACTACTAAACACCTGTGAACATAGACATGCTACTTCAGCCTGCTGTAGATCCGCTGAATGAGGGTAGAAAACAAGTATCATTCAAAATGCTAAAAAATATGCAGTTATGAAGTGTTAGCTCATAAAATTTATGTTGACTTGAACGACAACAATAAAGGATTGCGTTTCCAGGAATAATAACAGTTTAAAACATTTGGCCGAATTTTACACCCCCCTTCTCCTAATTGATTGCTTTTGCTTTGCTTATTCAGGCAGGAGGGGACAGGAGGCTGAGGATGTGACGGATTATGGAGTACTTCCTTTCTTCTAGACTGTCCTAATGAGAGGCCTGGTTCAAAGTGAAAGATCTAAGTACACTGTGTTTGCTATTACTCATCATTTTGGGAGCAGCAAATGTTTCCAAACACCTGAGAGCACTAGAGGTTTAGACACTTTACAAAGCATTTTCTAGTCAAAAATAAGAATACTTCATGAAATGCCCACCCAATCAGATGATTGAATGCACACTGCAGATGATGATGTGGACAGAAGAGGACCTCAGACCTATTGTACATCTGCCCATTCCTTGAATTATTCTTATAAAAAAATTTCAGTAATTGGTTGATGAATAGTTTCCAATACCTAGTGGAATTAAATTCATTAAAGGCATTAAGTTAGGATACACAATTTAAGCTAGTTTCTTTTTATACACAGTTGATTTTTTGGATTAACATCATTAGAGAACCCTGCTGCTAATGATAATGACATCACTCAAGAGATGTACTCATACTCAAAGACACATACTATAAAACTGCACTGATGGGAGGATGAGCTTAAAGTACAGCTAAGTTAGACTCAAACAAGCTCTTTGTGGCTAGGAATAACTTCAATTTACCCAGGAATCTTTACCAGCATATTTGTTTTTGCTGCTGAACATTTTTCCATTAAGATAATATAATCCAGGATTTTCATGTATGCATTAAAATATTTCATTATAATATATTGTCATTATTCAGAAATTTTAAATACTTTAAAATAATTATTTCATGGTTGTCATATTTGTGTAGAAAGGACAAATTTGTGCTCTAATATTTGTGTATAAGTTGTGAACAAAAATGCAGACACATTAATAAGTCTTTATAATTAATAAAAGTCATCACATTATGCTAAAATGCAGTAGACTACAGAGAAGAAATATGAATGAGAATTTCAGTTACTTACAAGTCATTTAAATTACAAAATGACTTCTTTGTTACCAGAATTTTAATTTAATTATTTAAGAAATAGCCACCATTCTATTTCTTATTGTGATATTATTCCTCATAATGGGTTGAATGATTTTCTTTCAACTTTTTTTCCATATTAGTATGTGTGACTGGCTTTTATTGACTATTCATAAACTACACTTATTAACTTCAGATATATTACAGATTTCTAGTTAATTAAATATACATACAATGTAAATTGACTAGGAATATAAATATATCTTTGCAATTGTTTTTAGATTATCACTTTCATGGTATAATTAACATATTTCTGATGAAATAATGAAGCAGAATAACATAGTGAGGTGAAGGACACATTTGAATTTTTCCCTTACCTTGATTTGTAATGAAATATTTAGGTGACAAAAACAACGTCCTCTACAAGATTCTGCTCAGCTTTCAATGTACTCTATCATGCTACCTGCTTTTTCTAATCTCTTTGTCACATTCCATTAATTAGTGAGCTTCTCTAGAATAAGAACCACATCATATTAACATTGAAATTGCCAACATCTATTTTCAGTGCTTGGAACTTAGTAGGTATTCAATAATTAGAACTCTAATTTCTTCTCTTTGTACTGGAAATAATATTTATAATATATATTGTAGTGCCATAGCAGGAGAAAGAAACAAAGTATTATATAAATTAAAAATATTTTAGCTTATCAAATAATACAAATCTTACTAGATATTTTTATGTATATTCTACCTTTTAAGATTCAGCTTAAATCATTTATTATTTCTGAAATGGTTCTGATTACCTCATCTTATAATTATTCCTTTGTCATTCTCCAATTTTTCTCTTTAAATATAGGCTTATACAATCTTAGAAAAAGGAGAGAGCTTAGTCCGCTATATGTATAGCATGGGGGAAGAGGCTGCAGCCTCAAGAAACAGTAGGAAGCCCAGGCTGGTGCCTTGATTGGTTGGAACATCTAATATACCATAAGTTTGCAGTTTGATCCCCAGCCAGGGCACAACTGATCAATGTTTCTCTCTCTCTCTCCCTTCTTTTCTCTCTAAAATCACTAGAAAAGCATGCTTAGGTGAGGATTAAGGAACACAGTAGGACGGACTGGAGCTTTGGACTCTCTGGTGATGGTTCTTTCTATGATTGTACATGATGAGCAACCGATTGACAGGCCATGTTAAAAAACATCTTGATCTATTATCTATAAACTCAAAGGGCTGCAGTGTCCTGGTGAAGCTGCCCAAATGACATACTATAATGTCTGGCCTTCCCTTTTGCCCCTTTCCTATTATTAATAACTAGCTGATTGCAGTGGTATCCAATGGATGATCTCAGTGCTACGTTTCTTTATATATAACTAGAGGCCCAGTGCACAAAATTTGTGCACAGGGGTGTATCCCTCAGCCCAGCCTGCACCCTCTCCAATCTGGGACACCTTGAGGGATGTCCAACTGCCTGTTTAGGCCTAATCCTACCAAACTGCTGGTTCCCAACTGCTTGCGTGCCTGCCTTCCTGATTGCCCCTAACCGCTTGTGCCTACCAGCCTAATCACCCCCTAACCACTCCCTTGACAACCTGATTGCCCCTAACTGCTCTCCCCTGCAGGCCTGGTCACCCCCAACTACCCTCCCCTGCAGGCCTGGTCCCCCCAACTGCTCTCCTCTACAGGCCTAGGTCCCCCCCAAATGCCCTTCCCTGCAGGCCCGGTCATCCCCAACTTCCCTCCTCTGCTGGCCTGGTCACCCCTAACTGCCCTCCCCTGCAACCTAGATCACCCCCACTGTCCTCCCTTGCAGGCCTGGTCCCTCCCAACTGCCCTCCTCTGCTGGCCTGATCACTCATAACTGCCCTCCCTTGCAGACCTGGTGCCTCCCAACTACCCTCCCCTGCTGACCATCTTGTGGTGGCCATCTTGTGTCCACATGGGGGCAGCCATCTTGTGAATTGGAGTGACAGTCAATTTGCATATTACTCTTTTATTAGACAGGATAGAGGCTTGGTGCATGGGTGGGGGCCAGCTTGTTTGCCCTGAAAGTTGTCCCATATTAGGGTGGGGGTCCCCTTAAGATGTGAAGTGGCCTGGGTGAAGGGCCTGTGGTGGTTTGCAGGCCAGCCATGCCCCCTGGCAACCCAAGCGGAGGCCCTGGTATCTGGGATTTATTTATCTTTTATGATTTAAACTTGTAGCCTTGAGTGGAATCCAGGGCCAGCCAGGTGTGCGGGAAGCTTGGCTTCCTCCATTGCTGGGGAAACCCAAGCCTCCTGCTCACTCCGTGGCTGCAGCCATCTTGGTTGGGTTAATTTGCATATTCACTCCTGATTGGTTGGCAGGCATGGCTTGTGGTTGTAGCAGAGATATGGTCAATTTGCATATTACTCTTTGATTAGATAGGACTAGAGGCCCAGTGCATGAATTTGTGCATGGGTGGGGTTCCTCTACCTGGCTGGCCATCAGGGCCTATCGGGGTTGTGAGAAGTTGGCTGTGAGGAGCGGTGGCGGGAGTTTGGCTGGCCGGGGAAAAGGGCTGTGGGAGGTTGGCTGGCCAGGGGGAGGGATCATGGGAGGTTGGCCAGCGTGCCCTATTGGAGCCAATTGGGGCCAGCTGGCAGGAGGGAGGGACCCCAGGAGGATGGCCAGCTGCAGGAGGTTGGCTGTGGGAGCACACTGACCACCAGGGGGCAGCTCCTGCATTGAACATCTGCCCCTGGGTGGTCAGTGTGCATCATAGCAACCAGTCAACTGATCATTCAGTTGCTTAGGCTTTTATATATATAGATCACCTCTTGGTTTCTTACCATACAGATTCACAGGTATTTACAACTTTTGAAAATTCTCTTCTATTTCCCATTGATTACTTTTTTTCTTAAAGTTGATAAATAATAAGAGGTATTGTATAATTTGTGTAAAATAATGTATATGTGTATATACAAAATTATGTATATAAATTCATTAAAATGTAAAAAAAAAGTAATGACAAAACAACACAGTTATCTTTGGGAAGATTTTGCATGACTGAGAAGATTAGAGAAATAATTACTTTCAGTCTTTGTTTTTTAAACAACTTGTAATATAATTGACACAGAGTATACTGAACATATTGAAGCTGTACATTTAGCAAATTTTTGACATATGCATACCACCATGAAAACATCACCACAAAAAAGATAGCAAACATATCCATCACTTCTAAGATTCCTTCTGCCTCTTTATAATGGCACTTCTATTTCCCCTCCACCCACTTTCATACCACAACTATTACTGATCTGTCACAATCTATTAGTTTGTATTTTCTAGAATTTTATGTAAATGGAGGCATCTATATCTATATCTATATCTATATCTATATCATATATATGGCTTCTTACAAGTCATTTAATTATTTTGAGATTCACCATATTGTATCAGTTGTTAATAGTTCATTAGTTACTCTGTGGAGATTTTTATTATTATTGCTTTTAATATATAAGTAGATTAATTTAGAGAAAACTGACAGCTTAACAATATTGAGATTCCTAATCAATGATCATATTTAGGCCTTTTCTAAATTCTAAGAGCAATAATTTTTAGTGTTCAGTATAAAGTTCCAACACATCTTCTGCCAGATTTATCCCTAACTGTTGCATGTTTTTATGTCATTTGTTTTAAATGTCAGTGTGTAATTAGTTTTTCTTATTAAATAGAAGTTCAATTTATGTATATTGATCTTATATCCTGCAACCTGCTAAATTCCTTATTATTTCTAGTAGTTTTAGTAGGTTTTATTGCATCATATATATATATAAACATGTAGCCTTCAAGTAAAGGTAATTTCATTCTTCCTTTAAAACCTGGATGAAGCCCTGGCTAGTGTTGCTCAAGTAGATAGAGGGATGGCTCTTGCACTTCACCAAAGGGTTGTGGGTTCTGTTCCTAGTCAAGGACATATACCTGGGTTGTAGGTTTAATCCTCACCCTGAAAGGGGCAAATGCAGAAAGCAACCAATCCATGTCATATTGATGTTTCTCTCTTTATCTCTCTTTCTCTCTCTCTCACACATCTTCTGCTCTCTCTAAAAAATCAAGGGAAAAATATCCTCAGGGGGCCTGACTGGTGTAACTCAGTGGTTGAGTGTTGACCTATGAACCAAGAGGTCACAGTTTGATTCCCAGTCTGGGCACATGACCAGGCTGTGGGCTCAATCCCAGTAGAGAGCATGCAGGAGGCAGCTGATCAATGATTCTCTCTTATCACTGATGTTTCTATAGCTCTCTTCCTTTCCCTTCCTCTCCGAAATCAATAAAAAATATATTTTAAAAATACCCTCGGGTAAGGATTAAGAACAATAACAACAAAAAGCCTGAATAAAGTTTATTTCCACTTTTTGTATCTTATTGCACTGGCTACAACTTCCATTAACATTTTAAAAATATACGGTGAAATCAGGCATGCTATTCTTATTTCTTATTTTAAAGTAAAAACATTCATTTATTCATAATTTATGTTTTTCATCAATGGTCTTTATCAGGATGAGGAATTTCTATTCTATCTCTAATTTCCTGAAGGTTGTAGACAGGATTGGGTGGTGAATTTTGTTACATGCTTTTTCTTTTTCTATTGAGATGATCATTTTTAAAATATAATTTGTTAATATGGAGAATTGTTGATTGCTTTAAAATGGTGAACGAAGCATACATTTTTCCTCACCTGTTCACCATGTTTTATCATTTTTATTTTGTTGGTGTTGATTTGTTATCTAATGTTTTCTAATTCTTAGAAATTCTCCTACAGCTCAGAGCTGGATATGTCCAAAGTGTTTGCAATATTTTTTCAGTGAATAGGCAGTATTTTTTATAGGTCCACACATCTTTATCCTGTTTAGATCCACATTTATTCTCTGCAGATATACATACAAAATATTTATTTTGTCTGTTTTATGACTATTATTCCAAAAACGTTCATGTGGTAATGGAGGCTAATTTATATGTTCAATGTTCCTTCTTGAACTAGAAACTTGTCCGTTAGATTTGCACCATTGGCTCTTAAAGTGGGTTTAAATGCTAATGTTGGTGGGAAAGATAGAGCATTGAGCAAGTGAGCTACTGAAGATGCAGAAGATGGGTAAACAAGGAAGTGAATAACGAAAGAACTTGTACGCATATATGCATAAGCCATGGACACAGACAATAGTATGGTGAAGACCTGGAGTCAGGGTGGGGGTGGGTTAGAAGGGGTCAATAGGGAAGAAAAAGGCAACATCTGTAATCCTATATAATGAAGAGGTAAAATGCAAATTGACCATCACTCTAACACACAAATGGCCACTCCCATGTGGTTAAAGATGGCCAGCTCCATGTGGACACAAGATGGCCACCACAAGATGGCCAGCAGGGGAGGGCATTTGGGAGGGACCAGGACTGAAAGGGTGGGCAGTTGGGGGCAATCAGGCCTGCAAGGGAAGGCAGTTAGGGACAACCAGGCTGGCAGGGAAAGGCAGTTGGGGGCAACCAGGCCAGCAGGAGAGGGCAGTTGGGGGTGATTAGGCCTGCAGGGGAGGGCAGTTGGGGGGAACCAGGCCTGTGGGGGGCAGTTAGGGACGACCAGGCCTGCAGGGGAGGACAGTTAGGAGCGACCAGGCCAGCAAGGGAGGGAAGTTGGGGGTGACCAGGCCTTCAGGGGAGGACAGTTAAGGATAACCAGGCTGGCAAGGGAGGGCAGTTAGGGGTAACCAGGCTGGCAAGAGAGGGCATTAGGGGCAATCGGGCTGGCAAGGGAGGGCAGTTAGGAGCAATTAGGCCTGCAGTAAAGGACAGTTAGGGGTGACCAGGCTGGCAGGGGAGGGCAATTGGGGGTAACCAGGCCTGCAGGGGAGGGCAGTTAGGGGTGACCAGGCCAGCAGGGGAGGGCAGTTAGGGGCAACTGGGCCAGCAGGGAAGCAGTTAAGCATCAATCAGCCTGGCAGGGGAATGGTTAGGGGGTGATCAAGCTGGCAGGCAGAAGTGGTTAGGGGCAATCAGGATGGCAGGCAGGTGAGCAGTTGGGAGCCAGCAGTCCTGGATTGTGAGAGGGATGTCCCAGATTGGAGAGGGTGCAGGCTGGGCTGAGGGACACCTCACCCTCCCATGCATGAATTTCATGCACCAGGTCTCTAGTATTTTCAATAATAAAGCTAAGCTTTAAAAAAAAGAGAAAGTTAAGTGATTCAGAGCCTAGGCAGAGGAAATCAGCTTTTTCCTTTGAAGTTGATAGTCTTCTCATTGCTTGGGAAATTTTAAGTTGCCTGTAGTTTTGGAGATTCTTGGGTATCATGTAAATGCAGGACAATATTGTTAGTAGTTTTCCAAAGGGGTTGCTCATTGATGATGATGATTTTTTATATTTGAATTCAACAATCTCTCTTTCCTCATATCTTGAGGGATATGATTGGTAATAATCCGAAGGTACATAACCTATGGGAAAACTGCTATTTCCAAGTTGAACATCCTCTACATATAAGTTAGATTTTTTTCTAAGTAAACTTCCCCAAACTAAAATGAATGCCATTTATAAACAAAATTTCCAAAGTATTCCTGAGCTTACTAATTCCAGCAAGACTTTGCATTTTCCAGGCAAGTTTTTCACAAGCTTTGAGATTTTCCCCTGCAGTTTTCTTCTAAATCATTTATTAAAATGTTAAATAAGGCAGATGCTAGAACTTTATGTAGAAAAGTACCTACTTATGTCCAACCTTCCCTCTTGTTTCTAGACTAGTTTTGTTTTTGTGACAAAACAGCACCCCAAATCCCATGTTTTAAAATTTGAAATATATTTTGGTACATCATTTTTTCAATTATTTTTTTAAAGTCTCGGTAGTTATAGCCACCAATTTCTTTTATTGACAAGCTTTTGCAGTGTTTGTTCTCCCCTTAAAAACTTTTGTGATTCATCTTTTATGGCCAACTCATATACCCTTTTTATGGAACTCATTACCTATTATGCTAATATGCTAATATTTATTTAGGTCTCCCCTTACTAGGAAATCTATTAATTGTCTTAGAATACTATTAGACTCTATTGTCTTATTTATTTTTGAATCTTTTACTCCAATGCCCCTTTCAAATGAGAGAGAAATAATCTTAGTCATCTATAGCAACTTATACATTTTAGGAAAATAGAGTTTTTCTAATGTTTATCAACCAAATATTTGTTTTGAGGACTAATGTTTTCTACTTCTTAGAAATGTCCTTACAGTTGGAGCTGGACATGTCTAAAGTGTTTACATTGCTATTTCAGTGAATATTCAGTATTTTTTATAAGTCCCAAGCAAGGTGTTTTCTTTTACTTATTCTGAAAACAAGAAAACCCCATCAAGAATTTATGGAGCCGAAACCGGTTTGGCTCAGTGGATAGAATGTCGGCCTGTGGACTGAAGGGTCCCGGGTTTGATTCTGGTCAAGGGCATGTACCTTGGTTGCGGGCACATCCCCAGTGGGGGGTGTGCAGGAGGCAGCTGATCAATGTTTCTCTCTCATCGATGTTTCTAGCTTTCTATCCCTCTTCCTTCCTTTCTGTAAAAAATCAATAAAATACATTTAAAAAAATTATGGAAACAAATATGTGACAATAGAAGCCTGGTGCATGAAATTTGTGCACAGGGGAGGAAGGAGTCCCGCAGCCTGGCCTGCACCCTCTCGCAATCTGGGACCCCTTGGGGGATGTCTGACTGCCAGTTTAGGCCTGATCTGGGCCTAAACTAGCAGTTGGACATCCCTCTTGCAATCCGGGACCACTGGCTCCTAACTGCAGGCCTGCCTGCCTGCCTGATTGCCCCCTAACTATTAGCCTGCCTGACTGATCACCCCTAACCACCTCAGCCTCAGCCTCTGCAGCCAGGGCTTCATCCAGAAGGACATGTGGAATGACATCTAAAAGGTTGTTTGGCTGTCTGGTTTAATTAGCATATTCCACTTTTATTACTATAGATACCTTTAGCCCTCTATCCACTATTCAACCCACCACTTGTGTGTGTGGGGTGGGGAGGAGGCTGTCAGATAATTTCAGCAAAAATGTAGTAGGTCTCACAATATCAAGCACAAGCACACATTTTATATTATAATTCATATTACAAACATACAGAGTAAGCAAAAAATAGTTGCACGCAATTTATTTCACGCAATGTCCTTGATTCTCAAAAGCAAAGGTGAACTATTTTTATTAGGCAGTTAAAGAAACAGAACCAGAAACACCTGCACTTAAGTGTTGGAAATGCTCTTTCTCTCAGATCTACAGCTCAGAAAGGTACATTATAGACATAGTTCCTGGTCTGATTTCCATTGGATGTATATTCTTCTACAGATAAATTATTACAGATTCTTGTTTCTTTAACCCCTCCCATACATGCAGAAACTGCTTCACCACCTCTCCTTTCTACTTTTTGACACCCAAATTTTCTGGGAATGATAAGCCATTTATGAAAATGAAAATATCTGGCCACTGAAAAATTAATAGCCCAGCTGGTGTGGCTTAGTAGTTGAACATCGACTTATGAACCAGGAGGTCACGGTTCTATTCCCAGTCAAGGCATATGACCAGGTTGTGGCCTCTCCCTCCAGTGGGGAGCATGCAGGAGGCAGCTGATCAATGATTCTCTCTCATCATTGATGTTCCTATCTCTCTCTCCCTCTCCCTTCCTCTCTGAAATCAATACAAATATATCGTTAAAAACAAAAAGAAAATTTAACAGATTTGGCTATTTTAAAATGACTGTAATAGAACAACATACACTGATGAGCAAAAATAGATCTAGAGACATAGAAGCATTGAATTGACTGTCCAACCTCAAGGGAAGGCAGGGAAGGGGTGGGTAAGAGAGCAACCAAAGGACTTGTATGCATTCATGTAAGCATAACCCATGGACACAGACAGTAGTGGGGTGAGGGCATGTGCTGGGGTGGGAACAGCTGGGGAGAGGTCAATGGGGGAAAAAAGAGACATATGTAATACTTTAAGCAATAAGGAAGTAAAAATATTACTGTAATAGAATTCAGTGGAAAGACCCTTAAAGGTCTTAACACTAGAGGTTGGGCAAAGAGCTGGGGACAAACTGTCTTTCCATGGGCTCTGCATTGTGATGATTCTCAGTGACCACTGACAAGCCAGCACTCGTCACCAATACAAATTGGTGCTTCAGGTTTGTATATCTTGTAAATAATGAAAATCCTTCCCAGATTCTGCTTGCAGTTTAGCTTCTATTATTGAGAGTCATTGTTAAAGGCTACATATCTTTTTTACATCTAAAATATTTTAAGTGTATTTTGGAATGCTGAAAATGATATTCAGGCAGAAAACTGAATGCATGATTTTGCCATAGAACTTGAAAGATATCTACAGTTCCAACCTACAGAGATGGAAGAAGAGTGAGGATACCCCAGGCCCGTGGTCGGCAAACTGCGGCTCGCGAGCCACACGTGGCTCTTTGGCCCCTTGAGTGTGGCTCTTCCACAAAATACCACGGCCTGAGCGAGTCTCTTTTGAAGAAGTGGCATTAGAAGAAGTTTAAATTTAAAAAATTTGGCTCTCAAAAGAAATTTCAATCGTTGTACTGTTGATATTTGGCTCTGTTGACTAATGAGTTTGCAGACCACTGCCCCAGGCCATGGATGTCCTGTGAGCAGAGATTAAAACAAGTAGGTTTAGGAAGAAAATAAGTAGTTCTGTTTGACTGCAATGTAGACTATCTGTGGGTTTTAGTGGGAAATGGAATGAGACGTTGCTGCCATGTTAGAATATGGCTTGTGGAGGTGTGTGTGTGTGTGTGTGTGTGTGTGTGTGTGTGTGTGTGTGTGGTGGCAATCAGAAGTCATTAAGGGTTTGGAGATCCAGAATCATGGTCAGGGATGGGCTTTGGAAATCCAAATCTGATTATTGTGTATATGCTAGACCAGGGAGAGGCTGGAGGCAGGTAGTTCATAAGGTAAAATATGGTTTTGCTCAGAAGTCAGAAGTTATTGTATAAAAAAGGATAATGTTTTGGAGAAAAATATAATTGATTGATGTTTTATTTCCTGTAAATCTGTTTACCCTATAAGTTTTTACTTATTGAATAAATGCCATGCATGGCTTCAGAAGGCAGACAGGTATTGTCTGCTTAGAATAAAGAGGTCATTATTCAATTTCGGGTTTTAAATTATAAAGGTGTTTCAGATACAGTTTAGAGTTATTGGTACTTCTGTTTGTTTTCTCTGAGAATTGATGGGGCAGTTAGCAGTCATAAATAGTTGGGTATACATGCTCATCAGACTTCCTAAGAGTGTTGGTCTATAGGACATATTTTTAGAAGTTGCAGCCCTACGTCCTTTTAAAGAAAGCTGTGATATTTCTGTTGTTTTTCTATTCCAAGTCTGACATTTTCTTTCAAAGAAAGTTTGTATTGGCTCACTCTCACCTTGTTATTCAGAAACAGAGCTTCTGAGAGCTCCACTCCCCAGAGAGCTGTAGATCAATGCGGGAGCTCACATTTGTTTGAATGTATGTCAGGTAATCATAGTACAGCCCCTGACTATTAACTGAGCAAAGAGAAAGTGAAAAATCCTGGTGTATTTCATTGGAATCACAAATTCTAAGGCTATTTCTGCAATAAAATGAAAATATGAGCTTTTGGCTAATTTTGAAAACCAGCTTATTAATCCATGACCCATAAAAATGAATTGTGGTTTGGGTGATCATTAGATTTAAAAGGCTTTATTTGCACTGCACTACTTAATTTCTATATTGTAATTTTCCCATGGGATGGCTAAAATTACTATTAAACGTTGTTCATTTCCATGCTGCCAAGTTCTCTAAATATGCATTACTTAAATATTTTGATATATACCAACACTACTGCTTTCATGTTTATAGATATCCCAAAAGGAAACCTAAAAGATGACTAATAATAGACCATAAAAAAACAGAACAAAGTTAATAAAACATGAGATTTTGTACTGTGTCTGATTCCCAAGGCCAAATATAAAGGCTCAATTATCAGCGAGCTGGTTTCCTTTTGATATGAGATAATTATTAATAATATTTAACTACTATGTGAATAATGCTTTGTAACTTTAAAAACACATTCACATGCACTGTAGTATCCTCATGATAGCCCTTTGCAGTATCTTTTGTTCATTTTCCTCTTTGTTCATTGCGCCCCTGGGAGATTGTTACTTTTCCCTGATTACAGTTAGAAAGATAGTGCTGGAACACGTTTCCATCTCTGTCTGGCTGCGTCTGGGCTCCTTCCCTAATACCTCCATGTTGCCTCTCTTCATTCCTGACCTTTGGAGCATCACTTTTTGCCAAGTCTTTCTCCAGTCACTTGCCTCCCATTGCATCTCCTGGTCACAGATGGGCTAGTCAGGTGGGCATCCATAAAGGGGAGCCACCTCACAGCAATCTTTTAAAAATTTTATAGTGAGTCAGGAACATCATGGATGTGCACGGCATCCTGTCTGCTTATTTGTTTCAGGAGTGAAAGCATCTTCTCAGCTTTTATGCAAAATGAAAGGATCATTATGAACACCAATTTAAATTAGAGCAGGCAGAGTAAATCTGTAAAGGACCAAAAAAATTAATCACCTGTGGCAACTGTCATTTGAAGTTATCCTTCCCTCATTCCACTCCAGCTCATCCACATAAACACAAAGAGAGATCATATTGTTTACTGGTATCAAACTGCAGGATTTGGCTCGCCTGAGGCATTGCTCCAGCCCAGAATCCAAGCCGCCACAGATAGCAATTTGGAGTGCAGCTTCAGTGCTAGTGGAAAAGCTGTCACAGGCAGGTCTAAAACACTGAGAGCGCTGAGCTACTGACATTGCTAAAGATGATCATGAAGACATTTATCCAGCCTCTCCAGCCTCCCCTTCGCCCAGCCCTTCAGAAGCTTATGTCAGGTGTGACAGGCTAGGTGATGAATGGGTAGAAAGTTGACAGGTGGCGACAGGCGGCTGAGTAAGTGAAATCCTCCATCGTTAATACTTGCGATGTTACCTTCCTGACACAATGAACTGATATTAGAATGTGTGGCTAAATAAACCACATTGAGGAAAGCCACTCACTGAAAAATAGAGTGGAGAACAGAAAGCCATGCCCTCATTTCTGTCAAGCTCCCCGATGGCTGGACTTTTGTTGTGTGCTACTTAATCAAGCCTGCATTATTCGGAGCTAAGTGGGATGCTCAGCTGTGTTGATTTTCTCTGGAACTATATCCAGAGGAAATATATCCAGAGAATTTAGCTTAAAGTCATGCGTCAGAAAAATCCCATTTCTCATAAATCTCTTCTAGACTAGACTAAAAAAGAAATCAGCTCATTGGAATTTTGATTAATGAGAAAAGGAGAAAGGTTTCAGGGTGAGTGCCTTGTTCTATTGATGTCCATGAAATGTTGGTGACTGCCTGACACATCCCAGTCCAAAGCAATTGAAAATCATTTTAACGTTGCTTTGTTTTTAGAGGCTTAGGGGTTATTGAGTTGAGAGAAATTGGACTGAAACAAGTAATTTTTTTGACACAGGCCACTAAACCGCTTGGAGAGCATGAGCTTGAAGGCCACAAGCAGGGCATTTAGGATAGACTGGTGCCTTTCTCGGGGAGAGAGTTTACTTCTCACAAAAATATACTGAGAAACAGAAGTCTTGCTGATCTGAATTTCCTCACGTGGGTTTATATTTGCAATTAGCAACCAATGACAATGAGGATTTTGCCTGCAACTCTAATCACAATTGGGATCAGAATGGACAGAGGAGCTGATAAAGTTGTACAAAGAAGAACTTAAGGTAGAGAGAAGAATTGCATGATTCAAGTTTAAGGATATGAATTTCTACTCTGGATAATATTTCATACTTTTTTTGAAAAAATTATATTTGACAGGGTTTTTTAATTTGGTAATATTGGGTGGGGACTGAAAATGAGTCTTACATATTTTTCTGCTTTTTAAATACAAGTTTATGGCTTCAGGAATTTTTTTTATATTTTGAAAATTTCCATTCTATTTAAAATATATATTTCTATTACTAAAATAAAAGTGCCCCAATAAAACCAATTTAATTTTTTTCTGATATTATACTATGACTTAATCACTTGCTGATTCTTCCTACTTTAGAACATTTGATTTTTCTAGAACCCCAGTAACATTATGAGCTGTTTATGTTATTCTTTCTATTTGGGGGCTTCTTAAAAAATACAATTTGAAACAGATTTGGCCCTTATGAACTTACATTACTCTATAGTTAAAATTTTTTAAATCAGTTTTCTGTTTTTCTTATATTTTTGTGTCATCCTCTTAGGCCAACTATAATTATGTCTCAATAATTAATATATTATAGTATATGTTATAATGATGAGACTTTTTTAGTAAACCAATTCATTAATACTCATTGAGTATTGTTTCTACTAATTTTTTAATCACCTAAACTTATTTATTTTGTCTTTTTCTATTTATTTCCAAATTTGGATTGTCCTACCATTAAGGCAAAGTTTGTTATATCAAGTTTGAACATGAAGAAATTGAATTTTAAGCATTGCTCTCAATTCATGCTTTCTGGAATCTTAGAGTGATTTTAATTTTATGATTCTGTTTATTCCACCTTCAATCCTTACCCCTGACCCCACAAACAAGTTCTACATCTTAGAATTTGACCAAGACTATTAATGCTTCAGAACATCAAGTTCCTCATCTGGTAAATGGGCTTAAATGAGATAATACAGACACAGTGCTTCAGAAATCTCATAGTGAGCCCTCAGTAAATAGCAGCTTTTACTTTTATTCTAGGCTCTAGGGATGATTTTCAGACTGCAAAATAAAATGTATTTTCTCAGTTAAGTTGTGAAAGTGTATTGTGAGCCAATTTTGTTTCTGGCATTCTGCATGGGACTGGTTGTTGATAGTAAGGAAAATTAGGCACTCTTATAATCTCAAGGGGATTTCAGCTACAGGAGAGAGATGACACATACTAATAAACAATAACTCCATGTGATGTATACATGACAAAAGCATGTAGCATAAGGGAATAATAACGAAAAAGGAGTGATTCACTACTTTTGGGGAGAGAGACTTTGGGAATAATGTAAGCGACTCATCATGAACAAACTTGTCATGAGCAAGTTTGAGAACAAACATATGTTTACCACTTACCAAGAGATGGAGTGGAAAAGAAAAATTCAGGTCAAGTAACATTATGTAGAAAGAATATGTATAAAGCCATATAATATAAATGTTTTACATATAAAATACAGTATTATGATATTATAATAAAAATTTATATTAGAAGAACATGTAGAGAAGTATCTGTAGGTAGATATTGTTGGGGTTGATGTGCAGGGTATGAGTATTTTTTATTTTAATCAACAATTTTATGAATATAGACAAGGAAGTTTCAATGTTTTATTATATTTATTTTATCCTTTTTTAGTGTAATGATAAACATGCTCACAGTAAAAATAACAAAACTCAGAAGAGTGTAAGGTATAAAATTAAGGTCTGTTTTCACCATCTTAGCAATATTCCAAAGTATTAATCTCTGTTAAGTATTTATCTTCTAGAAGTATTCAATGAATCAGAATGTTTCTATCAGTATTTATCCCCTAACAGTTTGATGCAAATCACTTTTGGTTTCATTTGGTCAATATGGTACTTTAAAATTTCTAAAACCAAATTTGAATGCATTTAAGTACAAAATGCATCCAACACTCTACCATCTCTTTTTATTTTATTTTTTTTAGTTAGCTACAACAGATGTTGATGATGCTTGCCTGGTTTTTGAAGGACATTTGCTGAATTGTGACCTCTGAGGCAAACATACAAGATAAAAGCATAAATGTATGTGTGTTTTACAAAGAATTATGTTACACTTCTTGCATTATATTTTGTTGTTTTTAATAATATGTAATTATTTTCATATCAGTACATATAAATTTATATTTATACTTTTTAAATAACTAATAGTGTCCTGTTTAAAAACACACAATAATTAATATAACCAGTCAAGAAAAATAAATATTGTTTTATTTTCTTATTATTATAACAGTATTGGAAGTAAGATTCTGTACATATACATTCAGGTAGTTATGTGAAGTATCTATTGATAAATATTTAATTGGAAATTTGGGGTATTAACCATTTTTCTCTTCCATGTGTTTTGATTGATGACAAAGAGAAACACAGAGGTAAGTACAAAAAAAAAGAAAGGGCTTATTGATGATGGGAAATGTCCCAAACCACACAAATTCAAGTTTTTTTGGAAACAACTACTAGGTTGGGATCTTAAGCCAAATAGGCATCTCCCTCCATTCATTACTATCTAGATCTCAATACCACTTGGTAAGAGTTCTGTCTTACCAACTTTGACATAACTCAGCTAGGTGCATGGTGCATGGCAAGCCCGTTGAGCTTACCAGCCTGCCTTTGGTGACTGGCCATAGGCAATAACCACAGACACTCAGAAGACTTGGGCAAGCCTTAGGCTAGACTTGCTGACAGAATTAGAGCAGACAAACAGTGGGGCCCAGTTGTCTGTGCTTTTGACTGGTAAGGGAAAATAGCTCTACCTGCTAGGAAAGAGATAGGTGCTATACCTTTGAGAGTTATCAATGAGTTTTTTTCAAAAACTTTGCAGCAATATAGGGTCAATTTAAACATTTCAGCTATATTCGTTATTATTTAAAACTAGAGGCCCAGTGCAAGAATTTGTGCCCTAGTGGGGTCCCTTGGCCTGGCCTGCAGGATCAGGCTAAAACTAGCTCTCCAACATCCCCCAAGGGGTCCCGGATTACAAGAGGGTGCAGGCCAGGCCAAGGGACCCCACCGGTGTATGATTGGGGCCAGGCAGAGACATTGGAGGTTGACCAGCTGGGGAGGGACCACGGGAGGGCTCAAGGGTGTGTCCAGCCATCTCACTCAGTCCCAATCTGCCGGACCCCAGTAACAAGCTAACCTACTGGTTGGAGTGTCTGCCCCCTGGTAGTCAGTGCACATCATAGCGGGTGGTTGAGTGGCCTTAGCATATCATAAGCATATTATGCTTTAATTGGTTGAACAGATGACTAGATGACCAGACATTTAGCATAGTAGGCTTTTATTATATAGGATTTACCAATCTTATAGGCAAATGAGACTTTCCTAATTTGTTTAAAGTTGAATCACTTTAAATATAAATAAAGTTGAGGTTTCTTTTGCATAGCTTTATTGAGCACTTATATTGTTTACCTCTACTTTTATATACATGAACTAGAGGCCCAGTGTATGAAATTCGTGCATGGGGGGGGGTACCTCAGCCCAGCCTGCACCCTCTCCAATCTTGGACCCCATGAGGGATGTCTGACTGCCCTAAATGGGCAGTCAGATATCTCTCTTACAACCTAGGACTGCTGGCTCCAAACTGCTCATTTGCTTGCCTTCCTGATTGCCCCTAACCACTTCTGCCTGCCAGCCTGATCAACCCTTAACCACTCCCTTGCCAGCCTGATGGATGCCTAACTGCTCCCCTGCTAGCTTGTTTGCCCCTAACTGCCTTCCCCTGCAAGCCTGGTCACCCCCAACTTCCCTCCTCTGCCAGCCAGGTCACCCCTAACTGCCCTCCCCTGCAGGCTTGATCTCCCCAAACTGCCCTTCCTTGAAGTCCTGGTCCTTTCCAACTGCCCTCCCCTGCTGGCCTGATCACCCACAACTGCCTTCCCTTGCAGGCCTGGTTCCGCCCAACTGCCCTCCCCTGCTGGCCACCTTGTGGTGGCCATCTTGTGTCCATATGGGCACAGCCATCTTGTGTGTTGGAGTGATGGTCAATCTGCATATTACTCTTTTATTAGATAGGATAGAGGCCTGGTGCATGGGTGGGGGCCAGCTGGTTTGCCTGAAGGATGTCCCGGATCAGGGTGGGGGTTCCCTTGGGGTGTGAGGTGACCTGGGTTAGGGGCCTGTGGTGGTTTGCAGGCTGGCCACGCCCCCCAGGGACCCAAGTGGAGGCCCTGGGATCTGGGATTTATTGTATCTTCTACAATTGAAACTTTGTAGCCTGGAGTGGAGCCAAGCCTTCTGCTAGCTCCCTGGTGGCAGCCATTTCTGTTGGGATTTATTTATCTTCTATAACTGAAACTTTGTAGACTTAAGCAGAGGCCAAAGCAGGCCAGGGCTGCAGAAGCTTGGCTTCCTCCATCACCAGGGCCAACCCTAGCCTCCTGCTCTCTCCAGCTCCATGGCTGCCGCCATTTCTGTTGGGCTTTATTTTCTATAATTGAAACTTTGTAGCATTGAGTGGAGGCCTGGGCCCTGCAAGGGCAGGCGGAAAGCTTGGCTTCCTCCATCGCCAAGGAAACCCATGCCTCCCTCCTGCTCTCTGTGGCTGCAGCCATCTTGCTTGGGTTTATTTGCATATTCCCTCCTGATTGGCTGATGGGCATGGCTTGTGGGTGTAGGGGAGGTACAGTCAATTTGCATAGTACCCTTTTATTAGATAGGATTGCCAATTTCTAGTGGTTAACAAGAATAATAATATTTATCAAAGCAAGTACAGCTATTATTTATTGCATAATTACTCCATGCTAGGTTCCACAGTAAAAATTTTGCTTGGATTATTTCATCTAATCTACAAAACAACTTGAGTGAAGAAACAGATACTTAGAGGCTTAGAGGAAAAGAAATTTGCTTGTGCTCACACATAACCTAGAGTAGGGCTGAGGTTTGAATCTGTGCTCCCTGATCCACAGTCTCTGCCTTTATTATCTTTGATATTTTTCCCATCATGGCTATTTTAAAATTTTATTTTAGCTAATTTTTAAAAATGATCTCTACTGAGTTATTATTTATACACATTAAAGTTCAGCAGTTTTATGCACACAGTTAGCTTAGTTTTGGCAAATGTATATAGTTACATAACCATTACCACACTCAAGATATAGCACAAGGAATGCATTTAATTATTTGCGAACATCAAAAGAACACATTTATCATTAGTCAACCCTCTAGGTCACATTTATCATGTACTAGGTTTGATTTCATGTATTAACTCATTTTGTACAGATTATTTAACTTGATATTATTGAGCATATTTTTAGTTCTCTACTTTTCTCTAATTAATATATTTTATGTTTTTTCAAACTAATAAAGATGGATTATGAGTTCACAATAATCAAAATTGTGTTTGGGTACATGATTTAAATGCTTTAAAAAGCCCTATTTTTAAATTGACTGCTCTGAGATCATTAGCTTTTATATAATACATCTAGCAAACTTTTTAAGAACATTGAATATTCTATTGTAAAATGTGGTAAACTAAAGTTCTCACATTTGTACTAGAGAATAAGTTTTCCTTAGTAGGGTAATTAAGCTCTACTCATATACAACTGCTATACATGACACTCAATGTTTAGTTTTAATTAAAGTATAGTTGACATATACTATTATACTAGTTTCAGGCTATACCACATAGTGATTTAACATGTATATACCTATGATGTGATCACCACAATGAGTCTAGTAACCATACATAAACATATTGCATAGCCTTTTTTCAGGTTCAGGTATTACAAATCAAGGAAAATGAAATTACATTTCCCCAAACCCTCCAGGACTTGATGAAAACATTTAGGGTCTTTCCTTCACTAGTTTTTTTTTCATATTCTGGATAAATCATGACTTTATTTTTAGCCAAATTTCTCTTTTTCCTTGAAAAATATATCACTCAATTACCTTACATAAATAGTTGTATTTTTCAATCACCCATTGCTCCTATAATATCCTCAACAATAATTTCTTGTAAATTTAATAAAGTAACTTTTAACTTCTATTTCAGGGAAAAAACTGGAGGATACAATGTGAGTCGCTTGACCTACATTAAAATTTTAGCAGGTTAGAGAATATAATAGACATAAAATTTTTGCCAGTCACATCCATCCCTTTTATAACTTCTTAAAATGACAAAATATGCCAATTTATTAGTAGCTTTCAAAGTTGTAGCCTCCTATATCATCTAAAAGTAAGAAGCAAATGTTTATAAACTTTTTGCTTGACATCTGCTTTTGTAAATAGTTTTATTTAATATAGCTACAGTCATTTATTTTCACACTGAATTGCCTGCTTTTGCAACGGAGATCTTATCATCTTCAAAGCCGTAAGTATTTACTATTTGGCCCTTCATGGAAAAAGTTTCCAAACACTTCATTTAGGTATCCAAGGATTTTACATTTGTTAATTCATGTATCCCAAGGTTTATATCATTACTCATGAATTTTAGAAATTACATCCAAGAGGAATGCAGTCAGTTCTGCTCCAATACTTGCTCTGAAAATATGGATTTATTCCAGTACATTTGCTATATTAGGGAACAGTTTGAGCATACTGCACATTTTGCTTTTTCTTATGCACAATTCCTTCTGCAACACTACCTGAAGGCAGAAAAAGAACTGTATCCTGATGAGCAGAGCTGCATATGAATACTCAGAATAAATGCACACGTGCCTCAAACATCTACCTGCTACCAATGTTCCCTATGTGTGCTGAGCCATACTTCCCAGCTAGTGTTACAGCTTTTAGTACACTTCATAGAACCCTTCTTAATCCAACCCTAATAACCACAAACTGCAGTCTCTCATGCCCACTCCTCAAAAAATGGCTTGTTTTGTAAAGAAAAGTGCCAAATTTATTATGATATTTACTTATTAATTATTCCATATGTGGAAAACAGTACTATAATTTTAATAGCTTCTTTAATAGGTTTCTCTCTCTCATTACCAACAAAGTTGAGTGTTATGTCCCTAACTCCATTTTTTCTCATAAACCTTTTTTTTAGTGTGATTTTTGCATAGCACAGTGATTTTTAGAAATATATATGTTCCATATAGCAAACTGACTATATCTCTATCTATCATCTATCTATCATCTATCTACCTACCTACCTATCATCTATCTATCCATTATTTTATTTAGCTGTCAGCTATCTATCTGAGAATTCAATATTGAACAAGTATTTCATGGAAGACTGTATCTAAAAGATGTATAAGGTCATTCAATATCATAAGTAACTAGAAATACATAAATTAAAATGATAGGGAAATGCAATTATACAAGATGTTATTTAAAAGCCCAGCAATGCCTAGTGATAGCCCAGATGTGGAGCCACAAGAATGCTCATATGTTGCT
The DNA here is from genome assembly GCA_026230045.1 of Corynorhinus townsendii. Lineage (NCBI taxonomy): Eukaryota > Metazoa > Chordata > Mammalia > Chiroptera > Vespertilionidae > Corynorhinus > Corynorhinus townsendii. The sequence goes on from JAPDVU010000004.1 coordinate 27,988,740, forward strand.
GCAGGGAGTATCAAATGAATAAACCACCATTTCTGTATATGTACTGTATGACTCAGCAATTTTTTGCTAGCTATATATTCAAGAGAAATGATTACTTACGTCCATATATACTTGTATAAGAAAGTAATTGAAAAATTTTTCAAAAATGTCCCAAACCAGAAACAACCCAAATGGCCTCCAATCGAGAATATAATAAAACACTATCAGCAATCAGAAAGAATTGCTTATACATATAGTGACATGGAAGAACATCAGACACATTATATCAAGTGAAGAAGTAAGATAACAAAGTGCATGTACTGTATGTTTAATTGTATTTATGCCAAGTTCAAGGGTAGGGAAAACTAATCAATAATTGAAGTAGTGATTTTCACTTTGAGTAGAAGACATTGGCTGGACAAGGGCATAAGGGTGATAGTTGTTCTATACTTTGATCTGACTAGTAATCACATGGAGTATCATACATGTGGAAAAAGTCATTCAGCTTTACATTTAATATTTGTAAATTTTATTGTATATAAAATTCATAGGCAAACATTAATGAAACATGTTCAAAATTAAATCAGGGTCAGATTAAATACCACTTTTTAAATGAAACCTTATGAAACTCTTACAGAAAATACTTTTCCTCCTCATTTTTTTTTTGCAATTAGCTTAGACATATTTGGCATTTCCTGTATTTATATTTTATTACATTTACATGGGAGGGCTTAGTGAGTTTTCCTCTCATATAAAATTACAAGCTCATTCAGTGGAAGTTATTCTATATATTTAATAATTGTAAAGCAGAGTTTTGTCCAGTGTGTAAATGCAACACACATTATGAAACTGAAATGGATTGAATGGAGGAAGTAGGTATTCATTGATATCATTTCCAATGATTATTAACTGTATCAGTTATAAGAATACTTTTTCATATGGTATGGTTGTGTTCCTCTAAAGATCTATGTAAGCAAATAGTAATAAAGTATAACTGTAGCATAAAATGATTTTTTAAATATTCCATTTAAAAATATTGTGGTGAATATATAAATTCTATAGCTAAAATTTTTAATCCTTATTTTTAATGATGCAACATAAAAATGGGGCACACAAATGTGAATATTATAACACACATGCATTCTTTTAATGTTCAAATTAATGCATTTTCAATTCACTAAGAATAATTTTCAATAATATTCAAGAATATTTTATATTAAAGGCACATTCCAAATAAACAAGTAATTAGAAAAACCTGATATTCTAGACATTCTTGATAAAATTCCCCAAATGTCTTAAGATAAATGTAGATTGAGATGGAGTCCCATAAGCCTCTAAATTTTACACATCCTTCTTCCTCTCCCAAGGCAATCAAAATTCCAAGTAGGCCAAAAACCACTTCATGGTTTGAGGTTTCCAAAATAATGCTAATAATACCTTAGCAAACTAACTCCAGGGATATCTTGGATACCTATAGAGACTGTGGTAAAACAAATATTAAAAGTTAATATATTTTAAAGTCCCTACTATATAGATTAAAAAATTTTGGAAATTATCATTTTTTAAGGAAATCCCCAAATGTTGGATGTTCCTATCATTTTAAGCACCAATTAGGAACATCATGCTTCTAAACATTTTTAAGCACCAATGTTTTTAGCCAAAGGTTTGTTTTTTAAATAAGATTTCTAGTTGCATTACTGTGAAGATGGAAAATCAGTTTTCCTATGAGCTATATCATGGAAGCCTACTACAGGTATTGCTCAATATCCTGGGAAAAGCCTACAAAAAAATCTAAACACTGAGATTTTACAACCTTTGGTGAGACTCAAAGATCACAATAGGTACAGAATATTTTGCTTAAAGCATTTTTTACTGAAGCTAACTTATATTGCATGATTTAAATGAGGAAAAATGGCTCCCTTCGTACACAGCATATTTAAACTGATTATTTAATTAGTCCTCTCTTAGTTTTGTTTTTCTTACTACAAATCAGAATAAAATCAGCTGGCCTTCTTATAAGCATTCATTTAATTTTGTACTCGGAGCGTAGAGTTAAATAAAAAGGAAAAAGTGCATCAACATAATCACTTGAGTATTCCTATAAGAAAATAATTATCAAAACTATAGGTGTTAGCTGACCTGACAAGCATAAAAGTAGGTTGAATTAATTTGAAGATTTTGTAGAAAGAAACCTTGAATTAGGTAATTTTTCAACTGATTAAAACATATGAAAACTTAAAATACAATATATAATGCTGTTTATTGATAGTGGATTTCTTAGTAACTTCTATTCCGAGGTGAGTGATTTCTATGTGATTGTGAATTCATGTACATAGTTAAGAAGAAAAATAGTTTCTCAGATAATTTTGGTATGTGTTTCTTAGAATCCCAAATACTGCACACATACCAATGAACAGTGTAAAAAATGAGATTGTTTCTTTATTCAAAATACATCCCATTTTTACTTTTTTAATTTTTAAAATTCTTTATTGTTTAAAGTATTACATATATCTTTTTTTCCCCCATTGACCTCTCCCGGCCTGCTTCTGCCCCCCAGCACAGGCCCCCTTATAGCCCATATTTAACACAGTGAATAGACAAATATACCAAATATCAGAATTTAAAAACTTGCTGTTTCTAAAACCTTATATAATTTTTCCTTTTTAGTTTTATAGATTAATGAGAAACACAAACAAAAGAACAAACGATCTTGAGTTATAGCTTTTAATCATGTTATTCGTATAATAGAGCCAAGGAGAGCTCAGATTGATTAGAATGTAATGACTTTGTTTTTCTGCAACTCAACAAATTATGCTCCTGGTAGTTGCATTTCCCATAGTAAGTTTAAATGTTAAGTATGATATTTAATATGTTAAATATGATATTTATACATAAAGGAAATTATCAAATATGTCTATAAAGTGTGTAGGTTGGTTAATGAAGTACTAGTATGTTGCTTAAGAAAATTGCTGCATATGCTATGTTGAGATTGCCTTTAAAATATTTAAATATGTGTGTTTTTTGGACATTAAAATTGTAGTGAAAAATTTGTACTTTCTTTGATAAGAATTGTTAAGTCATCATGTAATTTATGGGCACTTTTAGGAAAATAAAATATTAAGAATAAACATATATTTTTTAAATGTCAGACAATATTTTAGGTTGAAGAACATTTTTAGATGCCACCGTTGGTAGAGGGTAGGATGTGGAGCTGCACTATATAATATGCATAGTAAGTATTTCACAGAGTTCAGAGGCATAAAAAGAGTAAACAGATACTTGCCAGTAATCAATAATATAAACTAGAATGTCTATAATGTTCTTTCCTCACTGGATAATCTATATATCTCAGATTAGATAAATTATTCTTTTACAATCCACTTCTAACAAGCTCAATAAAACCAAAATAAAATATAGTAAAGCCTGCTTGTTTCATAAGCTTGAATTCCAGGTCTTCCTTAAATTATTTTTTCAACTTATTTCTTATTAAAAGCCAAAATAAACAAAAATACTCAAAGTTTTAAAATACATGTGCTCTTATTGGCTCCAATAACTATTGGAAAAAAGATTTGTCTAAATAGTGTGATATGAAAAGTATCTACTTGTATTATTTGCCCTCATAAATGTGAAAGTTAAGAGGGAAGGGTATTTGACCAAAGGCTGTAGATAGTAATCACTCTCCATTTTCAAAATAGAAACTTTTAAACTGAGAGTCAAACTCACATGTAGTGTTCTTAGATAACTAATTTGTTAATGGCAGCATTTATAAAAGGAAATCAAATTTCTGAATAAGAGACATGTGAATTAATGTAATTTGTTTCATGCAACAGATGGATAATATTTGAAAATAGAAAACAAATTTAATTTACTCAATGATCAAAGGATAATTTAGAAAACAATCCACCAATAGCTAAAGAATAAACCCAAAGAAATAAAACATGATCCTGTAGCTGATGAACATTAAATGTCAGAACTAACCCTGGGAAAACCATTATCATAACTTTCTTGACCCCTGAGAGGCCAGCTGACACAGTACTATATATATCACCCCTCAAAATTTTTTAAGTGGTCCTGGATGCCTGGCACTGAGGGACAGAGCTTAAATGTAAAAGCATTGTCCTCAGAAATTAGAATACAAATGAAATTTTTTCTTTTTTATTGTTAAAAAATTATTTTTACTATACTGATTTGCAGAGCTATCTGCAATAAGAAATATCAATCCATGACTATCCTATGCTCCAGAAAATTATCCTGAGTAAAAGGTCAGTAAAAACCATGTTCCTTTCATTTAAAACAATTAACCTTTAATTTGTCTTACTAGCTGAAAGGAAATACACATACTTGGATAAGTCTGTTCATTTTCAGCATTGGAAACTTTAGTGAAGAAATGTTGACCATTTATCAACCAAAAGACATAGAAATCCCACTTAGTAATAATAATTTTTAGAAAAAGTTGAGGAACAGTGGTGTTAAGTATAGATAGTGTGTGTGTGTGTGTGTGTGTGTGCGCGTGCACGCGGGTGCATGTTTGTATGTTCATTTATTTGACATAATGCCATGCTGCTTTCTAATTATCTTGTAAAATTTTAAAAATTTCAAAATGATTCTGATGTCAAAAGAAAGTAAAATACATTTCAGTATTGAGATGCCCACCAAAGTTTAAATATCTTAAAATTATCTTTTTTCATGAATTAGCTTTTCTACGTGAAATGGCTGCTGCTAAATCCACACACACATCTTTATAGGGTTTCAGGATTTCTGATTGTCCTTTGTTCATCTCTCTGCCTTGGCCATTTCTACTAAATGACATTCCTGCCAACTTCTATGCACAATGAATGCCCCAATTACTTAGTAATTGAATGTTTATGATAAGTTGTAATACCATATGGTAGCAAAGATAAGTAGCTCTTGTTTTAATGAAGGCCCAGTTTTCATGCCAGAGACTTGTGAGACAAATAGCAGCAGTATTGATTCACAACTCTAGACCACTTTGGGTCCCTTATGAGTCCTATTTGATACCTAATTGTGTATCCCCCAAAACTGTTTTTATTTAGTATATTATCTTAAACTTTTGTCTGTCTCTACAATTGTTTTGCTCTTTTTTTTTAAGGTCCAGCCTAATTTGTTCCCACGCTATTTTTTTTAAATACATTTTTATTTATTTCAGACAGGAAGGGAGAAGGAGAGAGAGCTAGAAGCATCAATGATGAGAGACAATCATTGATCAACTGCCTCCTGCATGGCCCCTACTGGGGATTGAGCCCACAACCCTGGCATGTGCCCTTGGCTAGAATGGAAGCCAGGACCCTTCAGTCAGCAATCCAGTTGCTCTATCCCCTGAGCCAAACCAGCTATGGCTGCCACCACTTTAATTTTCCATCTGATCTTTCTTGTCCATTGACAAGTCGTGTTGATTGAGATGGAATGTGGGAAGTAGAGATGTAATAATAGCATGACTATCGCAGTGTGTCACTATTTTGACAAGGATTTAGGTAAATCTCTTAAGCTTCAGGTTATTATTAATATGTTTCCTTTTCCTATGGTGGGGCCATAAGTGGGGACATTTTCTCTTCTCCATTTATTTGTGGACCTAGCCTTAAAGTTTTTTCCTGATGACTCAAGGGAAGAATTCCGAATCTAAGAGAAATCACTGGGACACATTCTATTATAGATGATGGAATCTTAAATAATCATTATTTCTATAATATTTAATAGTGTTTATAGAATCTTAGGATTTTTCTCCCAACAGATACTGGTTTATCCATCCAAAGTGTGTAAAAGATTGATCTCTATCTATCATCTATTTTGATATATCTAGATCTGTATCATGTATCTATTATCTGAAATTCATTTGGGTTGTCTTGTAAATGTTATGTGACTTTTATCTCATAAACTCTTATAGCAGCCACCAACTGAACTAGCACTGACTTTGAATGCTATTCAAAAATATTTTAGCATTTAGCAGAGACTTATATTTCAGTTTTTAGTAAACTCTTTTTGTTCATATTAAGTATGTTGAGATAGATATTGAGCTGTGGTTAGCTTTATCAAGTCATAAGATCTTGGTTATATATGTGTGTACATGATGTGGGTTATTTCTCACTCTAATTCTACAATTTAAAGAGGCTAAATCATCAAGGTCTAAAACAGAGTGAATCATAATTATACAATTTTCCAGCTTATCATTAAACTTTAAAACATTATTACCATAAAAACATCTCATAATATTTAAAATATGGGCTATTTAAAACAGAGATAGTTCAAAGAGAAAACAGATTGTAGCCAGCAATATTTTTAAACTAAGCATTATTGGTCATTGCAGATTCAAACTGGGTTCATAATATGTGACTGAGTAGTGAAAAGCTCTTCATCCCATTACCAACCCCTTGAGGCAAATTAAAACAATTGAAAGAAACCCTGGAGTTCTGTGCATAATGCATGTATGTGTGTCCTGTGTAAGGACAGATCTAATGTGTTTTGTGGTCGTATATATTAGGGGTTTGTATGGAATATAGAGCAAGTTATAATTCAATGGTACTCACAGATTGTGAACCTTCATAAAATCAGTGGTGCAGGCAGTAGGCACCTCAAACATTGCAAGGGAATTGGTGTACTTATCATAAAGCAGTCACAGATGATAATCTGAAAACTCTAATTACAGGCTTATTGCAGTGTGAAATTTCATACTGAGAATAATGCCACTGTATATATTTAGTCTGTATGCATAAACATATCAATAATATCAGTAGATGGAGCCTGTCCTCTTAATATTTCACATGCATTAAATATTCAAAACCACAACTAACCTTTTGCCATAAACACTGAATATTTTTGTTTGCATAAGTAGGTATAAAAATAGCTTATTTTAATGAACGCTTATACATTTTTTTTTTGCCCCAGAAGTGGGTCACACAGGCACTTCAATGTGATTTAAAAAAATACATATATCCTATGGCTTTTTCCCCCCCTAACACGTGTTGCAACTCCTTGGCTACCATATGGGAGCCTGGCATAAGCTCCATTCAAACAAAGTGCACCTGTGTGCCTCTCCAGGCTGCCTTTGCATGTCACATGTGTTTGTTTCCCAGAGATACCAACGCTGCATAGTGGAGAGCAGTGCCCCTGGGTATTTGTTATTCTGGGTGATCACCTGGGAGTAGCCTATTTGAAACCACCTTAGCAGTAAGGAATCAAGGAGATTTGTATGGAGGGTGAGGGCTCCAGGGCTTCATTTTCGCTGGATGTCATTTAACATGGATGAACTGTTAAGTGTCTAAAATGGGGGCTCTTATCATGGAGAAACACTGGGCTTGTACAGCCACACAGAATGCTCCGTACATTATTGTTCAGCATAAAAAAGGCAGAAGAGCAGCAAGCAATGCAGGAAGTGACAAACCATTAAGCTAATCCTATAAAGATCTGGCCTGTCAGGTGGCACATTTCCTGAATACTTAGAAAGCACAAGAGAGGCTTATTAATGGTTCATCACAATTCTTACACTGCTTACATGGCTCATATGCAAACACTGCCCTTTTTCAGTTGGGATTTGCAGCACATCAGGACGTCACTTCCATGGCTACTGTATTTTTTTCTCCCTCCTGGGTAATTGAAGCATTACCATAGAAGACAATGATTGATGATGTCTTTAAAGGTCTAAAAAAGCATAGGCTATTTTTGAAACTGTGCCATGTCTATATAAGGCGAGAAGAAGGAACAATCTGAATTCTGCAGCTTGCTAGCTCAACAGCAACAAAGCCCTGAGGCTTATGGAGAGATCAGGGCTACTTTCATTTTTTGCTCCCACTCCCCACACCCTTTCCTTTCCCGCTTTGAATTACTGACTGCTGCCCGGTTAGTGCAGGAAGAGTCTGGAGTTTGTCAGATGCTCAGTGTAATTAGACCATTGTGCTAGAAAGGCTTGACGCCACACTTCATCCCTGGGAGCTGCAAAGCTCTTCTGCCCTTTGAAAGCTGCTTGACTGAGTTGAAAACAAATGACGGTGATGGTGAGATTAGCATCGTTTTGTATTTAGCACACCAGCTTTCTTCATTGGCGTTTACAGTACTTGGGAACTATTATCTTATGCGCACATGTACTTTCCCCTGCTGAGCCTGTTTTTTCTCTTCCTCAGCATCTTCTATCAAACTTCAAACCAGTAAACACTGAGGCTAAATCTACAGCACCTTGCTAGGCACTGGGAATGCAAAGCTATCTATTTATTCATGCCTGTATTTATTTTCTTCCTGGAGAAAAGACACAGTCTTGTAAGATGTGTACTCATGTTAACAAATAAATTTAATTCTAAAATATCCCTTTTCTTTTCCCCCCATCCCTGTGTAAATAATATTTACATATAGAAAGAGAGAACTTTTTTTTTTTTTGAGGAACAGGAGAGTTAAAGGTGGGAACTATGCACTGGTTTATGTCAGTTCATCTCTATTCACAATCCTTTTAAAATATTGAAAATGTAGGGTAAAGTTATTAAATCATTTAACTGATTTGCAATATTTGGTTTAATACATATTTAGTACTTGACCAATATGTAAGTAAAGTAATAATATCTAACCAAAGCAACAGGAAATGGGTTATCAAATGTGGGTGTTTTATTGTTGTTGGTTTTGGTTTTTTTTCCCCCTCAGTTAGAGTAATTCTGGCCATGTGAGCTTGGGCAAGCTTATTAAATTTTCTAGAATTCAGTTTCTCATTTATAAAATGAAAATAACAATACCTGGCTTGCATGATTATTCTGTGTATTAGAAGAGAAAACACAGAGCACAATGTATGACAGATAGTGAAGTGTCAAGTTTGTAACATGATTTATAAACAGTGCAAAGAAAACCAACCAATAAACATATTGCCTGGGTTCTTGTCCCAGCCTTACAAAAGGTTCAGCATTCTGGAGAAAAGGCTGCACATAGATGATTAAGAAGGACTCCAAGGACGGAAGATATTTTTGAGAGGCATTGGGGGTCAGAGGAGCTTCAGCTAGAGGGAACTGAAGACTCTTCCTTGACCAAGGACCCTGCTTTTATTCAACAGGATTTATCCTAAAGCAAGGTGGAAATATACACTTCAAAGGGTAAGGTATCAAAGGGAACAGAGCATTGTCAGTTTGGGGAATAGCCTATAGCTGTTCAGGTGCTGAGCCAACAGGAGGCAATAAAATGGCCCTGAGCTGTCTGGCAGCAGACATTCATCCTATTCGGGTTTGGGGGAAGTGCCTTTTAGCCGTTTCCAACAGGTAAACTACATACGTGGCTCACCCTTGTTGAGCCCCCCAAGCTTCACCAACCTTTTGGCTAAACTCTTGGAATTATTACATGCTGGAATTGGTTCTCGGCACATATCAAAAACATTCTGTTTGAAATTGGGTAGCAACTGTTTCTTCTCACCATTGGAAGGCTTTTATAATTAATACAGATTTGTATCTTTTCCCTCTTTATAATTACAAACTTCTTGTAAACAGGAATGGTATAGTTTACTAGTTTTTGTTGGCTTACGCTTCCATAATCTTCATGCATAATAGAATATGGATGTGCCTAACAATATTATAAGTGAAAATTAGGATGCAGTGGAAACTAATTAAGTCCTGTTTGGCAGAGAAATGGAGGTAAAGGAAGATTAAGTAAATTGCTTAGTCACACTGAAAAATAAGTGAGGAGAGGAGAGAATAATAAGAGAGAAGAGTAATAAGAAAGACTAGAGGACCAGAAATAGGTTCCAGTACCTTGTGACCTGATCAACATTTTATCTCAGGTTCCACTGATACTTGCACTAGAAGAGGAAAAAAAAAATTGTTCTTTTCTGAGTCCTAAAATCCTTGAGGATGGCTTCAAAACAAATTAACATCATTTTAACAGGTAATGTATCTGAAAACACAACTTCCTATTTCCATTTTGCTTCCTCATAGTTGCCCTGAGGTAATAGTACTCCCCCTCTTCTGACTTCTCTTCCCCACTAGTTGGTCAGGCCTTCTCTATTGGGTGCTTATCATTTGTTTCAAAACTGGTGTATAAATCTGTCTGTTATCCAGTGCATGAAGTCAGCCCAAATATCTTATCTTCAGGAAATCAAAGATAACTAGAAAAAAGTCTCCTCAGGCTCACATCTCTGGATTCCAATACATAGTTAAGTGATTATTGCATACTAGAAGCCCAGTGCACAAATTTTGTGCACAGGGAGAGGGTCCCCTCAGCCCAGCCTGCACCCTCTCCAATCCAGGACATCCCTCTCATAATCTGGGACTATTGGCTCCTAACTGCTCACCTGACTGCCTGCCTAATCACCCCTAACTGTGCCCCCTGTTGGCCTGGTCACCCCCAACTCCCCACCTCCTGCAGGCCTGGTTGTCCCCAAATGCCCCCCCTGCAAGCCTGGTCACCCCTAACTGCCCTCCCACCAGCCTGGTTGCCCCTTACTGCCCCCCTGATGACCTGGTTGCTCCCAACTATCCTCCTGCCAGCCTGGTTGCCCCTCACTGCCCCCCCCCACCCCCCTGCCGGCCTGGTCGCCCCACACAGCCTGCTGTTCAGTGATTTGATTGTCCCTCACTACCCCCCCTGCCAGCCAGGTTGCCACATGCAGTCCTCTGTTCATTCGTTTGGTCGTCCCTCACTAACCCCCCTACCAACTTGGTTGCCCACGGAGCCTGTTGCCTCAGTCGTTTGGTCAGCCCTCACTAACCCCCTGCCAGCCTGGTCGCCCCACGCAGCCTGTTTGGTTGTCCATTCGGTTGTTTTGGTTGCAATGGTCGCTTAGGCTTTTATATATAGAGATTCTTTGTCTCTGACAGTAGTGCCCATGAAAATACTACTATCAGGTTCACATTAATCTGCAATTACATTTATTTTCCCATGCAGGCTCTGAACCTAAAATTAGTTTTTATATAATACTAACCAAGGTGATATAATGATTTATATAACACTTTGCATTAACAGTTTTATTCCACTGTTAGTATACTGTGCTTAACATGGCAATGTGAAGTTAATTTGATTCAGTGCGTTAGGTTCTGAACTTACTTTGTATTGGTGTAGAGTTTCTCTTCTGGTCTAATGTACTGCACTGCAGGATTATCCTCTGGGTACTTTAGGGCACCCATTAAGGATACTTTATCCATACACCCACCCCAACACACACACGCCAAAATCATCTTTCAAACTTTTAGGTATGCATTCATGGTACATGACAGGAGTCTCCTCGCTGCCTTGGAAAGGAGAAGAGCAGCAAGTATAACAATTACTATGCACATTCTTCAAACATCATGATATTTTGGTTATTTTGTGAGATGTGTTGGATACAGGATACTCCATTACAAGATCATTTCAGAGGTCTTTTAATGTCTATTAATCAAATTTTTGCAGTAATATGAATTGAATGACTGTTAAAAGCCATCAGAAACCAGAAAAAAAAATGAGCCTGCCTTCCCAGCAGTTTCAAGCATTTTAGATTGATAGGATGGGTTCCTGAATACCTAGATGACTACAAGTTCCCTGAGAAATCTGGACATATCTGAAATATAATCATTGTTTTAGGCTAATTGATTTCTCCTCCAAATTCATCTATTGACATTCCAATCCCCAGTAATTCAGAATGTGACTGCATTTGGAGGTAGGACCTTTAAGGAAGTAAATTAAAGTGAGATCCTTAGGCTGTGTCTTTGTTCAGTCTGACTGGTGTCCTTATAGGCAAAGGAAATAAGATCCAGAGAGATACCAAGGGTACGTGTGCACAGAAGGATTATCATGTGAAGAAGCAACAAGAAGATGGTCATCTTCAAGCACAGAGAGAGGCTTCAGAAGAAGTCATACCTACAGATGCCTGGATCTTAGACTTATGAACTTCAGAACAATGAGAAATATATTTCTAATGTTAAAGCACCTGGTCTGTTATGGAAACCTACCAAATTCATATAACCTTATACACGGAATTCTGTATCAACATCTTCATGAGTTGTTTGAATTATTTACCACATTTCTTAAACTGATAAAACAGCTAATATGCCAAACAGCATCCCTATTAATTGGTTAATCTACTGGCATTTTGTAAATGCTTGTCTCTCCATTTCATTTTGCAATGTTGATGACATTGTGTTTCTCTTCCCTTCACATAAAAATGTGATTTACACTGTTTTCCAGCTTTCTCACTGACTTCTTCACTATTGACTTCTCTCTTTAATCATTGCAGACTTGCTATTTCTAGAACATTGTGTTCATCTTCCTTATGACCTTTACATTCTCTGTAAGGAAATTACATACACTCCATGTGTAAAACTGTCAACTATATGCTTAAATCTCCAAATTTATGCCTCCGTTCTTACTATTTTCAATCTGATAAAATATTCTTCTATAAGTTTATGTCATTATGTGGTATTTTAACATATATCATAAAACATGTGATGGACATATAACTAATCCTATATAATAAAAACATAATCTGCAAATCGACCAAATGGCCCAACAGCCGAACAACCATCCAGATGACCACGCTATGACACCCACTGGCGCCAGGTCAGCCAAGGCGGGTGTGATGCAATTGGTCAGGGGCCCGGCCATCACCCAAAGATCACCCCACAGAAGGAGGCCCAAGCCACCAGCTGGCGGGGCGATTAATCAAGGGGGGGCTCCACAATTGCCCCAAAGAGGGAGGACCAATCCACTGACCAGTGGGCTGTGGTGGGTGGGTGGGGCCTCCCTCTGCAAGGGAAGCCCAGGTCCCAGATGCTGGAGGGAAGCCAATGCCAGCAGCAGGGGAAGGAAGTCCTACTCTTGCATGAATTTCATGCATCAGGCTTCTTATAAGTCATAATAATAAAACAAATACTCATGGAACCATACTCATTCTTAAGACATATAATTTTGCCCATTCTGTTGGAGTCATGCTTTTATTTAATCCTACCTTCCTACATTCTCACTTGGAGATAATCACCACCCTAGATTTTATGTTTATCTTTACCATGCAACCTAAAAAACATAAACCATTTTAGGTAATCCTAAATGACATGTAACTTTGTTTTATGTAGTATCATGTGTCTTTTTTTTTTCTCTCACTCCAAACTGAGCTGTATTGAGATGCACTGATGTTGTTTGTAACTGCAGTTTTCTATTGTTAGAGCATTATAATATTTTAAGCAATTCACCCAATGTTTGAGATTACATATCTTACAGAAACACAAGCCAAGAATGTTATAATAAAGTCTGCTGCTTCTTTTCTTTTATTTAATAGATCTTTATTGTTCAGATTATTGCAACTGTTCCTCTTTTTTCCTCCCATAGCTCCCCTTCACCCGGTTCCCACCCCACCCTCTGCCCTTACCTCTCCCCCACTGTCCTCATCCATAGGTATACGCTTTTTGTCCAGTCTCTTCCCGCACCTCCCACACCCCTTTCCCTTGAGAATTGTCAGTCCACTCCCTTTCTAGAAGCCCCATTCTATTAAATTCACCAGTTTATTCTGTTCATCAGATTTTTTATTCATTTGATTTTTAGATTCACTTGTTGATAGACATGTATTTGTTGTTCATAATTTTTATCTTTACCTTTTTCTTCTTCTTCCTCTTCTTAAAGAATACTTTTCAGCATTTCATATAATACTGGTTTGGTGGTTATGAACTCCTTTAGCTTTTTCTTGTCTGTGAAGCTCTTTATCTGACCTTCAATTCTGAATGATAGCTTTGCTGGGTAGAGTAATCGTGGTTGTAGGTTCTTGCTATTCATCACTTTGAATATTTCTTGCCACTCCCATCTGGCCTGCATAGTTTCTGTTGAAAACTCAGCTGACAATCGTATGGGTGCTCCCTTGTAGGTAATTAACTGTTTTTGTCTTGCTGCTTTTAAGATTCTCCCTTTGTCTTTTGCTCTTGACATTTTAATTATGATGTGTCTTGCTGTGGTCCTCTTTGGATTCCTTTTGTTTGGGGTTCTGTGTGCTTCCTGGACTTGTAAGGCTATTTCTTTCACCAGATGGGGGAAGTTTTCAGTTATTATTTCTTCAAATAGGTTTTCAGTATCTTGCTCTCGCTCTTCTTCTGGCACCCCCATAATTCAGATGTTGGTGTGCTTGAGGTTGGCCAAGAGCCTCCTTACACTATCTTCAAATTTTTGGATTCTTTCTTCTTTTTGCTTTTCCGGCTGAGTGTTTTTTTCTTTTTTGTATTTCAACTCTTGATTTGATTCTTGTGGTCCTCTAGTCTGCTGTTGGTCTCTGTATAGTATTTTTTATTTCAGTCAGTGTATGTTTAATTTCTAGTTGGTCCTTTTGCATATCCTCGAGGGTCTTGCTAAATTTATCGGCCTTTTTCTAGGAAATTCTTGAAAAGCCTTATAACCGTGGTTTTGAAGTCTATATCCAGTCGTTTGTTTTCCTCCATTTCTTTCATTTGTGATCTGTTTCTTTGTCTCTGTATTTTTGCTGCTTCCCTGAGTTGGTAGAGTACCTTTGTATGGTAGGTGTCCTCTAGGGCACTGTGGCTCAGCCTCCCCAGTTACCTGAGGTGGGCACTCTTGGTGCACCCCTTTGTGGACAGTATGCTCAGCCTTATTGTAGTTAAGTCTTGATTGTTGTTGGTATCACTGGGAGGAATTGACGTCCAGGCCAGTTGGCTGTGAGGATCAGCTGTGTCTACATTGGGAGAACTTCTGTGCTGGAGACACTCTTATGAGACAAGACTTGCAAAATTCCAAAAGCCTCTGTGCTCAGCTTGGATGGGGTGGAGTTTCAGGGTGGAGCAGACAGCCTTGGTTTCGCATCAGCCCTGTCTTATGAGGCCCCTGGGTCTCAGTGTCCCTTGGTAATCTCTGCAAGGACCTCTGAGAGAAAGTCACCCTCAAGTTTCGCCCAATGCCAGACAGTCCAGTTTCTCCCCGAATGAGTCAGGGTTCCCAGAAACTTGCCCGGAAGTGGCGTTCAGTGCAGTCAGGAGCTTCCGTCTCCTTCCCGCTTTAGAAAGCCAGCTGAGCACTCAGCCTCCCATGCATTCAGCAGTCAGTCCTTTCTGCACATGCACCACCGGACCTCTGTCTTCTGCAGCTCCCGAGTCTCAGTGTGCTTTCTTTTTTCCTGACAGTCCAGATTCCCCCCAAATGAGTCTGGTTTCCCAGTCTCACCTGGGACTGAACTTCAGTGCATTTGGGAGCTTCCTTCTCCCTCCCGCTTTAGAAAGCCAACCGCACAGTCAGCTGCCCGTGCACACAGTTGACCATCCTCTCTGCATGTGAGTCTCTGTACCTCAGCCTTGGGAGTCTCAATGTGCTTTCCTCTTTTCTTCTAGTTGTAGAATTTCCACTCAGCCAGCTTTCTTGTGGTTCTGGATGGTGTCCATTTTGTCTTTTAGTTGTAGTTTTGATATTGTTGTGTGAGGCAGCGGTTTAGGTGTTTACCTATGCTGCCATCTTGGTTTTTTTCTCTGCTGCTTCTTAAACCTAAGACTAAAACATTATCTAAAATTATCTTTAACTTTTCCTATTTTCAACATATCCTATCTAATAAAAGAGTAATATGCAAATTGACCATCACTCCAACACACAAGATGGCTGCCCCCATGTGGTCAAAGATCCTGCTCCTATGTGGACACAGGATGGCCACCACAAGATGGCCAGCAGGGGAGGGCAGTTGGGAGGAACCAGGCCTGAAAGGGAGGGAAGTTGGGACAATCAAGCCTGCAGGAGAGGGCAGTTAGGGGTGACTAGGCTGGCAGAGGAGGGAAGTTGGGGTTGACCAGGCCTGCAGGGAAGGGCAGTTGGGGGGGACCCAGGTCTGCACGGGAGAGTAGTTAGGGGCAAACAGGCTGGCAGAAGAGCAGTTAGGCATCAGTCAGGCTGGCAGGGGAGTGGTTAGGGGGTGATCATGCTGGCAGGCAGAAGCGGTTAGGGACAATCAGGAAAGCAGGCAGGCAAGCAGTTGGGAGCCAGCAGTCCTGGATTGTGAGAGGGATGTCCTGACAGGCCAGTGGGATCGGGCCTAAACGGGCAGTCGGACATCCCTCGAGGGGTCCCAGATTGGAGAGGGTACAGGCTGGGTTAAGGGACACCCCCCCCCCCAATGCATGAATTTCATGCACCAGCCACAAACCTTGCTGGTTCAATCTATAAGCTGTTATCTTCTCCTCACTCCCTACCATGCATGGTGCAAGTCCAAGCCGTTAGCAGTTTGTGTTTGATCATTACATTGGCTTTCTAACTGGTGCACATGCCACCACCTTTACACCCCAATAATCCAGGTCACTCACAATCTTTTTAAACCTTAGTGATTTGCCTTTTCCTACAGGACTCATCTCTTGTTCAAGATTCTTGATGATTACATATCAATATTCTAGTTATCAGAGTGACAAATGATTTTTCAGGATCACATATTCAATCCATGGGAGATATATCATCACACATTGGTTGCTAGACCAGAGCACATACATCCACATCATGAATAACAACACACTGAATTCTTAGTGTGATTTCCCCTAGATGAATATGTGTCTCTGACTAGCAACAGTCCATTTTATTATTCCACTAGAGGCCCAATGCACAAAATTTGTGCAAGAGTAGGCCTTCCTTCCCCCAGCTACCGGCACTAGATTCCCTTGGGCACCCGGGACCCAGGCTTCCTTCCAGCCACTGGCAAACACCCGGGACCTGAGCTTCCCTTGTAGTCCCAAGGGAAGTTTTATCCAGAAGGTCATCCAGAAGGTCATCCAGAAGGACGTCCAGTCTAATTAGGATATGACTCTTTTATATTATAGATAAGGCTGGTTCCTTTTGGAAAGTTAAGTCCATAGTACGACTAGGGAATCCCATGAGCATCAGTTCAGTGCCTTACTTCTTTTGTGGTAAAATTATTTTCCCAGTAAGAGATTCCATGACAGTATTTCACTACAGTGAAAAAGACATTCTAGGAAACCACTGTTCATGTTGCTGTCATTAGCTCTATGCCTGGGAAGAAATAGCGTTATACAGCGTAAGTGTTTGTTTCATGGAAGACAAGTTGCTGACCCCTCCAGGATGGAAATACACAATGAAATCAACCTGCCCTGGGGCCAGGATGGCTTCCACTGGAGTATTTACTGTATTGGAAGGTCAGGGTTGGACCTGTTCTAAGCAGTGGCTATACTTCAGGTTAGTCTTCGAGAAGAAGGGTTCATACGGCGGGAGTTCTATGGCCATTTTGTTCGTGGAAACCCATTATAAGCCTAATGTGACTTTCTACCGAAACCTCAGCAGCACGGTCGTGATTCTCTTACTGAGGAATCAACAGGCTTCATAAAACACTCAAAATAGCCTCAGGCACTTTTAGCAACACTGGATCTGCTGAGTTTTAAGAGCAGGAGGTAGAGTCATTCATGTTACTACCTGGACAAGCTGGAAAATTGTCATGTTCTCTGGAATTCACTGAAACTAGTTTGGTGAATATGGACTTGTTTATTAAGGAGTGGGTGTCTTAATGGTGAGAGTTACCAGTTGCAGCACCTTTAACTTGTAACAGGGAGTATCCTACTATGACCCAGAAACTGAATCCTAGTGATGCCAGACCCAAATAGTACTGATAATACTACCTGTGTGATTCTATGGGTATGAAGTTTAGAAACTGGCAAAACAATTGGTGATTGAAATAAAGATAGTGTTTGGCTTTGGAAACAACTGGCAATAGTGAATGAGAGAGTACATAAGGGGGCTTTGAAATTCTTTTAATTTTCAATTGTTTATTTCATGTGATAGGTCCAGTGGTGTGTTTACTTTCTAAAAACCAAATCAAGTGATTAATTAAAGATTTGTTCTTTTCTTTAATTATGTCATACTTTGATTTTTTAAAATCACTGAAAATACTAGGTAGACCTCCTGGAAGGACTAGTAAAGCATGAGCTCCAGGCTAAGCATAAACACCCTGCGATATTCTACCAGGATGGGTCAGAGGGAGGTAACACTGCTGCTGCCTGGCAGTACCCTGAATCATCCTGCAAAAATGACTATCTTAGGGAATGCTCACCACAGCTTCCGCTGCCTCCCATCAGTAGACTAAGGCTCAGAACAGAACCTCACTTAAAAACCAGTCCTATGTGAGGTGCATTGTCCTAGCTGCCTGAGAAACTGTGAAAGGTAGTCTTTTTATTTTTGTTTTGTTTTCAATTCTTCCTTGATATGTGATTAATGATCAGATGCATTAAGGGAATATAACAGATGTGGGCTGTCATGAGTGACAGATAATACTGTACCCTGTTTTGTGCTATTCATATCGACATACGCTTCAATTTCTAGTCTGGCCTTAGACTTTAATAGTTCCAGTTCTGATAATCTTATTCCTTCTGATTGCATTGTGCTATCCTAACATCTTTCTAAGTATTCTTATATCAGCTGTTCTACAAATTCTACTCTGTCTTTAAAGATGGAATGGGTTTTTCATCCTTTTGCACTGTCATAGCATGATACCCACACAGTTCATACTTCTCTTTGCATGTTGCACAATGTTTTGTTTCATCCATGTTTATCTCCTCTGTGACATCAGGAAGTCCTGAAGCAAGAAACTTTACTGCTATCTGATATATAAGTTATTTCAGAGAGGAAGGTAGAGGGAAAGAGACAAAAACATCAGTGATGAGAGAGAATCACTGATCAGCTGCCTCCTGCATGCCCCAAACTGGGGATCAAACCCACAACCTGTGCATGTGCCCTGACCTGGAATCAAACCGTAACCTCCTGGTTCATAGGTTGATGCTCAACCACTGAGCCATGCCGGCCGGGCTATTATTTCCATGTTTATGATCATACCTGGCTTTCCACATTTCTGTGATAAGCATTTATTAAGTAAGGACATTCTAATTGCCACTCACAGAGGTAGCTATGAAAACAAAATCATAAAAATTCAAACAAATGGGTCTTATATTCTAAATCAAGTCCCAGATGCAAACAAGTAATCAAAATATTACAAAAAATATCAAAATAGAAGTATAAACAAAAGTCCGTGGGAGCCCAAATAGGAGATGTATTTGTCTTATATCACAGAAGGTTTTACAAAGGTACTCAACAAATATTTGTAGTAAATAATTGAAATTGGTCAAAATATTTTGTCATATTTTAAATGCAATTTCAATCTCTGCTATTTTTTTAAATTTTATTTAGAAAACCAGAGGCCAGGTACATGAATTTGTGCACTGGTGGGGCCTGCTGGCCTGTCCCGATTGGGGACAATTGGGCTGGGCCCACCAGGGGGAAGGGATGTGGGAGGTTGGCTAGCCCCGCCTCCTGGTCGAACTTCTAGTTGAACTCCTGCATGAGGGGACAATTTGCATATTAGCCTTTTATTATATAGGATACTAATATGTGTCACCTTGCTTACATAAGAAATGGAGGAGAAAGAATTACTTCTAGCACTCCATAAGAGGATCTTTTGGTATTTACTTTATCACTCCTATATTTATATTACTCTAATCCTTATATCCTTTTTGTCCTTATATTATTCTTTCTTTTTCAATTTTTTAAATATATTTTATTGAATTTTTACAGAGAGGAAGGGAGAGAGATAGAGAGTTAGAAACATCGATGAGAGAGAAACATCAAGCAGCTGCCTCCTGCACGCCCCCTACTGGGGATGTGCCCGCAACCCCGGTACATGCCCTTGACAGGAATCGAACCTGGGACCTTTCAGTCGCTGGCTGTCGCTCTATCCACTGAGCCAAACCGGTTTTGGCTGTCCTTACATTATTCTATATTGTGCTAAGTATAATTATTATGAGTCAATAAATTAATATTAAATTTAAAACTATCCTAATTTATTTATTGTCACATATTTATTAACTTATTCATTAGTTCATTTATTCAAAACTATTCAGGTGTCAACACCATTGTAGGTTTTGGGATAAAATAAAAAATAACATTAAAATGTCTGCCTCTGTGGATATTGCATTTTATTAGGAGAATACAGACAACATACAATACAGATGAGTAAGTAAAATACAGAGGATGTTAATTGGTGACAAAAAAATAGCAAAAAAGAGATATGTGTGTGTCAGAAGGTTATTTTATTAAGATAGGTGCCAAGCCAGTCTTCACTGAGAATAAGACAGATGTGTCAATATATGAAGATGAAAGTGTACCATGTATGATCTAGAGAAAGATCATACCTGAAAGAGTAAACAGTTTTTTTTGTTTTTTTTTGAGTGATGTTTGGTCCTTAAGGATCTGTTGGCACATCAGATCTCAAAGAGGTAGAAATAAATTTATTTTGAATGAAGGAAAGTAGTTAAATTGCATGATTCCATTGATTATGTTGCAGAAATTTTAAATCATTTGAATATTACTTTCTTACAGGATTTAAAATTATGTTGAGTTCTATTATCCTATCTAATAAAAGATTAATATGCAAATTGACCATCACTCTAAGACACAAGATGGCCACCCCCATGTGGTCAAAGATGGCTGCCCCCATGTGGACACAAGATGGCCACCACAAGATGGCCTGCAGGGGAAGGCAGTTGTGGCAGTTAGGGGTGACCAGACCAGCAGAGGAGGACAGATAGGGGTGACCCAGGCCTGCAGGGGAGGGGAGTTGAGGGGGACCAGGCCTGCAGGGCAGGGCAGGGCAGTTGGGGGTGACCAGGCCAGTAGGGGAGGGCAGTTGGGGTGGACCAAACATACAGGAGAGGGCAGTTGGGGGTGACCAGGCCAGCAAGAGAAGGCAGTTGGGGGGACCAGACCTGCAGGGGAGAGCAGTTGTGGGCGATCAGGTGAGCAGGGAGAGCAGTTAGGGGTGACCAGGCCAACAGAAGAGCACAGTTGGGGGAAACCAGGTCAGCAGGGGAGGGCAGTTGGGGGGGACCAGGCCTGCAGGGGAGGACAGTTGAATGGGGACCCAGGTCTGCAGGGGAGGGCAGCTGTGGGGGACCAGGCCTGCAGGGGAGGACAGTTAGGGGCAATCGGGCTGGCCAAGGAGCAGTTAGGAGTCTATCAGACTTGCAGGGGAGTGGTTAGGGGTGATCAGGCTGGCAGGCAGAAGTGGTTAAGGGCAATCAGGCAGAGGCAGGTGAGCGGTTGGGAGCCAGCAGTCCTGGATTGTGAGAGGGATGTCCAATCACCTGTTTAAGCCCAATCTGGGATTAGGCCTAAATGGGTGGCTGGACATTCCTCAAGGGGTTCCAGATTGGAGAGGGTGCAGGCTGGGCTGAGGGACAACCCCCCTCTGTGCACAAATTTTGTGCACCAGGCCTCTAGTGTGTAATAATGTATAAACATGTAAAAAAAAAATAAAGTTCTATAATACCATTCAATCAGCATTATTCTGTGAAAGCTATTTGAGAGTTGTTTGATGATATTTTCCCACAGTAATAGCATCATTGCTATGCAAATAAAGAGATCCATTTAAAAATATTTTAAATATATTGTGATGTGCTGCTTCATTCAAAGTGTTATATAGTCATTGCTTTGTGTAATAATTAATTGATAGGGATTATCCAAGTACATTAGTATTAGTATTTTTCATTTTTATATCATCCATTACAATTTTAAAAATGATTCTTCATATTAGTCTACTTGATCTTTATAATAATCCTACATGCTAAAATGAGTAGTATCTGTGTTTTACAGATTCTAAACAGAAATTCCAAAAGATTGAGCTTGGTCAATTTGCATGTAAAGAGTAAGTCTCAAAATCAGAACTAGAAAGCTTTTGCATGTCTCATATAGTGTTATTTCTACACGCCCTTGTTGCTGACCTATTTTAGAAAGCCCAACTACAGAGATGCTCCATTGGAAAGTTAAATAAATCCAAAAGAAATATGTTCTTTCCAGTTGTGAGATTTATGAATTTTCATTACCTTTTCTAAAAACTTTGTCTTCATTACAAATTGTCCTAATCACTAAAACTAGAAAATATAATTTTTATGGAAATGGAATAGATTACATAAATTGTGCTCAATGTTGCAGAAAACAATACATAAACTGTAAAAAATAAATATTTATGATTGAATGTATATTTTTATAAAGCAAACATTTTAAATGCATCATGTGGAATTTTAACACCCTCCCCCCCATATTTAAGCGCTAAAAGAGTGTGTTCGCACATTTATGTTTATGTGTTATACTTTTTCATTTTGAAATTGCTTTGGGAAATTGAATATGCCTTCCCCTCCCCCCCACTTTAATACAAGGTGAGCAATTTTGTGGTTTTCTTGCCTGGCGGATGCATAATTTTAGATCTCAAGTATTCAGTGATGTTTTCAGGGCATTAGAACAAGAACCATTAACCTCAATACTTTATGGAAAGGTGAATGTGAGACACTATATTGAAGAAAGGAATGTAATATCTCTGGAATCAAATTTAATTCAATAAATGGTAGATCAACTTGAATTTGTTCAAAAGTTTCTGAGTGACAGTAACTAGTGTTTTAGTTCTTTGTGGCTACAAATACCACAAATTTGGTGACTTCAAACAACAAAACATCATTCCCTCACAGTTTCTGGAAGCCATAAGCCTACAATGATTTTCACGAAGCCAAACTCAAGGTGCTGACATGACGGTGCTCTCTCTGGATACTTAGAGGCAAACCTGACCCTTGGGTCTCAGCTTCTGGTGTCTGCCAGCATTGCTTGCCTTGTAGTTGCATCACGCCAATCTCTGCCTCCCTGGTCACATTTCCTGGTCCTTGTCTGTGTGTCAAATCTCCCTCTGACTGTATCGACTCTATCTATAAGGATGCTGTGATTGGATATAGAGCTGAGCTGGATAATCCAGGAAAATCAGCCACTGTTAATATTTGTAGCTTAATTACATATGCAAAGACATTTTTTTCCTTTAAAATTACATCTACAGGTTCCAGGAATTAAGACCAGATATGGTTGGGTGGCAAGTATTCAGCCTACTACAAGTAGTCATTTAAAAAAAAATTAAAAATTATATGTAAAGAAAATAGCAACAAATGATTACAATGTAATCCTAGTGTTTCTTCTACAACTACTCGACTATGTTGCAGACTACAGAAATGCCGCTCGGCACCACCGTAGCAGTGGAACAGACATTGAAGAATGAAGTATTCAATGAAATGAAGATAATATCCTCTGTATAATCATCAGTGGATAATATATTTTAATCTCATTAGTTTTATAGTTTAAAATGTCTTTTAGGATAAAAAACCAGACTCCAGTTTTCATCTTGCAACTTAACACTTAATGAGAAACATGATATTTTATGTTGCCTAGACTATGGCATAACTGTCACTTTCATACATTGCTTATGGCATTTTACATTGCCATAAAACTTTTCAAAATAGCCGAGCTGTATGGATTGAGAAAAACATATATTTATAAGCTTCAACATGCTAATTCAGTCATAGGAATATTTCCTAAGGAAATATCCTTATGTACAGAAAATCTTAACACATATTCTTTTAATAATAAAACTTTGGAAATAATCAAATGCCTGTCAAATAATACATTAGTTATGTTATGGTATGTAGTCAATTTAGTAAAATACATCTATTGAAATTATAGTTTTGACTATATTTAAGTAACAGAGTGAATTAATAGACAAATAGTGATTGCAGTAAAATGGTATAATCACTGATTTTAACAATCCATTTTTATATTTATGGTTGCTTTTTGTTTATAATAACAAAGCATATTTAAATTTATTTGCTTTTCTTCTTAGCACCTTAAACTTAACTCATAAATTTTCAGGATTTTCAATTACAGTGTTTCTGAATTCATTCTTATACATGCATTTTGTTTTGGCAAAGTCATTATTACACAGATAATTTTCTTGATTCCTTGCTGGCACCCTTCCATGTAACTGGCAAGCTCATTTTTTTTAGCTCACATCTTGTCATTGAAAACCGAGAATACTTTCTGTGAAATCCAACACATGTGTTTGGACAGGTAGAGCTCTCTCAAACCAAAGACAGATACAGACTTTCATTGGAAGTCTAAGTTCACATTTAGTAACTACATACATATTTATTGGGTTTACAAGTTATGAATAATAATTCCAATATATATTTTTATACAATTGTGTATTTTATACAATCCTATACAAAACTATAAACTGTTCCTACTTTTTCTCCTGTGAGTAAATTTCATTAACCCGATGCTATTTTAAAAATAATATAATTTATTGTTTAACCAATTTGAAAGCCTGAAATCATTGGTTTATTTATAACTTAATCATCCTATCATTTTTTAAATATATTTGTTTGAAGGAGGTTTTATCTGATAAAGTCATAATCTGGCTTGACATTAACATATTTTTAAAGCTTCCATGATAGGCAATCTACAAATATCTGGGGAGACTTATTCTAGTGTTTGATCATACTCTTCTTTCTTTTTAGTTGAACTTTTATCCTGACTGCTATGGCATATGTGGTATAAAAAAACTGATTTATAAAATTACACTTTATGTAATTCGCTATTATAGCAATAGAGACCATTATTATCATTCCTCATCTTTTTTTCACACCTGTACCCTACCCCCATCTTTACTCCATAATACCAGTTTTATTTTTTAACACTTCTCTATTGAAATAATTTTTCCTTTAAGCCTGCATACAATCAAAGGACTTGAGACTTTCACTATTGACAGGTATCTGGGGAAATTCAGTTTAAACTATTGCTTAACAGCTAATGCCTACATGTTTCAAAAGCCCCTATCTCTGTACACATGTTTACTTTTAGCTGGTGTGATCCTAACTATTGGTCATGGGATTCCTAGATAAATAAGTGTAAATATTAGAGCACTAGCACAGCCATTAGTACCACTGACAGTTGTGTTTCTTATTAAAAAAGTCATGCCATAACCGGTTTGGCTCAGTGGATAGGGTGTCGGCCTGCAGACTGAAGGGTCCCGGGTTTGATTCCAGTGAAGGGCATGCACCTTGGTTGCAGGCAAATCCCCAATGGGGGGTGTGCAGGAGGCAGCTGATTGATGTTTCTCTCACATCAATGTTTCTAACTCTCTATCCTCTCCCTTCCTCTCTGTAAAAAAATCAATAAAATATATATTTTTAAAAAGTCATTAAGTATTAAATGATGGGACTGAGATTCAAACCCTCAGAGCTTCTGCCCTAGGCTTTCTTTAAAAAAAAAAAAAAAAAAAAAAGTCCTGTATCTGCTGTGAATAGATCCCATGCACAGTACCCTTCTTGGATTTTCACATTAATGTTAGTTCTATGGTCTTTACAGTTTGCAGTCACTTTACTTCAAACTTTAGCTCCAGTATTAGTTTTAAAATGAAAATACTACATAGTATGAGTTTGATCATTCTTTTTAAGTTGTTCTTCCTAGCCTGTTCTGACAATATGAACTTGATATTTTACCATAACTTCCCTTACATTAGAGGAAATACTTGCCCATTTTTAGAGAAAGCTTCCAGTTTTTCTAAATATAGAAATTGTGTTGTGACTAAAAGAGATCCTCAGAGCCCTGGATCTGCTGGCTCAGTGGTCAGAGTGTGGGCCTGGCACCGTAGGATTGTGGGTTCCATTCCCAGGCAAAAGCATGTTCCTGGGTTGCAGAGTCAGATCCCTGCCTCAGGTATTGGCATGGGTGGTAGGCGGCCAATCAATGTGTCTCTGTCACATCGCTGTTTCTCCCCTCCCTTCCACTCTTTCTAAAATCAATGGATAAAGTATCTTTACTTCTTGGATGAGGATTAAAAATATATATTAAAAAAGAGAGAGAGAGAGAGAGAGAGAGAGAGGGAGAGAGATCCTCAAGACACTGTTTTCTATGTCTTTCATATACTTTACAGTCTTTGGAAGACTCGATGTATGAGATTATGTACTCAAATTAACAGAAAACTTAAAAAATATATAAAGAAACTCAGCACTCTTATAATTTCTAATGTCAACATGGAAAAAACGTACAAAAGAATGCATGAAAATAATTTTTGTTATGAGAATGAAGGGGAATATGCAGATGACTTTGTGGCCTTCTGAAACTATTAAATGTCTGATGAATTATTTTATAAGAAAATGTATTTCCGCCCTGGCTGGCATGGTTCTGTGGATAGAGCGTCAGCCTGTACACTGAAGGGTCCCAAGTTCGATTCCGGCCAAGGGCACATGCCTGGATTGCGGGCTCAGTCCCCAGTAGGGGATGTATAGAAGGCAGCCAATCAATGATTCTCTCTCATCATTGATGTTTCTATCTTTCCCTCTCCCTTTCTCTCTGAAATCAATAAAACATTTTTTTTAAAAGAAAATGTATTTTCATTATCTATTATTTAACAAATTTTTACTGTGTGTTTTTTTCCCTTAGCTATAATAATATTGTGAATGATTCAGTAATTAAATGTTCTTTAGCTAATTATGGACTATAGTCATTTTTTATTCTTGAGCTTCCCTCACCTTGATTTTAGGAATTTAGGTCTCTAATGACTAATTCTAACTTTATATCTCAGATGACTGTAAAATTTATGCTAAAGATTAAAAACACAAAAGTTGTATTGTTTCTGAGTATATTAAAAATTTTAGATTTTTAAATATTACATTTAAAGTTCAAAAAGTTTAAGGTTTTTGTAGGAAATAAGGCTTACTTAAAGGCTATTGTGGTAAAACATAAATTTATAGGTAGGTAGGTAGATAGACTGATAGATAAGCATATATGAAGTTACTATTAAAATACACTTTATTTCAAGAGGCCCATGAGGATATTTAACAGTTACTAAGTTGTTTTCTCTTTATTCATATTTTTTGGTAAAATTTTACATTACTAGAAAGGTAGATGGTTATTTCTAATTAAAGCACAGATACAGTAATTACAGTTTATATGTTATTATCCTGAATCTACAGTGGATGATTTTAAACAGCCAAAGAGCCATTAATTTTACTGTTCAAAGAAATGTTCATAATCTTTTTAAAATGTCATATAAAATATTCATTTCTAAATGCCCTACAGTGATTTCTGAATTTATTTAAAGTAGGCTGTTGATAGGTCTTTTTATAAATAAGCAATTCCACTGCATATATAATGGCCCATCACATTATACATTCTATAATTTCATGGATGAAAGGCCTACAGCTGATGTGCAAAAACACAGCACATATCTCAGCAGGTGAAGGGTTTGATTACACAGGATAATCAGTGTTATTATTTATAACAACTATTTATGTCTGTTATTTATTAAATCCCTATGAATCAGGTATCTATTTCTCCAGGATATACATTCAAGGAATATTTATAATAGGATATGGACCTTTAGAAATTTTTTATGGAATGGCCTGAATATGGCCTTTTACATTTAAATTCCCAGATTCAATTGCTGTTAAACTAGTCGAAATTAAATTTTAAATTACATTGAGTTCCAAGGCATTTTGGAACCTAAATGTGTTTATATATTCAATAGTAAGAGGGATTTTTAAATTGAATATATTCATCTGATTCTAATGAGGTCAAATTTGATACTGATGGAAACTACATGCCTACTTGTTATTAGTTAATTTTTTTTGTCCACTTCCTTTAAGTTATTCACTTAATAATATTTATGGAGACAGGAGCAGTGCTGCTCACTGAGGATATGATGATGTCAAAAGATAAAAAAGCTCCCATTTTCTAATTGCTATGAAAGTAATTTGAATGTTGTGAAAGAAAAGATACAAGGAGAATATACAGTCTTGGAACCTAATCTAGTACAGGTAGCGAGAGCGATCTGAAAATAAGGATAAGAACAATTCAATACTCAGTGGTATAAGGTATGTATGTGTTTGCCTAAAGGGGAGATGGGGGATAGCAGGAGGAAGTTTGGAGGCTCAGGTTGTTGCAAAGAGAAAGCACAAAAGGTGAAGTTCTTCAGAAGCCATAATGTAGTCTCATTTCCTCTTTGTATATGTGCATCTGTGTGTACATTTTATGTGTATGTACCATTATGTCCAGACAGTATGGCAGACTAAAAATCTGGAGGATGCTTCATTTATAAATATATAAAGCATATCTTTAATACATTGCTGGGTCTATAAGAAGTAAGGGACATACTTCTCTAAAACAAACAAACAAAACATAAGTGGACAGCAACTGAAAACTTACGCAAAAATAATATGTTGTTGGCTCTTAAAGCAAATTCTAATATCAGCATCAACCTGCTGAACAAGGTCTTATAGCCATTTTCACAGTAAACTTGAGACTTCAAAGGAGATTGGTAACTCATTCTACTCTGTTATTTTTAAATTTTTGTTTAAAGTATTACATAAGTCTCCTTTTCCCCCCATTGACCTCTCCCTGGCTACCCCCAACCCCCAGCACATGCCCTTACCCTCCAACCCCTGTCTGTGTCCATTGGTTATGCTCATATGCATGCATACAAGTCTTTTGGTTGATCTCTTACCCCCACACACCCTGCCTTCCCTCATAGGTTGGACAGTCTGTTTGATGCTTCTATGACTCTGGTTCTATTTTTGTTCATCAGTTTATGTTGTTCATTATATTCTATGAATGAGTGAGATCAAGTGATATTTATCTTTCTCTGACTGGCTTATTTTGCTTAGCATAATGCTTTCCAGTTCCATCCATGATGTTGCAAGTGGTAAGGATTCCTTCTTTTTTACAACAGCGTAGTATTCCATTGTGTAGATATAACACAGTTTTCTAATCCACTCATCTGCTGATGGGCACATATGGGAGAACATATTTGCTAATGTTATCTCTGATAAGGGCTTAATCTCCAAAATTTATAGGGAACTCATACAACTTAACAAAGGGAAGATAAACAATCCAATAAAAAAATGGGCAAAGGACCAAATAGACACTTTTTAAAAGAGGACATACAGAAGGCCAAGAGACATATGAAAACATGCTCAAAGTCACTAATCATCAGAGAGATACAAATCTAAACAACAATGAGATACCATTTCACATCTGTCAGAATGGCTATCATCAACTGCCAGAAACCGATCATTGTCTCACTAATTAGAAAGGTGTAAGCAAAGAACCTGGAAGGCTGGTCAACCTTGAAGCTCTGAAAGGTTAGAGCCAACCACTCCCTATCTAATTGAGACAATGGTAGCTGAAGCAACTTCCCCACCAAATAATCGTGTAAATCCTTACTGAATAAGATAATCTGCCTGTTACTGGAATTACCTGCCTAAGGGCAACCAGTGTATCCCATAACCTTAATAAAAGGGATAGCAAAGCCAGAGCGGGGTGGTAGTTCTCCCACTAGAGGTGGGCTCCCACCTGGCCCCCAATATTCCCAAATTAATGCTTTTCTAGTCTCTTCATTTGTGTGCAGCCTTCTCTAGAACCCGAACCCTGAACCGGGACCCTGAACCATGTGGGACGTGAAAGGGATTCCCACAATCAACAAATCAACATATGACAAGTGCTGGTGAGGATGTGGAGAAAAAGGAACCCTCCTGCCCTGCTGGTGGGAATGCAGACTGGTGCAGCCACTGTGGAAAACAGTATGGCATTTCCCAAAAAAATTAAAAATAGAACTTCCATTTGACCCAGTAATCCCACTTCTAGGAATATATTCCAAAAAGACAGAAACACCAATCAGAAAGGATATATGCACCCCTATGTCCATAGCAGCACAATTTGCCATAGTTAAGATTAGGAAACAGCCTAAATACCCATCATTCCACTCTTATTCCCCAAACCCCATCTGGCCACCCTCTGAAAAAAAACAGATTCAGTGAAACCTTCTGGTCTCCCACAGTTCAACAAGGTTATAAATAAAGATATATAAGTACATAGGAAATAAATCACTTTGAATGATTCAGTAGAAACAAAACAGATTTAGACTTTTAAGGAAATTAGAAATGAAGTTACAGAAATATGACTTAAATGTGGATTAAATACTTAAAGCATTAAAAGTCAAATGAAATAAATTAGAAATTACTTAGTCATTTAGCAAAAGGACACTACTAAATAAATAAGGCAGATTTAAAACATAACAATAAAGAATCCCTATCTAATAAAAGAGTAATATGCAAATTGACCATACCTCTGCTACACCCACAAGCCATGCTCACCAGCCAATCAGGAGCAAGTATGCAAATTAACCCAACCAAGATGGCTGCAGTTGTGGAGAGAGCAGGAGGCTTGGGTTTCCCCAGCAATGGAGGAAGCCCAGCTTTCCACCTGCCCTGGTGGGCCCAGGCCTCCACTCAAGGCTACAAAGTTTCAATTATAGAAGATAAATAAATCCCAGCAAAAATGGCTGTGGCCACAGAGTGAGCAGAAGACTTGGCTCCTCTCAAGGCTACAAAGTTTCAATAAGTTTCAATTATAGAAGATAAATAAATCCCAGATACAAGGGCCTCTGCTTGGGTCACGGGTGGGGGGGGGGGTGTGTGTGGCCAGCCTGCAAACAACCACAGACCCCTCACCCAGGCTGCCCCATGCCCGTGCCCCAAGGGAACCCCCATCCTGATCTGGGACACCCTTCAGGGTAAACCAACCAGCCCCCACCTGTGCACCAGGCCTCTATCCTATCTAATCCTATCTAATAAAAGAATAATATGCAAATTGACCATCACTCCAACACACAAAATGGCTGCCCCCATGTGATCAAAGATGACTGTCCCCATGTGGACAGCAGGGGAGGGCCATTGGGAGGGACCAGATCTGCAAGGGAGGGCAGTTGTGGACAAACAGGCCAGCAGGAAGGGGAGGGCAGTTGGAAGGGCCAGGCCTGCAAGAAAGGGCAGTTGGGTGGGACCAAGCCTGCAAGGGAGGGCAGTTGGGGGTGATCAAGCCTGCAGGGGAGGGCAGTTAGGGGTGACCAGGCTGGCAGAAGAGGGAAGTTGAGGGCGAGCAAGTCTGCAGGGAAGGGCAGTTGTGGGGGGCCCAGGCCTGCAAGGGAGAGTAGTTGGGGGGGCAGGCCTGCAGGGGAGGGCAGTTAGGGGTGATCAGGCTGCAGAGGAGGGCAGTTAGGGGCAAACAGGCTGGCAGGGGAGGGCAGTTAGGCATCAATCAGGCTGGCAGGGGAGTGGTTAGGGGGTGATCAGACTGGCAGGCAGAAGCAGTTAGGGGCAATCAGGAAGGCAGGCAGGCGAGCAGTTGGGAGCCAGCAGTCCTGGATTGTGAGGTGGATGTCCGACTGCCCGTTTAGGCCCGATCCTTCCTGGATCGGGCCTAAACAGGCAGTCGAACATCCCTCGAGGCATCCCAGATTGGAGAGGATGCAGGCTGGGCTAAGGGACACATACCCCCGTGCACGAATTTTGTGCACTGGGCCTCTAGTATAAAATAAAAATATAGGCATTTGAAATAAAAGTAAAACCTTAGAAATGAGATAAAGGCAAATTAGCCACAGGTGTAGAGGCAATAATGCTAGGGTATAAGAAATAGTCTGAATGCAGGATAATGAGTTGGAAAATGGGAAAAGGATGGTAAAATGTATATAAGGTGAACTAAAACTTGCAATTTTTACTTAATTAGAATTCTCAAAGGAAGACATAGGGTGAAGAGAAAAGAAACAATATTTGAGGAGATAATTTCTGAGATATTTTACAGATATATATTCATAGATACAGAAAAGTTAATGTATACCAAAGATGAAAAAGAGTTGGTTGCATTTTAGTAATAACAAAGTACACCAAAGACAAAAAAAGCACCAAAAAGCAAAAAGTTACAGAAGGAAAAGCAAAAGGTCAGGTAAAAGAAATTATATATCAAACATAAAAATAAATGCAAGTGGTTATAGTAACCAGTTTAAGGCCAGAGAATGTCAGATTTAAAAAACCAATTTATATCTTATTCATTAAAGGTTTAAAACAAAAACATGGAATAGTGAAAAGTAAAATGAAAAATAAAATATGCCAAGAAAATTTTCATCAAAATAAATTACACAGAACATGTCACTATATGATAACATTTTAAATTATCAGTAAGTATAACATCTCTAAACTAATAATCTCATAATAAAATAGCTTCAATTTATATTGAGCAACATTTCATAGAGTTACAGGAAAAATATTTAAAAGCCATTAATTACTAAATAATAAGCTTTCTTTCTTTCTTTCTTTTTTTTACTATTGTTGTTAATCCTCACTTGACTCAACGGATAATATTTTTCCCATTGATTTTTAGAGAGTGGAAGACAGGGAGAAAAACAGAGAGAAACATCAATGTGAGAGAAACACATCAACTGGTTGCCTCCTGCACATGCCCCGACCAGGACCTGGGCCAGGGAGAAGCCTGCAATCACGGGACATGTCCTTGAGCAGAATCAAACATGGGTCCCTTTGGTCTGCAGACTGACACTCTATCCATTAAGCCAAACTGAGTAGGGCAAATAAGAAGCTTTCAATATAGCTCTCCTATGATGGCTTTAACACAGAAATTATCAACAATATATAAAAAATGAACAGCATGGTGAATTAGCTTCATTCAATAAAAATACAGAACCCAGCAACCAACAATTAGCAAATAGACATTATTTTTAGGCGTACGTGGTCATAGAAGTCATATTCTATGAAATCATATAAAGCAGCCAATAAAATAAATTTAAAAAATTAAGTAGGGTGCCAAGAAAAAATAATCCGTATAAAAATGTTCCCATGTGTTTTAAAAATACACTCACAAATAACTGTGAAATCAAGAAAAAAACCTAATGGAAATCCAATTTTACTTTAAATTTTAATAAAAACACAATGTATAAAATTTTGAACTGAGTGAAAGTGGTTCTTCAAGAAATGTTTTTCATGTTAAATGTTTATGTTTAGGGAACAAGAGCAATTTTTGTAAATATTCACAACCTACATTTTTAGCTAAACTTAGAAAAAGAACTAAAACCAAAGTGCAAAAGAAAGAAGATGCAGATACAATTTCCTTATGTTTATAAAGGCTTTCTCCAAAACCTACTCATTATGGTTAATGTTGAAAATTAGACAAATTCCTTTTAAAATAGGAACCAAACAAGGGTTTGCACTACCACCACCATGAATCAACATTTTCATGAAGGTTCTGACTAGTTCAATACATAGATAATTACAAGACAAAACAAAGGGGAAAATTAATTTACAAAGAATGCAGAATTGCACACTAAAGAGAAAAAGAATCTATAGAAAGAACTAATCTGAGTCACTTCGTACAATTGACTTAGAAGACAGATTTCAATGAGTGCTGAATAAAGTGAAAGGGCAATACGATAATGTCAATTATTATTATTATTCTTTTTTATTACAAAACCAGGATGTGAAAGGAATGAGGAGAATTGGGAAGTACTTAGAGGAAGCTGAATTGTTAAGTGAGGGTTTTGTGTTTTCATTATTCATACTGTTCTTATTTTGTTATTGGTTTTGTTTTGATACTTGAACCCCCTTATATGCTGAGAGGAAAAGCTTGACTGAGATCATGATTAAGGTTATAGTTAAGTACACCAGGCTACAACGCATGACCAATGATTTCTAGTCTAGTGCTTTCTCTACTATCTTAACCTGTTTTTCCTTATTAGTCATGATGGACACTTGTCTGTTAACACTGTTCATGTTTCTTTGACATTAAATCTTTTTTTTAAAATTCATTTTGTATTTTATTTTTTAATTAATTTATTATTTTATTGTTTAAAGTATTACAAATAGTAGTACATATGTCTCTTTTTTTTTCTCCCCCATTGACCTTCCCCCAGCCTCCCCTATCCCCCGGACATTAAATCTTACCCAATGATTCCATATTTGATTAAAAGTCAGATAAATTTGGGTTGTTGTAGCTAATTTAACATAATAATACAAAAAATCACAATATTTCACTTATCTTCTCATTGAGTATTTAAAAATATTAGTAAATTTTCCCACTTTGTAGAAAGTAAATAAATTTTAAGCATAAATATTGACTTAGTTTACAACATTAAATGTATACCCAGTTACTGAGATGATTGCAATCATTCACAGTTACACTCCTGTTGCTCAATTCTTTTCTACAGATAATCTCTCTTCAAAAAGTAAGTCACTCGGGACTGACAGAGCTAAATCCATCTGTTAAAATATTTCATTATAATTGTGTTTACAAACATTCAGCCTTGTCCAAGAGAAATTTCCAGCCAAGCCGTAAATCTGCAGCTCTTGAGAGGGTGGATGCTGTCTGTGGGTCTGGCTTTCCTCCATATTCACTGTTCTGACTGGCTCACAGTGGAACCTGTACTCAGTTTTTCTCAACTTCTACCTGCCATCAGTTCAGTAGGCAACTAAAATTTTTGAGAACACTAAGATTCCTCAGATGAAATATATAAAGCATTTAAATTTACGATAAATATGCCATGTCTCTTTCCTTTCAGAGCAGGCCATTGCCCTCACAGGACAGTATTGGAACACAAATTTAGTGACATACTGGATTAAAAATATTGCCAAAGTTAAAGATGATATTATGGTTTTTAATCCAAATTCTATATCCAGTAAAACTATTCTTCAGGTGAGAGGGAGAACTCAAGACATTTTCAGCTGTAGGAAAACTAAGAAAATTGTATTGCCAACAAAAGTACCCTAAAATGGCTAAAAAAGTTCTCAAAACAGAAATTTTCAAAGAGGGAATCTTGGAACATCAACAATGAAAGAAGAGGAACAGAGATAGTAAATATATAGGTTCAATATATTAAATTATTCTTGTCCTCACTTCTTTAAAGCATATTTGCAGTTGAAGGCAAACAATATAACATTGTCTTACGGAGTTTTTAATGTATACAGATATAATACATCAGACAAGTACAGCATAAAAGGGGAAGGTTAAAAACCTACGTGTTAGTAAGGCTTCTCCATTTCAATGTAAGTAATAATATTTTGATTCTAAATAGAAGATGAAAAGGTAAGCACAAACTTAATAATCTCTAAAACAACCACTGAAAGGATTATGCATACATAGTGATAAGTAAATTGGAATGTTTAAAATGGTTCAAATAACCCATAAGAAGGCAGAGCTATCCACCAAAAACTCACTTCATATATAATGATATAAGTAGCTTAAAAGTATAGGATTTAAAAAGATGGAGAAACTCTATTGATATCCAAATGTCCATTTTAGGGCACAAAGGAGTTAACAGGAACAAAGAAGGGCATTACTTAATTATACAATTAATGACAATTTATGATAAAAGGGTCAACACACACACTAAAAAAGTCCTTAAAGTATACTCACAAAAGACTTCAAAACACACGAGGCAAAACTGACAGGAGGAAAAGGAAGAAAGAAAAAAAATCACAATTATTATTGAGGCCATCAACACCTCTGTCAAAACTAATAGAACCACAGAAAATAAGCACACATACAGAATAAGACCATCAAACAATGGGATCTAATTGGTATGAATAGAATACTTTTCCCAAAATAGCAGAATACACAATCTCCTAAAGTTCACATTGACCATTCACCAATATGGACCATATCTGGAGTTATAAGACAATAGATTTAAAATGACAAAATCACACAAAGTTTACTCTATGACCTTAATGGTATTAAATTAAATCAACTAGACATTAAAACAAAAAAACAGCTCCATCTAGTTTGAATTTAAACAACACAGTTCTAAATAATACATGTCATGGAAGGAATTGTGTCTCCCACAAATTAATTAATGTTGAATCCCTAACTCCCCAATACCTCACAATGTGATGGTATTTGGACATATAAATTTTAGAGAGGAAATTAAGTTAAAATGAGGCCCATTAAGGTATGTCCCAATCCAATCTGATTGATGTCCTTATAAAAAGGGATTGGAAAACATAGACTCCAAGGATGTGCTTGCACAGAGGGACAACCATATGTACAGGCAGCAAGAGGAAAGCCATTTGTAAGCCAAGGAGAGAAGCCTCAGAGGAAAAAAACTCTGCATGGTACTTAGATGTTGAATTTGCAGCCTCCAGAATTATGAGGAAATAAACTTCTGTCCTTTAAGCCACCCAGTGTATGGTATTTTGTTATGGCAGTCCTAGCAAACTAACACAATGTTAATTAAAGAGCAAATCTCAAGGGAAATTAAAAATAAGTTAAACTGAATGAAATTAAAATGCAAGGTTATTGGTAAGGTTTAGGTAAATCCATACTTACAGGTAAATTTATAGCATTAAATGCTTATATTGGGGGGGGGGGAAAGCTCAAAATAATAATCTGTTTCTATTTTAAGAAATTAGGAAAATAATATAAAAGTATAACCAAAGCAAGAAGAAGGAAGAATAGCACTCTGACAAAGGCGGGGGCAGGGCGGGGCGGACACGAATGAGGAGTTATCATGACAGACCACATCAGAGATAAAAGCTATAATAGGAGAATGCTGTGAAAAACTCTACTTATAATTCAACAACATGATGTTCAAACTACTTTGTTCTTGTATAATATAACAATGGACTTTATAAGTATGATCTTTGTTACAAGTTTTAGTGGCCAGATTTGGAACACAGGGAAAGAACCCTACTCATTTTTCTCAATGACATTTCAGTAGAAACCCTGAAGCAATACATTCTGAACAATCAATGGAATAGGTATGGAGAGTATAGATGGAGGATTATCAGAGTGGTTAAAAAGAAACCTAATTAATCACTCAAATTTTTAATTCTATATCTTTAATGCTCTCCTATATTCAGGACCAGCTGGTCCTTCTTAACTTGGCTAATTCAATTGTAGATGTAAAAATCATAATGTCTCTCTTTTCTCCCCTGAAGCACCAACAGACAAATACGTAAAATTAAAACAAAATTTTACACCAGTTTTCCAGGTAACTTCATGGTTCAGAGAAAGTGACTATAGTGATTTAAAGATTTCATTCATTCACTACTCATTCTTTATACCCTACACTGTCCATTACACTAGAGTCAATTTCATTTTTCTCTTTTTATGGTCTTTAGGAAGAGCTTAAGACTGGGTACATACACTAAAAACTTGTATTTCTTTTCCTCCTCTGCATCTCAGAACATTATAAGAAGTATAAAGTTGGTATTTTTTATCTATATATAATAAAAGCCTAATATGCAAATTGCCCCCATGGGAGTTTAACAGGGAGACCGATTGCTCACTATGACGAGTGCTGACCACCAGGGGGCAGTGTGAAATGAAGGAAGGCCCCAGCAGCCAGGAGCAAGGGAAGGGAGGCCCCAGCCGGCAGCTGGAAGGCCCTGATCAGTCCTGATTGCTGGCCAGGCCTAGGGAACCTAACTGTGTATGAATTTTGTGCACCAGGCCTCTAGTCCTATCTAATAAAAGAGTAAAATGCAAATTGACCATACCTCCGCTACACCCAGAAGCCACGCCCACAAGCCATGCCCACAAGCCAATCAGGAGCAAATATGCAAATAAACCCAACCAAGATGACTGCAGCCACAGAGAGCAGGAGGGAGGCTTGGGTTTCCCCAGCAATGGAGGAAGCCAAGCTTCTGCAGCCCTGACCTGCCTTGGCCTCCATTTAAGGCTACAAAGTTTCAATGATAGAAGATAAATAAATCCCAACGGAAATGGTTGCTGCCGTGGAGCAAACAGAAGGCTTGGCTCTGCTCCAGGCTATAAATTTCAATTGTAGGAGATAAATAAATCTCAGATACCAGGGCCTCTGCTTGGGTTGCTGGGGGCATGGCCGGCCTGCAAACCACCACAGGCTCCTCACCCAGGCCACTCCATGCCCCAAGGAAACCTTCACCCTGATCCGGGACACATTTCAGGACAAACTAGCTGGCCCCCACCCATGCACCAGGCCTCTATCCTATCTAATCCTATTTAATAAAAGAGTAATATGCAAATTGACCATCACTCCAACACACAAGATGGCTGCCCCCATGTAGTCAAAGATGACTGCCCCCATATGGGCACAAGATGGCCACCACAAGATGGCCTGCAGGGGAGGGCAGTTGGGAGGGACCAGGCCTGCAAGAGAGGGCAGTTGTGGGCAATCAGGCCAGCAGGTGAGGGCAGTTGGGGGTGATCAAGCCTGCAGGCGAGGGCAGTTAGGGGTGACCAGGCTGGCAGAGGAGGGAAGTTGGGGGCAACCGGGCCTGCAGGGAAGGGCTGTTGAGGGGGGCAAGGCCTGCAGAGGAGGGCAGTTAGGGGTGACCAAGCCTGCAGGGGAGGGCATTTAGGGGCAAACAGGCTGGCAGGGGAGCAGTTAGGCATCGATCAGGCTGGCAGGGGAGTGGTTAGGGGGTGATCAGGCTGGCAGGCAGAAGTGATAAGGGGCAATCAGGAAGGCAGGCAGGTGAGTAGTTGGGAGCCAGCAGTCCTGGATTGTGAGATGGATGTCCGACTGCCCGTTTAAGCCTGATCCTACCTGGATCGGCCCTAAACGGGCAGTCGGACATCCCTCAAGGGGTTGCAGATTGGAGAGGGTGCAGGCTTGGCTGAGGGAGACCCCCTGCCGCCCGTGCACGAATTTCATGCACCCAGCCTCTAGTATATATATAATGTCCTAAAGTAGGTTACAGGCTTGAGTAATTAGAAGAGAATCTTTTCCACTCCTCATGGAGTTTTTAATTCTCCTGTTCTAATTTTGATATAATAGTGATTAGTAACCTGATTTCTTTTAAAAATGTTTTATTGATTTTACAGAGTGAGTTAAAGAAAGGGAGAGAGAGAAATATAGATATGAGAGAGATCAGGTAATTTCTGTATGTACCCTGACTAGGGATTGATTCCAAAACCTTTTATGTACCCTGACTGGAATGGAACCAATGACCTTTTGGGACATGGGATGACGCTTCAGGGCTACCTGATTTGTTTTTGTTTTTGTTTCTTTTTTAATAGAATGTTTTATTATGGGTCAAATGCGGATGTGGATTTTCATGTTGTGCATTTAAAATAGTAGTGAAAGCAAGACAATGGAAACATATACAACTGAATAGATGCCTATCATTATCTAGGTTAGAATACAGAGGTATAGGATATTGTGTATGTAAAAATTCTGAACTTGAATGACAATTTTAGCTCTAAACACTTTAAAAATATACAGATAAACAAATTGGAAACATCGCCTTTAGCATCTCTTTCAATGTTCTCAAAACCCTCCTGCAAATATTGTCCAAGAGCCAGATGCTTTTATAAATGAGCCATCACGTAAACACATTTAAAATATTTCAGTTTGCAAGTATGAAAATAATGATGATACATAAAAACTTTCATTGAGTCAGTGTTTGCTTCTTTAACCATTAGCAATATCAATGTTTTTAGTATAATATCCATGCAACCAAATGACAAAGAAATACTTCTGGCTGTACATCTTTAAACATAACTTGGATCACAACACTATCATTTGAAAAGTATACATATATAAACCATAGATCAAAATAATGTTCTGTTGACATTTTGGAATATAGCATTCCCTGAGGTAAAGTGATTTCATACAGCCATAGTCACATGAAAAGCCTTTGTTCCTCTTTTTGTATGTTCTGTTTACTATAATGCAATGTTTGTCAAAACTGACATAAAAACTGGTCCCAGAAATAGAAAGTGTGCCATGTACAATGAAGTCTGGCTGAGATATTCCCTGGCTCACCTTTAACTATTCCAATCATTTGATATTCTCAGAATTTATACTTAACTCTGTAACACCATTTCCAGGAGCAAAATGAAAAATTATAACAACAACAAAAGAAAAAGCAAAGAGAATGGTTGATTTAATTTTAGATGCCAATAACCCAAAAAGTCAACTTGAAGCCATAAGGTATAAATATGTTTTGCAAACTACATTTTCCAAATATGGTTGCTTTTCTGACTCCTAAGCAAATATTTTTCAAAGGAAAGGAAAGATTACAACATCATTCATTTTCAGGGAAAGCATTTAGGAGCCAAAACTTTTGACCTATTCTCATCAGACTAAAAACAAGTTAGAACATAAACAAAATAATGGACATTATATAAGACTCAGAATATTATTTTTATGCAGGAATATCACATATATATATATATATTCTAGTGATTAATATTATCTGATCTTGTCCATCTGAATGTTCTTGCTTACTCTTTGGGCAATTATTATAAATTAGCTAAATTGAGGATACCTATGCTGGCCTACTTTTTCTGCTTGTTATCTAGTGTAGAGACCATTTATCATCAATACATTCCAAAGGTGAATGCCATTGAAAATTATATTTTTGTACTGATAGGTATACAGATATATATACAAATATGTATATATGTATAAATTGTCTTGTTTTACTTAAGCAGATTAACTTTTAAGTTTTTAGGTTTTACATTTATCTATGATGAATTTTTAAAATTTTCAAAGATAGCAAAATTAATTAAATATCAATTAAACAAAGATTTATGTTGAACTCTGTTCCATATCCTATTCTATTTGCTAAAAAATAAAGTTATAATTAAGACTGTGGCTTTGCCATCAGAGGTCTCATTTTTAGGTGAACAGTCCTCACAGAACAACTTTAAATAAAATGGAGTTGGTGTTATGATAAAAGCATGACCTTGGAGCTATAAGGAAGCAGATAAATGGGAAAGGTTATTTCTAACTAGGTCTTCCACCAAAGGCTTTCCTCAGGAAAAAATGTGGGAGACTGAGTTAATCTAGGAGTATTGGTAGTAATCAGGCAAAGAACTGTGAATTGTTTCCAGACAGAAAAGCCTTGTTAGCAAAGTGTGTTAGTTTCCTATTGCTGCTGTAACCAATGAATTGGCTTAAAACAACACACATTTATCGTTTTGAAGTTTTAGACGTTAGAAATCCAAAATGAGTTATCTGGGCTCAAGTCAAGGTATCAGAAGGATTGGCTCCTTCTGGTGGCTGTAAAGGAAGATTCCTATTCCTTGCCATTCTCAGTGTATAGAAGCCATCTGTTTTCCCTGGCTCATGGCCACTTCTTCCATCTTCACAAAGTATCACTCAAATTTCTGAGTTCATCATCATGTTATCACTAGAACTTTCCCTCTCTCTTTCTAAACTCTTACGATTACATTGGGGCCACACATTCATCAGGAAAAACTTCCTCATCTGAAGATCCTTAACTCAGTCATATCTGCAAATTCCCTTTTGTCATATAAATTCCTAGGATTAGGGGTGTAAACACATTGGGGGCCATTATTCAGCCTACCACATATAGTTTGGCAGGTGTAGGCACAGGGAATTCTAGATCACTAGAAAATATGACAATTTGGAATGCAGTTTGATGAATTTGGAAAGGTGGTTAAAGACGAGATGGAGTTTTTCTCAAAATGACGGTCATCACCATTCTAAGTTCAAAGATACAGGCCTTTGATTTGTGGGAGAAGCACAGCTCAGAAAACATGAGAAGCTCACAGAAGATGTCTTTTTCAAAAATGTCTTCACCTTCATAATGGACCAAAGCCCAAAATATGCACAGTTTGAATCTTTTGCATTTCACCAAGCTATATAACTACACATTCATATGTTGAATTTCAGTGCCTCCCGTGCTTATCTTTTTGGCTTTGTGGCATCCTTTTAATTAAGAAGCTTTAATTGGACTTAAAACATAAATGATGCTCCTGCCAAAGGAAGGCTAAATTATATTATGGCTAGCGGCACAAAGGAATGCTTGCCTAGAGAAATGTACCTGGAGGTTTGAGTCATCACATGGCATACGGGCTTTGTAATACAGGCCTACTGAGCTCAAATAAAGCAGAACACAGTTATCTGGCTTATTGACTTCTATATGTTTACTGTGAGTAGCTATTTCATTTAAGAAATACATCCTCACTTGTCAAACTAAATTAATATATTTATTTAGAGTTATTTTAACTTTGCCCATTTGTTTTAAATAAAGTTGTATAAAATATTTTTAAAAAACAATATCACATATTGTTTTTTGTTTGTACCATTCAATAATGCTTTAGTAAAATA
This sequence comes from Corynorhinus townsendii, assembly GCA_026230045.1. NCBI lineage: Eukaryota > Metazoa > Chordata > Mammalia > Chiroptera > Vespertilionidae > Corynorhinus > Corynorhinus townsendii. The sequence goes on from JAPDVU010000004.1 coordinate 28,030,399, forward strand.
ATTAGTCTCTATATGGTGTTATATGAGCTTTTTTCTTTGAAAGTGATATATTATTTAAGTTTGAGAAAATTGAAAATTACTTTATTAAATGCTTATCTTAGAAAACAGAAAGTCCTCAAAACAATAATCTAATTATTCATTTTTAGAAACTGGAAAATCAGATCAAAATGTACCCAACGCTAGCAAAAGAAAGAAAATGTAGAAGAAAACAGGAATTAAGAGAATAAAGTCCAAAACCTGACTGCCTGATCTTGATTCGTAGCTTCATCACTTATAATCTCTAAGACCTCGAGCAAGGTACTGAGCCTTCCCTTCTCTCAATGTCTGCATCTGCCAAACAGAAAATCATAGTGTCTATGCCAGAGGGCTATAAAGAGAATGAAAAGCTCTTAAAAACGTAAAAAACTGAGTAATGAAATGAAAACTACTTACAATAGTGCTTGGTGCATAGTAAACTGAATCAAAGTAGGGTGGTCAAATGTTTCAGTTTGTTCGGGGTAGTCCCAGTTTAAAAATTATTATGATATTTTAACAATGAAATAGTATTAATAATTGCATCAAAATAAGCTGCTTCTGCCATGGCCTCACCTAGGAGTCTGAAAGACACATGTAGTGAAGAGAACTTCACTCTTCATGTGGAAGAACACCAATGACTCATCTCTGTTTTTCTTTCAGTAAAAGGTAAGTAACAATTTCCGCCTCAATGACAACATACGGTGTGCTCTCTGATAGAACAAAGTATTAGGCAATCCTGTATCTGTGAGCAACTTAATATTTTAGTTAAGAACCATAACAAACTTTTTGAGATATAGTAAACAGCTAGACTGCAAGTTGGAAGGATCAATAAGAAACATTAAAATTATAGGCAAGATATAATAAGATATGTATGGGAAATAAGGACTGAGCTTCTTGTCTTAAAACACATACAGTATAAACCTCTTGCCAGCCACGCCCCCATTCGGGGTGGGGGTCCCTGCTGGGGGATGGGGCCGGCCTGGGTGAGGGACCACGGGCAGTTTGAGGGCTGGCCACACCCCCGGCTTTGTCAGGAAGGACATCCAGAAGATATTGGGTCTATCCGGTCTAATTAGCATATTAGCCTTTTATTAGCATAGATAATGTATTATGCTCAAAGTGTGCAAGTTCGTTTAACATTTCACAGATAAATTAATATACTTGTCATTCAATGACTATCTTAATAGACATGGAAACTATTGGTCAAAATTTAAAATATAATAAAATCACTTATCAAACAAGAATAGAAGAAATTTCTTTAATGTTGCAAAGTTATTTATAAAAATGCATATAGCACACATCATTTGCAATGTGAAAGCATTGAAAGCATTCAGAAACTAGACAAAACTATTGGATCTCATCATTGTCTATACTACCTGATAAAGACTATTATATTAATGGTAAAACACTAAAGGCAAGAAAAAGAAATTTCAAATGGAATAAGGTCATGATGTGATTATATGACTACTTATGTAGAAAATTCAAATGACATTACTAATTAATTATGACAAGGAAAATAGGAAATTTTAGCAAGTTTTCAAAGCAGTGGGATATAAAATCAAAATTCGAAAGTCAATGGCATTTATTTCTCAATCAGGTGGAAAACAAAATTTTAAAAACAATATAAATAATATGATAAAAATGTGTAGTTATTATTTTTATCCTAAATTATCTATAGATTCAAATCAATTGTAGTATCTATCACATTACTTTCATTTATTTCTTTTACCTTTTTTGGAGGGGGAGGGATGTATGTATGAAACTTAAAGGAATGATGTTAAGTTGATATAAAGGGACAGTCAAATACTACTAAAAAAGAATAATATTGGGATGGTATAGTATGAAATTTTCCCTGACAGTGATCAAGAACTATTATAAAGCTATAAGTAATACCAATATGGTATTAATTCAGGTAGAAAAATTGAACAAGGAACAGATGTACACACATATGGACACCTGATTTATAACAGTATTTCACTTAAGACCAATAAAAAAGAATAGACTTTTCAGCGAATACTGTTGGCAGAATTGCTTATCTCTAAGGATAAAATATAAAATTGTTCCCTTAACTGACTATATATCTCTATCTCTATCTCTATCTCTATCTCTATCTCTATCTCTATCTATCTATATATCTATCTATATGTGTATAAATATATGTGTATGTGTGTGTGTATATATATATGTCTATCTATCTATATCTATATCTATCGATCTATCTATCTATCATCTATATACTAGAGGCCTGGTGCATGAAATTTGTGTACTTGGGGGGGGGGGGGTCCCTCAGCCCGGCCTGTGCCCTCTTGCAGTCTGGGAGCCCTTTGGGGATGTCCAACTGATGTGGAAGTGGGAGAGGCTCCCGCCACCCCTGCTGTGCTCACCAGCCATGAGCCTGGCTTCTGGCTGAGCAGTGGTCCTCCTGTGGGAGTGCACTGACCACCAAGGGGCAGCTCCTGCATTGAGTGTCTGATTCCTGGTGGTCAGTGTGCATCATAGCGACTGGTTGTTTTGCCATCAGGCTGAAACTGGCTCTCCAATATCCCTCAAGGGGTCCCAGATTGTGAGAGGGCACAGGCCAGGCTGAGGAACCCCACCAGTGCACGATTGGGACTGGGGAGGGACGTGAGAGGTTGGCCAGCTGGCGAGGGACTGAGGGAGGGCTCCAGGGCATGTCCGGCCCGTCTCGCTCAGTCCTGATCATCCAGACCCTTGCAGCAAGCTAACCTACCAGTCAGAGCGTCTGCCCCGTGGTGGTCAGTGCATGTCATAGAGACTGGTAGACTGGTCAACTGGCTGACCCCTGGTGGTCAGTGTACATAATAGCTATCAGTTGAGTGGACTTAGCATATCATTAGCATATCATTCTTTGATTGGTTGAATGGTCAACTGGATGACCAGACACGTAGCATATTAGGCTTTTATTATATAGGATATCTGAAGGTAAAAATAGCAATATTTAAATGATGATTGAGGAAAATATTTTTATAAATTTAAATAGCAAATAAATTATTAAACCCAATAGCACTGATTATTTAAACGACATAGATTATTTAAACTACCAACCATTGTAGAGAAAAAGAGAAATTCCACCTTGGAGAAAGTATATGCGACACATAGAAGTGATGAGTGTGAGTATCCAGAATGAATGAGTATTAGCTATAAACGAGGTAAAAAGACACAATTTGATGAAAATGAAAAAATGAATAACCAAGTACTTATAATAATAGGAAACTCAAATAACCAATAAACTTGTGAGAAAATTTCTATTCTGATTTGCAATCAGGAACATGCAAATTCATAACATGAGGGACTTTTTTGTGCCTATTAAACAGGTAAACAAAAAGAGTCTCGCAGAATCAAGTGTTGGCAAGGACATGCAAGCAATGAGAGCATTTAAATACTGCTGTGGGAAATGGGGACCAGTGGGCACTTTGGGGATAAAACTGCATCATATAGAACATTTGAAGATATTCATAATCTGTAATCCAAGAACTCCACATCAGTAGACAGGTGGAAGAATATTCCCAGTAGCACTTATAATGACAAATATTAGAGCATGAATAAAAATATTCATTAATATTAGAATAAAAATGTGATAAAGTCATTCATTAGAGGAGTGGGTATACATGAAAGCAATTATATAGATGAATATTGGGAACAAAATGATTAAGGAAAAAAAGCAAATTATATACATTACACAAGGCAATTCTTTATAATTCAAAACAAGCTAAGTAGCATTTTGCCTAGAAATGGCATTTTGCTTAGAAATAAAACATGCAAAGAAATGAAATAATAAACCTAAAATTTAGATTACTGGGTTAAGCAAGGGTGAGAGTGGTAAGGACACAGAACTATGGTAGTGATTTGCATGTACATAGATGTTCATTTTATCATTATTTTTTATGCTTTACAACATATACTTTAAAGTATGATTTTGAATTTATTCACTATTTAATGCATTTAAAATATGTATTCATCCACATCTATTTTAAACATTAAAAGGACATAGTATGCCTTTCAATGGGCTGCCATAGAGAGATGTAAGCTTTTGTAATTTCTTGTCTGTTAGGTTTTTTGGATGTGTAAATCTCATTTGACTTTGCATAGCCCTGATGAAGCTCAGAGTCTATCCAAGGCATCATGTTTATTTAACAACTAGAGGCCCAGTGCACGAAATTCGTGTACCAGGGTGTATGTCCCTCAGCCCAGCCTGCACCCTCTCTAATATGGGGCCCCTTGAGATATGTCCGACTGCTAAACGGGCAGTGAGACATCCCTCTCACAGTCCAGGACTGCTGGCTGCCAACTACTCACCTGCCTGCCTTCCTGATTGCCCCTAACCTCTTCTGCCTGCTAGCCTGATCATCCCCTAACCACTCCCCCACCAGCCTGATTGATGCCTAACTGCTCCCCTGCCAGCCTGATTGATGACTAACTGCCCTCCCCTGCAGGCCTGGTCACCCCTAACTGCCCTCCCCTGCAGGCCTGGGTTCCCCCCCAACTGCCCTCCCCTGTAGGCTTGATCACCCACGACTGCCCTCCCTTGCAGGCCTGGTCCCTCCCAACTGCCCTCCCCTGCTGGCCATCTTGTGGCAGCCATCTTGTGTCCACATGGGGGCAGGATCTTTTACCACATAGGGGCAGCCATCTTGTGTGTTGGAATGATGGTCAATTTGCATATTACTATTTTATTAGATAGGATAGAGGCCTGGTACATGGGTGGGGGCCAGCTGGTTTACCTTGAAGGGTGTCCTGTATCAGAGTGGGGGTTCCCTTGGGGCATGGGGTGGCCTGGGCATGGGGCCTGTGGTGGTTTACAGGCCAGCCACCGCCCCCCCCCCCCATGACCCAAGCAGAGGCCCTGGGATCTGGGATTTATTTATCTTCTATAATTGAAACTTTGTAGCCTTGAGACGAGCCAAGCCTCCTGGCCCCTTGGCTGCAGCCATTTTTTTAGGGGTTTATTTATCTTCTATAATTGAAACTTTGTAGCCTTAAGCAGAGGCCAAGTCAGGGCTCCGGAAGCTTGGCTTCCTCCATCGCTGGGGGCAACTCAAGCCTCCTGCTCTCTCCAGCTCCATGGCTGCTGCCATTTTTGTTGGGATATATTTATTTTCTATAATTGAAACTTTGTAGCCTTGAGTGGGGGCCTGGGCTCACCAGGGTGTGCGGAAGGCTTGGCTTCCTCCATTGCTGGAGAAACCCAAGCCTTCTACTCACTCCATAGCCACAGCCATCTTGGTTGGGTTAATTTGCATACTCGCTCCTGATTGGCTGGTGGGCATGGCTTGTGGGTGTAGCGGAGGAATGGTTAACTTGCATATTACTCTTTTATTAGATAGGATGTCAAACAATTAAACGAAATCTTCACCAACAAAGTTATTCTTTCATTCAGTAATTTATTCAGCTGTCAAGCAGGTACTATATTTAAGTCCCTTCTGTGTTTTAGGCAGAGAAAGGCCATTGCCCTCACACTGTTTACTCTTTTAGCAGCAGAGATAAGACCTATCCAAAGACAGCTCTTTTGCAAGGCAGTATGAGAGGAATGCTGCCTGAGGAGCAGAAATGCAAGTGCTCTAAGACTTGAAGGTTGAAGAACAATTGCTAGCTGAATCCTGCAGCTGTTTCAATACAATAGCTGCCCTGGGGAACTCAATATGCAAGTTTCTAGGGTTGGAATCAAGAACTTGGAAGTAAGTCTCAGGAAGGAAATTGGAATTCTGTAATATGGAAATGACTGAAGTGAGGCTTCTTATAAATAACAGCTGTCAGTTTTTCTCTGGTAAAGCAAAATTCTGTCTGAGACAGATGGATAGTGTCCATCATCTCATCTGCGAGTTTAATTTAGATGGACCCTCTGACCCCAGCTAACTATGCAAGCTTTGGTCATGTGCTGTAAGTTCAGGCACGCAAAGTGCTGCATATTGTACCAACAGAGATAAGGTGGTAAAGTTATGTGTGCATGTGCATGTCTGTGAGAGTGAACACACCTACATGTGTGTGGTGAGTGAAAGTATGGAAATATATAGAGGTATGGAAGGGGTGTGGAGCTCTCTTCTAAGTAAATAAAAATGCAGCAAGGAACCCGGCTCGTGTGGCTCAGTAGTTGAGCATCAACCTATGAACCAGGAGGTCACTGTTTGATTCCTGGTCAGGGCACATGCCCAGGTTGCAGGCTCGATCCCCAGTAGGGGGAGTGTAGGAGGCAGCCGACCCATGATTCTCTCTCCTCATGGATGTTTCTCTCTCTCTCTCTCCCTCTCCCTTCCTCTCTCTGAAATCAATATATATTTTTTAAAAATGCAGTGAGGAGTATTCAGTATGCTGGCCTAAAGAATATTCTATTGGAATAGACTTTCCCTTGGGGAGGTTCAGCATTACCCCATCTTCAAGAATCATGTCTGAGTAATTGATTCCCTGATAGAATAATCAAATCCTAAACATTTGTCTGGTCTTTAATTTCCTGCTGGGCATCTCCACAAGGTTTACCAATAAACATTCACACTCAATATGTTCAAAAAGAAATTTCTGAACTGTCCTTCTTTTTGACTCATCCTGTTTTTTCAAATTAACACCTGTATCATTTTCTCAGTTGCTCATCCTGAAGACCTACAGGGACATCTGCACAGATTTCTTTGCACTGACCACTTAGCGCCAGTGGCTAAACTATGCAGTTTGCCTCTATATAGATCTTTTTCATTCATCCGGTCCTTGGCATTTTCATTGACATTGCATAGATTTAATAGTATGATCACAGTACTCTTCTTGATACACGGACAGTTTTCTTTTCTTTTTTTGTATAATTTCTCTCTTCTCATCCAATCTCTTTTATATCTCCCCCAAGATATTATGTCTGAAAACTAAACCCAATTGTATTTTACCCCTGTAGAAAATCTTTCAAATCCTTCAGTAACAGTCTAGTGTTTTTAATGTAAAGACACTGCCAACCAAATATAGCCTAATCTAAATTTCCTTTTGTCAGGTGCCCTATTCTCTAGTCCATATGGGCAATTTAGCAATATACCATACAACAGAGTCCATATGTTGCCTTTTCTGATTTTTACTACTGGCTGGGGTTACCGGCTCAGACGTCGGTTCTTTTTGGCGACACAGAAAAGATTTTAAGGTCAATGAAAATAAAAGTAAAGCAAAATGGGGTTTATTGAGGATACATTCCAAATGAGGTGCCAGCAAGTCCAGAAGGTGCATGGGAGAAAAAAATGGTGAGAGCTACCCATGGCTGGGCTACTTTAGCTCACTGAGAAGTCAAGAAAAGCAGACCTTGGAGACAGGTTCAGGGTTAGCCTGGAATGAACTACAGCTGTGCAGCTGCCCATCTTCTCTGGTTGCAAGTCTCCCCCTTCCTCTCTCTTAGAGGGTCCATTAGAGGTTGTGCCAGTGGGGGAAAGGAAATGGCATGGCAGTGCTCCTTGGAGGGAAGGAGACAGAGAGAGAGAGAGAGAGAGAGAGAGAGAGAGAGAGAGAGAGAGAGAGAGAGAATGGCAAGAGAGCATGTCCCCTCCACTCCTGGGTTTAAAAGAGGGATTTTCTCGGTGGAGCCTTTCATTTGCATTCAGGGATGATTATCAGAAACTACATTTCTTGTGGGTATGCCCCTTCCCATAAAGCATACAGAAAAACACATGGAGGGGGGGCAGGGTCAAAATCTAAATGCAAATTTTATAATAATTAGTTCAGGGCCCCAGTAAGGTCACATTGAGGTCATATAATTTTCCCTGAGCTTATGCCAAGTCAAGAACCAACTGCCTGTGCACCTGCCTGCTGGTGGGCTTCTGGCTGCGGGGGGGCCCTAGTGAGGTGGTCTGAAGGCAATGCTGGTACCCCTGTTCAGGACCCAGAGCAGTCCTCACCCCAGCTACTCATGTCTTAATTCCTACCTAACATTTTTGTTCATGTTTCTTCTACGTGCAGTTTCCTCACTCCATATTTATCTGTCAATGTCACATCTACTTTTTAAAAGGACTTTGGAACTTCCTCAGCCATAAATCTGTCATCTCTTTAAAATGTTTTTTGTATGTTTTATTAGCCACTTAGCTATTCTCACTATCTTGTCTCCATATAAGGGCTGTTCTTTCTGTTCTAAATTATAAGCTCCTTGTGGTCAGAAACTGTCATATATATCAAAATCATTCCAAAACCTACATATATCAGGCACAGAAGCACAGAGATTGAACAAATAAATAAGACAAAGTTTTACACACATGCATGTGATCAGTATTATATGTATCATCTCAGCAGAGAAGCAGAAAGTCTGAGTAATAGGAACACATAAAATATTTTATTTTGAATGGATAATAGTATCTATCAGTGAGGTCATGATATGCTTTTTTAGTCTATGATTAATTTCTTTAAATCATTCTTCCAAGAACATTTCAGTGTGTCTGTTGATTTCTTTACTCTATTTCCCTCTGTATTGGTCTCTCTCTCTCCACATACACAGCCCCTTTAGATGTTTATTATCATTAGATACAGTATCGAATATTATATATAGTACAATTCTAAGAGAAGGTTGTATTATAAGTTTCTGTACTTGTGCTAATTAAGTAAAATTATTATCTAACAATAGATACTGAATTGAAATTGATTGAGGTATAGGACCTAGAAAAGTTCCCTAGACTAGGATGAAATTTTGGTTCTTTGACATTTTGTGAGATGTGTGTGTGGGAATGGAAATGATTAGGTAGCTGATGGAGGGAAAGCCATGAGAAAACAGGGACTTTATTGATTCTGGAGAGATGTGTGTGAGCTACTGTGACTGGTCATGTCCTCTACAAAGGAATTTACAGATGAACTTATCAATGTCATGTCATAGTCCCGCTCTGACTCAGTCACAGCAGTTTATTATGGCAGTTCGAATAACAAGGCCAGGAATACATGGAAGTTTTCCACTGATTTCATTCTTAGGAGCATGTTTCCATTACAAGTGGGGCATGTATCTGTACTTTTAATTTAAATAACACTAAGTCATTTGGCTTGCTTCACTTCTCCTGATACCACCTGTCTTAATTACTTACTGGGCTCCCTTAAACCCCTTGCAGAGAGAAGAAAGTGCTGTTTAATTTTCTCTGTTATCTGTGAAATGAACACATGTTAAAAATCTTAATACTGTGGTAGGCTTGCTGGGGTGGGTATGGGGTAGAGGGGTCAATGCGGGAAATACTTCCAATAATAAAGTTAAATTTTAAATGGTATATTTATGGCATAAATATAATATATAGTCTATTTATGGGCATTTTATTGCTACTAATTATGAAATAAAGAAAAAATATTAAAAATATCAAACATTGGTTTACAATGAAAGGAAAACATAATTAGGAGTTTCTTTGTTTTTTCAACTTTTTAAATCTTTGGGCCCTTTTTAAATAAAAAATATAAAACCAAATGCTCCTTAATTTCAAGTGTCATTAACTTTTATAATATTACTAAAATATGTATAGACAAAACATATTTTACTTGCAGTTCTGAAACTCCATTTAATCACATTTTCAAATAAAAATACTAAAATTTCTCACTAAATCAGTAAAATTCAAATTAACATTCATTTAATATGGCACACATTTTTGGAATTTAAAAATATTACCAATGAATTAAAAAATTTTAAATGATCCTTTATCACTTTTCTCATATTTTTTTAGTATGCTGGACCAGTTTTTGGTTTATAGTTTTATTGTTGACTTTTTTGTCTTTAAAAAAAGTAATAATTTTAACTGAGAATTACTTTGAAGATCCAGATAATTCAATCATGCTCATAAAATACAATGAAAATAATGTTGTGTGAAGTCTTATTTTATATTTAGTGTCATAATTACTTGTATAAAAATTAAATTTATGCAACATATTTGTAGGTAAAATGATTATGAGATTGACTGCCACAGTACAGGTTCTGCTGAGTTCTGCAGAGCTCAGAGACCATGTGTTATTTGATGACTTAATTTCCCCACTGCTCTTCCTTATGTAAATGACTGTAAAATCTTTATTTATACAGCTTGCTCTGAGGTAATTTGTCCTTTACTTGGGGCCAATGCGACTGCAAATTCCAGAACAGTAATAGGGCAACAGAATTTGATCATAAATTGATCATACACACAATCTGTGATGCTTATATATTTAAGATTAGCAAAATAAATGCAGAAAAGTCAATAATAATTTTACAACTAACCTGTAAATCTTTAGGAATAATAAGTGTAGTCATTCCTTCCTTTATACCTACTCCTTGGCACTTTCTCATTTTCCTAGTCCTATTAGAGTAAAAAATACATACATAAAATGCGAAGTCATTTAAGATTTCTCCAAATTCAAATGTTATTTATAGCTCAAGGTAGATCCAACTTAAAATGAGAGCTTTACTGTTTTACACAGGAAATATCTACTTAGGTCATTTCCCAACGGTGACACAATGCAAAGTAAATTAAACATGTCTTGAATATTTGAAGAAAGGATAGATTTGGGGAAGAAAATGAAGCATAAGACTTGTAGAAGAGCTGGGTTAATTAATTAATTGATTAAAAAACAACTCATTCACCCAATAAATGTTGTTTGATTATTTATAATAAGACATTTCCTGGGGCAATTTTGTCACCATAGAGTTTTAACATATTTTGATTTCAATTCCTTGGAAATGTTACCACAAAAAGTAACCAGGGGGGAGGATCTACTGTCCATAATTCTATTTATACTAGAAGCCCGATGCATGAAGATTTGTGCTAGAATGGGCTTTCCTTTTCCTTGCTGCTGCCACCACCTTTCCACTCAGGACCCAGAGCCGCCTCTTTCTGCTCTGGCCCTGCCTTCCCACGCTGCCCAGAGGCCCTGAGAGACCAGGGGTGGGGCAGAATGCCTGCGTCCTCACTATGGCAATGATGCAAGTGTCCTGCCACCCCCTGTCACTCGGAGACTGTGTATGCAAATCAACCACCATCTTTGTTGGACTAATTTGTATATCACTCCTGATTGGCTGGTGGCATAGCGGAGGTACAGTCAATTTACATGTTTGTCTATTATCAGTTAAGATTATATCTGCATTGTTTCCCCTCTTCTCAATAAACTGTAAAGCTAGTAAATATATATATACATATATTTAAAGCCAGTAAATAAATATAAAAAATCATATATAAACTTATAAATATATGTTTTAGCCATAACCAAACTCAAACAGCTAATTCCAATGAATTCTCAAATAAATACTAGAATGCTATCCACTTTATAAATACTCAACAAATGACTTATTAATAAGATTGTATGAATGGCACAATGATGCAACACAGTTTTCAATCAAAATTAATGTAGAAAAGGATGCCCTATTTTTATTTTATTTAAAATTAATTTAATCTCTCTGGAATTTAAGTTTCTTATTGGCTAAAAAAACTATCCCATCACAATTGTCCTATAAATTAAACAACAGATTGCTTGGGTAAAAAATATAAACACTAACATTAATTTTAAAGAAATTTGAAACATGTTATCTTCTATACCACAATGTGTTCAACCATCTCTTGTTATACCAAAATTTAGTTAACAAATTAGAGACTTAATTATCATATACTACCTGTGTTCTCAGATTGTTGTCTAAAAGTGAAGTTTGGTATTGCAATATATTCTACACATTCTCCAGAAAAATATCAAGATATAATTCATTATCAAACATGATAGAAAAGACTCAAATTCTGAGGCTATAGGTGAAGATGTTTGTGAAAAAGGGCATAGAAGAGCAGTACCAGATTTCAGAGCAAGGTAAAAGAACAGAACTTTGGTAAACAGAAAGTGCATGCATTATAATTACTTCTATCAAGTAATCACCACAAACAAAGCCTTTTAAAACTAGCATTGGAAAAGGATGGCCACAATTTACATTTTTCTTCCAAATATATTTATTTCAGATTCTTGGCAGTCTTTTGTTTAAAAAAATAAACTTCTGATTCAATAATTTTGAAAAAGAATATCTTCAATTTAACTCCACACTTATGAAGCAAATGGCAGTAAAAGTAAGATTTTGGTAGGACTGGTCAATATCTAATGGACATGAAAGCAAGATATTTATTCAGCAGTTCTGAAACATAACCAACGTCTAGATGACAAGAACAAATTCAATCTTAGGGTCTGGAAAATCTAGATTACTCACGTATCCTTTTTTAGTTCAGCTGTTTTTTTATTCCTAATACAATGATATGGAAAAGAAAATGTATTGTTGATATTTTTAAACTTTACTGAGAAATGACTGACCTTAAGGTATAGATTAAGTTCTTTAGCAAATGGCTTCTTAAAAGCAAGCTGTTGTTTTAAATTATGTTGAAAGTCTATCATTGGCAAGAGAGGTGAGGGAAACGGTAGGCTGAATAATAAAAAATCAATCTGCTGCACGCAGTTGTTCAGTCTCCAGATGAGTTTAATTGTTGATGCTTCCTTAATGACAACCATTGTATACTTTGCTGCTTTCTGTATAGCCTTTTAAGGTTTAGGTTATTATTTTTAACTTTGCTTGCCACCTTCCTCAGTTATACATATTTCTTGAGTTCATTGACTTAGTGAAACTACCTCTCAGAATAAATATGGCCAGAAAGCATTATGACATATGCAAATTCATAGACATATATAACATTAGAGGTGAAAGATATTTTCACAGATATATGAAACTGTTAGAAATACTATTGAGTAATCAATTCAACTCATTGTTATAAAAGTATGATCTATTTTCTCCCATTTGCTCCAAAGCAATATTACTTTTAGTAAAGAACTTTATTTAAAGGCATTTGACAAATTTGCACACTATTTTACACAGTCAACAGTATTTTCCTTTACCTTAAATTGATTGTACCTCTGCCTTCAGGTAAAAATGTAGAGAGTTAAACTAATAACAATAGTTATACAAAGGAAGGGGAACTTAGCGATTTCCAAATAAATTTGATCAAACAGTAAAATCAAACTTTATAATTCATGCCAATATCTGCTTTATCATAGATTGAAATTAAAGAGGTAACCATAATCTCTAATCCTACTTTTTTTCATACTGCAAAAAATCATAGCCCCCTCACCCCCCACCACCCCTCAAAATGAACCAATACAATGATCTTTAAGGGCATAAATATATTACCAACAAACTTACACGCATTATAAGATTTTCATTTGCCAAGATCAACAAGCTCTGTCATGAGGAGTCAATCATACTATTAACAATTAAACTGACAAATGTAAGCTATTAAAACTGCAAGTATTATGGTTGATCATGTTGTCCATTTACCTAAAACAAATCCATTTTACTTCAAGCTAAAATATTGAAATAAACTGTCTCTCTCTCTTTTTTTTTCAATAATGAATTTTGAATATATAACAAACAAATAACCTTTTTTTTTGTAATTCTCACCCGAGGATGTTTTTCCATTGATTTTTTTAGAGAGAGACAAAAGAGAGAGGGAAAGATAGAGAGAAGCATCTGTGTGAGAGAAACACATCAATTGGTTGCCTCTTGCAGGAGCCCTGACCAGGGCCTGAGCCAGGGAGGAGCCTACAACCAAGGCACGAACCCTAGACCAGAATCAAACCCCAGGCCCTTTGGTCTGCAGGCCAATCCACTGAGCCAAAATGGCTAAGGCTAAATAACCTATCTTTATATGGATCATTGCTTTAAAGAGATCAAAGGATTTTTTTTAAATGTAATTTTAGCAATGCTTACAACACCCACTAAATTATTTCCTAATTGAAGGATAGAAAATTCTAGTTGTACAGACAATCTTTTTTCTCTCTAACAAATATATCTGCCTCATATTTCATTTAATTAACTTTAGCACTCTGCTTTATTGGGCCTTAATATGAGGTCTGAGATATATTTTGAGAAAACTAAAATATCATAAACACAACACAACTATTTTATTTTAAATACATTTTTTTTTTATTTCAGAGAGAAAGGGAGAGAGAGAGAGAGAGAGAGAGAGAGATAGAAACACCTATATGAGAGAATCATTGATCAGCAGCCTCCAACATGCCCCACACTGGAAATGGAGCCCACAAACTGGGCATATGCCCTGACCAAGAATCGAACCATGGCCTCCTGGTTCATTGGTCAACGCTCAACCACTAAGCAATGCCAGCCGGGCAACACAACTATTTTTAATGGTTATTGAACTTGGCCACTCCATGTACCTTCATGAGTCCAGGATGCAGATGAGAACCAGCTGTCTCTTCCTTTAGCATCAGGTTTTGGGGCATTGGCATCTTGGTGGAAAGACATGATGAAAGGGAGTGAGCACTTGGAGGAACAAGCCACTTCACATCTCTGTGTAAAAACAAAAAACATAAGAGTCTTCTTTCTAGAATGGTGAATCAAAATTAATTTCCAAAATGGTATTTGTGGGGGAAACAGTTGTATGAAAATTATTAGTAACACTAGAGGCCTGCTACATGAAATTCATGCACAGGGGAGTGTGTCCCTCAGCCCAGCCTGCACCCTCTCCAATCTGAGACCCCTCGATCCAGGTAGGATCGGGCCTAAATGGGCAGTCGGACATCCCTCTCACAATCCAGGACTGCTGGCTCCCAACCGCTTGCCTACCTGCCTGCCTGATTGCCCCTAACCACTTCTGCCTGCCAGCCTGATCACCCCCTGACTATTCCCCTGCCAGCCTGATTGATGCCTAACTGCTCCCCTGCCAGCCTGTTTGCCCCTAACTGCCCTCCCCTACTGGCCTAGTCCCTCCCAACTGCCCTTCCCTGCTGGCCTTATCACCCACAACTGCCCTCCCCTGCTGGCCATCTTGTGGCAGCTATCTTGTGTCCACATGGGGCAGCCATCTTTGATCACATGGGGGGTGGCCATCTTGTGTGCTGGAGTGATGGTCAATTTGCATATTACTCTTTTATTAGATAGGATACTTATCTATTATCAGAGGTAGAACAACTAAGGATAATGAGAAGCATGTCACTTCTTAAATGTAAGGTCTAATTGACTAATCCATTAATTTGATCATTTTAACTTTAAAATATTTTATACTTTGAAAAGTTAGATCAATATTCAAATTTGTTTTGCACTTCTAATAAAGCATTGGCACAAATGTAGCTTTGTTAGTTACCAGCTGTGTAATTATGATTATGTGTCTTGTTTCAGTTTTATGAAACATAAAATGTGGGTTCAAAATACTTCTTTCTTCACAAAGAAGTAGAGGTAAAATACAAGTACAGAAGAAAATGTTAACAGTGGCTAACACCTAATCAATGCTAAGTAAATTGTGGATTACTAATAGTTAAATATATATATATTCACAGACTATTTCACAGTTTAAAACTGAGCCATCTCAAACATCACTTATCATATAGATTTTGTTAAATGAATGTTATATTACTGAAAGGTTTGGGGAACTACTGTGCAAATGCAAGGTCTATGTTACCAACATTATAAAATTATAGAAAGAGCTATCATTAAAGGCAAGATTTATTTTCTAATTAATAGAAGTAAAACAGTAAGTATCACCATTCAACTAACTGGGCTGACAAAAAGGGGGGCAGGGATGGTGAGAGAGAGAGAGAGAGAGAGAGAGAGAGAGAGAGAGAGAGAGAGAGAGAGAGAGAGAGAATATACAAGTGAGACATGCAGGTGTGTGGGATCCTGCCAACATGCTTTGCTCTAGGCTGGTGACTATTTGGAAGCTTGAGCCCCAACGCTACTTTGCAAAGGGCTTATAAAATGTGCAAAACCAACAGATTTCCCAAGCACTTCAATTTGTAGTACAATCCACTTACAAAAACCTGGAGAGAAAAGAGTTAGAAATCGTCTTTATTAATACACTAAAAATAGTAACTAATAAAATATTAACAAGAACAAATCTATACTAAATGCAAACAGCAATCTTCAGTAAAACAGGCAGCTTTCCATGAAAAGGGAAGTCAAGCAGAAAAGAAAAATTCATGAGAATCAACAATAGGTACTCCTGAGATCTGCTCCACCAACATTTTGTAAATTGACAGAAAAATTCCTTTTCCAAACTGTTAATTCATGACTATGGAGTTTAACAATATGTATGCAATGTAATACTAAATTGAAGGTCAAATATCTTTTAAAGGCAAATTGTTGGATTTGAGTATTTTTAAAGATGATGTACAAAGAAAAGGTGAGTCTCTCTTTTTTTGCCTGTGATGAACTAGGCCTCTTATCTATATTGTCTCCAATGCCCCTAAGTCCATAAATCAGTTATTTTAACCATATTTCACAGCTGAGTAACCTGAGGCTCAGAAAGATTAAACAGTTTGCCTCAGAATCTTAACAAATATAATGCGCGGGTTTAGAACATAGCATCTGAAACAATGAAATATTTATTAATTCCAATATGCACTGCTGTCCATTATTTGCTTCATATAAGCAAAATGAAGAAACAGACCATAGGTTGGCAAATATTCAGGAAATTATATTTGTGGTATTGATGAAATACCAATTGGTGGAGAATCCAAAATTATTACTAATAATCACTAAAATTACCTTAAAATTTTAATGTTAGACATTACTAGCTTCCATTGATATTATCATTGTCATATAAATCAATTAGCTAACACACCCCACCTCCAAAAAAATTGAAGAATTTCTAAGTGTCTCTGTGATTTGCATCTAAAGTGCTCAAAATAATGCTTGACAAATCTTAAATATTATGACATCAGACATTATTCCTTGTATATTATTGACAATTGCTTCATAATTTAATTCATTATTTTGATACTAATTTTGATTTGAAATGTATATTCCTTACTATGTTAAGAACTTTAATTTTTAATAACTGTACACTGCAGATTTATTGAACTATGGAGTTTAACAATATGTATGCAATGACTATGGAGTTTAACAATATGTATGCAATGTAATACTAAATTGAAGGTCAAATATCTTTTAAAGGCAAATTGTTGGATTTGAGTATTTTTAAAGATGATGTACAAAGCAAAGGTGAGTCTCTCTTTTTTTGCCTGTGATGAACTAGGCCTCTTATCTATAATGTCTCCAGTGACCCCAACCATAAAATTATTTTCGTTGCTACTTCATAACTGTAATTTTGCTACTGTTATGAATCGTAATGTAACTATCTGTGTTTTCCGATGGTCTTAGGCTCTACAGCAGTAGTTCTCAATCTGTGGGTTGTGACCTACAGGTTGAGAACCACTAGCAGGGTTGCCTAAGACCATTGGAAAACACAGATAGTTACATTACGATTCATAACAGTAACAAAATTACAGTTATGAAGCAGCAACGAAAATAATTTTATGGTTGGGGTCACCACAACATGAGGAACTGTATTATAGGGTTGTGGCATTAGAAAGGTTGAGAACTACTGTACTAGAGGCCCGGTGCATGAAAATTCATGTACTGGAGGGGGGTCCCTCAGCCCAGCCTGCCTCCTCTCACAGTCTGGGAGCCCTCAGGGGTGGGAGGTGACCCAGAGATCAGGGGAATGTGACGTCCCATCACACCTCTGCTGCTGCCACTGCCAGCAGCACAAGCCTCAGCTGGCCCTGCTTACCTGAGCCTTGGGCGGCCCTGGGTGGCTAGGGGACTGAGGGAACTGGGGAACTCTGAAGGCAGGTGCGCTGAGCGGCCAGGGCTGCCTGGGGCCAGGCCTGGCCTTGCTGCGTATCTGCCACCCTGGTGGGCCTGAGAGACTGGGTGCCACCATCCTGTGGCTGTAGACACCACCATCTTTGAGGGCATGGCAGTTAGTTAGCATATTCTCTCCTTATTGGCTGAGGGTGCCGCCATCTTTGAGGGTGGGGCAGTCAATTAGCATATTCCCTTCTTATTGGCTGTGGGCAGCACTATCTTTGAGGGTAAGGAAGTCAATTATACACACACACACACACACACACACACACACACGTGTATATATATCCTTCAGGGGATGTCAGAAAGATCACCACAGGCCAGGCTGAGGGACCCTACTGTTGCACGAATCTGCGCACCGGGCCTCTAGTATGCATATAAGATCTTTGGTTAATCTCTTCCCGCCCTCCCTTCCTGCCTTCCCTTCTCTCCGCTTCCCCCTGAAATTCATCAGTCTGTTCCATGTTTATATGCCTGTGAGTTGAGCATCTGCCCCCTGGTGGTCAGTGTGCATCATAGCTACCAGTTGGATTGTCACTTAGGCTATTATATATATATATATATATATATATATATATATATAGACTAGAGGCCTGGTGCAAGAAATTTGTGCATGGGGAAGGGGGGTTCCCTCAGCCCAGCCTGCACCCTCTCCAATCTGGGACCCTTTGAGGGATGCCGACCACTGACCACTTGTTTAGGGGGTCAGACATCCCTCTCAATCCAGGAATGTTGGCTCCTAATGGCTTGCCTGCCTCTGCC
This sequence comes from Corynorhinus townsendii, assembly GCA_026230045.1. Classification (NCBI taxonomy): domain Eukaryota; kingdom Metazoa; phylum Chordata; class Mammalia; order Chiroptera; family Vespertilionidae; genus Corynorhinus; species Corynorhinus townsendii. Next base: position 28,048,763 of record JAPDVU010000004.1, read on the forward strand.
TGATTGCCCCTGACCGCTCCTGCCTGCCAGCCTGATAACCCCCTAACCACTCCCCTGCCAGCCTTTTCGATGCCTAACTGCTCCCCAGCTGGCCCAATGATTGCCCCTGACCGCTCCTGCCTGCCAGCCTGATAACCCCCTAACCACTCCCCTGCCAGCCTTATCGATGCCTACCTGCCCTCCCCTGCTGTCCTGGTCACTGCTAACTGCCCTCCCCTGACAGTCTGGTCACCCCTAACTGCCCTCCCCTGCTGGCCATCTTGTGGCAGCCATCTTGTGTCCACATGGGGGCAGCCATCTTTGACTACATGAGGGCGGCCATCTTTGTGTCTTGGAGTGATGGTCAATTTGCATATTACTCTTTTATTAGATAGAATGTGCTAACATTCTATACTATTCAGTCATTACAGAAACCCTGAAACAACCGTTACTGGTTCTATAGATAGGTGCTAGGGCAGCCTTTACAAATATCTATTCAGTTTAGGGCAGTGTTTTTAAATATCTTACTATAATCAACTTGACACCAATTTATTGAATTCCATTGCATGTCTATATATAAAAATATAGAGCTCTGCTGTATTATTGTGTTTTGTTTGGGGTTTTTGGCAGTGTTACACAAGCCTTTAAAATAAATGGGAGAGATTGCCCTTTCTGGACATTATAAGGTAATAGGTATAATATTTGTCACTCCGGTATGGGCAAGTAGACAACAAACAAAACAAACCAACAAATAAATAAGCAAATATTTTTACATACTGGACTACCCTATCTAATAAAATAGTAATAGGCAAGTTGACCATCACTCAGACACACAAGATGGCTGCCCCCATGTGGTCAAAGATGGCTACCCCCATGTGGACACAAGATGGCCACCACAAGATGGCCAGCAGGGGAGGGCAGTAGGGAGGGACCAAGCCTGCAAGGGAGGGCAGTTGGGGGGACCCAGGCCTGCAGGGGAGGGCAGTTGGGGAGGACAAGGCCTGCAGGGGAGGGCAGTTAGGGGTGACCAGGCCTGCAGGGGAGGGCAGTTAGGGGTGACCAGGCCAGCAGGGGAGGGCAGTTAGGGGTGACCAGGCCTGCAAGGGACAGCAGTTAGGGGTGACCAGGCCTGCAGGGGAGGGCAGTTAGGGGTGACCAGGCCTGCAGGGGAGGGCAGTTAGGGGTGACCAGGCCTGCAGGGGAGGGCAGTTAGGGGTGACCAGGCCAGCAGGGGAGGGCAGTTAGTCATTAATCAGGCTGGAAGGGGATGGCAGTTAGGGGCAATTGGGCTGGCAGCGGAGTGGTTAGTGTGTGATCAGGCTGGCAGGCAGAAGTTGTTAGGGGCAATCAGGAAGGCAGGCAGGTGAGCAGTTGGGAGCCAGCAGTCCTGGATTATGAGAGGGGCTGGGACTGGGCCTAAACGGGAAGCCGGACATCCCTCGATGGGTCCCAGATTGGAGAAGGTGCAGGCTGGGCTGAGACACACACCCTCCCATGCATGAATTACATACATGGGGCCTCTAGTAGGGAATAAAGGATTAGTTCCTGAGAGGAAAGAAAAAAGCCTGATATTCTGCCTGGAGGATCTTTCTAGACCTTAAGACTTAAAAGATGAACTCAGACAAGCACAGTGGATTCACTAGTTTAACAAAGATAAGATTTAAACTGCTGCCAGAGTTGGAAATTGTGGGCCAGTGTCTTAGAAAGAAGGGACATATACAGAGAAAAAGTTCTAGAAATCTGCACATGGTTTTCCTTGGATCTTTCACTACATAGCTTAGCTACACATGCCAGTAAAGCTACACCAGGCCAGGCAAGAAAGGGCTATTAGATTTACGGTGAGCTGATCAGTTCCTAGAGACAATACACTGCTGAGGGACAGCTGAGATACCACCAGTCAAAGTGGAGAGATTGGGTTGTGCACCCGGGGTCTCCAGTAAAGGTTCCAGAAAAAAAAACTTCGCAGGGTTAAAACTAGCCATAGTATTGGCCACTTTGTACTCACCAAGATGAAAGTTAAAAACAGCCTCAAAAGGACCAAGCTGATTCTTTAGTAATTTAACCTTCTACCTAAATAACATGCACTAGGTTAGAGGACAGAATACATACAGGCATTAAACAATGTAAAAGTCAGTAGGTTCAGTATTCAACCAATAAATAACTAAATATGCCAAGAAGCAGGGAAATGTGTCCTATAAACAGAAGAAAATAAATCTTAGGAATGTGAGACAATAGAATTAGCAGACAAGGACTTTAAAAAGATGCAATATTGAAAAAGATGTACAAAGTTAGAGAAATTTCAGCACATGATTTCAAGATTTACTACAAAGTTACAATATGCAATACAGTGGCACTGAAATGAGGATAGATAAATAGATTAATGAAATGGAACTGAGAATTTAGAAATTTAGGTGGTAAAATAAATAATTGGAGAAAAGATATTCTTTGGGGAAAATGGTGATTGAGAAATATATTTCTATATGGTGAAAGTATCACCCTTGATTCTTAAAAAATAACATAAGCCCTAATAATATATGGAAACATGGTGAAAAAAATCTTCATAATTTCCTTAAGGTATCTTTCTTAAACAGGACAGCAATAGCACAAACCATATCAAATTGGATTTCATTAATATTAAACATCTCTGTTCTTTAAAAGATACCATTAATTAAATAAAATGTCAAGTTATAAATTATGTATACACTAGAGGCCGGTGCACGAAATTCTTGCACAGGGGGCTGTGTCCCTCAGTCCAGCCTGCACCCTCTCCAATCTGGGACACCTCGAGGGATGTCTGACTGCAGTCAGACATCCCTCTCACAATCCAGGACTGCTGGCTCTCAACTGCTTGCCTTCCTGATTGCCCCTAACCGCTTCTGCCAGCCTGATCACCCCCTAACCACTCCCCTGCCAGCCAGATTGATGCCTAACTGCTCCCCTGGCAGCCTGTTTGCCCCTAACTGCCTTCCCCTGCAGGCCTGGTCACCCCTAACTGCCCTCCCCTGCAGGCCTGGTCATCCCTAACTGCCCTCCCCTGCAGGCCTGGTACCCCCCAACTGCTCTCCCCTGCAGGCCTGGTTCCCCCCATCTTCCCTTCCCTGCAGACCCAGTCATACCCAACTTCCCTACTCTGCTGGCCGGGTCACCCCTAACTGCCCTCCCCAGAAGGCTTGATTGCCCCCAACTGCCTTCCCTTGCAAGCCTGGTCCCTCCCAACTGCCTTCCCCTGCTGTCCTGATCACCCACAACTGCCCCCCTTGCAAGCCTGGTTCTTCCCAACTGCCCTTCCCTGCTGGCCATCTTGTGGCAGCCATCTTGTGTCCACATGGGGGCAGGATCTTTGACCACATGGGGGCAGCCATCTTGTGTGTTGGAGTGATGGTCAATCTGCATACTACTCTTTTATTAGATAGGATAGAGGCCTGGTGCATGGGTGGGGACTGGCTGGTTTGCCCTGAAGGGTGTCCTGGATCAGGGTGGGGGTTCCCTTGGGGTGTGAGGTGACCTGGGCTAGGGGCTTGTGGTGGTTTGCAGGCTGGCCACGCTCCCCGGCGACCCAAGTGGAGGCCCTGGTATCTGGGATTTATGTATCTTCTACAATTGTAACTTTGTAGCCTGGAGTGGAGCCAAGCCTTCTGCTAGCTCCATGGTGGCAGCCATTTCTGTTGGGATTTATTTATCTTCTATAATTCAAACTCTGTAGCCTTAAGCAGAGGCCAAAGCAGGCCAGGGCTGCAGAAGCTTGGCTTCCTCCATCATCAGGGGCAACCCTAGCCTCTTGCTCTCTCCAGCTCTGTGGATGCTGCCATTTCTGTTGGGTTTTATTTATCTTCTATAATTGAAACTTTGTAGCATTGAGTGGAAGCCTGGGCCAGCAAGGGCAGGTAGAAAGCTTGACTTCCTCCATTGCCAGGGAAATCCAAGCCTCCCTCCTGCTCTCTGTGGCTGCAGTCATCTTGGTTGGGTTTATTTGCATATTCCCTCCTGATTGGCTGGTGGGTGTGGCTGGTGGGTGTGGCTGGTGGGCATGGCTTGTGTGTGTAGTGGAGGTATGGTCAATTTGCATATCACTCTTTTATTAGATAGGATGTAGTATGGAAATTTATATAAAGGCCATTTCAAATTAAATAGCAAGAGAACAAAGTATTTACTTTAAAAATAGGCAAACTAGTAAACTGCTTATAAAATAAGATAAATGAATGGTCAGTATGTTGTTGTAATTGAGACATATAAAGTAAAAACAAAATGAGGCATACCACACACTTATTAGACTAAATAAAATTTTTAAAAAATGTAGCTAGGATGTGATAAAATGAAACTGTTGAAAGCAAAAGGGTACACATTCTGCCTTTTCTTATAAGCTTAATCATGTGTAAAGTTATACTATTCAATGAGCTCACTAGAAAGCATTTAGCAAGAATTTTATTTTAAAAAAAAACCACACAGTTCTACAAAAGGTTTTGTATAAAAATGTTCTTAGCAACTTTATTCATAATAGCCCCAAACTAGAAAAAATACTCAATGTTTTTCATTAAATGGAAAACAAATTGTGACATGTGTAATAAATAGAATATCTCTCAGCATAAACAATAAACAAATTACTGACAGACATCAAACATAGACGGGTATCACAAATTATCTATACATATAAAGGGCTAATATGCAAATTGTCCCCTGGGGTGTTCCACCTTGAGGCTGGGAGTTCGATTGCTTGTTATGAAGTGCACTGACCACCAGGGAGCAGTGAGGAACATGGCTGGTGACCAGTGGTGGCAGAAGGGTGCTGAGGTAGCGAGGGAAGGAGGAGGTGGGAGGTTGAGAACCTAATCAGCCCTGATTGTCAGCCAGCCCTAAGGACCCTACCCATGCATGAATTTTGTTCACTGGGTTTCTAGTATATTGTATAAAACATACAAGACTTTAAATTATACATATTGTAAAATTTAATTTCTTTGAAGTTAAAGAAAGGAGAAAATAAACTATAGTGACAGAAAATTTATCAGTATTTTTTGAACCAAGTGTGGAGTAGAAAAATTAACTGTAAAGAGTCACACATGAGGGGACATTTTGGTAATGCCAATATTATATATGTTAATTGTGGTGATTACATTGGTTTCAATTGTCAATATTCATTGAACAGTGCACTGAAGATGAATGCACTTTATTGTTGGTAAATTATACTTCAATACATTTTTTTAATAGATAAATTAGCACACTAGCCGTTTTGGCTCAGTAGATAGAGAGTCAGCCTGTGGCCAAAGGGTCCTGGGTTTGATTCCGGTCAAGGGCACATACTATGGTTGCAGGCTCCTCCCTGGCCTGGGCCCTGGTTGGGGCTCCTGCAGGCAACCAATCAATGTGTTTCTCTCACATCGATATTTCTCTTTGTCTTTTCCTCTCTCTTTCACAGTCGAGTGGTAAAAAATATAGCAAAGCCAGAATGATATAAAAAGAAAACACACACACACACACACACACAGAAAAGAGCAGGTTTAAAGAGAATACAGAGATCAAAAATCTAAACTATTTCTCCCAGAGGATGACAATAGTGATTCCCTTTTGTGACACAGCCTTCCTCACACTCCCATGAGTCACATTGTTTAAAGATGACTTTTAGATGAAGGCAGAAGAAAGTCAGAAATAATGAAATCTTGTGGTTGAGCCAGAATTAAATATTGGCATTTTGAGCTGGTACAAGATATTCTCCCTATGAAAATCTTGTTAGGCATGACTTTTAACTCAATCCAGTTCCTCCTTATTCTCTGCTTTACTTCACTGTTTTAAAATGTGGAATATATCTTCCTCCTGATCAAATATATATTTATCACTTACAAAATATGTAAAATGTTCCATGTTAGAGATCCAGTCCAACTTCTAATTATGACTATCTTGATTTAGGAAGACACAGTGAAAGATGTACAATCTTCCTCTATATTCTGCTCCATCTCTATTTCTTTTTCTGCTTCAAAGAGACAGGACACAAAAGCATTTCAGTAATTATATCTACAGTTAAATCAACACCTCGGGATTCTGACCTTTCATTCTTTAACATTAATTTTTTTTTCTTGGGGACATTTCTTTGAAAAGTAGTGAACAGATACATTATAATATCAAGAAACCTTTTCCACATGAACTAAAAATACATCAATGATAGACTTATTTAGGTCATATTAAACTTACTTCTGATGCTAAAAACTGGTTATATATTTGGAAGTTTTTTTAAAAATATATTTTATTGATTTTTTACAGAGAGGAAGGGAGAGAGATAGAGAGTTAGAAACATCGATGAGAGAGAAACATCAATCAGCTGCCTCCTGCAAGCCCCCTACTGGGATGTGCCCGCAACCCAGGTACATGCCCTTGACCAGAATCAAACCTGGGACCTTTCAGTCCGCAGGCTGACGCTCTATCCACTGAGCCAAACCGGTTTCAGCATATTTGGAAGTTTTTGTCAGGAGTTTCTTTACTTGGTAGTGGTTTAAAATATTATACATTTCTAGATTTATGAGATGGGTTAATAACTCTGCTTAGGAGCAAAAAATGGGTCTATATTATCCAAACTTTCTCACTCTGATCCCAATTATAATGGCAAATTTGTGTATGGAAAATATGAGTTCTTGTCATTATTTATTTATTATTAAGATCAATAAATGTCATTTATGGCATATATCCAAAAATAAGGGTTTGCAGAAGTCAACAAATCACACATTAGTCTTAGTTTATATGTCATCTATTTTGTACATCAAAGTAATTTGATGTAGAAGCTTGTATCAGTTTGTGGATTTCCACATGTGCAATTTAATATGTTTTTAAACTTAGAGTAATTGTTCTAATATGACAATAGAAATCTGTTCAGTCAACATACAAAATAATATTTTAATGAATTGTTTGATAATTAGGAGAATAAATAATGTTTTGTTTCATTAACTTGAAATAGTTTAATCCACATTGTCACCAAGGCCATTTTTGGTAACACTTGACATATTGCCAATGAAACCAATAATTAAGCAGTTTTGTTGAAGATTCAATGACCATGCATAATCAACAAAAAATTTCATGGAATAATCTCATTGTTATTTTTTCATATCTAGCTTTTGCTTTTTACCTTCTTATTATCACATCTGTTTCAATTTCTTAGTCAGTTGCTTAGGTCAGTATTTACTCGCAACCACCATATATGTAGTGCTATTATTGGCAAATGTATTACATTTCTTCATGATTAAGGCTCTACAACATTAATTACATATTGTTTTATTCAATTGGTTTTAAACTCAATTAAGAGGACTAAGGAGAAAAATCTGGACTCACACTGTCTTTTATAATTACACAATTACCTTTACTGTTGCTATTTGTTTTCCCATGTGGATTTGAAATAGCATCTCTGGTGACTTACATTCAGCCTGAAGAATTTCCTTTAGTATTTCTGTTAAGGTAGGTAGGTTAGCTAGTAAAAAATCTTGATATTGTTGTTATTATTTTAGTTTTAACTCTAATAACCCACTGCTGTCTAGTCTTATTTTTTATGGTGAGTTGTACATTAATTTTATGGTTCCCCTGTAAGTAATGAGTCATTTTTCTCTTACTGCCTTCAAGATTTTCTTTGTCTTCAGCTTTTAGTATTTTTATTTTGATGGGTACATTTGTGGAAATCTTCATTTCTCTTTCTTAGAGTTCACTGACCTTTCGGAATGTGTAGATTATTTTTTATAATAAATTGTGGAAATTTTCAGCATTATTTCTTTAATTTTTTTTCTGTTCATTTCTTTCTGTTTCCTCTGTTTTTGGTACTCCCAAGATCCATATGTGGGTGTGTTTAGCGGTGTTTGCATTTTTCTGTAACTTTATTGTTATTCATTTTTTTCTATCTCTTCAGGTTGTATGATCTTTATTAATCTATTTTCAAGTTCACTAATTTTTTTCTTTTGCCAATTCAAATCTACTGTTGAGCCCCCATGTGTATTTTTTTAATTTTACTTATTGTACTTTTAGATTATACAAATCCCATTGATTTTTTAAATAAATAATTTCTATCACTTTATTGCCATCAAACTTTTCTTCTTTAATGATATTTTTCTTTATTTCCTTGAATATGTTTATAATGTATACAGTGAAGTCTTATTTCTGTTACTTGCTACATTGGTCACTCTCACAGAGAGTTTCTGTTGCATTCTGATGATTTTTTACTAATTATATAGTAGTCATAATTACATATTTATTTATATGTCTCAGAAATTTTGTGGGAAATGAATTTTTTAGAAAATGTATTGTGGCAACTCTGGGTACTGACTCCCTCCAGTCACTCTAGTCTTGCTATTTTTCTTTGCTTGTTTATTGGTTTAGACTCTGGTTGTGTTATTTTAGTGAAGTCTATCACACTATCTCAGTACTAAGCTTTGATTTTGCACCTAAGAGGCACCCAGAGCTACCCTGAGATAACAATTGTTTTTTTTACAGGATTTTCTTTGGCTATCTGTTTCTTTGAACAATGTTGAAATCCACCAATTGCTGTTGAGATCCCCTCTTGAGACCTACTAATTGCTGGCCGACTGTTTCATCATTTTCAACTATGTCCTGGGTCATGGATTGCTCTACATCAAGCATGTCAAATTCAAAGGCTAACACAGGCCTTATGAGGCATGTGGCCCGCTGGCCCTGAGTTTGACATGCTTGCTCTACATACCTATCCAATCAATTTCTGCTTCCTTTGAAGGAATGGTTACAGAAATCAGTATTTGAGAATTTTTTTCTGACCCAAGAAAGGCTCTTCATAGCTATCTGTTCTCATATTCTTCCTGGTAAATGAACAGCCAAGAGTTGAGCTAATATCTTCAATGAATCTATGAATCTCCTTCCAAGTTCCATTCCCTACTGATTTTTGAGAACACCTTTAGGCTTGAAGTTCTCCACACCCTATTGCAAATGTAGTTAGTTACTTTTGACAGAGAACAAGATATATGAGTTTATGTTTTACTAGAGGCCCAGTGCATGACATTCGTGCACTGAGGGGGAGGTGGGGGGTTCCTCAGCCAGGCCTGTGCCCTTTTGCAGTCCAGGATTGCCCGGGTTATGTCTGCATGCCAGCTTGGAGCAGGCCTAAGCACTGCTGTGGAGGTGAGAGAGGCTCCCGCCACCGCTGCTGTGCTCGCCAGCCATGAGCCCGTCTTCTGGCTGAGCTGCACTCCCCCTGTGGAAGCACACTCACCACCAGGAGCTGCTTCTGTGTTGAGCGTCTGCCCCCTGATGGTCAGTGCACATCATAGTGACCAGTCGTTTGCTGTTCAGTTGATTTGTATATTAGCCTTTTATTATATAGGACTAGGGGCCCAGTGCATGAATTCATGCACCTTGAAAGGAACTGTGGGCTTTGAGGCTGCAATGCACATAGGGGCGGATCTCGGCCCATCCTCTGTGCCCCTGCCTGGCCCCTCCTACCATGACCCCTGGTCCCCTGTCTGCCAGCAGCCCTGCTCCCGCCGCCTCCACTCCCACACACTGACAGTGCAGGCCCTGCTCGCACCCGCTGACAGCATGGAACTGCTGGCCCAATCACCCCTCAGGAGCAAGGGGAGGTGGAGAAGCCCTCAGAGGCAATCAGGGCTGGCAGCCACTGCTTGTACTGGCTGACAGCACAGTGCTGGGTGCTGGGAGTGGGTGCAAGTGGGCCTGGCACTGGCAGCAGGTGCAAGAGCCAGGCAGGACCACAGGTCATGACAGCAAAGAATTTTTAATAACCACCAGAAGCTTGCCCCGATGACAGTGGTCAGCACCCCGCCTTGGTCTGGTGCCCCTGTTCACCTGCTCCACCATTCTGCTGTGGCTGCTGCCAGCCATGTTCCACACGTGCCCCCTGGTGGTCAGCGCACATCATAGTGACGGTTGTTTGGCTGTTCAGTTGTTCTGTAGTTTGGTCTATTTGCATATTAGGATTTTATATATATAGATAGTTTTCTTTCTTTCCTCTCCTTACCCCTAGCAAGATATTTGAGCTGTATTTATTGAGCTGGAGATAGAAACAAAAGAGCATTTCTCTCTGAGTGGCATGCCTGTTCTAGGAACTGAGTGGTAGGTGGAGGAGGGGCAGTAACATCAGGTCTTTTTAGTTTGCCTCTCAAACAAGGAACCACCGCTTTATGGCCTTGTGGAGCACCAGAATGCTCAAGAGCACCAAAGTCAAGACAGAACCTCCTCCCCCCAGTGGGGGTAAGCAAAAAAGGTGGAGGCCTTACCTCTTTTATGGAATTTAGGCTCAGCAAATTATAGAGGAAGATGAGCTATGCTGGCATCCTAATAATCTAAGGAAGATATTCTCCCAATTGGGAGATGGGAATCAAGAGATTGCATTAATCTCTACTAGAGTTTCCATATGATTGAGCTGAGAAAAGAAATAGTGGTTGAAATATTGCAGCCTCTCACTGTTATTATTGAATTTTAGTAGATTTTTTAATATATGTATTTTAAACTGGCTATATGTTGCTAGCACTACTTCCAGATACTTACATGGCTATGTCTTGTTTTGTTTTGAATATATACATATAATTTTATTTTGCTGGGATGTGAGTCCACGGAGCTCCTCATGCTGCTATGCCAGTGACTCCTTTAATGAATAAATTTTCTGTTTTTAGTTTTTGAGCAATTGTCTCATTTATCTTTTTAACTTGGTCTTTTTAAAAATATTTGATAAGAGTTGTTTGTTATCACAAATGCAGATGAATTATTAATTCAATCTTCTTTACATTTGGAATAGCATATTATATGATTATATTAATAAAAAATTTAAATATCTTTATAAGCACCAATAAATCAATGACTAAAACATAAATGGTTAAAATGCAGTAATATTCTAGTTTTAGAGGTTCTCAGAGGCAAATATGTTTCTAATAAGTGTTTAATGGTCTTCATTAAGCTCTCTTAGAACATAAAAATCATCTAAAATTGCTCCAATAATTAGTCTTCTTAACAGCAGAATGAATACAAGTAAAATTGATCATTTTCCCAGATTAAACATTGCAGCCCCAAACATTTTGATGACTCTCACTAAAGATAGAAGATGTAATCATATACACTTTTTATGGAGAGAACAATAATCTCAAGAGAATATCAATTCTTGAATACTCTTCTTTTAGACAATATCATATCAGGCATAATATTATACATTTCAACCCAAGGACACATAAAGAATCAGCACACTAGAAAAATGTTTGCTTTTTTCTGCAGCTAACATACCATAAAGGCCAGAAATAAAATGACAATCTAAGCTGACATTGTTAGTATTGTAATCACTTGGATGATTATGGCCTTTTGAAAGATGGACATATTTTGACCATTTTAATCAGAAGAGACACGGTCAATTGACTTGTAGAAGGGTTTGAAATGGAGTTTCTGATTCCTCTGTTCTATTTTTTACCAAATTATAGGAGGACAAAGACACTTATGACTTATTTCAGAGATATGAAATTATTTTATGGGCATTTGAGTTGCAAATTGTCTATTACCATAGAACTTAACTGAGGCTGCTATTGCAAAAAAGGTTTTGTATTTCATGTAGAAAAACAGATAAAGTTTCATTCAAAACTTAATATTGGCTATCTACTTCCTGAAGCAAAATGAATTTTAAAATAATTATTTCCTTAAACTGAACCAATGCCAATTAGTCAAAGTACAAATAATACATGTTCTTATTAGTTCTGAGGCTGAGGTAATTCAGAAGAAAACATCAAAAGTTTAAAGGATGCTGATACATTCCTTCACGAATGACTTGGAAGTGCACCAATGAAGTTCTCAGGGAAATGGTACAGGGTAGTTATCTGCACCTACAGTATATCATACAAAATAGTTTATATATCACCCAACTATACTTTCTATTGGGCTGTTTCTGATTCTTTGTATTTCTTTTTGTGTATTAACATTTTATTCATCTGAAAAAATCTGAGCATCCTTTCTAAGACATGATTTAGTCTTCTTTGGAAACTTTTGTTATTCATAGCATCTTACTTATGACCTTTAAAAATTAAAATAATTGTCTTGAGAAATTTTTCTTTCTAGTTGCTAAAAGGCCTAGAGTTTTACCCCCTATCACGCACAAATTAACCATCTCTTGAAAACCAGGTAATGATTTTTTAAATGTGCAATTTAAAATTTCAAACCATATTACCGTTTTCCTCCCAGAAGCTTCACTGTCAGTGACTTAGTAAAACCATCATTAATCACAAGATAAGCTACAGTCATGTGGTGATTGTAATTTGGTCCCACGAAACCAAAGACAAATGATATGGAATACTATTAGCAATGATAGCTTTAATGTAGACATTCATCATGGACTCAGGTTCACTTGATGTGACTTTGGGATAAAAAGAGGGGAAATTGCCTAGCTGTTGAAAATTATATTACTATTAAATCATAATTTTGACAAAATTGTACAAAATAAGAGTGGTAGAATTTGTGTTTCCCATTTTTCACTCTTAAAGGACAAAATTACAGGGGGCTTTGAATTACCCAGATGCAGTGCAATTAGAATAGTGCATACTGATTAGTTGCTATCTATCTAATTACTAATAATATAATCTGAGGTTTTGGGAAGGTGTGCATTTATAGGAGTGGCAAGGTGGCTCCATTTCATCATAACAGATAGGCTGATAACAGAGGCTTAGGAGACACACACACACACACACACACACACACACACACTCCATACACATGTAAACACACGTATGCATACAAATAGATACTGTCATCAGCATGCTATTTTATTGGTCATAGACTTCTTAAATATACTGCTTATAATTTTCTAAAGCAACACAATAGAATTTTTAGGAAGAGATCCTTGTTATCTAATTAAACTCAGGTACTCTTCAATGGTCACATTTAAGAAGCTATTTACATTTTCAAGGACCTACACATTTATTTTAAAATATTTTCTCAGTAGGGAATCCATGATATGAACTGAATCCAGTAACAAAAGTTTGATTGTAATTCACAATTGGGTGTAAATATTGACTATGGATTATAGCATTGTCCTATATGAGTTCATCTTTAATTTAAATGGAAAAAAATAAACTATTCGTGCTATTTTAAAAATAAATTTTAGGCAATATAATTGTGTACTTTAAGTCAATATTTTATTTCATTTATTTTGATTGTTTCTGCCACCCAGACCTATCTGTGTAGCTTGTTCTACTACATCTGCCTCTGTCCCTATAAATTTAGTTATTTTCTTCAGCTGAGTTATTTAATTGTACTCTATGACCTCAGAGATTAAATTCATTCTGTGTCCCAACTGGAGTAGATGGGCTGTTAAACCACAAGATTTCTGTAGTATCAGATTTGAGATCTGATCCACCAAATCTTCTGGTCTTTGACAGTTGAATTCAGTAAGAGGAATAAGAATGTGTCTAAAACTTATTCCCTTGAATATTTTTAAACTAGAGGCCTGGTGCACAAATTTGTGCATCGGTGGGGTCTCTTGGCCCGCTCTGCACAAATCCGTGCACCAGGTCTCTACTATGCATATAAGATCTTTGGTTACTCTCTTCCTGCTCTCCCCCCTTCCCTCTAAGATTCATCAATCTCTTCCATTTCCATGCCTGTGCATTGAGCATCTGCCCCCTGGTGGTCAGTGCACATCATAACTACCGGTCAGATGGTTGCTTCAGATATATATATATATATATATATATATATATATATATATATATATATATATATTCACACACACACACACACACATATATATATGTGTGTGTATATATATATATATAAATTTTTGGTTGAGAAAATGAGTCAATATTTCAGTTGTGTTGATGCTGTATAAAAACATAGATAATAACTTCTAATTCTCTATGGATCTATATATATATTTCATTTAGTTTAATCGTATCTATACCTGCTGATTTATTTTGTTGGAGAGAATAGTCTACTTCTTAGAAACCTTTAAGAATAAATGCTACATTTGCTTGAACAAATGTCTTGCAATTTACCTTATGATCAGTGCTAAGCATCATGAAAAGGTGGTTTTCAAAAATTTAGGCTACAAAAAAGTGAATATTTTATAACTTGTTGAAAAATCTTTATGGCAAAAGAAACTGAAGTTACCTAATTTAGAATTGTCTTAAAGAATCTGGCTGTTGCAGTAACATAATAGATTAGCTCCTATAATCAAGAAGGTTCTAATGGTAAGTATAACAACTTGGAATCTCTGCAGACTGATTGCAGACGTGCTATATTTTGTGAACTTGGGCAAAATATTTAATTTATTTACAGATATAATGATCACTGCCTTATTTTGCGAGGGCTGCCGTAAGAAAGTACCACACACTGGGTGGCATAAACAACATAATTGTTTTTCTCACAGGTCTGGAGACTAGAAAGTCCAAAATCGAGGTGCCATAGGATTTATTTCTTTGGAGGGTTCTTTCCTTGGCTTGCAGGTGTCCAACTTCCCATTGTGTTTTCATAGGAATCTCCTCTGTGTGTATGTATGTATTCTGTTGCAAGAGCACCTCTGGTGTTTCTCTGTGAATCCAAATGTCCTTTTCTTAAAGAATATCAGTCCAATAGGACTAGGGCCCACCCACATGACTTCATTTTAACCTATCGCCTTTTAAAAGTCCCTATTTCCAAAATATAGTTGCATTCTGAGATACTAAGCTTTGGGGCTTCAACATATACCTTTGGAAGGATGGGTATAATTCAGCCTATAGCAGGTACCTCAATGTAGTGCCAAGGATCTAGCACTGCAATAGACAGAATGTCTGTCATCCTGGAGTTTATACTATTCTTCTTAATATCTCTAAATTCTCAATTTTATGTTAGATAACAGTGGAGAGCAATTAAGACAGTTCCTAGCCCATAGCAAGTTTCAACAAATCTCAATCAGCATGAGATTTGTGATAATAAGACCTGTTGATAAGCATGAGCAAGTCAGATTTAGAAATCTTCACACACCCTCTCCTGCAATTCCAAATGAGTTAGTTTTCTTCAGGCAATGCGAAGGTTGCTGTCCAAGTGCTTTATTCATAGGGCATGCACATTATTTGACAAAACCTTTCTAAATTTGTTGCCTTTACTAGTAACACAATTATAGGAGTCATTGAGTTATGTAAATTACATAGAACTATTTCTTCTGATTAGATACTTAAATTCTTCTTTGTTACTTCTTGAAGAAAGTTTAAATGTCTAGTTGTTTATGTCTAGTAGTTCATTATATTTGGGTCCAAGGTAGAATGGTACTGACCCCTTCTGGTTAACTGTATTACAAATTCCTGGGAAATGTATTTTCAATTTGTGATATCTCAGTTCAAACAATTTCTTCAACATTGACATCTTTAGCGACAAATAGCATTCCTCTGAAGAGCATTTCCCCTAAATCATTGTGCATACACATTTATTCAACAAAAACAAAGCTTGTCCCTACTATGTACATGAAATGTATTCAGTGTTGTAAATACAGAAGTAGTCAAAATAGACCCAAATCTTGAATTTCATGTAGCTGATATTTCAGTGTTGACACGCATTTTATGTGGAAGATACACTGTTTATACCCACTGCTCCACTTCCAAGCAATATTAACCATCATTGCTATTTAGAAGCAGCTATAGTGGTCCCAACTATGAAGTAAAGTATAACACCATGTTTATACATTTTGTATAAGCTTTTGTCTTTGAAACAGTATATTTAAAAAAGTACTGTTTCAAATATAGTTTTGTACAGAATTATATATTTTTTAGACATTTGCACGTGATACATTTCCTTAAATATACTCTCAGGTAAGTATCAAGATGCTTTATGCTAAATCTTAGCAAGTGTATCTTTGAAATATCACCTATTTCTACCTCCATTTAGGGTCATTCCTGACATTCCTAAGTTCACTCACTCAACTGTATTTCTTATATGTATTACTGCAAGTTTTCAGTAACAGAGAAAAGATGTCTTTCTGTTTCCAAATTATCAACTGGCTTTCACTTCTCACTACCCTCCACATTATAGTATAGTTTTCAGTGGGATAAATAAGAGGAACTTTCAGTTCCCTAAACATGACGATCTGCACCCACAATACTCAACTTTATTTCAAACAGAAAATCCCATTGGGATCTATTGGTGAACTTATTTTTCATTTTTATTTTTGGTGGTGGTGGGAAGCAGTTTGTAGTTATCAGTCTCACTAGACTCACTAAACTGAAATACAAAAAGTGGGGATTATCTCTTTCCTCTTTGAAAGTTCAGTTTCTAGCATAGTTCCTTCCTCGTCCCCCTCCTTTTACTTAAATAATAGTTGAGTCATATTCTGGGTCATAAAACACATCTGAACAAATTTTTAAAAATTGAAATTTTATGAAGTACGTTCTCAGACTGCAATGGAATTAAAGTAAAGATCAATAATAGAGAAATAGCTAAAAAATCCTTAAATATTTGGAAATCAAAATATACACTTCTAATTAGCACATGGGTAAAAAAGAAGTCTCAAGAGCAGTAAAAATGATTTGAACTAAACAAAACTGAAAACACATGGTATCAAAAATTGTTGAATGCAAAACAAAACAAACAATTCTTAGGGGGACACTTATAGCATTAAATGCATACAGTAGAAAAACAATCAAAATCAAGAACCCAAACTTCCACCTTAGGAATATAGAGAAAAAAAGAGCAAATTAGGCCTACAACAAGCTAAGGAAAGGATATAATAAAAATTAGAGCTAAAATCAACAAATTGGAAACAAGAAAATAATGAAGAAAACCAACAAAATCAAAAGCTAATTATTTGGATTGATCAATAAAATTGGGAAACATGTAGACAGGTTAACCAAGATAAAATGAGAAAAGGCACAAATTACCAATATCAGAAATAGAGGGATGGACATATTGACCTATGGGAATCCCTCATAATCTTGGGATTCATTCTATGATTTATTACCTGACCAAGTAAGATTTAGTCCTGGTATGCAAGTCTGGCTTAACATTAAAAACTATATATATTATAAAATGTATCTACATGCCAAAAAGAAGGAATAACATATGATCAGCTCAATTGACTCACAAAATGCATTTGACAAAATCCAGCACATATGCAGGATAAAAATCTCAGCAAACTAGAAATAGAATGGATTTTCCTTGGTTTAATAATGAACATCTACCAAAAAACTTAGAGCTGTTATTATATTTAATGGTGAGAGAGAAGACACTTTTCCTCCTAGATCAGGAGCAAACCAAGAGTGTCTTCTCTTCCACTCCAATTCAACTAGAAGTCCTAGCTAATGTAATAAGAAAATAAAAAAGAAATAGAACTGTTTTTATACACAGATGACATCATTGTCTCTATAGATAAAACCTAAGACTATACATAAAATCTCCTTGAACTAATAAGCAAGTAATGAAATTTGGCAGGTAATAAGGTCAGTATTCAAATATTAGTACCCTTTATTAGTAGTAATAAATCTTGAAGTTTTAATTAGAAAGTACTATTTACAATAGAACACATTAAAATGGAATATTTAGATATAAAAATTTAAAAATATTATCCAGGTTCTGTATGCATTAAACTATGAAACTGATAAGATCAAAACATGAACAGATATATTCTGTTCATAACCAATATCATTAAGATGTCAATTCTTCTAAACTTGATATGCAAATTCAACAAAAACTTATAAAAATCTCAGCAAGAGTCGTAGCTGGTTTGGCTCAGTGGATAGAGTGTCGCCCTGTGGACTGAAGGGTCCTGGGTTCGATTTGTGCACTGAAGTGTCTAGGTTTGGTTCCAGCCAAGGGCAGGTACTTTTGTTGCAGGCTCCATCTCCCAGCCTGGTCAGGGTGCATTCAGGAGGCAACCAATCAATGTGTCTCTCTACACAGATGTTTCTCTCTTTCTGTCTCTCCCCTCCCTTCCACTCTCTCTAAAAAATCAATGGAAAAATATTCCTGAGTGAGGATTAACAACAAAAACAAAAAAATTCAGCAAGCTACTTTGTTGATATTGATAATTTAATATTTAAAGTTACATAAAAAACTAGAGTCCCAGGGCACGGATTCATGCACCAGTGGGGTCTCTCGGCCTGGCCTTCAGACATCTCCCCGAGGGGTCCTGGATTGCAAAAAGGTGTAGGCCAGGCCGAGGGACCCAACCAGTGCACGATCGGGGCTAGGGAGGGACTGCAGGAGGGTTCCAGGGCATATCTGGCCCATCTAGCCCAGTCCCCCTGATCAGGCCGCTGATTGGGGCCATCTCGCCCAGTCCTGATTGGGGCCAATTGAGGCCAGCTGGCTGGGGAGGGAACACAGGAGGGCTCCAGGGTATGTCCAGTCCAACTCCCTGAGTCCTCATCAGCCAGACCCCAGCAGCAAACTAACCTTACGGTCAGGGCATCTGCCCCTTGGTGGTCAGTGCTCATCATAGCAACTGGTCAAATGGTTGAGTGGTCCCTTAGGCTTTTATATACAGATGCAAAGTACCTCACATACCTAATGCAACACTGAAGAAGAACAGAGTGGAATGCTCATACTGTCCTATTTCAAAATTTACTATGAAGCTATGGTAATCAAGATATTAATGAAAAATAAACACAGAGCTCTATGGAACAGAATAGAGATCCCAGAAATAAAAACCTACAGACGTATAGTCAACTGATTTTTGCTGAAGGCACAGTAGCAATTTGAAGGAGAAAGGAAATTCTTTTCACCAAATGGTGCTGGAACAATTGTGTTCATGTGCAAAAATATGAAATTAGGCCTATATGTTACATGTTACAAAAATATGTATCAAAATAGATTTAAGCAGTTATAAAATGCTGAAATATAAGTTTTAGAAGAAAGAATATGAAAAAAGTCTACATGACTTGGTTTGGTAATAAGTTTTTAGATAAAATAGTAATATCAGGATACACAAAGAAAATAAGTTGTATTTTATTAAAAGTAAAAATTCACATCCCTAACCATTTTGGCTCAGTGGATAGAGCATCGGCCTGCAGACTGAAGGGTCCCAGGTTTGATTCTGGTCAAGGGCATGTACCTTGTTTGTGGGCACATCCCCAGTAGTGGGTGTGCAGGAGGCAGCTGATTGATGTTTCTCTCTCATCAATGTTTCTAACTCTCTCTCCCTCTCCCTTCCTCTCTATAAAAAATCAATAAAATATATATATTTTTTTAAAAAGTAAAAATCCCCTGACATTATACTAAAAAGCACTAACCAGGAAAAATACTTATAAATCCTTATCTGATGAAGATACAAACAAACCTTAACAACAATAAGAAAATATATAAGCTGTGTGACTTTCTTGTTTTGGTTGTAACATATTACTGCAAACTCAGAGGCTTAAAACACAAACAATTAATGTTTTAACGTTTTGTATGAGAGTCCTGTTGATTGTATTTATCAACAGACATGCATTCCTTTGGAGTCTTCAGGGAGACTCTGTTTCTTTGTCTTTTCCACCTTCTAGAGGTTAATCCTTCATCCACTTCACTCCAACCTTTCCTTATGTCATCACATTTCCTCTGACTCTGATTCTTTGTCTCTCTCTATTAAGGTCCTAGTGATTCCTTTGGCCCTAACTAGATAATCCAAGTTAATCTTCCCATCTCAAGATTTTTAACTGAATCACATCTACAATTTTTTCCCCCCATTTAACAGGAAATTTGGATGTATAAAACATAAAATGGGGTAAGTGAAGGGGAGGCTTTATTTTATCACACACAGCCTAGTTAAAAATGGGCAAAATATCTGAACACTTTATATATATATCCTATATAATAAAACTTTAATATGCTAAGTGTCAGGTCATCTGGTCTCACATTCAACCAATCAAAGCATAATATGCTAATGATATGCTAAGGCCACTCAACTGCTTGCTATGATGTGCACTGACCACCAGGGGGCAGACACTCCAACCTGTAAGTTAGCTTGCTGCTGGGGTCCAGCTGATCAGGACTGAGTGAGATGGCCAGACATGCACTGGAGCCCTCCCACGGTCCCTCCCTGGCTGGGCAACCTCCTGCATCCCTCCCCAATTGTGCAGTGTGGGGTCCCTCGGCCTGGCCTGTGCCCTCTTGTAATCCAGGACCCCTCAGGGGATTTCAGAGAGCAAGTTTAGGCCAAATCCCACAGGTCAGACCGAAGGACCTCACTGGTGCACGAATTCATGCATCAGGCATCTAATACACACACACACACACACACACACATACATACGTGTGTGTGTGTGTGTGTGTGTGTGTGTGTATAAAATATATCAATAACATATGTGTCAACAGGGATTTTCACTCACTGCTGGTAGGGTGCAAAATGGCACAGCTATTCTGAAGACAGTTTGGCAGTTTGTTAAAGAGCTAAACACAATGTTATCATAGCAATTACACCCCTAGATATTTACCCAGATGATTGTAAAAATGTATGTGCACATAAACACCTGTGCATGGGTGTTTATGGAAGTTACATTCATAATTGTGAAACATAGAAGAACTGAAGTCTTCCTTCAATAACTAAATTAGAACAGACCATGGAAGGCCTGGCTGGTGGCTCAGTTGGTTGGAGCATCATCCCATTTACTAATTGTTGACTATTAAAAATAAATATAATAATGTCATCCCTGAATTTATTTATTACTTAAAAGTGGTAAAAAGAACCAAACACATCTTTTTACGTGTATACTCTTTTCATTTTTTAAATCTTTGAGATACAGTTACTGGAATTTATTGTTTTACATTTTGCTGAATCTACCATACAAAAATAGCCTGCTTTGTGAAGAAAATCTCTGCCAAAGACTTTTTATTTTTTATGATGAATGGAGATTCACCATTAAAAAGCAAGTTTTTCATTTCAAATGCTGAATAAGATGATACTTAAAATAATTCACTTGGTTAAAATTAGGTGCCCAGGAAGGAAAGACACACGTGTGAATATTTTCGGATTTGATAGCAGTTTCATTTGATTGCTAAATATGACTGTGCTAATCACTTAACATATAAAAAGTCAAATTAGTTTTGATATACATGTTGATCTGAGTAATGCTACTTTCTTCATATATGCAGAGTATTCAATACACTTTTAGAATAACATTAATGTGTATTAAATTAAGCCAGACCTATTCTTAGGCAATAGAAAAAATTAGTACTATGACTTAATTTTCCCCCCATTAAATTCTACAAATTATTATTGTTTTATTTTAGTCCACATACCGCTTGTCTTAAAAGATAGCCTTTATAAACTCAGAGGCGAATTTCATCAGACGAGAGTAAATATTTGTTTTAGATTGAATTATACCTATAGCATTACATTATCTGGCTCTTTCACTCAAGCTTTTTAGGCTTTCCACTCATTGGAGGAAATTTTTCCATAAAAACCAATGCATGACTGCCAGCTGAAAATGTTGATTTATTCAAAAGCATTTATGTGTACCCAATGCAGCCAAGTCTTTAATAAAGAACTGAGAGCCTAGTGACAGGGTTGTTTAATGGGTGGAAAATAGATTTTTACCTTCAAACCAATTAGATGCTATGATAGTTAAATCAGTATAATTCAAAGTCTGATCCACAGGGGAGCCTCATTCAGAACCAGCTGGAGGTGTTTGTTAAAAATGACTACTGTGGCCCTATCCTGATTTAATATATCAGAGTACCTACATTTGAAACTGCTACCAAGGAAACTGTCGTATAACTGAAAATGTGACAAACACCGGGTTGGAAAGCAAGCTAGATGGTAGTGTCCTGTATATGCCAATTTTCATTTTGGGGAAATTGATTTGATAATATTCTTTTTTAATAAAACTCCATAAAAGGTTAGTTGTGCTATATTAAGACATCCCCAAACTCCCTACACATTCAGTAGATATCCCATTTCATTATACTATTCTCAAATAAAGTTGTTTGCAATTTATTATTGGAATATCTCAGAAAACATTCTAATTGGATTATTTTAAAGTATTTTTCTAAGAGCAATATACATGTTTATCTGTATACTAACCACCAACACCAGTTTTATATAGCCAAGAGTTTATACATATATTTCACCCAAATTCACTAGTCAAGACCAGGAACTTAATTTTCAAAGCCCAGTACAACATATATAAGTGAGACTCCTTGGTCATAAATTACTATCCATTTCTAAGTGATGGCAACAGAGAACTAAACATGGGAGCCAGTAAGATCTCACCAGTTGCATGTCCATGAAGTTGTCTCTACCATGAGAATATTCATCTGCCTTCTACTATTGAATAGCCAAAATATTGTGTTTTTTAAAATATATTTTTATTGATTTCAGAGAGGAAGGGAGAGGGAAAGAGAGATAGAAACATCAATGATGAGAGAGAATCATTGATCGGCTGCTTCATGCAAGCCCCACACTGGGGATCAAGCTTGCAACCAGGGCATGTGCCCTCAATGGAAGTCAAACTGACCTCTTGGTTCACAGGTTTTTGCTCAACCACTGAACCACACTAGCTGGGACCAAATATTGTTTAAGAAAATTTAAAAATATATGAAGAGAAGAAAACTATAAAGACTTTTTTAAAAAATGAGCTATTTATATACTTATTACTTACTAGAGGCTCAATGCACAAAATTTGTGCAAGTGTAAGCCTTCCTTCCCCCAGCTGCCAGCACCGGCATCCCTCTGGCACCCAGGACCTGGGATTCCCTTTGGCACCTGGGACCCCAGATTCCCTCTGGCACCCAGAACCTGGGCTTTCCTCCAGCCGCTGGCACCCGGGACCCAGGCTTCCCTCACAGCCCCGGCTTTGTCTGGTCTAATTAGCATATTATGCTTCTATTATTATAGGTCGTTAACATTGGAAAAATTTAAAAAATGTATGTCTGAAGCTATATAATGGTATCCTGAAATTGTTCTAATTTTAAAGAACTATTTTTTAAAATATATTTTTATTGATTTCAGAGAGGAAGGGAGAGGAAGAGACATAGAAAAATAAATGATGAGAGAGAATCATTGGTAGGCTGCCTCCTGCACACCCACACTAGGGATGGAGCCCACAACCCAGGCCATGTGCCCTGACTGGAATCAGACCTGGGATCCTTCAGTCCACAGGCCGATGCTCTATCCACTGAGACAAACCAGCTAGGGCAAAGCACTATTTTTTAAATAAAGTAACTCGTGAAGATGTATTTATTTAATTGTTTGCTATTTTAAGTGAATTCTCTAATTTCTAAATGTTTTTTTTTTTCTCACCTCCCCACCTATTCTGATCAAATAAACCTGCACTGTAGTCAAAGAAAAAAAAATACTTAGCATACATTCCCATGTGATAAATATTTAACTGACCTGAAAATAGAAACAATAGAAGATGTCCAGGTGGGTCTTCTGCCTGCAGTTAAAATAGAGCCAAATCTTTCAGGCCTGACATTGAATCTGTTAACGAAAACAGAGTAAATATTTGTAGAACATGAATACTGATGCAATACAGCCAAATAAAGTAGTATTTAGCTTCCTGCTTTTCAATTCCTTTGCCACTATAAACACATTTTTAAAATTCCAGTGTTTCTAAATACACACTCCTCTCATGTGTTGCACATGGAGACACTTAAATAACTATGTAGTAAGGGTAAAATACAATAACCTGTAAGAACTCTGCCAGCTGGCACTGAAATGAACCTTCAAAATAATTGTTTTCCCTTTTCTGAAGGACTCCCTGAGGATTACATTGAAAACAGTTCTGTCTTAGTGTCTAACATAGTTCATGCATCAACTCCAACCTACAGTGACACAGAATTCCTGCCGCGTGCTGCCCTGAACAACACACAGGGTACATTTGGAAGATAATTATAGCATTTATGTTCCACATATACAACATGTATGTCAAGATCAAGATCTTACTGACATTTAACAATGTAGGTTATAATGGAGAAAAGCTTAGGAAAATATATCTAGTGGACATGACTAAATATATGACTCCATGTAACAAAATCATTTCTCAATAGTTCAAACAGTTGCATGAAAAACTGCACACTTGAAAGCTGTATAATTATATTAACCAATGTCACCTCAATAAATTCATAAGAATTTTTTTAAACTGTGCCAAATTAAGTACTATTTTTAAAAGAAAAATGGACAATATCTTGATGTATTTAAATGTTTCTACCCAAAAAGGTGTTTTCATCTGGCTGGGTTGCTCAGTTGGTTGGGGCATCAGTCCATACACCAAGAAGGTTATGAGTTCAGTTCTGGTCAGGGCACATACCTAGGTTGTGGGTTCGATCCCCTTTGGGTTTTGTAAGGGAGGCAACCGATTGATGTTTCTCTCCAACAATGATGTCTCCTTTCCTCTGTCTCTAAAATCAATAAACATATATCCTCAGGTGAAGATGAAAATAAAAACTTGTTCTCTTTGCCTTATATTCTTGCACTCGATATATCCCTTTTCATTGTCTTTATTCCCGTATTTTTGTCTGATATTATCTCATAAATTAGCATTCATTCTTTAGATAAGTAACATTAAAATATTTTGTTAGTAATAATTTTACAACTATGTACTCTTTTGAACATATTTCGTTTCCATCTAAAATTGTTCATTATAAGTTTAAACAGTTGCAAAAATTCAATTTCAGCATAAAAATATTAGTCTTCAAAACCACTACATTACTTTTTTAAATGAAGTCAACTAAATCTAGTTACCAAAGTGTTTTGTAACATCTATTTTTACACAGACATTAATGAAGTCTTCTTTACTAGATAGGATATTTACATTGTACATTTTCTTCCTAGTTTTACATTTAAGTTTTTCCACCTGATTTAATGCATTGACAATACAGCAGATCCTTTAAAATATATCATTTATCAGCCAAACATGCAGAAGTTTTAGTAAAAATGTTAAAATTTTTCATTTTTATGACTATCAGCTCCTAAGGTTAAAATTATTGCTCCTGATTGATTATAATTAAAATTAGAATTAGTATATAATTGATCAAAAGATCATTAGTGTAGTACAACTTTTGAAACTACAGTAATATCTATCTGTGTTTTTGTTATAATCCATCCATGTATTCACTGATGAGGTTTACTTCTTGTTTAAATTAACATTATTTATATTGTTAATTTTAAAATGTTATGTGTAGAAGCACCAAGTAGTCTAATATATTTATAAATTGTTACAGCAGTGTTACTGTTATAAACCTTTGGATTATGTCAGAAAATTGTATAGTGAAAAATCAGCAAAAAACATTTTTAATGATCTATCAACTGTCAACATGAATAGGTCCTCTAATTTTCAAGTTAAGACATTATCTAATTGCAAAAGTAATCTCATTGTTCAATGTCAATTTAAATGTCACATATTACTGGAAACTTTCTCTGATTTCCCAGACTTATTTATCTATTCTTCCACACATTGCATTACTCTCTCTTTATCAGCACATGTATGTTGTCTGATTATATAAATAATCTGGCCTCCTGTTCAATGATTGAACTTCTTAAATATAAGGACCATACCATACATTATCCTTATATGGTCATATTTATGTATGTTGAATAAATAAAATAATGAATGTACTTAAGCCTGTTTTACTATGCACATTTATACTATTGCATAAGTGACATAAGTATTATAATTTGATGATGCTCAAAGTTATTTTTTGCTTTCTAAAGTAAGGCTATTTATTGAGTAACAAAATCTATCATATGTTTTCTTGATTATATGTTGCTGAGTTGAGACATAAAACTGAATTTTGGAGGGTGTTTATTATAAATGGCTTCTAATTTTAATTGAAAAGCAACATGGCACAAATTTATGGAATAGTAGCATGTCATGATGAGTAGAATAGATCTGTGGTCAGACAGATTTTCTGCCACTGACTGTACATCCATGGGCAAATTATTTAACCTCACTATGTTTCAGTTTTTCTATCTGTGAAATGGCAATGATAACAGCACATTCTATATATGGTCATTTTAAAAATTAAAGAGCATAATAAGAAATTGAATTATTATCTTGTGTCTGCCCAGCATATTATAAGTCTCTAGTAATTGTCTTAGTCAGCTCAGGCACCCATAACAAAACAACACAGACAGGATGGCTTAAACAATAGACATTTATTTCTCAGTCTTCTGGAGACTGGACAGTCCAAGACTTCTGGTGAGAACCCTTGTCCTTCCTGGTACATATGTGCCTTCTCCTTGCTTCTCCTTGTATTCTCACTTGGCAGGAGGGAAAGAGGGAGGGAGGGAAAGAGGGGGAGAGGGAGGGAAGGAGGGAGGGAGAGAAAGGGAGAGGGAGGGAGTGGGAGAGAGAGAGAGAGAGAGAGAGAGAGAGAGAGAGAGAGAGAGAGAGAGATTGGGAGAGAGAAAGACAGAAAGAGTGTTCTTTTTCATACTATGTCACTAATCCTATCATGGGGCCCCACCCTCAGGACTCTA
Source organism: Corynorhinus townsendii (assembly GCA_026230045.1). Lineage (NCBI taxonomy): Eukaryota > Metazoa > Chordata > Mammalia > Chiroptera > Vespertilionidae > Corynorhinus > Corynorhinus townsendii. Next base: position 28,075,086 of record JAPDVU010000004.1, read on the forward strand.
CATAAATCTAATTACTTCCCAAAGGTTCCACCTCTAAATATCATCACATTACAGGTTAAAGCTTCGATATATGGATTTGAGGGGAACACAAGTATTCAGTCCATAACAATAATGATACTTCTATTACCTCTACTTTTTCCATCACCATCATCACCATAACTAGCACAATGGTACTTCATCATTTTACCTAATGTGCAGGGCCAATATTTTAAGCATAAAACAAACACAGTTCAATGCAATGTATTCATGGCTAGAGAACACACATGCAAAAAGAATCATAATAACAGAATTGCGCATGTGGTGCATATGGTGAATACCAAATAGTTTTATAAATCAAAAGAGCATCTGCAGTCACAGGCAGGTTCAGCAAATGAAAACTTGAGCAAGATAATGAGGTAAGGTCTAAGATACATCTTGAAATAAGTTTAAGCCAGCACTGTTCTCTGTGCAGTCCCATCCTTTGAAATTTTAATGTAAATTGGCTTTAATGTTGCAATAACAGCATCCTTTTTGCAGGCTGGAAAAAGAGCCACAGGTAACTTCTTTTTTTCCTTTTGCTCTTTATCCTTCTTATTTTTAGTAACTAAAATTAATTAAGGCGAGTTCATGGGACGGAACCCAGAAAATGTCTGTGGCCACAAGCACCTGTGTGTGTGAGTAATAGTATTGTATCTTAACTACCCAAGTCTCAGTTCCATTCTCTCCTTATTTGAGATTCATCACTTTTTTTATTGCAGAAAGAGCTCCAAAATGTTGAAGGAAGAATTAGTTCTATGAACTCTCCATTAGAGCAGTTATTTATAATCTTTAATAATTTTTGATCATTAAAAAGTAGACACAATTTTGTTCTTATTTTCTCTATATAAATCCTTTATCAATTTCTGCATTATTCTCCAAAATCTATGTTAAGATAATGAGTTGTCATATTTAAATTACATTTATCTAATGTACTGCTATTTAATATATAAAACTAGTGACCTGGTGCATGGATTCATGCACATAGAAAGGAAATTAATTAGAAGGTGGCCAGTGAGGTGGGACCGGGTGAGATGGGCTGGACACACCCTGGAGCCAACCTCCCTTGGTCCCTCCTTGGCATCTGTGGAGTGAGCAGGGTCCCTCTGGCAGGTGGGGTCCCTTGGCCTGGCCTGCAGGGATTGGGCCAAAACTGTCTCTCCATCATCCCCCAAGGGGTATCGGAATGTGAGAGGGCACTCTGCAAAGTTGCTGTTGTACAGAGTGTGGAACGCAAATGCAAGTGTGCAGTAAACCAGATTCGGGGCTGACAGTGCCCAGCAACAACATAACCCACGGCCGATGGTGGAATTGCATGGCCCCACAAGGAATTGGGCTCCCTCCTCTCGGGTTTTGGGGTGTGTCACCCAAGAGCCACCACTGCCAAGTCACTGCAGCTCAGCAGCTCCTGCATTGAGCATCTGCCCCCTGGTGGTCAGTGTGCATCATATTGACTGGTTGGATGGACAGAGGCATACTTAGTATATTAACCTCTTATATATACAGTAGGTCCTCGGGTTACATCAGAGACTGGTTCCTATGGCATGACAGAACGCGATTTTCACCGTAAGTCAGAACCCACCTACATAAGCACCTACGTCACTCACATGGAGCACGTACACAGCAGTAATGAAGTGAAACAGTAAAAAAAATTTAAAGAAAAGATAACAATTCCTGACCTTTACTTGTGGTAAATAAATAATAAAAAACATAAAGCACATATGCACATATGTCAAAATGATGGAATTATTTTCTTTATAAATAAATGGGAGATGGCAATGTAACCACAAAACAACGTATATTGAGTCCTTGTCTTCAAAGGCCCACCTCTGAAAGGAAATTCATACTTACTTTAATTATTCCTATAATTATACTTTAATTATACGTAACCTGAGCACTGTCTGTATAGATATGTTATGTACTATATATATGATAGCTATCAAGTATAAAATACATGGAATAGTTTTAAATTTAGATGTATTTCTTATTTTTAGTGGCCCTAGTAACTTTCAACACAGTAGACAAAGGGAATTAATTTTGTTTACTTTTTCCGTGTTTTTATTTAAGTACATTGTAAAAGAGCTTAAACAATACAAGTTAAATGTATTATGGCTCATCTATACAATAGGATACTAAGTAAACTATAGTAAAGTTTATATAATTTGATTCCATACTCTTAAGAAAAAGGAAATGTTACCTATAATTATCTTTATAAAGTTTGTAAGAGATTTGACCCTTTTACTCTTGGCTTTTTACATTTCCACATCATTTGAGATATTATTGTGTGGTTTGCTTTTATTAATAGTAATCACAGTGCAATATACTTGTAAAACATGTTTTCACCAATATGTAATTAATGTATCTCAATATAAAAAATATGAAGATACTAAAATTATATCTCATTAGGGCAACCAAAATCCTCGAGGGAAAATACATATTTTGTCCTTGTCTTCAAAGGCCCACCTCTGTACCTGAACAACAGTAGGTACTATAGAAATAAATGATGCTCTCAGTACAGAGGATCTAGTCCTAGCTGGTTTGGCTCAGTGGATAGAGTATCAGCCTGGGAACCTAAGGGTTCTGGGTTTGATTCCAGTCAATAGCATGTACTATGGTTGCAGGCTCCTCCCTGGCCTTGACCCTGGTCAGTGTGTGCAGGAGTCAACCAATCAATGTGTTTCTCTCACATCAATATTTCTCTCTGTCTTTCCCTCTCTCTTCCACTCTCTCTAAAAATCGATGGGAAAATATCCTTGGGTGAGGATTAAAAAATTTTTTAAATACAGAGGATCTATGTTATGTTTTTTGACATCCTATAATGTCAATGCAGAGTAACAGAATTTCTGTGAATTTATATGTAACTTTAGATATTATGTTCCCACAATGTTTTTAAAATACAGCATAAGAATTAAAATAAAAGTATGGTTTCTTAACAAATAACTCTTAGAGAGAATATCTGAAGCCAGAAGTTGTTAATATATTAGTTACAGTATATTATTTTAACTATTGCACCACCTATCCTATATAATAAAAGGCTAATATGCAAATCAACCAAATGGCGGAAGGACTGGTCACTGTAACATGCACTGACCACCAAGGGGCAGATGCTCAATGCAGGAGCTGCCCCCTGGTGGTCAGTGCGCTCCCACAGGGGAAGCTCCGCTCAGCCACAAGCCGGGCTGATGGCTGCAAGTGCAGTGGCGGTTGGCTGGAGCCTCTCCCGCCTCCTCTGCAGCACTAAGGATGTCTGACTGTGGTTTAGGCTTGCTCTCCCCTGGGAGTGGCCCTAAGCTGACAGGTGGACATCTCCCAAGGAGTCCCAGATTGCAGGAGACCGCAGGTTGGGCTGAGGGCCCCCCCCCACCCCGAGTGCACGAATTTTTGTGCACCAGGCCTCTAGTAATTTATATTACTAACTCATCAATTACTTACTAACCTTATGTATTATGTACAAAAATTACCTAAGTGACTTTTGCTTCAAAAGGAAGCAAATAAAAGTGAAATTTGTAGGACTGTGTGGACTGAGCTCAGGCAAAACAATGAATATATAGAAAAAAGGTGAAGGTTGTAAATATATCTAGAGTAAATGCTGGCCATTGGGAGACTGGTTCACGTTGACAGAGCCTTGAAGTTATTTCTCTGTTATCATGGTAAAGTCTGTGAGTGACATTGGCAGAGGTCACTTAGCTAGTTTAGAGTTTCCCATGAAGATATAAGGCATCGAAAGTTGTTTACAACTCCACTGGCATAGTTTGAATAATGACATCTTTACTCAATTTCCAGACATGCTGTTTCCTTTTGGGAACTTTTTGTTGAAGCATTGGACTGGTTGTTTACCAAAAGTTGATGCTTTGATACCAATGGGAAATAAGAAAGGAAATTCATACTTACTTTAATTATTCCTACATGTTTAAGGCCTTGGTGATTCTTGAAAATATTATTGGTGCACATTTTTTCCCTGTGACATTAGCATGGTTCACAGTTTCAAAGTTAATGCTTTTCTTTTTGGTGATAAATATTGATTTTTTTTTTTTTTACATTTTCTTAAGATATATGTTACTGTCTCACATGGGACTAAAATATTAATATAGTTTATATAAAAGTTTTGTTTTCTTGTGCTTGGGAATCTTATTGAAGGAATTATATAGTCTCATGGGCAGATAATTTTCCTTATATTGACTTTTTTTTTTATTAATTTGCTTTAATGTAGCTGGGTTGTTAATTTTTAGCACACTGGTAGAAAAAGCCACAGCAGGAAGCTTTTGGCTCTCACTGAGATATGTAAATTATAGTAATAATCTTTGCATTAAAAGTGATAAAATAAACTTAATGGTTTAACCCTACAGTTGTTATTCTGAACTACAAAAAATATATAAAAAAAGAAAGAAAAATTAAGAATAAAACCAGAAATATTCAATTACATTGTATAGGGCTATTTCCATAGATTGTAATCTTCAATGATTGTTAGAAATCTCCTATGAAAACACAATGGAGAGATTAAAACTGTGGTCTATAATAGAGGGGAGGGCAATGTAGAAACACCAGGTCAGGGAAGGGAAAATGATTAGTCATGAAACACCATTTCCCTATTGTACAATTTCATCTTTAGTTGGTCCTGTTCCTGACACTTTGGTGTCGATTAGAAAAAGATAAACAACAAGAATAATAGCAGTAATGGAATTTTGAGAGTGCTTACTATGTATTTTTTAAAAATGTATGAAAATCTTCGCATGTATTATTTCAACTTACAAGAAGAGGTGGGGATATAAGAGGGAAATTATAGAGCTAATAGCATGGCACTAAATTTCCCAAAGAAGCTTTATTATTTTATTTAACTAAAGTTTTCTAGTAAATTAACCATTATTTTGTACCAAGAAAAAGGGGTCTTAGATGCTCAAAAAGTAGCATGCCTAGCAACTTTTCCAGTCTCAATTCAATTTCTGTCTTATATCTACAATTGAGAATGGCTCTTCACAGATCATTGTGTTTAAAGAAAAAAAAAAATTAGAGGAGGAAGCCTAGGGTGAGTTTTCATTCCTTTTTGTTTAGAAAGGTATACTTTGAAGCTCAGTAAATGGTTTCTCCCTTTAATGAGAATTCCAGCATAGCCAGGGCTGATTCAATCCACATTGCTGTGCTGGTTGTTTATGGCTAGTGTCTGTTTTCAATGGGTCGCTGTGTGCTCTGATTGGTTGGGACTTATTGTTCCAGTTGTTGTATACAGTATTTTGAATAACACCTTAGAGAATAACTGACAGAAAACTTGGAAGTAATTGTCACCTCTTCTAAAAATCCAATTATGTTGGGACTTGTATCATAGTTGTGGGAAAGCTGTTATATGTATCCTTTATGAACAGCAGATGCCTGTTTTACTATTGGTCCCTGGAGAAATAATAGCACAAGGATGCCCAGACTCTTAAGAGAATAAATCACAATATTTATCAAGCTTTCCCCACTTGCTTATAACGGTCATGTTTTGACACACTGAGATATATGTGGAGTTTTTCAATTTGTACTTTTCACATTTTCTTACAAAGTGATGATTACTATCCATTTTAATAGACAGGAATCTCAGTCTCTGTTTGCATCAGTCCAGAAAAATATTCTAAAGGGTTTCTCCACCCACCCTCATTATTCAAAAATTTTTGAACATCTATAATATGTAAATTTCTATAATAGTTGTTATGAATGGTTTTAGGAAGAAAAAAGAATTATATTCTTGCTCTGCCGCCACCCTCAGTATATGAAGGGATGTGTACACTGTCTCCTGATTTAATTCTACATTTCTTTAATGGGCGGGCTGCAAGGAAAGCATTTAATTTCATGAAAGAAATATTTAACCCTTTATCATGTATGTTTGGCGAACATGTTCTCTCATACAGTGGGTTCTGTTTTCATTCTGATTATGGTTTCTTTTGCTGTGCAGAAGCTTTCGTTCGATGTGGTCCCATTTGTTTATTTGTTCCTTTTTTGCTGTTTCATAGAAAATTCTGCTACGGGAGATTTTATAGATTTTGCTGCCTATGCTTTCTTCTAGAATTTTTATGGCTTAATTTCCAAAATATATAAACAACTCATGCAACTCAACAAAAGGAAGACAAATAATCTGATTAAAAAATGGGCCTGAATAGACACTTCTCCAAAGGGACATACAGATAAGAGACATTTAAAAAAATGCTCAGTGTCACTAATCACCAGATAAATGCAAATTAAAACCAAAATGAGATACCGTCTGACACCTGTCAGAATGGCTATCATCAATAAGTCAACATACAACAAGTGCTGGAGAGGATGTGGAGAAAAGGCAACCCTTGTGCACTGTTGGGAGGATTGCAAATTGCTGCAGCCACTATGGAAAAGAGTATGGAGGTCCCACTTCCAGGTATATATCTGAAGAAATGCAAAACACTAATTTGAGAATATATTAGAGAACACCCTTATGTTCATTTGTGTGTTGTTTATAGTAGTGAAGATATGAAAGTAACCCAAGTACCCATCAGTAGAGGGGTGAATAAAGAAGATTTAGAACATCTTACCTAATAATAGACAAACATGTAAATTGACCATACCTCTGCTACACCCACAGCCAATCAGGAGTGAGTATGCAAATCAACCCGACAAAGATGGTGGTTTAATTTGCATATGCAGGCGTGGAGCAGCCCAGAGTTAAGCCAGGGGAAGGAAGGCCTATTCTTGCATAAATATTGTGCAACGGGCCTCTAGTACTGTATATAAAATGGAATATTACTTGGCCATGAAGAAGAATCCAATAATACAATTTGTGACAGCATGAATAAACCTAGATGGTACTCTGCTAAGTGAAATAAGGCAGACTGGTACCACATAATTTTACTTATATGTAGAATCTAAAGAGCAAAATAAATGAACAAAACAGAAATAGACTCATAAATACAGAAAGCAAATTGAGGGTTGATGAAGCAAGGAGACCTGGAGGGCTGGGTGAAAAGGAAAATAGATTAAGAGGTACAGATTGGTAGTTACAAAACAGTCTTTAGGATGCAAAACACATTATAAGGAATATAGTCTATAATATTGTAATAACTGTATGGTGCCAGGTGGGCACTAGAATTATCAGGTGGATCACTTTGTAAATTATATAATTGACTAACCACTATGCTGTATACCCGAAACAAATCTAAACTAATATTGAATGTCAACTATAATTGAATTTTTAATGAAATGATTGGTCATTATATTTAATTATTGATTCTGCTTTCTTTGCAGGCTGTGCCTTTCCACTGCCATGACAGGAGGTCCACTATGAGAATTCTGCTGTTGATCAAGCAGTTGCCTTTCCATGTGGATTTTATTTCTCCCAATAGCAAATATCACTCAGCATTAAAGCTGCAAAGAAACTATTGGGTATTAAAGGGACATAATTCTTTTTGGTGCTTTTAAATAACAACCTTTAATTGGAAGTTGACAGCTTTTCCTACTTCTTTAAGTAATATAGAAAAAGTGTTACCCAGATATTTTAGTGGTTGTTCGTTGCTAGTATAATAGGTCACTTTTGCTGAGCACTGCCCACATATCAAAAGTTCTCCTAACCACTTTATACATGTATTATCTCATGTAACCACACTTGCCCCCCAGATTCTATTGGGTAAGTGATATTTGCATGCCCATTTAATAGAGAGTAGAATTGAGGTTTAAAGACCTAACTAAGATCACACAAGTGCACCTTTATGCATAGCTTCTCCTCTTTTGACTCCTTACTTTCTTGGGTCTTTAGACTCTAGAGTCAAATTTCTCTCTTGAAATCATTGATGCATTGCAAGATTGGACCAGAATTAAAAGCTAATGTATACTGTTTTTAAATACACATATATCATGAAGCAGTAAACTAAAAAAAAAAAAAAAAGCCCCAGGAAAATTAATTCATTAATCACAGGAAAGCAGTCACAGCTGTTTTGGATCAAGCTGGATATATTTACCAAAACTAGCACAATTATTTAGAACAGAAAGCAGAAGTAGAGCCATTGACTGAAACTGCAGGGGGAATTTTGGTAGGCAGGATATAATTGCTCATTATTTTTATTTGTATCTTTCCATTTCCTTGTTTTCTTTTCCTTTTGTTCTTTAATAATACTCAAGGCTTTGCATGAAAACACATTTTTTTTCATTGCTTATATAGTTATCCTGGTCCTGCATCGTGACTCATTCGGAAGTCATAATCAGTTTCTAATATCATTATAATGTCCACAGTAACCAGTTGGGGTATCATAATCCTAGGAATATGACTTCAGTGGAAGTAGATGAACTAAGAAATAAAACACTTATTTTCATGCAAATATTCTAAGCAATAAACTAGAAACAATAAATATAAAAAGATAACCCTGTTGCTATTTTGGGCTTTTAAATTGAAATCTTCCAGGACTATTCAACTGCTCTACAAAGGTTTTATTGAAACTTGGTTTCATTAGTGCATCCACCAATATTCCTTTTTATGCCAACACTAGAGGCCTGGTGCACAATCGTGCACAGGTGGGGTATGGCCTGCCTTGATCGGGCCAATCGGGGCTGGGCATGCCAGGGGGCAGGGACAGGGGAGGTTGGCTGGCCAGCCCCACCCCCGATATAAGTAAGGGGGCTGATCAGGGCCAGGAAGGCTGGGCGGAGGGGCCATGAGAGGTTGGCCTGCTGTCTCCACCTGATTGGGCCAGTTGACCAGCCACAGTGCGTGTCATAGCGAATGGTCATTCTGGCTGTTCCAGTTGGTCTGGTCACTTGGCTTTTTTATATATATAGATTTGTCCTCATTCATCTTGCTTATAATGTGAAGGAATTAAAAAGAGTTTTATTTATTAAAAATCAGTATTTTAAATTCATATTTGAAAGGCTAGCTGAACATTAAAGATGTTTTCTATCCAAACCATTTAAAAATGAAGAAAGAGATAATTATGTAAAGTTATTTTGTCACTTAATGTATGTCTGAGATACACTAACAAAGCAGCAACAGGCTGTTGATGGATTTTCTCAATGCTGCATGTTTAATGACAACTATGCTCTTAACCAAAACAGCAGAAACATAAGATTGTTTTACCAATACAATCTGACAAGCACCTGGAATGTTCATGTGCTCCATTGTATTTCATTTTAAATAAACATACAAATGCAATTACGTTACCTTTTCTAAAATTATTGAATTCATTATCAGATATTGTTTAGATCAGGATTCAGCATACTTTTTTTTTGTTCTGCAAAGGGCCTCATAGTAAATATTTTGCTTTTTCCAGCCATGTGTTCTCTGAAGCAACTAGATAGCTGCTGTTGCAACATGAAAGCTGCCATAGACAATAGTATATAATGAAATTTGCAAGTTTGTTTTCCCATAAAACTTTATTTTCAAAAGCCAGAGGTGGAGTAGATTTGGCTTGAGGGTGCTGGTTTGCCACCCTGGGTTTAAAAATGTTCTGAACACAAAAACTGCCTCAAAACAAACTTTTGTTGATATTCACATTAAATAATTTAGTATAAGATTTATTTTTTCAAGCATTACATGAATTTCAGTTATGACATTATATTATCAAAATCAGAAACATTTTATTAGTTTAAAATTTGTGAGTTGTTTTTCACCCTCCCAGGAGAGAGAGATCTGGCTAAAATGCAAATATTATTTACTAGAGGCCTGATGCATGAAAATTCATGCACTCAGGGGGGTCCCTCAACCCGGCCTGCACCCTCTCATAATCTGGGACCCCTCAGGTAGGGAGGGTCCCTAGGCCTGGCCTCCCCTGCCACCAGTAGCTTCCCTTTGCAGGTGACAGGTTGGGGTGCAATGGCTTGGCTGGCCTGGGCCTCCCTCTTTCTTTGCTGGGGTCAGGGCCAGCCCTGCGAGAGGCTGTCTGCCTACCTGATCACCCTTAACTGCTTGCCTGCCTACCTGATCACCCCTAACCACTCTGCCTGCCTACCTGATCACCCTTAACCCCTCTGCTTGCCTGCCTGATTGCCTCTTACCGCTTGCTTGGGGATGGGGCCAGCACTGACTTCTGGTTGGTCAGTCTCCGATTGTTATTGGTCGTTATGACCCAGGGTTTTTATATATTAGGAAACTCGAGTTTGGGGTCTGGTTCACAGTGTGTGATGTTGTTGATAACCTGTGAGATGAAAACAAGCTCTCCTCTAATTCTTACTAACTCAGAAGCCCTAGGTTCAGTCAGGAAACTTACTGCATAAGGTGGACAGTGCTTTTTGAGGTAGCAGAGAACTTTTCTCATTCTTTTCTTGAAAAATGTGCTGGACAACTAAAATTCCTGTGATCTACTGTAATGATCTAGGATGACCTCATTGTAATGAAATGCAGCATTCAAAGTAAACAGAGTACAACCAGGGCTAGAGACAGAAAGAGTCCTCTTATCAGTGGGGATTGTCCAGTTGAGGTTACATTCTTGGTCTTTCCTGTTGTTTAAGGTGACCTCCAAAGATGACTCTGAGCTGGGGAGAGGCTAGGAACATATCTTCCAAATGAAGTCCTGAGAAACGGTCATGTTTTGTCTGCTCAGATTGCTCTACCAAATACCAAAGAGCCCTAGTTGGTTTGGCTCAGTGGATAGAGCTCAGCCTGTAGGCTGAAGGGTTCTAGATTTGATTCCAGTCAAGGGCACATACCTAAGTTGCAGGCTTGATCCCTAGCCCTGGTTGGGACCCATGTGGGAAGCAACTATTGATGTTTCTCTGTCTCTGTCTCTCCCTTTTCCTTCCACTCTCTAAGAATCAATGGGAAAATATCCTCAGGTGAGGATTAACAAAAAAACAGCAACAAAGAATGGGTGGCTTAAACAACAGGGATTTATTTCTCACAGTTCTAGAAGCTGGGAAGTCCAAGATTAAGGTGCTGGCAGATGTAGTGCCTAGTAAGGGCCCAGGTCCTGAGTTGTAGACAGCTGTCTTCTCACCATGTTCTCTCATGGCCTTTTCTTAACATGCGCTCATGGAAAAAGAGCTCTGCTGTCTGTTTCTCTCCTTGTGAGGGCAGTACTCCCACACCAAGGGCCCTAAGCTCATGACTTCATCTAACCTAACAGTCTCCCCAAGGCCCCACTTCCCAATACCATCACAGTGAGGGTTAGAGTTTGGACGTATGAATTTTGGGAGGATTCTGTCATCCAGCTAATAACATGTAGATTGCTAAATATCCATTGTTTAATTAGAAGGCTTACTATTTGAGCTTTCTAACCAAAAAACAGAATCATTGCCTAGGAGTGTCCTTGACATGTATCCTTCAAGGCAAATACAGTTCATTTTATAATATTCTCCAAAAAATTCTCATTATTCTTTGGTATATCTTTGCTGCTTCTTTCTAGAATGATGATTAGATGTTAAGAACAATATTATCGTCCTTGACGGTGTACTCCGTGATTAGAGCATCAGCCTGCACACAGAAGGTCAAGGGTTCGCTCCCTGCCCTGGATTGGGGCACATGTGGGAGGCCACCAATGTGTCTCTCTCACATTAGTGTTTCTCTCTTTCTCGCTCTCTCCCTTCTACTCTTTCTGAAAAGCAATGGGAAAAATATCCTTAGGTAAGGATTAACATACAAACACACAAAAAAAGAACAATATTATTGTGTAGCAAGACAGTCTCCATAGGATTGAATTAATCTATGAATTCAACAGATTGAGTCTTATGATGTATTAAAATTTAGAAATTATCATGAAATATGTCTTAACTTAATTCCTTTCTTCTGCATTTATAAGTAGTATATATTCCTTTTTCTATAGATAACACATTTATTATTTTGCTATTGTTATTTTGTGAATATTTACAAACTGTTTTCTACTTCAGCAAACCTGTTGATTTTGTGTAGGTGCCCTATTGTGAGATACTATACTGAATGGAAAGTTTATCAATTTACTTCCATTGTATAAAATAGTAGCCTTTTAATCTTCCTCCACTCTAGACCTTTTATTTCTATTTCATTCTAAATGCATGGAATGTAAGTTTCAAAATTAATTTAAAAACTCATGATGACAATAGATTTCATATTAGGATTGCTAATTTTAATAGATATTCTACTGACATTTGATGATTTATTATAATTTTCTTTGCTTAAAGTAACTATTTTTAAAATGAAATATCTTTTTTTAACTTTCATCAATATTTTTTAATAGAAATGTGTGTTGACTTTATCAAATAAAGTTGGTCAAATGGAGGATGTAATGCTTTTGTTAACTTATTGATATAGGAAATAAGTTTAGTAGCTCACATATATTGAATGTCTTTACACTTATTTTTAAAAATTGCTAATAATTTTTATATCATGCTTCTCTTTGTAAGCTAATTATCCTAGGTTGCATTTTTTTTTCATACTGTGATTTATGTAGTTTATCTCTTATGACCTGGAACTGTTTATAAAATATCGGTTAATTTGTTCTGTGAGAAATTAAATAATTCATCAATGACAATTAATAAACATTTTTAAGTTCCTCAGTGTTATTCTTATTGATTCATTGACTTCTTTGTATGATATGTAAAATTATGCAATTACTTAGCAAAGAATTTCATTCAGGCTTTCAACTTTAGCAAAAAGCAATTGTGAATACAATTTTGCACAATTTACTTTATTTATGATCATTTCTCTTTACAACAGAGATTTTTCAGGTTTATATATTTTACTAATTTTTTAAAGCAGCTAATATTGGGTGCATCAATATCATCATTTTATGGTGGAGTCATAATGAAAATAAAGCAGGTGAGTAATGAATACAATGCCTTAAAGAAGGCATAACTTAGAATTTGCACTCATGAGTCACTGTCAACCATTTCTGGTGCATTACTTTTCTCCTGCTACCATAACAGATTAATACAAACTCAGTGCCGTAAACAATACAAGTTTATTACCCTAAAATCTGTAGATCTGGAGTATTACATGGATTTCACTCAAATGAAATCAAGATGTAAGCATTGCTCCTTTCCTTTCTGAAGGTTCTAGGAGAGACTTTGTTTCCTTGCCATTTCAGGCTTCTAGAGGTCACCCACATTCCTTGGCTTGTGACCCCTTCTCTACTGTCAAAGCTGGCAATGGTCACTCAAGTTCTCTTCTCATTGCATCACTCTAACTTTCTTCTTCTACCATTCTTTTCCACATTTAAGGACCTTGTAATTAAGAGTGGGTCTATCAAGATTAATCAAGTTTTTAACATACTTAGATCTGCAAAGTCCCTTTCGTTATGAAAGGTGACATATTCACAATGTTGGGGTGGGGGTTTACTTTCATGGGCCATTTTTCTGCCTACCACATGTTCCCTTTTATATTCATGTTTTTAAATTCATGTTAAATTGCATATCTTTTGCAAAAGCAAAATATATACATGAATCTGATTCTTATCCATTATTAATTCTCTTTAATCTTTGTCAAATTTATCTTTTGATAAATTTGTTTCTAAGCATGTTCCAAAAAGTAGTTTATTTGGATGACATTTGTTAATAAAATTATATAGGTTTCAGGTGTATAATTCTATAATACCAACTGTATATTGTATTACGTGTTCACCACTACAAGTCAAATATATAAATTAAATAAAAATTTACAAAATACATAAAAATGTAGTTTATCTCTCCATGGTTGGCCAGAGATCTATCTATATTAGTTATTTCATTTGGACACATTTGTGTTAAATTATAAATATCCCCTATATTAATACACAGATTGTGTTGACAGAATTTGTCTGAGTTGACCATCAGTTTAATCAGAGTAATTACTTTATTAGCTCAGTAAACTATTTAAGGTGGGGAAAACATTTTATAATGTCCCTTAAAGAGAAAAAATGAGCAGAAATCACATGAATAAAACAGAATACGATTTCATGATCAAGATTGATATACTTTAGAAAAATGTATTTATCAAAGCTTCTTTTAAAGGTTGCACTTACATTAGTAGTTTACTATGAACCATCTTTAAAGACAAACTGAACTGTTGGAAAATGTTTGTTTTTTTTTAAATCCTGCCATCTAAACTGAACAATGACATTTATATAGATGCAATGCAAATGCAAATACCTTAGAAGTCTTAAAAATTATAGGAATGTTTCTATGAAATTTGGGCTGTTAAAGAATCAGCTATTTGTGCAGATTAAAATAGCATTTTCTATGAATTTGCCATGGAAGATTTGACAAAAAAAGGTAGCAGATACTTGATATGCTTTTTCGTGAAGTTCTAGGAATGTTCTTAGTATTATGTTGTTACACAGGTTTTTAGTAATGTAGATATTATTTTATGCATTAAAGCAAAGTTCTCTTTACTATAGCTTTAAAAAGAATTTGTGTAGGTTGATAGGAAAGTGGAAGATAGATGATATATAGGCTGATAAATGTAATCTGGGTGTGTTTAAATTGTACAATTTAAGTCTATATTCTATGAGTCATATTTAAGATAAATCACCTACTAGTATTAGTTTTTCATAATCCTCCACACTTGGTTTACACAAATACTTTCAATAATCTTCTTAAGGTTTTCCAGCTGTTAAAAAAAATCTGATGCGAATGCATAGTGGCTGAGCCACTATAGGAAAGAGTTCGGTGATTCTTCGAAAAGTTAACATTGTCACATAATCCTGAAATTTCACCTTTAGATATATACACAAAATAATAAAAACAGGTACTCAAACACATGATCATAGCATTATTCACAACAGTCAAAATGGATCAACAGAGCAATGGATAAACACATTATGATATACAATACAATGTAATATTATTCAGCCATAAAATGAAATAACGTAAAACAAAGATGAACTTCCAAAACATCCAAGTAAAAACAGCTAAAAACCGAAGGTCATATATTTTATGATTTCCCTTATGTGAAATATTCACAATACACAAATCTCTAGAGACAAAACATAGATTGGTGGTGGCCAGGGACAGGCAGAAGAGGGTTGTGAAGAGTGAGGAAATGGGGAGAAACTGATTAATAGGCATGAGGTTTCACTTTGTAGTGATGGAAATGTTTTGAAACAAGATATAAGTGGTTCACATCGTGAATGTTCTAAATGCCACCGAATTATGTTAAAATGGTAAAATTTATAGTATGTAAATGTCACCTTGGTAATTAGTATAAGCAATATAACTTCTCATTTAAAATAGAATACGTTTATGCTCTTAGCTTCATAACTTTGATGATGGCTTTTGCTCTTAGTCTTCATATACCCAAGCTGCATCCATATAAGGCCTTTCCTCTGTGCATGCTGAGCTTCGGTGATTGAAGGTAGTGTTTTGTTGTTTCCTCAATCATAACCATCTGTCCATCTATATCTCCCTCACTTATGTTTATGCCCCATTTGAATGTAACTCTCATCAAAAGCATACTGAAACTTGGAAGCAGTGCTCTTGGCCCATTTGCCTACACACCAAACATGAGAAAGTATTCTGTCACCCCCACACAAGGCATAGAGGTATGTCACTAATTTACCTATGGCCCAGACTTGACCAGAGGCTATTTTGACATAAATGTCCTTTGCTTTCAGATTCAAAGCACAAATGAAGGTTCTACTGCAACCTTCCAGAACTTGGAGATCAATTTCAAATCCAAGGGAAAGACAGAATCTGGCTCATCACATTTTTCTCTATCCTCTAAGTACTACCACAGAAAATATTCTTAAATAAACAAACAAAAAATCAATATGTAACTCTTCCTTTTATTCCAGAATTTTAATCTGCTCTGAGACAATATGTGACATTACTGACTATGAAAGAAATGTGGAATTAAAAAAATACTCTTTTTCACACATATAAGACTGAAAAAAACTGTATTCACAAATTAGTAGAGCTTTGTTGGTTTTCTAGAGTTAGGTTCTTAACAATGTAATGTTAGTGCCATGGATGATTTCAAAACCACTATATTATGTAATCTTCTTTCTGTACCTATATGCTGAAAAAGGGAACCAGGAAGTCAGAAGTTGGAAAGAGAAACATTGTCATTCCTTGAAAAACTGTCAGAAAACAGCACATCTTTTTGTCTATCCCAAATAACTGAAGAATGTAATATCCTATATAATAAAAGCCTAATATGCTAGTGTCCAGTCCTCTGGTCGGCTGTTCAACCAATCAAAGCGTAATATGCTGATGATATGCAAAGGCCACTCAACCACTTGCTATGACGTGCACTGACTACCAGGAGGCAGATACTCTGACAGGTAGGTTAGCTTCCTGCTGGGGTCCAGCTGATAGGACTGAGTGAGATGGACCGGACATGTCCTGGAGCCCTCCCTCTTGCAATCCAGGACCCCTCAGGGGATTTCAGAGAGCCGGTTTCAGCCCAAAGGCGAACGACCAGTTGCTATGCTGTGCACTGACCACCAGGGGGTGGATGCTCAATGCAGGAGCTTTCCCCTAGTGGTCAGTGCACTCCCAGAGTGGGAGCACCACTCAGCCAGAAGCCGGGCTCATGGCTGGTGAGCGCAGCGGTGGTGGCGGGAGCCTCTCCTGCCTCCACGGCAGTTGGACATCCCCGGAGGGCTTCTGGACTGTGAGAGGGCACAGGCTGAGCTGAGGGAACACCCCCCCCTGAGTGCACAAATTTTGTGCACTGGGCCTCTACTATTGATATAAGATCTAATGATCTTGGCAAAGCAGAGTTTTATCAACTTGATTGATGATCACAGGCATTGTGTTAATAGCTCCATAACTGTTGAGTAACTTCTTTGCAACACATCATTTTAATTAATACCAAAACTTTCTCTCCCTTTCTTTATATATTTACATTGGGGCATTTGCAGATCCTCCTATCACATGGAATCTACTTTTTACATCTTGATTCTGGGTTTATCATGCTATTTATTTTGACCATAAAACATTAGCAAATGTGACATAAGAGGAGACTTGAAAATAACTTGCACATTAAGCAAACTTTTTGCAAATTCTTGACTAAGTTAGCTAACATCAACTAAGCCTGGGTGAGAACTGAACCAGCCAGCTGAATCCAGCTCAAGTAGCCAAACCATAAAATCTTGTATTAAATAAATACTTCATGCTACAAAGTTTTGTATTGCTTTCTTATGCACCAAAAACTCACAAACCTACTGATCTTTCTCTTTTACAACTTACTTATCACTGCATCCTAATTCACCAAGATAGAATATAAATTATATCAATTGTCATTTGTTGAGTACCTATATATATATCAGGTGTATTGCTAATATTTTACACATTTTAAAAAGCCTTTCAAAATTTGTGTTATTGACTGAATTGTGTCCCCTTAAATCCATATGTTGCAGCCCTAACCTCCAATATCACTTTATTTGGACATAGGGCCTTAAAGGAGGTAATTAAGGTTACATGAGGTCATATAGGTGGGGCCATTATCTAATAGGACTGGTGTTTTTAGAAGAAGAGTAAGAGACACCTGGAATGTATACACACAAAGAAAAAGCCAAGTGAGGACACAACCAAAAGGCAGACATCTACAAGCCAAGGAGAGAGGCCTCAGAGCAAACCCAATCTGCCAACACCTTGATTTTGGGACTTTGTAGCATGCAGAATTGTGAGAAAATACATTTCTGTTGTTTAGGTCACCACGTCTGCGAGTTTGTGGTATTTTGTTCTGGCAGCCCTAGCAGACTAAAATAGTTTGTATTATTGTGTTTTGTTTACAGAAGAGGCAAATAAGTCTGAGAGGTATTTATATAACTGCTCCACAGTAACCAGCTAGTATTATACAGAGACAAGATCCTAGACTAGTCATTTTGATGGTGAAACCCAGGTTTTTAACTATATAAAGGAAACAAAGTCAGCTTGACAACACCCATATTAGCATATATATGATCAAAATCAAAAACTTGAAGCAGCTATTTAAAAAAATTACTACTTTTATCAAATAAAATAAAATGAAATAAAAGATGGAACACAAAACAAGCACAAAAATGACTAATAAAAAGAATAGTAAGAAAGGAAAGTAAAAGGTGGATGATTGTAACTTGTGATCCATTGAGAACAGACTCTGAGGACCTCTTTAATTTCCTTCCTTCATATAAAGCTTTATAATAACAGTTTTTGTCTATGATGCTAACTTTCTACCATGTCATTTTTGGTTATTAATTCATTATGTGATTTTTCTTCCTAAATGCTTCTGCTTATTTTCTGCCAATGAAATGATTGATAGGAGGTGGTTCCATTCCACTTCCAGGCCCCTGTTGCAAGAGTTCCATATTCAGTTAGGCCAAAGAGTGTATGCTGTTTTCTTAATTTGCTAAATAGATTCTATTTTCCTGTCTTTTGTTAATTAATTTTCTGGCATGGGGGCATCAAACAGGGCTCTGAAAGTATCTATCAGTGCCTGGCTATCCCTGGAAAAATGATATCATAGACAAAAGGTAGATTAGCACACTGGTGTGAAAACAAAAAGTCAAATGAGAGAACTATTCTGCTCCCCAAGTTAAACATTTCTCAAAAGAGATTGGTGATTAAAACCAGTAAAAACACACTTAATAAAACACACTTGACTAAAAAGTTTAGGCAATCATTTGGCTTAATTAAAAATTAAATAAATAGTGAGCGTGATTACAACTCTTTCATTTTGGGACATACAAGTCATTTTTGCACCACAAAAGAAATTGGAGATTAAAAAACTGGTGATACTGAAACCAATATTGGAGTGTTCGAGTTCGAGTTCATTGTCTTGCAAAACTGAAGAATGAATTTGTGGACAAAAATGGTTAAGGGAAGCAACGTTTATTGAGAGAAGCCAGTCCTGGGAAAGGTGCAGCTGGGGTTCCAGGAGCAGGCCAGTGACCAGAGCTTCCTTTCCATGTTACAGTCAGATGTTAAAGTCTGTTAGTTCATGTGTGGCCATAAGCCACGTGGGAGCAGGGGAGCATGTCTCCTGCCATCAGCCCAAGAATCTAGAGAGAGAGAGAAACTCCAGCTTTTTTGTATACATGCTTGCTAGTTTCCGATTGGTTCTTTCAAAGAATTTTGCCTTAGTAACATCCTTGGGATTGGTTTATATGCCTCACTGCCTTGTGATTGGCTATCTGCAAGCTGCCTGTCTTAGCAATATCCATACCTTTTAAACTTTATGCCTCTCGTGCACACCCTTCCTTCCCCATCCAGTTGGGGTGCCTTAGTAATCTACTGAGTTTGGTTCTTGGCTTTACTTCCTTCCTCCCCTCCCCACATTGTCCTGATTCCTGACTACCTCGCTTCCTTCTGTCTCCTCAATACTATGGAACAGTTAGTAGAATATTTTATATAGCCTATTTAAATAAAATGCTATATAACCTACTTAAATAAATAGGTAAATTATTTTTAAACACCAAATATTTTTGTTTTTAATGTTGTATAAGTAAGCAGAATTTGTATTTAGTAGATTCTGATTTTATGCATCTTTACATTTTTGTTTTTAATTAAATTGAACCTGACTATTTTGGTAACATTTTTAAAAACAATTTTATCAAGAGCAGAATACAAAATTCTTTTAAAAACTAAGATTTCTACATGTAAATTTTCCACACTTTTATAAAACATTTGTCTTAAAGCTTACAACACATTTTTGAAATAATTCAACCTTTTCTCTCAAGAGTAGTTATTACTTTAAATACTTTATGTAAAATATTATAATACATGTCCCATAGTATCACAGGTTTTATACTCTCAAATTTCTTTTATGGGACAAAAATGGCTTATATGCTCCATTAACTCCATGCATAGGTTAATGTTTTCATGTGCCTTATGTTCAGATAACTAGTATAGAAGATTATGATTCATCAACAGTTTTGAACCATGACTTGACCTTTTTGTGTGTGTATTGATTTCCTTACCAATTTGTGATAATTGTTCTTTGATAATGATCTTGTTCATCACAATCTGATTATACAAAATATGCATTCTCTTAGTATATTCAAGACTTAATGGAATTAAGAAATAAAAAAGGTTAAGTAACTTGTCAAAAAAACACAACACTAGTAAGAAGCAGAAAAAGGATTTGAAACTATGTTAGTCTGAGTCAAAAATGGTGTTCTTAATTAAAATTCTACTCTCCTGGGGTTGCTCTTTGTTCCACAGAATTTTTTTTTTCACTTGTTCTTGGTTAAACAAAATTTTACTTTGTTCTAAAACTAATTTTAAACATATATTATAATAAAATGTGAACAATTGTCTTTAGAGTGAAATATAAACTCTAAATGCTATCCTCAAGTTTTGAAAATTGAATCAATGTTTCAAAAAGGGCAAATTTTCAAGCTAACAGCATTTAAATGACAGAATTATTAAAAGAATTAATTTATTTTTAAGGATTTTCAGCAATAGAAATTTTCATTTTTTAAGTCATAGACTTACTGGTATACATACAATTGACTGTAAATGACATTATGCCCATTGAGTCAAATGTACTTTCTGGAACATCTGTGATTACATTGTGGAAGTGTCTGGAATTGTTCTCAGGAGACCAGCTCACATGTTCAGATCTAGGCTTGGCCAAAAATTTCTGTGAACTCAGACTGGACTCTGCTTTTACAATTCTTCTGGACAATTACTGAAAAGGGAGTAGGCCCAGAGTGCTTGAGCCTCCTCCTTAATTTGAGAAAGAACTCCTGAACACAATATATTTACGTTTTCCTGGAGGACAGGGAAGGGAAACATTAGAAGAGATATGAAGTGGGACACTAACTTTCAAATTCTTGGAAATGTTTAGTGACAAAAGGAGACAAGGAAATATAAAAGAAAGACCAAAAAGAATATGAATTTTAAAAAATCCTACCCTGGCCAGTGGTTAGAGCATAATAAAAGGTTGAGGGTTCAATTCCAGTCAGGGCACATACCTAGGTTGCAGGATAGACCCACAGTCAGGGATATACAGAACTCACTCACCTTGCTATTTCTCTCTCTCTCTCTCTCTCTCTGTCTGTCTCTCCCTCTCTCTCTCTCACACATCTCTATTCCCCTATCTCAAAAATCACTAAGCGTATTTGCAGGTGAGAATTAAAAAGCAAACCAAAAGGAGGCTTGTGTGGTATTAACCCAGCTTATGTGTGTGACTGAGAAAATAAAACTGGTGACTTTTGCCTGGCCAAGGAGGCTCACTGGCTGAGCACTGACCTATGAACCAGGAGTTCATAGTTCGATTCCAGGTTAAGGCACATGTCCAGGTTGTGGGCTTTATCCCCATTGGGGGTAGTGCAGGAGGCATCCAATCAATGATTCTCTCTCATCATTGATGTTTCTATCTGCCTCTCCCTTCCTCTCTGAAATCAATAAAACGTATATTAAAATTGGTGACTTTTAGTATCTTTAATCATAAAATGCAGATAAAACTATCCTTTTAGAGGTATGAATACCTAATATAATGCCTGTGCCTCAATAGGCACTTACACACTTTCAGCTCATCTTGGCTATACAGTACTGCACTGTTTAATGAGGTGCTGATCAAGGATGAACTATATTTCCCACTGTGGTCTCATAAGATTATAATGGATCTGAAAATTCCTATCTTCTAGAGCTCTCATAGCTATTGCTACATCCTAGTGCCGTGCATTGAAGTAAGAACATTTTCAAAATAAGTTGAGTGTAGCCTAAGTGTGCAACGTTTACCAAGTGTACAGTAGTGCACAGCTGAACGTCCTAGGCCTTCACATTCACTCACCATAACTCACTCAGCCAGAGCAACGTCTAGTTCTGCAAGCTCCATTCACGGTAAGTGCCTCATACAGGTGAGCCATATTTATATTTAAGACCATATTTTTACTGTACTTTTTATGTTTAGATACACAGATACCTACCATTATGCTACGGTTTCCTACAATATTCAGTATCGTAATATGCTGTACAGGTTTGGAGCCTGGGAGCAATTGATTGAACCATATAGCCTGGGTTTGCCACAGGCTGTACCATCTAGGATTTTGAAAATACATTCTATGCTGTTCATACAATGACAGAATTGTCTAATGACAGATTTCTCAAATAACTGTGTAGAGGTTGAAGGGGTGGGTTCTTTGAAAACATTTAAGAATCACAAGAAGTGACAAAAATAATACCAATTCCCTAGGACCTTATAATCCTATCTAATAAAGAGGGAATGTGCTAACTGACCATCACTCCATCACAAAGATGGCTGCACCCACAGCTGAGGCCAAGTTCCCATAAGGAGCCTTAACAAGCAATCAGCAGGGACCTGAGGCTACACCCTCCCCACTCCTGTGGGGCTTGACAGGGGACCTCAAGGTGTGCTTTCAGTCCTGGTGCTGGGCTAGGGGACCTCAGGCTGCTCCCCAGCGCTAGGCTGGGGGACCTCAGGCCACGCCCCCACCAGGTGAAGCTTGACAGGGAACCTCAGGCTGTGCCCTCTGCCCAGCAGGGCTTGACGGGGGACCTCAAGGTGCACCCCCAGTGCTAGGTCGGGGGACCTGAGGCTGCACCCCCCTTCTGATGGGGCTTGACGGGGGACCTGAAGCTGAGCCCCCCCACCTGGCAGACTTTGATGGGGGACCTCAGGCTATGCCTCCCACGCAGCAGGGCTTGACAGGAGATCTCAGACTGTGTCCCCCACCTGGCAGAGCTTGATGGAGGACCTCAAGGCATGCCTCCCACCCTGGTCTGGGCTGGGGGACCTCAGGCCATGCCCCCTGTCCTGGCGCTGGGCCAGGGGACCTGAGGCTATGACCCCTGCCCTGCAGGGTTTGACAAGGGTGGGATTGGCCGGGTCTGGATCTAGCCCAATGGGGCAGGAGGGATGGGCAGCTGGGTCTGGGTCTCACTTGATTTTGAGGTGCATGTGGGTGGGAGGGAACTTGACTCTGGGTCCCATGGTGTGCCCCAGACTCTGACAGGAGGAAGGTTTTCATATACATTTTACTAATTTTCTTTCATCTCTGACACTTCTATTATAGAGAAAGGGCAAATAGCAATATTAAATTATTTCCTCTAATTAATCCCCTTTTAATGTGCATGAATTTCATGCACCGGGTCACTAGTTAATTTTATAAACAGATAACATTTTACTTAACCATGGTACATTTTAACCAGGAATTGACATTGGTACAAAGCTATTAACAATACAACTTCTCAGAATTCACCAGTTGTTACGTGTATGTATATAGTGTGTAGTGTATCTGTAGTGTGTGCAGTGTGTTTGCTGAGTGTGTGATGGGTGCATACAATGTGTGTGTGTGTGTGTGTGTATATATATATATGTGTGTGTGTGTGTGTGTGTGTGTGTGAATGTGTGCTTTGATGCATATACTATGAAAATTTTACTACATGTAATAAAATTACATTTATGTTCATGCAATCACTATCAAAATCAGGATATAGACTAATCTATCATTACAAAGAAACTTCCTTATGCTAATCCTTTTAAGCCCCACCCTTTACCCTAATCCAAATGCTTAGCCATTTCAGTCTGATCTATTGTTCATCACTATATTTTGTCATTTCAAGAATGTGATATAAATGGAATCATGCATATAGCATGTGAACATTTATAATTTTTTTCCACTAAGCATAATGCCCTTGACTTGATCAAAATTGTTTTGTGTATCAGTAATCTGTTCCTTTTATTGCTGAGTCATTTTCCATTGTATGGATGTATTATGGCTTTTTAAAATCATGCACATCCACCCCTTGAAGGACAGTTAGGTGGCTTCCAGTTTGGTATATTGCAAATAAAGTGTCTTTAACCATCATATAAGGATTTTCATATGAATAAGAGTTTATTTCTCTAGGATAAAACCCCAGGAGTGTGATTGTTGGGTTGTAGGGTCAAAGTATGTTTAGTTTTCACAAAATTGCCAGGCTTGTTTTCCAGGGGGGCTGCCCTACTTTCCATCTCCAGCAGAATCCAATGGGAGAAGCCCTTACAGAGGCAGTTGCAGATAGCTGCTATTTTAAGAAATGTAAAGTACAAAATGATTTTCTATCTGACTTCTTGGACAAAGGGGAGTTAGTCATAAAATATATCTGGGGAAAATTGCTCAACTGAACACTGGCACTGTGAAAGAATGAAGTATATGATTCATTCTTATGCAAAATCCTGTTTCAGTTGATTGGCTAAATTGACATGCAATTTGGCTGCTTAGAAATTTATACATTACTTTCTGTATTAATCAGACCATATTCTTGTTTCTATTCAAAATAGACAACACACTTTATTGTGTGAATTCACCCTAAAAAAGCCAAACTTCTTAGTATCTTCAAAGAGTCTTTTAAAAATGGCCATTCATTAGCAATACTGGGGCAGGGAGACTCAATGTAGTGGAGGAAGCATTAGCAAGATTTGGAATGTAACACAATCCCAGAAGGCAATTAAGAGTTGCTTTAAAATAGTTCCTATTTAAAGAACCCAAGTGTAACACATCTTGTATTATCTTCACAGTGAATAAACAGTCCCTGGGAACATCTTCATGGCTGCATCCGTTCTTCAAGGGAGGCATCCTAAAGCATAAGACTAATTTATTCCTAAATCAATGGCAAAACAAACAAAACAAACCCTCAAACATGTTAATGCAATATTCATTTCTTCTATTTAGTTAATTCCGAAATCATAGACAAAAAGGAATTGAAGAAGAATGAGATGTCCAACCAAACGTTAGACTAGCAAGTGTTGTTCTTTACAGTTTAGCATAATTTGTGATAGTTAATGGAATCAAATATTTTAGTTATTTCCTTTTTCTTGTAATTAAAATACTTCAAGCAAGGGAAATCGTCCCTTTATGAAAACCATTTATTTTAAAACTTCCTCTTTATAGCTCTATGTATTTTCCCACATTAACCTTGTTTTGCCAACTAAAAACCAAATGAGCAGAAAGAAAAATACTCTGCATCACAATAAACAACTATACAAAATTATGGGTTTCTCTTGTGAAATGATAACAGAGACTTTGAGAGTTATTGTAAATATAGTAAGTTTCAAAAAGCCACTAAAAGGATTGAAAAATGAAGAACATTACGCATGCTCTCCCGTGGAGGTGAGGCATGGATTGTGATGGGCCAGCAGCTCCAGGGAGCACAAGGTCTCCATCTGCTTTTTTCATCAGGTGAGAATGGGGGTGATTGTTTGCCCTCCACTCTTCTGACTCTGTGTCCTAACTCATCTTTTTTCATATTTCACTTTAAAAAAATAACGTTTCATTTTGTAGTCATGTTGTGCCAATACCTTATTTGTTCTTTCTCTAAATTTCACCTGTATCTTGGGGAAATTGGAAGTAGGCATTTTCAACAGAAAGCAATAAGATTGTTTGACACACTATTAATAGCAATAATCACAACAAATTCCACCAAGAAGGGAGAGGTTTTCTTCTATAAAGGCAAAGACACCAAGAATGTTTTCATTTATGTGGTGCACCTTCAAGGTCATCACAAAAATAAAATAAATGCATCCCTTTCACTGATTATATTTCCCAAGGTAAGTCTATTATTATATCTGAATGAACTGTAACTTATCAGTTTGAAACCAAATATAGATATTCTTATGCACCAGGGTGCCTTTCCATGAGGATTAGAAATTGCTTTATGATAGAAATGTATACTTAAGTATTTTAAAAGCAACCATAGTAAAAACATTCCTTTCATTACTGCCATACTCAACGGAAACTAGATCATTTAGGGAGCTTGTAAAACATGCACTGCAGTGCCAGGTGTTTATCAGACTCACTCTGTGGACACGGAAAGCCCAAGTTAAGCACATTTGACTGCATACTGTAAAACACTTAAGATCAAACTCAGGATTGGATGAGCTAGACACAATTACTGGTGTCAGCACTTTAAATATAGTTCTTGCTGAGAACACCTTCAAGATAGCTGCTCAGACCCATTCATTTTGCCAAGTAGAGGCAATAATTGGTAACCATCAGTGCACCTACAAACACCAGGCTCCTCCGAGAATAACCCAGCATGATTAGCTCTCAGCAACTGGCTGCACTTTTGCTGACTTTTTGTGAGTGGTTTTTCACAGTCACAGATAAAGCCACTGTAACCGAACACAGCTGATGACTCATTTCATGGCTTTCTGTCTCTTTTAAAGCTGTGTACTGGTTCTGTTTGAGAGAGAACAAGCAGCTATTTTTAATGAAAGGGTGGGTATAACTGTATTATTCTGAAAAAGACCAAGGAGCATCTTTCAATCTTAACCTGTTAAATGCAGAACATTTCTGGGTTTTGTTCCATAAATATAACTAAATTTTACTGAAAGGAACTTCAAAGTGACCTTCAAACCTATCTATAGACTTTTGAGTGTTGCTTCAGAGTAAATGGAGAATTCAAATTGAGTTTCTTTGCAAAATGTATTTTGGGAGGAGACATTTCTAGAGATTATGGATGGTTCAGAAGCAATTTAATGCTGGGTACACTTGGGGTGCTGTCTGATATTGAATAATGAGGACACTTTCATGTTCACTTGATATATGGTATTCAAATACAACTCAATGAATATTTCTTAAGGAGAAGGTGTCAGCTGGAGTGGTTATATATGCAGTAATTGCCACAAAAGAGTTCAGTTTAAAATAATGTAAAATGAGGCCAATTTTCTTTTCTTTTAAAAGAAATGTATTATTTTGCCATAGAACTTCAGAAATGAACACTTGTCAATGTTGAAAATTAAATATAAAATTTTAAAGGAAACATTAGTCTTTACTGTATTATGGATAAATTTTTTTTTCTGATCTATATTTTACCAAAACAATGTAAATTTTTGTTTTCATTTTTAAATTTAATGGCCTCATATATGAATAGAAAATCAGAATAAGAGAGTGTAAGTTTACCATGAGCCAAGTTAATGACCAAACCATCGCCACACTTTGTTCCCAGCCTATAATCAAAATTAGAATTTTTATTAAATGCAAGTTGAAGTAGTCAGATCAGTTGTAGTCTTACTCCAAGTATGGGTGCGTGACTGTATCTGTGTGTGAATGTGTGTGTGTGTGTCCGTGTGCATGCAAGTCAGAGTGTATCGATTTTTGCTGTTTGTTTTTGTGGCCTGTTTGATCCATATCAAATATATAGTCTTTTCTTTCAGGTTTTTACATAATTTGTTTTACATTTGATTGTTTATTTTATATTTCTATGAAGTAACTAGTTATTTGAAAATAATAAAACATTATAAATATTTTATATTGTGTCTCCTGCTGCTGTTATTAATTAAGTACTTATTTCTTAATGTGAAAGCTTCAAAGGAAGTCTGGGCCACTGATGTAATAACCAAGGGTTCAGTTTCCATTCAGATTTAATAAGTGTAACACATGTTCCCCCAGTCTGATTTCTCGGCTATTATAAATTTATAGTACAAATAAACCCTTTACTCAGAAATCATTACTTTTTCAATGATGACAAATCATTTTACTTAAACTGCAATTCTCCTGTTTAGTCCTCTTCATTTCTCTTATTTGATTTATTTTCCCACAGCTCTTACTCCTCTATAAATATTATAAAATTTGCTTATCTATGGTTGATCTTCCCTCATTAGAATATAAGCTTCATGAAGGTAGGAATTCTTGTCTGCATTATTTATCAAACTATATATATCACCTAGAAAAGTTTCTGGAACAGAGATGATGTTGGTAAATATTTGCTCAACAAATAGACAAAACATAAAAAATGTGATACATATAAGCATGTAAGTTCCTATGCTATCTTTGGCCCTTTTATTATAATATATTACTTCTAGAGACACAATCTATTTGTATTGCTATGAAATAATCTTACAGATTTATGATACTCTAGTGTTTATGTCTAAATAATAAAAAAAGCTGTTTTTGTCAGAATTGTTTTTCATATACTGACCTTAAAGTTTACATAATATAAATTTGTTCTAGTTTTAAAATACAGATTTCCTGATGTGCAGATGGTGTTTTGTTGAGTTGTACACTTGGAAACTGTATGATTTTGTGAACAAATGTCACTCCAATAAATTTAATTGAAAATGAAATAAATAAAAGTGAAGACAATAAATATAATGCAGATACCCTTTAAATTTTCTTCAGTCCTTAAATAATTCATAGATCCTCATTAACTTTGTAGGTACTATGAATCTGTGTAAATAATTGTGAGATTTAAAACTCTTCTTCTGGAGTAAAAGAAACTAATGAAGCCTATAATTAAAATAGTTGAAAGGGAGGTTAAAAAAACCTATGCACAAAACAAACATATATAAAACTTTAACAGTAATAAAAAAGCACACATGGCTTTATAGGTCACTTTCATTAAACTTTCAAGGAATAGATAGCCTCTCCTTCATGCTCAATGCTTAAGAGATTTAAGAGTAAGAAAGTATCCCCAAACAGTTTTGTTTTTAATATATTTTTGTTGATCTCAGAGAGGAAGGAAGAGGGAGAGGGAGACAGAAATATCAATAATGAGAGAGAATCATTGATGGGCTGCCTGCTGCATGCCCCCTACTGGGGATTGAGCCTGCAACCTGGGCATGTGCCCTGACCTGGGAATCCAACCATGACCTCCTGGTTCATAGGTCAACACTCAACCGGCTGAGCCATGTAGGCCAGGCTTTCCCAATGGTTTTGAAGAGTCTGGTAAATTCTTATTTCAAACCCAATTAAAAAAGAAAAGAAAAAGAAAAAGGACATTGAAACCAAAATGTGTGGCCAGGTCAGAGTTCTTTGTCTCGCAAAATCAAGGAATGAATGCATGGACAAAGACAGCAAGCAGAAGCAAAGTTTAATGAGAGACAGACGGACTCCCTGCAGCAAGAAGCAGCAGGAAGGGGCCCCAAAGCAGGTTACCACTGAAGCTCTTTGTCTAGGTATATATGTATACCTTGCTAGCTTTTGATTGGTCTTTTCAAGGTATTCTGTGTAATATCCAATCACTTCAGAACTTGAGTCCCCATGGGCTTGAGGACCTGATTTGGGACTGTCACTTCAAGTCCAGGGTGAAGTTACTGTCTCCTCCCACTCCACCCTGCCAAACCTGGTTCAAACCTTGGTCATCCTGTTCCATCGATTTTTTTTTTTTTTTCTGGAACCAGGCGCAGCCAGCAGTAGCCAGCAAGCTGCTTCATGTAGCTCCTGGAAGTCTCCATTTAACTTACCCTCTCTGGGTCCCTCCCTAACTGCTTAGTGTATATTTATCTCCTCAACATCATGAGAAGAAAAACTGTGAACATAGATACAACTATCTAAAATAAATTGGCAGCAATCAAAATCAAGTAATGTTACTCCAGTTTTAGACAGGTGAAGGTATTTGTGAAAAAAAGTGAACATTTTTAATATATGGTATTTAGCATCTATTTCCACAAGCCACCCTTACCACAATAAATGTCATTTCAAGGCCATCCTGTAAGACTTAGAATGCAGATAATAACCTTTTTAGAATCCATGGCGTAAGTCCCCTCGGTGCAAATTCTGTGATAGAAAAACCTGCCATGCAGCTCCAGAAATGTGAACAAAAGGGCAGGCTTCACAGGGAAAAGGTTAAAATATAAGATTAAAGCTAGAAAGTTGATTATCTGGAGTTACCTTAGGGACATGTATTGTGGAGAAAAAACTCACAAAAACATGGGAAATCCAAAGCAGCATCAGTGCTGAGTTGGTTATCTCCAGTCACCAAGTCCAGATGCCTTGTTTCCCTTACCCTGTTCTTACAAGCAGACTGAGTTGGTGTTTCATACTCCATGCCAGACAATTTCTACACTTCTAGGAAGAGGTCTTTGCACTTCATTAAAGCTTAGGTAACCTCTGGAAGTTTTGTACAAATGTCTTCAATTTTAAAAAAATAAGAAGGTGTAATCCTCTTTTCCACTGTTTTTTTTTAAAGCAGTATTTAAAGCATATCTATTTAATGTACGATCAAAGGGAGATTATTAGAATGCAACTTTACTGTCTATTCAAGACAATTCTTTTTATGGTTGAAATTGTATGTTGTAATATAGTGAGTTGAATTTTTCATTGAAGTTCGGTGCAATAACCCTTAGATTGGGTTTTCACTAATGGTGTACTTACTATACAAGCATTTGGTCAAGCCAATATCCAGTCTTCAGAAAACAATTTTAATGACATTAAACTATTATCTTTTTAAAAAATATGTATTTTACTGTGGTAAGAACACCTAAGGCAAGGTCTATCTGTTTAAAGTGTGCAATACAGCATTGTTAACTATAGATACAATGTTGTAGAGCAGATCACTAGAATGTATACATCTTGCTTTACTGAAACTTTATACCTGTTGATTAGCAACTCCCTATTTCCCCCACTGGCACCCACCCTTCTCTCTGCTGCTATAGTTTGGCTATTTCAAATAAGTCATACAAGAGCAGTCATTTTAGAAATGAAAATTAAGGATTGATCCTCTGCTAACCTAGTACAATGAAATAGCTCTCTTGACTTGTATGTGCATGGAGTGTCGCCACAGTAGCGGTAAGAAAATCAGTGTCCATTAGAATTCCCTCATATGTGCATCTCTCCTAAGTGGTAAAGTTTCACTTTATGTAAATAATCAACCTTTCTCTGGTTACCTGCTTTGTATATTCATGTTGCAATATTCTTATGGAAAAATCATTAAAAATTTGAAGTGTTGATATGGAATTCAAGATGGTGGCGTAGGTAAACACCTAAACTGCTGCCTCCTACAACAATTTAAACTGCAACTAAAAGACAAAATGTCTATCACCCAGAACCACGGGAAAGCTGGCTGAGTGGAAGTTCTACAACTTGAAGGAAAGAGAAAAGAGCATTGAGATGTGCACGAGCGCTGAAAAGCTGAGGTACGGAGGCGCGTGATGTGGGCTGGCTGCAGGCGACTGGGTGCATTGTTTTTTTCAACTCCAACGGAGACAAGCCCCCGATTACTCTGAAATCCAGTCTCTGAGGAGATGCGGGGGACCCAAACTCCTACGGGGAGAAGCTGGACTGTCTGCCAGAGAGGGTGGCTTGCTTGCAGAGTTGCGCGCAGGAATAATTGTTTACAGCACTGGGGCACGGGACTCGCGGATGCCATTGGAGACTCAGAGCCGGCTAACTAGCAGCCATTGCTGTTTGCCACGCCCTAACCTAGTGACACCATGAGGCCCCGCCCTACAAACCCACCCAAGCTCCAAGCAGCTCAATTAGCATAAGAAAGGCCTGCCCTATCACAGCTTAACCTAGCAAACTTGCAGCCTGGGTCAGACAGCTCCAAAACCTCCAAACCCCAAGCAAAGAGGAGAAAATTGCAGCGCTCACTGTAGCTCCTGCTGAGTGGCCTCAGACAGTAGCTGACCTGCACCCCATTGGAGATCCAGAAGCCAGTGTACCTAGTGGTCAGTGTGAGACACCAGATTTCAACTCCTCACATCCATAAGTGACACATTCAAGAGGCAGACTCAGTGAGCACCAAAGCCTCACTGAAACAAGTCCTGCCCCATAAGCGTGTCTTCAGCGCAGCAGTTCTTCCATTATAGACACAGGGAGTGCTCACAGCTAATTGGCCTGGAGGTCAATTCCTCCCAGCGTAACAACAGCAATTAAGGCTTAACTGCACCAAGACTTTGCACTCAGCCCACAAAGGGGTGTACCAAGAGCGTCCACATCAGGAGATTGGGGAGGCTGAGCTACTGCCCCCTATAGGTCACCTACCACACAAAGCCACTCCATCAACACAGGGAAGCAGTCAAAATACAGAAACAAAGAAACATGTCACGAATGAAAGAAACGGAGGAAAGCAAACTACTGGATGACATAGAGTTCAGAATCACATGTATAAGGTTACTCAAGAATCTTCTAAAAACCACTGAGAAACTTGATAACACTTCTGAGGAGCTTAGTGTGACCTTCAAGGACCTTAATGAGAATGCCAAAAAAATGGAAAAGGATCAGTCAGAAATGAAGCATACACTGTCTAAAATAAATATACAGAAACTCAACTGTAGATCGACGTACCCCAAGAATCAAACCAAAGATCTGAAATATGTGGAAACAAAAAACATCCAACCAGAAAAACAAAAAGGAAAAAGAATCCAAAAATATGAAGATAGTGTAAGGAGCCTCTGGGACAACTTCAAGCGAACCAACATCCGAATTTTTGGGGTGCCAGAAGAAGGGAGAGAGCAAAATATTGAAAACCTATTAGAAGAAATAATGACAGAAAACTTTCCCTACCTGGTGAAAGAAATAGACTTACAAGTTCAGGAAGCGCACAGAACCCCATACAAGAGGAATCCAAAGAGGACCACACCAAGACACATCATAATTAAAATGCCAAGGGCAAAAGACAAAGAGAGAATATTAAAAGCAGCAAGAGAAAAACAGTTAATTACCTACAAGGAAGTACCCATACGACTGTCAGCTGATTTCTCAACAGAAACTATGCAGGCCAGAAGAGAGTGGCAAGAAATATTCAAAGTGATGAACAGCAAGAACCTACAACCAAGATTACTCTACCCAGCAAAGCTATCATTCAGAGTTGAAGGTCAGATAAAGAGCTTCACAGACAAGAGAAAGCTAAAGGAGTTCATCACCACCAAACCAGGATTACACAAAATGCTGAAGGGTATCCTTTAAGAAGAGGAAGAAGAAGAAAAAGATAAAGACAAAAATTATGAACAACAAAATGACATCAAACACATACCTACCAACAAGTGAATCTAAAAATCAAGTGAATGAAAAATCTGAAGAACAGAATGGACTGGTGAATATAATAGAATCAGGGACATAGAAAGGGAGTGGACTGACGATTCTCAGGGGAACCAGGTGTGAGGGGTGCGGGAAGAGATTGGACAAAAATCTTACTCCTAAAGATGAAGACAGTGGCGGGGGGTAAGGGCATGGGGTGGGGTGGGGAATCAGGTGGAGGGGAGCTATGGGGAAAAATAAAAGAGGAACACCTGTAATAATCTGAACAATAAAGATTTATTAAAAAAAAAATTTGAAGTGTTCTGTTCTCTATTGAGTAGCCTTAGCTACTAAAACTTAGTTATTAAAAATTCTTATCAGCCCAAAGAAAATCATAATATGATCCTTCCATACTCTGTACCTTGTCCAAAATTGAAAGTAGGGGGAATTCACCCCTGACCTCCCTGGCCACTTCACTGTGCTTTCTTTCTTTGGGTACTTGGTGATTTTATAATGTTTTCCTTCCCGTCTTTATTAGTAACCTCTGCTCTCAGATAAAAATACCTGAATTTAATTTATGATACATTATGAAACACTCATTTAAACATTTTATGTTATCACTCTCAGGGAGATTTTTATTTCATGAGGTTGAATTTCATCATGGAACATAGCTTAACAGCAGTGTCAGTGGTATGATGGATGAGGCATTGTTTGAAAGTAATAATGGCTTCCCTACTCCCTCAGAAATAGCAGTATGTCCAGCCCTGGTTGGTTTGGCTCAGTGGATAGAGGTTTTGCCTGTGAACTGAAGGGTCCTGGGTTCAATTATGGTCAAGGGCACATGCCCGGGTTGTGGACTTGATCCCCAGTGGGGAGCATGCAGGAGGCAGCTGATTAATGATACTCTCTCATCATTGATGTTTCTATTTCTTTATCCTTCTCCCTTCCTCTTTGAAATCAATAAAATACATTGAAAAAAAATAGCAGTATGTCCACATATGGAGTGTCTGTTCATGAAGTGAGTGCTCCTTAGTATCTATAAAACTGTTGCACAGAGAAAGACCTGTGGGAAGGGTAGAAGAAAGTGTAAGAGTACAGGCAGACTTTGACAGAAGCAAACATATTTTAAAAGTTGCAATAATATGTCATGAATCAAAATGCAAAATTTACAATTGTCAATTTAAAGCTCAATCATTTCTCTCTTGTCCACAATATCTCTCATATCAAACAATAAAGTTTTGTTTCTTAATTTCTTAAAGCCGTGTTTAAATAAGATTTCCTCAAAGGATTGGCATTCAAAACTGAATGTATGGAGAAGGTCCATGCATTCTCAGAATTTTAGACTAAGACTAACAAATCTACCACCTCCCCTTTTTCAGGATCTCCAGAGCTCTGCAGATATTGCACATCTGGCTTTTTGCCTGTGCCCCTGATGCTATCTTAAGAAAAGTTATATAAATTAAAGACAGACCCCCAAATGCTCTTTTTTTTCATGCAAACCAACAGCATATATGTGCATAAGACAACAAAAGGAGTTAGGGAAAAAGGTAAGGGACATTAGTAATATTAAGCTAGGAAACTAACAAAATAGTGACAATGTAAACTAAATGGTGTGAAAAGAACAATGAAAATATAAATTAGAGTGGAAAAGATATTGTGTAGGCCAAGAAGAACTTTGAAGTCACTTTCTTCTATTCATGTATGTGACTCTGGTCATTAGTTCTTTTAATTTTATTGTTTTTAACCTTTGAAAACAGTGAGAACTTGGCACAAATAGTGAGAACTTGGCACATTTGCCAAAATTGATATCATTTGCTTTATTTCTATTGTCTCTATGTTCCACAGAATCATGGCACCTGTTAAATACAGAAAATCTATGAAATCCATTGGTGTAGCTGGACATCATAGTACAAATGAATTTGCACTATGTGACATATCATACAAGATGGAACAATTTAAACATCAATATGAATTGTAACTCTAACAGATTAGAGCATATGAAATATATTTAAATCCATGACTTCATAATGATATAATTTTTAAGTTACTTTTAAATATATCCTCAACAATATCTCTTATTCCCCATTCTTTTCTTAAAATTTAAATTTCTTTTGGAGTGTAGAATCTGGGACCAAGGTGATGCCACGTGACTTCCAAAGCTGTCCTCAAAATGCCATGCAGGCCTCTACTTTTCTCTTAGAACATTTCCTCTGGAGATAGTCACAATGTAGAATTTTGGCTATTAGCGCAGACTAGCTGGCTTATAAACAACAACAATTTGCTTCTCACAGTTCTTGAGCCTGGGAAGTCCAAGATCAAGGCATCAGCAGATATGTTGTCTGGTAAACACTTGCTTCCTGGTTCATAGATAGTTGTCATTCTGCTGAGTCCTCCCTCACTTAATGGAAAGAATGAGTGATCTCTCTGAGGCCTCTTTTATAAGGGCACTAATCCTACTCATGAAGGCTCTGCCCCATAACCTAACCACTTCCCAAAGGATCCAACACCAAATACCATCACATTGAAAATTCAGTTTCAACAGGAATTAGGGGGCACAGGCTGACATGGTGTTAGAAAATTCAAACTAGTGCACAGGAGAGACCACATCTGGAGGCCCATGTCTTCATGCACAGAGGCAGGTACCTAGCCAACACCCAACTACTCCTGCTGTTCCAGTTTTAACTACTGTTTGACTGCAACTATACAAATCCCAAGCACTAGAACTGCCCTGCTGAGCCTTTTAAGTGTTTTTGTTCTACAACAGGAGACAACCCTGAAAAATCAACTGAAGACTAGCTGGAGAGAACTCTGATAACCAAGGACGGAAAGTGGAGACCACATAGAGACTGGCTCTTCTTAATCCACCCCACATGCACCCTTCTGGAAAATTCCTTCTGAAAAGCCTCACTGTTGCCCTCTGCCCTCTTCAGCACCCTTGTGCTCAGCTCCTCAGCAGCTCAGCTCATGTCTCTGCCACTAGACTCTGTACTAGCTATGACACCTCCTCCCTGCCTTGACAGGTGACAGTCCTTTTTTAAGCACACCACACTGCCACCACTGAGCACCCTGCCTGCCTTCTCTGCCTTCTCCATGGTGTTGAAAGAACAATTAAAAGTGCAGCTCTGGACCCATCATTTTGATTCCAGACAGCAAGCATCCTTGTCACCTGTGGCTACCAGCCCCCACCCCCCCTTTCAGGTCACAGGAGGCAGTCACTTAAGACCTTAGCTTTCTCTCTGTTCCCTCACCCATCCTGTCCCTAGCTTTCCCAGTATTTCACAATCCAATCCCGCCTCCCAGTCCCAGGGCAAATGCCGCCTCCTCCATGAAGCCTGCCTGCATGCTTTGGACATTTCTGCAGCAGAGATTCTTTTCCCAGAGCCAGGTTCTGGCTGTTTGTTCCTGCAGGAACCACACTTGTGCACCAGAAGGGTGCTTGCGGAAGAGCTGGCTCTCAGCTTTGGCTAAGTGGCCACTCTAAGTTCATCCAAGTTTAGAATGCCAAGTGCATTGTCTGGCTCTGTTCAGTCTTTCTCTGATCCTTTCTTCTCCTGATTGTGGCAATTCAGTGTTTTCCTTCTCGCTTTCTAAAGAGCCAGGAATTCCCCACCTTGCCTGAGGGGCAACCTGGGTCCTGTACTCTTGAGAAAACAAGGACTCAACCCACTGGAGTGGAGACAACAAAAAAGACATTCCGCCGGCTGGTCTCTGAGCAGGGGCCACAGAGGACCTGCTGGGTTGTCTTTAAGAGGCTCTTTGTAATCCTGATGGAACAGGCACTGGCACTGACCTTAAGGTCATGGCCAGTGTTCTGGGTCCAAGAAAGAAAGAACCAGTGTTCTGATTTCTACCACCTGATACATTGGGGACAAGGCAGATACTTTTTCCAGGGCCATGAGTACTATGCTGATGTTGTGAGAGTGAGCAAGGCAATGTTACAAAAGTAAAGGAATAAAACCTCTAGGGCACACACACACACACACACACCAAAATGTAAATAAAAGCATTGAATTAAACATGCACCCTGCCTTTTCTATGCAAACTACAATCCAGTGTAACTAACACCTAATGATGAAACTTTTATGTCAGAAAAATATTCTCCTAATAATTGAATAAATTATTGAGTTTATAAAGCTGTTTTCAAAGCCCTTGTGTATTGGTGTATCTAGGCAGTGACTATAAATTGCTGATAACCAGTAAACCAAACAGCATGCACCTCCTGATGGAATAATGCAATAAAACAATAAAGGGTTCTTATCAAAAACAAAAGCAAAACTTGTGTCTGATAAATCCTCTAGGTATGACTGTAATTTACAGGAACTATAGTAGCATTAGGATTATGCTAAGTGATACCACATAGACATCAAAAGTATACTGAGACTCTGGGAGACTCTATAGGACAACCAACTTTGTTCTTTACAAAATAACAGCTAAAGAAACAGAGAGATGGAAGAGAACCTATATATCAAAATATATAACAGGTTTATCAACCAGTGGACCTTATTTGGATATCTGACAAAAATAAAAAAATATTTAAGTTAATCATGAAAAATTGCCCACTGAACGTGTATTTGACAATAAATTGGAATTGTAATTCATGTTAATATTGTACTTTATTTTAAATAGAAGTTCTTTTATTTTATAAATGTATGCTGAAATATACAAAGACTATTATTACATTTGGGATTTGCTCCCAAAAGTTTTGAGGGTGTGGTGGAAAAGAGTATTAGTAAAATTAGCCATAAGTTGATTATTGCTAAAGCTAAGTAATAATACATAACAGTGTTTTATTATATTAGTCTCTGCACTTTTGTTTATATTTGAAATTTTTCATGTTAAAAAATAATGCTGGAAAATATTGTTGTAAAGAAGTATTGAAAGCATAAAAGAGTCTGATGTTACTTGGGTATATTTCTTTTTATTAGAAATAGAAGTTAAGTACAAATAAATAAGGAACTTTATGTACAAAATTATGGTTTTTGACCTAGTGCTAATTGGAAAAGGAGCTCATCTGTTCCTATAAGGTAATTATAATAAATATGTCCCGTGTTTTCTTCATCTAGGATTCAATGTCTATGGGGAATCAATATCTCAAATTCAGAACAAAACTCTGAAGAAGAAATTAATTTCATACATATATATGTAATCTTGTCTTGGTGTGAGTATACTTTAAATAAATATATATTTGTAGCCCAGCACTGTTTTATATGGAAAATTTGTCTTTATATGTTATATTTTCCCAGTTTCATTGGTTTATGTCTTTCTTTCTTTATTAATTGTTTTACTCAACATTATTTTGATCCAAGCAGACAGTTGGCATATAAAAACCATTACTTTCACTCCAAGCAAGGATTTATTTGTCTTTGCTACTTAAGTATAATCATCTGTCAACTTCTATATATCTCTTTTTTGTTTGTGACAATACATCAGACTTAAGAAAAATCAGTTATAGTACTTTCCCCAAAGAAAATCTACATTGTATCTTCATTACATATTATCTATAAACATGTTATTTGTTGCATATAAAAAAACTATTCAAACAGCAAAACTAGGAGACAAAGAAAT
Organism: Corynorhinus townsendii; assembly: GCA_026230045.1. Lineage (NCBI taxonomy): Eukaryota > Metazoa > Chordata > Mammalia > Chiroptera > Vespertilionidae > Corynorhinus > Corynorhinus townsendii. The sequence goes on from JAPDVU010000004.1 coordinate 28,113,149, forward strand.
CTTTCTCCACTGCTACTTTATGTGGATTCTGTCCATGAATGAGGAACCCAACTTTTAGCCTACAGACTTTAGTTATTCTACTACCTGTCCAATGTTTAGCTTCAATATTGCATCCCTGCCCTGGAAATGAGGCATCCTTCCAGAGAGATAGGCCCTCGGGAGAAGACTTGGGAGTTTGGGTACTCTTCCTTTGGTATTTACCAGCCCATCTCTAGGGACAGAAAGATATTCTGCACAAGTTAAACAGGTCATACAGAGGTGAGTAAAGTTCATGCAAAGGTAAATAGAGAAAATATCATCTGGAATAAATTTAATCAAGGGATCTCCAGTGAAGGTTGTATTGTGTCCAAATTGATGCCTACATATTAGGCCTATAATCAACTAGTGGTTTTCTTTTGAAACACTGAGTGCTTATACTTATATACACTCAAAATAATCTGGGTTAAATAAAGTGCTATTGAAAATAAATTTAAACTTTCCCATCAAAATACAGAGTTTGCACATGTCTCTTATTCAAGAGGGGATTTTAGTTTCCTGATGGTAAAAATTATAGATGAAATATCATTTTCAGTGAACACATTTCTAAAAATACCTTCCTTCCCAAGCACAAATACAGTCATTAATAAATGAATGGAACAAAATTGAGTATCGTGATGCAACTGGTAAATTCCTACACTATGCAGATAACAACAAGTTACTCCAGCTATATATTTAAATTTCAAAGATAATGAGATATGAAATAATAACCTACACTTACAGAGAATCCAAAAGTAATCCTTATTGAGAAATTCTTAAAAACTAGTTCACAAAAAATCTTATTAAATACAGTAAGATAGTACCTCAGTATTAATCTGATTTAATACAATTTCTGAAGTAATACTATTATAAGAATCTTATTACAATTCTGTATAGTGTTAACATATTTTAATTCTTTAAATACATTAATATTTTTATTACATCACTAGTGTAGTAAAAATGTTTTTAATATACTAGTTATCTTTATAGTTGATATGGTTTATATTTAGCAAAAACAAATCACCATAACATAATTCTTACCTAAAGATATTAGTTATCTATGGATAAGGCAACTTGCATTCAGCCTACAATGAATGCTTTGACTTGAAATTTTTTCTATTCAATCATTTGGCCCATCAACATCTAGTATAGTACCCACCATAGCAATTGGAAAGGCTGCTCTTTCTTCAGTCTCCTCTTGTGATCACTGACAGTGATGGAGGGAAATTCAGAAATCTAAAGATATCCTTGACTTCCAGCTCCATTTTTGGTCACTAAATACACAACCATACTCGAATGTACATGTCAATACCCTTTGAGAGGAAAAAGTAACATTTCACATAACAACAATAAAATCTAGGTACAGAGTAAATAAAAGTTTGTGTATAGCAAAGAGAATCAGAGGTCACTAGAATGCCATACACATTCATTTTTAGTTCTTACAAGATTTCACTCTGCTTTTATTTTTGATCAAACAAGTAAGAACCAAAACACAACCCTATGAGTTTGATCATTTATACAGATTGTTTTGAGGCATTTTTATGTCTAGCTTGTTATCCATGTCTGCAAATAGACTGGCAAGTGATAAAACAAGGATAGCAAGATAAATTTATTTAAAGACTCTTTGCTCCTTCCCAAAGATCTTTGTAAACAAAATCAATGTCCATAGAGAAAGACTGAACTCTCATGTGCTTAAGTTCAAGGACCTCAGAGACAATCTGTAAGGTAATCTGAACTCAATAAGAAGGTATTTTTAGCTAAAGCAAATGCATTTAGAATAGATAAAATGTAACATTTCCCTGAAAAATCCCCAGGCTTTCTATGGAAGTTGGAAAATACAAACATTTATTTTCATCAACACATTAAATTTATGAACTCTATCAGATGTATACATCCATTTTGAATACCAAAATGCTATTTTTGATGCATATGAATATTTATTTGTGCTTTTTATCTTGTTATGCCAATTTGTCTTTGTATTTGAGATATTTTATGAAACAAGAATAATAGCTTTCTATTATGACACATATCTAGTGAGTATTAGCAAGACATATATATGTTCAGTTCCCGGGATTCAACCAAAATATTTGTGACATTACCCTAGCTAGTTTGGCTCAATGGATAGAGCATCAGCCAGAGGACTGAAGGGTCCCAGGCTCAATTCTGGTTACGGGCATGTTACCTTGGTTGTAGGCTCAATCCCTGGCCCAGTCAGGGTGCTTGTGGGAGACAACCAATCGATGTGTCTCTCTAACATTGATGTTTCTCTCTCTGTGTCTCTCCTCCTCTTTTCCACTCTCTCTAAAAATCAATGGGAAAATATCCATTAGGTGAGAATTAACAACAACAACAAAAAAAATAGTGATATACATCACACTTTATATAGAGCAAGTCAGCTATTGAAACTAAAGTTAAAATGTCTACACTTTCTAAGAAATAAGAAATTTTGCAATTTGCTTATTTGGACTTTTGTTATTAAGAGGTTTTCTTATTTAATTTATTTAATGAATTATTGATTTTTTATTTAAATAAAAAAGATATTTAGATTATTAAGAGGAAATATTTTTGTGTTTTACTTTATTTCATGGTTTTATTCATTAGCACCTTGGCTGCCATGTAACATTTTTGCAATTATTAAAAATAAATTTCTTCAGTTTGCAGGGCTTTTGCTATCTACTTTTTGGGGTGCCATCTTTTCCTTTATAATTACTAATTAATCTGTTGTTTTTATATATTCAGAACATTCAGAACTTTAAACTTATTAAATTTTACACAAGAGGATTCTTGTGTATGGTAAACTGTATGTTACATATTAATGTGAAATATATCATCAATAATTTTAAATCTATTTTTTAAAATTTAAATGTATATCAGAATAAATGATAAGTAATTAATTTGTTAATAAACTTAAAATTAATCATTATAAAAACTAAATTATGTTCTATAACATATCTTGTGTTATCATTGGACACTTAAAAATTTCCTCAAGCTCATAATGACAGAAGATCAAATCCTATATAATAAAAGACTAATATGCAAATTGACCAAATGGCAGAAAAACCAGTCGCTCTGACACACACTGACCACCAGGGAGCAGATGCTCAAAGCAGGAGTTGACCCCTGGTGGTCAGTGCTCTCCCACAGGGGGAGTGCTGCTGAGCCAGAAGCCCTGAGCTGGGCTCATGGCTGGTGAGCACAGTGGCAGTGGCGGAAGCCTCCCCCACCTCCAAGGCATCAGTAGGACATCCCCCAAGGGCTCCAGGACTGCAAGAGGGTGCAGGCCAGGCTGAAGGACACCCCCCCATCCAGTGCACAAATTTTGTGCAATGGGCCTCTAGTGTATTATAAGATGATTTAAAAATAATCAGGCTTTAAAAATGAGCAGCATAACAGTGTAATGTGATATAAATTAGAATGCTAATTATGTAATAGCATATTAATTATAAACATTTATGCTGCGCTCTACATAGGCTGAGGGATTCTACATGGATTGTTTGTTTATTTTTGTGGTATACCTGTATCTTCAAAATGAATTACAATAATATCTAAATAATAATTGTATACACACGCAAAATTTTAAACTTTGTGTGTGTCTTTGGACTACTTAATTTTGCTAGAATTCAATTTTGTTATCAGTAATATTAAAAAAAATTACATCACAAGATTGTTGACAACTGATATCAAACATGTACTTACATAGTGTATATGAATATATTCTAATTATGTTAATAAAATCATAACACTATTAGAATTTATAATAAGTGATTTTATGTCATTATCTAGACCTCATATTTTCAGAAGCCATTCTGTTCTCTTAGTGTCAAAATAGTAATCATAGATGCTTATATTTTAAAAATCTTCCATAAGCCAATATAAAAAATTTCAAACATAATTAGAATGCCATTGTATTCAATAGTTGTGAAAACAGTCACAAGTGTGGGAAGAGCCAAAAATTAACTACTCTGACGAAATCATTAACTCTGATTTTGCTTATTGGCACTGATATGCTTGCTGCCCCATGCCTAGAACTTTCAAAGATTAATTAAATCTAGGCATTAAGATAACTATGTTGTTCTGTATTTTATTTTCCATCTTATTTTACCCAACTCCTCAATGTGCACCTCAAAAACAACAATTATATTTTTGGGAGCAATTTAAAATGATTACAGCTGAAACCTAAAATTCACATAATGATATAGGTGCATTGTTCTTTTAGTGTAAATAAAATGTCCTGGTTTTTAGGTATTAGAAAAAGACAATTGACATTTTCAAACTTGTTTAAATGCTTTGGAATTATAACTTGTATAAAGACAAACATAATGATTCATTTATTAACAGCTGTGGTGCATACTCAGCAAGATAGAACCTCCACTACTCATGACTGCAACCACAAATATTGAATTACCTCTTTCTCAAGCTTCCAGGGAGAAGGATAGCTTCCCAGGAGGTGCGTGACATGAGCATTTTTATTCTGAACCCAGCTACACATGCTGAGGCTTAGTTACAGGTGACTCTGTTGGAGAGGTGAAGGCTCCCTTCTTTACCCATACTCAAATTGTGAGGTGGAATCTTTACCTTGTGTATGGTACCTGAGATTACTGGGACCGTGATCAGCCTTGCTCAACTCCTAAGATGGTGATTCCATACATGGAGACTCAGGAACGACCTCAAGCTTTTGCCCTCCACACCCCCAACCATGGAGTACTCAGTCCTTAAAGCAATTGTGCCACTCAGAGAGAAGCACCCACTATCTCCAGCTCTAGCTCCAGAGATGTGGTTTGGAGATTTTGCCGGGGGAGGGGGGGGGAGGGGGGGGGAGGGGGGGGCAGGAAAGCAAGTCACAAAACAGCTCCTAACTTTGTTCCAAAGGAACTGTATTGCAGTAAGCTGCTGAGAAAATCAAGCCTAAAACAACAACAAAAACTGAAAGTTTTGGTGAATGAGAATTGGGAGGGAATTAGTAGGTTCATTAGGCATAGAAATTAAATTATATGCCAACGGCTTTATTTGAGAGAAACATAAATAAACAACTGGAGAAACCCATCTAAGGTCAGAAAAACCTCAAACACCCATCTCAGAAATTAATCCCTCACCCGAGTCTAAATCTGACTGGTTTGTCTGGGTATCACTTTATGCCCCAGCACATTTTTAAATATTATAGAGCAATCAGCTGGCAATTACTGAAACATAACAGCTGGATAAAGTCAGGAAAAGAGCGGAAAACAGCCTGGCAAAACCTCTGTCAAACTAGAGTGACCATGGAAAAGCCCTGCATTAGTCTGCAAGGGCTGCCATAACAAAGTAACATAACGGGGGGACTTAGAGCCCAGAAATAGATTGTCTTATCGTTCTGGAGGCCGGAAGTCCAACATGAAGGTGCAGGTCCTGCTGATTCTTTCACAGGGCCCTGAGAGAGAGAGTCTTTCTATGCCTCTCATCTAGCTCCTGGTGATCTCACAATCGTTGATGCTCCTGTCTTCTTGGGAAGCACATGAGACTTGGTTGGAAAGTTTGTAAGGAGGACATTCTGAGAAAAGGGAAGTGCGTGGAAGGCCACCCGCCCTGTTTATTGGAATTCCGACTTAGGGGAGTGTTGAAGGCAGCGCCCCTAATTATTCCTTGACCTTTCCAAAGGAGTCTGTGCATGTGCAGACCCCTGGGTGTTGACTGGAATCCTTATGCTTAATCCCTGGATGCCCTTGCCTAGAGGACAGTGTAAACACATATGTCCTCCCAAGATTACTCACCCTACTGATTGTATCTAAAAGGTAAACTTTATCTCAAACTGCAATAAAAGCCTGGCTAGACAGGCACTGAGGTGCCCAGTCCCTTAGCCTCTCTTTCACAGCAAACATGTCAGAGTAATCCATTCATCTATTGCTCAGGGTCTGCTGGTCAGCCCTGACAATGTCTTGTAGAAACATCACTCTAATTTTTGCCTTCATCTTCATGCCCCCCCCCATTTCTTCTTTTGATAAGAACACCTATTGGGTTAGGGACCCACCCTATTCCAGTTCAACCTCATTCTAACCCAAGTGCATCTGCAACTACCTTATTTCCAAGTAAAATCACATTATGAGATACAGGGGATTAGGATTCCAACATAATGAATTTTGGAGGAAAAAAATAGATTCATAACAGCCCCCAGAGGAGCAACATCAGAGGTCAAAAATATAGGGAGATATAAAATTCAAAAATAACAGTAGAAACTCCAATAATCTTCTTTTAATAATAGTACAACTAGGCAGAAGAGCAAGAAGGACATAGACTCGAACCAGGCTGTAAACTAACTAGACCTAACAGATATCTATAGGCCCTTCCACTGAGCAATAGCAGAATATATATTCTTCTCTAGAGCACATGGGACATTCTCCTGGTAGTTATAAAAGACAGCTCAAATGTATATTTCTTCCTCTGTGTTCTCTAACCATATGCCAGACTATAGAAAGTTCTCAATAAATTAAAAAAGTAAGTAATTATATGTAGTATATTTTCCAACCCATGGAATGAAATCAGAAATCAATAGCAGAAAAAATTTAGGAAACTCAAAAATATGTGTAAATTAAAAAAACATATTTTTAGCTCCGCCCGTGTGGCTTGGTGTTTGAGAGTCGACCTGTGAACCAGGAGGTCATGGTTGGATTCTGATCGGGGCATGTGTCCAGATTGTGGGCTCCCTCCCCAGTGTGGGATGTGCAGGAGGCAGCTGATCAATGATTCTCACTCATCATTGATGTTTTTACTTCTCTCTCCCTCTCCTTTCCTCTCTGAAGTCAATAAAAATATATTTAAAAAAACACATATTCCTAAATAACCATTGGGTCAAAAAGGGACTTACATGTTCAGCTATTCAAGACAGAATACCAACTGAAATTCTAGTTATATCTTGCCATTTATTATTTGTTGACTTTTGTATGTCATTGATTCTCCTAAGACTCAAGTTCCTATCTTAAAAAATAATACAAATATGTATCTTCATTGTTTTATGTTGGTGGCTCAATGAGACAATGTGTGTTTAATGCTTCACCTTGGGCTGTTTCACATAATAAGTACTTATTAGCTCTCTTCCCACATGATTCTTTCAATATCAGGGATGTTTTAGCCATCTTTAAGCACAGGTCTGATTGGGTAGGTAAGTTTATATAGAAAGGGTTATCTTATATTAGATACGTTCTTTTTCTCCGGTGTCAAGATAAAATGACTATGTTGTTTTATTCTTTACTGATCATTCATGGGATGTTGTAATGCTATTGACTATGAATTGTGACAGAAACAAGTTTGGGCTTGGGTTTTTTGGGTGGCAAAATTTGAATAAATGACTTGGTTTAATTCAATTTTTTTTTTTTTTTTTACTGTTAATCTGTTGCTAACATGATTAGTCATTAAAACTTAGCTTTTCTGAATATTGACCTCTGAGCTACCAAATATATTGGAAGACTAAAAAGAAAACAAAAACATGGAGGTTGCCAAGGGCTGCTGAGAAGATTATAATCAATGGGCATGAAGTTTTAGTTAAGCAAGATGAGCAGCTACTGATATCTGCTATATAGCATTGTATCTATCTATAGTCAACCGTAATGTACCAAATGCACATTTCCTCCCCTGTGTTCTCTAACCATATTCCATATGCACTTAAGAATTTAGGAGGGTTATTCTCATATTAAATATCTTTGCCATGATGAAATAAAATTAACTATTATTTTCAAATATTATATTTTTTGTTATGGGAAAATTTATTTCCTTAAACTTTTTAGATACTTGAGATTGATACTCAAGTGATTATTGTTTTCATCTTGGAAGATAAGTGTATGTGTATGAGCTTTTAATTTCCTTGACATAATTTATTTTGTAAAATCACAGTCATTTTAGGCATTGGGGAGTAAGTCAGTCTGAATTAGAGGGAGAAAATGCCAATTACTTTTAAGCCATATGAACCTACTTTAATATATAGATCTGGAGTCATTAAAAATGAGTATATTTTCCTGGTTAACTATCTTCTTGACCTTGTAACTTGCTATTGATTAGCTTACTAAGGTTTATTTCTTCTTAGAACTTTATTCTAGCACAGGTTAATGATTGCAAATTATAAATTTCTAGAGTTTATATTTTAGTGCTCAATTAAATAAATATATTCTATATTGTTTACCTGTATTTGGGTAGCATTGGAATGACATTCCTCAGTTTGAAATTTCAACACATCTATATATATATATATCCCTAATATGCAATAGACTGAACTGCAGAACAACCGAACAACCGGTCATTATAACATGCGCTGACCACCAGGGTGTGCGTGCAGAACATGGTGAGTGTCAGCTGCAGTGGGATGGTGGAGCAGGTGAGCAGGGGTGCCAGACCAAGACAGAGCACCAGTCGCTGTCATTGAGGCGAGTCTCTGGTGGTTGCTGAAAATTCTTTGCTCCAGTGCGCAGTGGTCCCACCCAGCACTCCCACTTGCACCTGCTGCCAGTGCCCAGCACCAGTCCCAATCGCTTGGTGTCTGTCAGCGGGTGTGAGTGGGGCCAGTGCCTTCAGCATCAGTGCATGGTAGTTGTGGGGGTAGTGGGAGCAGAGCTACCAGCAGACAGGGGACCGGGAGCAGGGCAGGAGGGGCCATGTGGAGGCATGGAGGATGGGCTGAGACCTGCCCCTGTGTCCACCACAGCCTTGCGGCCCACAGTTCCTTTCAAGGTGCAAGAATTTGTGCACTGGGCCCCTAGTATATCTATAAATGGTTTCAACACAAAGGGAGGGCAATTGTGTTTTATTATATCCCTTTTGACTTGTCTTAGTTGCCTGTCTTCCTTTCAAAAAATATTAGCTGATGGTAATTCCACTGTTAAAGAGCTTGCAAATGGCTACATTCTTTATCCTGTAATATTAATGGGGCACATCAGAACTATGACACATAATTCAGACTTTTTATTTTAGCAATTTTCTATCCTATTTACTTTAACTGGCACCCCTAGAGTTACAGTACTTTATTGACTTAGTTCAAATGGGCTATAGTTACTTATGGGTTAAGCAGGTAGGCTGATTGAATTAATAAAATTGATAAGTAGGCAAGTTATCCTTCCTAATTTATTTCCATGGCAACAGGCAAGCAACCATGCCTGTTTCTCAGGAGCAGAATGCTAATAATCAAATGTGCCTTACCCAGATGAATATATAACACAGTTTACTAATATAAATGTCTCAACATTGTGTATATTACTGAAGAGAAATACACATTAATTCTGCATCTAAGTTACATGATGGATATGCTCAGGAGAATGAAAAAATGTGAAAGTTCCTCTGAAACATCAAAATTGTTCATTAAAGTAATGTATTTTAAATAGAGTATACAGTGAACAATTTAATTTTCTGACACTCATATTGTTTATTTCAGGAGGTGCTTATATTACAGGAAAATTTAGTAATACATAGTTATTTTGACATCTCAGAAAATAATGGGTCCTGCACAAGAGTTCAATTAAGCAATAATCCCTGGGAAAAATGGTCATTACTACCAGTTAATGATTGGTTTGTTAGTTAATGGCCCAAGGCAAAGCTGAGGGTGGTTAGGAGTCTAACAAACGAGTTGTGAATTGTAGCAATGAGAGATCTTAAGGCATTTTTCCCCTGGTTATAAACCACCTTTAATGGTTTGAAATAGCAATGATGTGCATATTATAACATAGGACAGTCTGAAACAATTGATACTTCTAGGAAATTGACAATTGATTATCTTGTGATGATTTCTGATACTATAAATTTGCAGGTATATTTTTTCCCTTTAAAATATAGGCATCTATAGTATACACATATATTATCCATATGGTCAAAATGCATGCAATTTTGGCCACACTACAAAGAGCATTCTCTTTTGATAGTTTTGTTGGTTAAAAATATTAAGTGAATTCTTTTTAGTGATAATTGAATATTTTCTTCACATGCCTTGGTTGACAAGTTTTGACTTGTATATTAGTTTAACTTTATCTTGAGATGAGATCACCCACAGAGCTTTACTGAATAGGCTTTCAGACTACAGAATGTGCTTATGAATCCCTTCATCCCCTTGCTCCCACAGGAGGAAACTTCCCTGGGTTATCCTGGCCCACAGCCATGTCCTCATGTGTTCACGAGTAATTTAACAGAATACGTGTACTTTATTCAGAATTTCTTTACCTAACCTCACCAATATCTTATTGCTACTATTTTTTTAGCTTCTAGTTTTTAACACATAGGAAATTAGACTTCATTATCTGGGTGCTTGCCTCACAAAACTACTTGTAATGAAACTAATAACTTCTGGGATATAGGAAGGCTTCATCTGCTCTTGGAAATAAGACTGTACTCGGCTTCAATGAAGTCTGACAACTACATCTGGTCAACTGGTGAATTGAAAGGGGGAATCAGTGAAAATGATAATTTGGCACTTGAGGTATATTTTTGAAGAAATAATTTATTTAAAAAAACCATTTTAATGAATTCAATCGACATTTTATAGGTATCAACTAGAATGTGGCTTTCATTCAAGGAACATCTCACTGAAGAATTAATTTTGATCCAAAATCAAACAACAATCTCCTTTCTCTCTCTCCTTGCTCCCCTCCTTTCCAACAACTTTCACTTGATTACAGAGATGTTAACTTTACAAATGAATAAAATGAAATTTTCACAGGCTAAATGGCTTATTCAATGTCACATAGGTAAAATTAGCAGATCTAGGATTCAAAAAATTAGTCTGGGTGTTGTGAATTCAAATTCTATATTTGTTTATAGTACATAGAACACCAGAGAAATTATACAGTGAACACGATCCTAAACACAATAAAAATTATCTTGTAAAAATATTACAACAGTTTGAAGCTAATATTTTCAGACATAGAACAAGTGATTATATTACTAAAAGAATACTTGCCATCCTAAAATGTCATTATAAAAGCATTTTCCCCTTGAGAACAATTTTATTTTATGAATACTCTAAACACAGTAAGAATCTCTGCATGTTCCATAATACATTTTAGCTTCAGTATCAAACTGAGCAATTAAGACCCAGTGAATTTGGCTTTTATTTTAGATCAGAGCGGGCTCAGAGGTCACTGGATTCATACAAAATGTTGACATCCCACTCACGTATGTCCCATTCACATATATACATACATACATATAGAGGTGAAGCCTTTGGTACGTAATGATTCATCAATTTACGCTCCAACCTTATTCCTATTTACTAAGCCAATTATTCATTGGTACTTTTGTTTCTTAGTAATGCATATTTGTGTTCAGAAGAAACAAAATACTTGACATTAGATAAAGAATTTATGATACGTAAATAATGACTATTAGTCCAATAAAGACATGCTGTCAGCAGAATATCTTCTCTTTCTAAACTTAATTGAGAATGCAATGCAGTGTGTACATTATGTTGCTCCAATTAATTCAAATCATTCCTAATTGGGATCTCTTAAATAACTCCCTCCTGGGTCTTGAGAGGAAATTGAATCAAGCATTAAATCAGGAAGTCATCTCTATCTTTAAATATATTGTTATTCATAGTCAAATACGCTGATGTTACTAAAGATTAAAGAAAAATTCTTTTCTTGCACCTTATAAGTAAGAGGCTGTGGTTAGTTAAAATTATGGTTAACTGAGTGGTTAAAAACCAGTTACATAATTATTTCTGTGGACAACTGGAATTACCTGAAGTACTTATGATAGGGAATCTGAGATTGAAATACAAACCTAGAAACAACAGAAGCTAATTTAACTGAGTTAGAATAAAACTCATTACTGATAATGATGTTGTAGAGATAGGGGTAAGGAGGAGACAATATTAGCTGCAAAATATATAATGAAAAGGGAGGTTTCATGTTGAAATAATAATAATATGAAGAGAAAGAGCAATGATGTTTCACGAGCAACCACGCAAAAATAAAACAAGTAAACAACATAAACTGATGAACAAAAACAGATCCAGAGACAAGAAGCATTGATCAGACCGTCAAACCTCAGATGGAAGGAAGGGGAGAGTAGGGGTAAGGGGGAGAGATCAACCAAAGGACTTATATGCATGCATATAAGCCTCACCAATAGAGACAGACACCAGGGGTGGGGGCATAATGAGGGGATAAGGACACCTATGTAATACCTTAATCAATAAAGAAAAAAATAAAACAAAGGAGCTTGCAAATTCCACGATGGGAAGCATTCCTGAGCAGTTCAGAGCACACTGGAGAAATTAATTTTTTTTCTAGGCACCATATTTTCAGAAGTGATTGAAGAAGGTAAAGGCTTAGGAACTGGTGTCGTAAGAGACTGGTAAAGGGCCTATAATTGCTTAGTGTAAAATATAGATTTAAGATATAATAACCTTTTCCAAATATTTTGAAATTGAAGACTTGGGAAAAAATTACACTTACATTGTTCTTCCTGAGTTATTTCTCCCCACATTGCCTTGGGTACTGAGAGCTTGTCCTGCAGAACCACACTGAATAATTTTAGCCAGAGATATACAGGATGGTCATTATCCAAGCATAGTTGTTGATGTCAATGGATATACTAAGGTTATCCGCATCATCCTTGGATAAGGACCCCTTCCTTATAATAAACTGAGGCGGAGTAGATAATGCTTTAACTAAATAATATGTTTAGGAACATAGCCAAGGCACTTCTGCTCTGTCAGTTAAACTTTGTTGCTAGTCACTTCACCCCCTGGGCTCAACTTCAATGAACAATGAGGATTGTATTTATGCCACACCATGCCTATTTCAGTTGGCTTGATGAGCATACAATGAGATATGTTTGAAAGATTGAAGCTACAGACTGAATACCAGTGACTGCATTTACACATTTAAGGGTGCAGACATTTGCTAGCTTTTCATCAGAACTGTGTTCTCTTCTAACTATGCACACAGTCTTTATTTCCCAAAATTCCTTAAAGTTAAATTTGACATGTTCCTAAATTCTAGTTGATAGAAAGATAGCAAAAGTGATGTGTGACATCCTAGGCCAGGACTGTAGACCCTTGGCATGTAATCACCATTACTTTTTTTCCACTCTGGCTGGATATGATGGAAAATGATCTCTGGGGAACATCTGGAAACCAAATATCAAAGATAGTTGAGCCCCAATATGAAAGGAGTCATTTTGGGGAAAACGACTTACTGATTAGTAAAGACAACTTATGAATTTACATGAGCAGGAACTATAGTTCTAATGTATGAAGACACTGATGTTCTGTGGTATATTTATTACTGTAGCTGGTGTTATTCTAACTAATTTGGGAATAAAAAAGAATGTGATGTTGCTAACTGAAAATTAAATTATAATATTGACTTAATTGTTGGGGTGTATGTAGATTATACACAAAGTGATATTGGAGGATGGAAAGATGAAGTTCCATATTATGTGGTGACAAAGTATTTGGTAAATATATAACTTTAAACAACTTTTACACCAGACCAATTGTACTAGTATGTCTGTAGGTCTCAGTACTGAACACAGAGTTAGGAAGAGTTATAATGAAATGTGCAAGCTATACATCATATGATAAAATTTTTAGCAAATAGATATAATAGAAGTTAACCTCCAGAGCATAGTTAATAGTAAAATGTAATAAAAGTTTTAGGATGGGATGAGTTATGATCATTGTTGCATTGTTTTCAATAGAATTTATTTAATTGTAAGTGTGTAATTTATTATTTAACAGTGACTGTGATTAATAACTGGCTCACACAATTCATGAAAATTTACTAGATGACCCTTGTAATCTGATATAAGCCACTTCTGAGACATAACTATAAATTTTGGACTTTGTTAGAACAAGAAATGAGTTTAATATATTTAAACCACTGACATGTGGGTGTTTATCTGAGACTACAAGTAGCACTGATCTAACGAATGCACAGGGCTACATATTTAAATTCAGAAATGGCATGTGTCTTCAACTTATTCACTGTTCCTCTGGGTGATAGGGAGCCGTTACTCCTCCACTCTCTGAGATCCCAATATATTGCTCTGGGTTCCAGTAGGACGTTTTTCTCCTGAGTCAATGGCTGAGTATTTTGAAGGTAGAAGTGTGATTGTCAAAATCCAACTCTAGTAGTAAAATCAACACCCTATGTGGCAGAGTTATAAGGTTTTCATTATCTTAAGGCAACTGGACCATAACACTGAAATTCTGTGAAAACTGTGTACCTACATAAATCAGGGGCATTGGGAGTAATCACTGAGCAACTAGAAAGCAGAGAAGAAGACTGCTGATATATGTGCCAGACATATGTCCCTGAATTATTCATGTTTAACACGAGGTGTACTATTACATTGAACAATGTACCTTGACATGATCATTGGATAGTTCTGTAATTTTATACAATTTGACACTAGAACTAAGTTATACAAGTGGAAATTTGTCCTTCTGGCCCTGGCCCTTTAAGTCTTAACAAAGAACCCACTTATCTGTGAATTACAACCAACAAGATTATAAAACCAAGCCACACATAGGAACAGAAATTCTATCTTGTTTTCCTTGTCCAATTTATTTTCCCCTTGCCTCTCTCTTCCTTTAGCTTAAAAAACCTCATTTGATTTGCCTACACCTCCCTAAGTAGAACAATCTTATACTTTCCTTTTTATTCTCTTCATGTCACTATTTATTGGGGCATAGCCTTAGAATGCAGCTCCCACCTTCTTCCCACCCTCCCATAGAATTAGTGTCCAGGCCTATTCTCATTATAAACGCACATGTTTTTCATTGCATGAAGCAAAAAGACAGCTCTGTTGACATTTTTGCAGGTGTGGGGCGGGGGAGTTGAGGAGTTCCAGTATGCTGGTCTTGGTGACAGTCTTCTCTTTCCTGCTAGCTGTTTTATTTCGTTTCAGTGTTTCCAACACCAACATCTTGAGCATTTCTCCTGCTTTGTGTTCAGTAATAAACATGCAGATCTATATTACCAAATGTTTACCCAATTGCTTGCAAACAGGCAGCCGTTCACTAAGACACTGATATAGCCTCATATAACCTTGCAGGGCAATATTCCCAAGGTTTCCTTTAAACCATTTTACAGAGATGGACCTTTCTTAAAATAATTCTATAATTTTCAACCCCATTTTAAAGGACTTCTTAGATGGGCATCTATACATCTGAAAACATCCGTAGCTTTTGATGCTATGCCATATTTTTCATGATCTTCAAAAATTATGCAATTTTCTCTCCCAGGTAATGTACTGTTTCTTTCAGATATTTCATGTAGAGATCAGGGCACCTGGATAAAACTTTTTAATTACTCAACCAAGTCTGCCATTATTGTTCCTTCAAGTTTGAGAAAGCCTCCCCCTCCAGGTTTTGGAAAGCTAGTTGCTAACTTTCTCTTAGGTACATGCTAAATAACTTTTCCCTAAAAAATTAGGATTTATCCAGTTGCAAGTAGGTAATATTAAATCACATAAGTCTCAATCCCTGTGTACTCAATTGAATATATCTCCTTTCCAGAACCTCTGTGCCCCTAGGAATATGTTTTTGATAAATGCCATCTGCCTTTAACTCACATTTCTCCTTTCAGCTGGCATATTAGCCATCATAGTGAAAGTGCTGTTTTGGAGCAGAGAAAACTGAGCCATGGGAAGACCATCTAATTAAATAAGAATGTTTATAATTACTGAATGTGGGGGTCCTCTCCCTTGCTCCCATTATATAAACATGTAGTCTGCATATGCAGCTATCATATCAGATAATTAAAATTCATTCTTTCCTGGAGATAAATGTCACATGCCGATAGGTCTGTATTGTAATAGCGCTGCACCTCCTGCTTCTGAATGTATGTATTTAAACAAAACTGTTAAAAGGATTCATAAACTAGGTTTTCCCTGAAGCCATTTTGGGGCCATCTGCTTCTTAGTCACCATCCAAGCTCTTGTTAATTGATAGAACCTCTCTGGAGCTGGGCCCATGCCAAGGTTTCTGAGGCAAGGTCCCTTTCTATTGGGTTGCTGGGACAGTGATTCTGTATCACACTACTTTCCATAGCAACACAACCTTCCCCATTTTTGCTTATATTTCTCACATGCAGCCATCAGGGAAAGGGTTTCCCTAGTAACTGATCTATCCATCCCTTCTATCTCCTGGAGGCCAACCCTTCTCCCCGTCTCCCTAACACTTTCTTGTCAGCCTCTCCAATCCACATTCCCACATTTTTCAATTCAAGTCTTATGTACCCTAGTGAAACTTTCAAAATAGGAAGGACAAAATTTAAATTGTCAGTGGGTCAAGCTGAAGAATTCACTTCTCTTTAGTTGGACTCTGGTATTTATTTGAGGTAGCTGTAGTTCTGTGAACAAAAATTAAGGTTTATTTAAAATATGTTCTTTGTTTAATGCTACAGAATTACATCTTCAATAATGGAGAGAGGTTTATGGAGAAGAAGAACCATATCTAATGGGTATTAAAATGCAATTTCACAGACATTCTTGGAACAGTTCCTGTAATAATATTACTTTGCATTAAACCAATTTATTTGCTTAATGTGAAGTTATCAAGAAAACTAAAATCAGAGAAATAAAAAACATCCAGGCCATTTTTATATGTAAAATATCAACAAAAAATGAATACACACAAAAATAGGCTTGCATCTTTGGACAAAAATAGAATTTTATCAACATGATTGTCACAAAGATAATCAGAGACATTATTTCCAAGATTGTTTTGAAACTTAGGTCAGCATCACAACATTCCTGTAAAGACTTGTTTTATTATGACAGTAATTGCAAGAGAGACTAAATCATAGGAGACTACTTCCAATTATAAATAGGTCACATATTCATATACATAACCTTTTTCTCACAATGGAGAACTTAAGCAAATAATTTGGTATATTTTTAACACAAGGAAAATATTCAGGCAGAAGCAAAGGGAAATAAATATCTTCTAGGATTCCAATCCTAAAATGGAAAAACAACCCAAAGCCTTTCTGTAGTTAAGTAAAATCTTTTAATTTTGCCCACTAGGTGACTAGGATTACTTTTATTAATTTGAGTCAGGGAAAATACTAGGAAGATATCTAGACCTTGAGAATAATAGAAACTCCTTTTGTTTTCCTTCTTCTCTTATGACATTAGTTAACTACACCCAAAAACTAAAGGGATGATATTCTTGACAAATGAATAAGAGAGGTATAGCTATTCTCACTTCAACTAAATATGCTTCATGGAATGAGTAGAGGAGAGGTCATAACCATGTCTCTTATTTGGATGAGTTCAATGAGTATTTTGTGTTCTAATTCAGCCCATATTCCTAAGTGGCCTGGATACTGCATTTAAAAAATGAATGTTTTTCACTACACAATACTCAGATGGAGGGCAATTTTACTTTCATTATACTAGATTCATAAACACTTATCTTCAGCCTCCATTTGTATCATATTTGGATGAGTCTCATTGGTTTTCTAGTCCATATTTTGCTGGCATAACTTTTCTTTAAACATTGCTAATGGGATGTTACAGCATTTCATCTTGAAAATTGTTATTAACTACTCCACAAACTAATGTATTTCATTTGAAGAAAATGTGAACAAATAAAAAAGTCTAACAGGATGTTGCACTAAAATCCATAACCGTGTCTGTATTTCTTATGACATATACCACCTACTACTCCGGTTATTTTAATTTCCTCCAGTTCTCTTAAGTTCTGAAGTCTGACACTCTAAGATAAATGATCTTTGGAAATTATCTCTTTTGCATAGAGAATAAAGGCTCTATTGTTTACATTAAACCAGCTATTGCGGAGTCACAAGTACACCTTAAGACTGTGTTTGTTCTTTTAGACTCATCATACCTTTAATGAGTATTGAACTTGTTTACTATCATCTCTAGCCCTTTGTAAATCATTTTTTGTTATCTATATTTTCCTTTCACCATAAGAAATTCATCATTGATTATGAATATGGTACTTTTCAATTGTGGTTTTGATGAAAAGGTCACATAGATTCTTATTTCCAATATGTGATTTTTTTTGTTAACCAAGTTTTGTGTCTCTTGGCAACTTGATAATCATTTTATTCTTTTCTTTTTCATAAAATATGGAACACTTCATGGATTTGCATGTCAGCCTTGTGTAGGTGCCATGCTAATCTTATCTGTATTGTCCTAATTTTAGTATATGTGCTGCTGAAGTGAGCACTATAATCATTTTTTATATGTCTTCCTCCAAAAGAGTGAACAAATATCAATTCATTTAATCTAGAAGTTTTAATCAACAGACCAAGAATCAACTGAATTGTACTACAATATAATCTGAGTTTACTTATTCACAGAAGTAGATAGTTTATTAAAAGGAGAAAAAATGGAGATTATTTAAGCAAGCATCATCTTTTAAAATTATGGTAAGAGAGCCTCATAGAAATGAAATGGCTTTCTTAATACAATTAAATATTTATTGAAAACAAGCTATATTTTATTTACTTGTAATACCCTCTATTTCAGCAAAAAACTCCCATACTATTATACTAGATTCAGAAGCTATGAAAATTAATTATGGCTAGTTATTAAATTACATTAATTTATCTAGTTAATTTTTAAAAAATATATTTTATTGATTTTTCATAGTGAGGAAGGAAGAGAGATAGAGAGCTAGAAACATCAGTGAGAGAGAAACATCGATCAGCTGCCTCCTGCACTCCCTCCACTGAGGATGTGCCCACAACCAAGGTACACGCCCTTGACCGGAATCAAACCCGGGACCCTTCAGTCCGCAGACGGATGCTCTATCCACTGAGCCAAACTGGTTTTGGCAATTTATCTAGTTTATAGACAATAGACATGAAAGGAATTCTGTTACTATTATAGTATATTTGACAGAAGAAATAAGTGACACAGATAACTTATTTTCCCTTGGTAATTACCATAATTATTCTTGATGGATATGTGCATGATATCCTGATATTCAGTGTTAGCAGAGAGTGCAAGAATATCAGTTAGAATCTTATCTCACTTCTTACTTGAAAATAAATAAATGAACTCTGGGGTCTTTCTCAATCTCAGAACATTCTGACCTCAGAAACAACTTTATCACAATAGTGGCTGCTGGCTTAGTTGTTAGAATAATTGTTTTGCTAAAGTTGAGAGAAGAAGCAAAGAAAACTTCGTGATTTATTGATCTGTTTTTCTGGCTGGCTTGAAATAAGTGAATCGGTATCAATTCTCTATGCATCTATTGATTATTATATAAAAGGACCTGTACAAGGGCTGTTGAATACCGTTGAAAGTGGCCAAGAATGTCTCCTGATAAACCTTATGAGATTTTCATGGGGTCAATTTTATTTGAGCACTACATTCTTATTTTTGTTATTTTCAGAGAAAATAGAAAGCTAATTTAAGTCAGGTACAGCTATTTTTACTTGTGAATCCAAAGGGATCAATGATTCTAATGGGTTGATGGTAAAGTTCCAAATTAAAAACTGTAGTGGTTAATTCAAGTTTCATAACTCTAAAGTAGCTCTCATAAATTCTTAAAAGTTAATTAAATTAATTTTTTAATTAATGTTTCACTGAAGAAAAATTGAAACTGCCATGCTGTTTTCTTCATCTTGAATCTTTTTTTTCACATTGTTTAAAATGTGAAAATGTAAACCTTGCAGCATTATCTTTGTAATGGTGATATATAGGGTGATCATAATCTAATTTAATAAATGCTTACAACATAGTATTTTCAAGAACCATTTTCAGAAAACTTCCTTAACTAGTATAATAGAAATAAATATAATTCAAATTTTCATTTCCATTTTTAAAATTAATAACATTTTATTTAACATATATTTCCAAAATTACAATTCTATCATGTGACCAATACAAAACATTAATGAGATGTATTACTTAATGTTCTTTTTCCATTGTACATATTCAAAATTCAAAGTGTATTTTACAGTCATAGCACATCTAAATTCAGGCAGGGATTGCTATACATGCTCTATGGTTACATATGGCTAGCAATTACCACATTAGATAGCATGGTTATAAATGCTGCCAAAAAATAAAGGATTTTTACCTCACATTGTGTCTTTATATTTTTTCAAATATATTGAGCAAAGTAGACCCCTTCAAATAATTTAGAGAGAGGTAGTATGGTGGCTAAGAAGTCAGATGTGGAACCAGACTACCTAAGTTCTAGAATATACTCTGTTTCTACTAGTTGTGTGACCTTAGGAAAGTTATTCTTTCTGATTATATTCCTGTATTTTAAAAACTGGAATAATAAAAACATTAAATGTTGATGGTATTGTTATGAAGGTACTTAGTGGGCTGGCACCGAGTGAGAGCTGTACTACCTATTTTCATTGTTGAACAACATGTAACAAATAGTTCTGCGGGTATGGGTCAATGGTTGAGCATCGACACATGAACCAAGAGGCCACTGGTTCAATTCCAGGTCAGAGCACATGCCAGGTTTGTGGGGTTGATCCCCAATAGTGGGCAGGCAGGAGACATCCAATTGATGTTTCTCATCTATGTTTCTATCCCTATATCCATCTTTCTTCTCTCTCTAAAAATCAATAAAAACATATTTTTTAAAACCATGTAATGTAATCTGAACACAACAAATGTAAATATGCTTGAACTTATTTTGAAGTATATTTTCATTTTTTGGCAGCATTACAGATGCCCCCCCATTTTCCCCTCCTTCCCCACCCCGCCGCCAGGCCTTCATTATACTATTGTCTGTGTTCATAGGCTATGCATATCCTATATAATAAAAGCCTAATATGCTAAGTGTCTGGTTGTCCATTCAACCAATCAAAGTGTAATATGCTAATGATATGCTAAGGCCACTCAACCACTCGCTATGATGTGCACTGACCACCGGGGGCAGATGCTCCGATGGGTAGGTTAGCTTGCTGCTGGGGTCCGGCTGATTGGGACAGAGCGAGATGGGCTAGACATGCCCTGGAGCCCTCCCGCAGTCCCTCTCCATCTGACCAACCTCCCATATCCCTCCCCAGCCCTGATCATGCACCAGTGGGGTCCATTGGCTTGGCCTGCACCCTCTCTCAATCTAGGACCCCTCATGGGATGTCAGAGAGCCAGTTTTCGCCTGATCCTGCTCAACACAGGAGCTGCCTCCTGGTGGTCAGTGTGCCCCCACAGGGGGAACGCCACTCAGCCAGAAGCCAGGCTCATGGCTGGCAAGTGCAGCGATGGTGGCTGGAGCCTCTTCCACCTCCTGGAAGTGCTAAGGGTGTACAACTGCCAGCTTAAGCCTGTTCTCTGCAGGCCGAAGCTGTCAGTCAGACATCCCCCAAGGGCTCCTGGACTGCAAGAGGGTGCAGGCTGGGCTGAGGGACTGTCCCCTACCCCCCAAGTGCATGAATTTTGAGCACTGGGCCTCTAGTACGTATACAAGTTCTTTGGTTTATCTCTTCTTGTCCCCTCTACCCCTGAGATAGTTCACTGTGTTACATGTCTTCTTGCCTCAGGACTTATTTTGTTGGTAAATTCATTTTGTATATTAGATTATACAAAAAAGTGATATCATGTGATATTTGTTTTTCTCTAATTGGCTTATCACTTAGCATAATAATCTCCAGGTCCCTACATGCTGTCTCAAAGGGTAAGAGATCCTTCTTTTTTACAGATGCATAGTATTCCATTGTGTAAATGTGCCATAGCTTTTTTAACCATTCATCTACTGATGGGCACTTGGGCTGTTTCAAAATCTTAGTGATTGTAAATCATGCTGGATGAACATAGGGGTGCAGATATTCTTTCTGACTTGTGTTTGGGGGTTTTTAGGATATATTCCCAGAAGTGGGATCACTGGGTCAAACGGCAGTTCCATTTTTAAGTTTTGGAGAAAACTTCATAATGTTTTCTATAGTGGCTGCACCAGTCTTCATTCCCACCAGCAGTGCACGAGTGTTCCTTTTTCTCCACATCCTCACCAGCAGTTGTCTTCTTATTTATTGATGTTAGCCATTCTGACAGGTGTGAAGTGACATCTCATTATGGTTTAATTTTAATTTCTCTGATGACTACTGACTTTCAAAATTTTCTCATATATCTCTTGGCCATCTGTATGTCCTCTTTGGTCCTTTACCCATTCTTTAATTAAATTGTTTGTCTTTCTTTTATTAAGTTTTATGAGTAGTTTATATATTCTAGAAGTTAACCCCTGATCAGATGTATCATTGGAAAATATGTTCTCCAATTCAGTGAGTTCCCTTTTCATTTTGATGGTTGTTTCTTTCGCTGTGCTAAAGCTTTTTAGTTTGATGTTGTCTCATTTATTTATTTTTTCCTTTATTTCTTCATTTCCATTTTAAATTCTTAAAAAAAAATCCTGATTCATTCACAAATTTAAAACATAAAAATATGAAATATACTGGAGTGATCACAATATTACATTGATACATATAATATATATAAATCTGGCAACAACAAGTATAGACCCATACAGTTTGGTATTATTGTTTCAAATATAGTCTTGTGCTGCTTAACAACAGGAATACTTTCTGAGAAATATGTTGTTAGATGATTTCGTTGTTGTTGGAATACCATAGAGTGCACTTACATAAACCTAGATGTTATAGCCTACTACGAAACTAGGCTATAGGTATATTACTACCATAAATGTGGTCCATCACTGGCTGAAACTTTCTTATGCTTCACATAATTATATAAGATTGTAATTGCTATCTATGATGTAATTTTCTTTTGGTAAAGTTTCAAACAACACAGCAAAATCTTCCCTAAAATTAGCTCCCAGTTTTTTGGGGTTTATTTTGGAAAATGTAATGTAAATTAAGACTGCAAAAACTCCTTTGTCTATACAGCATGGGGCAAAAGTAGGTTTACAGTTATATGTGAACAGTTTATTCTTATACCATTATTTATTAATTATTATATTTTTAGTACAAAAAATTCTTAACCTATTTTTTCCCTACCCTTTATATAAATATAGTTTGGTTATAGATTCAAATACTATCAAGTCTCCACATTCCATCTTGCATGAATGACTGGCAATACAAAAGGTCTTGTTGGGGCGAGAATTTTTTCTTCATTTATTTTTGTGGTAGTCTATTCATTGCTGGACATCTAATATCCCAGGAACCCTCCAATGTAATGTGTGTGGTATCCCAAAAAACATTTTACAATAAAAAATCTTATATAATAAAAGGCTAATATGTAAGTTGTCCCCATGGACGGGAGTTTGACTGACCAGGAGTTAGACATGTGTTTACTACCAGGGGAAGGTGTGGAACATGGTGGGCCTCGGCGATGCAATGCTGGCAGTGGGTGGCAGTGGAGGCGCTGCAGCCCCGATGGGCCCCGAGGAGAGCAGGACTGTAGCGGGATGGTGGACAGGTGAGTGGGCGGAGCCAGGCCAACGAGGGTGCTAGCAGGGGCCCCGATCTCGCCACCAGTCACTCCACAGATGGTGACTGGCAGCAGGGGTCGGGGCTGGCGAGTGGGTGGCACCAGGTCAAAGTGGGTGTGAGCGGGGGCCCCAATTGCCCCACCAGTCGCCCCACATATCAGTCCTAATCACCAGCAAGTCCTACGGGCCCTACCCGTGCACTGGGCCTCTAGTATCACATAAATTTCTAAAATTTCCATTTTGTGTGGTTCTACACTTTATGAAAATATTGTTTATATTTTATGCTATAGATTCTATACTACATAATATATGAGTTAACAAACTGATATAGTCACTGCCATCATATCATTATGAATATAACTTAGAACTCAGAACTGGGAATAGAACTCACAGAGACAAAGCTTTTAGCTTAAGAAAGCCTGAACACCTCTAGAATGTAGTGTTCTCCTGGGAAACAGACAAGTAAAGCAAAAAATTAATTACCCACTAGCATTTGACAGAAAGCAATTCTTTCAATGACTGATTAATTGAATGGTCAAAGTTTCAAGAATGAATGAGTTTAGTAGGATTTTTCCAATTTGTCATTTTTCCAGTTATTAATTCATACAAATATTTCTATAGCAATTTATACTTTTTGGCATCACCCAGTTGTCATTTTATTTGGAAAAGAAATTTCATGTAAATTTTGTATTGTGGATGTGGCTCACTTGATAACAAAGTCAAATATATTTTATAACTAGTAGAATGTATTTCATTTTCATAATGTTTTCATTCTCACCTACATTCATTTTTTAAAGAATAAAATTGCCTTTACTTTTTAATTGAAAAACCTTATGACCCAATTTTGTGCAAAGCACTATACTACAGGTTAGACATACTGTACATCAAAGAATGGGTTCTGCCACCTTAAAGAAGAAGACTAAAACTGAAATAACACCAGGGGTTACACCAGTAATAATAGTTACATCTTCATTGAGTTCTTTTTGTGTTTGTGAGTTTTGTGGGTTTTTTTGGGTACTAGTAATCCCTTCACCATTTTCACCCAGACCCAAACCCCACTTCCCTCTGACAGCTGTCAGTCTGTTCTCTATTTATGAGTCTGTTTCTATTTTGTTTCTTAGTTTGTTTTGTCCATTAGGTTCCATATTTGAGTGAAATCATATAGTGCTTATCTTTCTCTAACTGGGTTATTTCAGTTAGCCTAATGCTCTCCACATTCATTGTTTTATTGTGTTCATTTACAAATGTCTAAGCATATGCTTAATTATCTTCTGTCTAAACTATTCTAGACTGAATTCCTTAATTTAGCTGCCAAGTGGCTATACGACTAGTAACATTTCAACTAAATTTATCTTCTATTGTGAGTTTTTCCTTTCACTGTCCTTGGTAATTATTTATAAGCACTTGTTTGTTTCATCACCCTTCAGAATGATAACTGACGAACCTTGCCATGTCTAATTCATTTAATCTTTATGTTTTCTGAAAGCTTTTTGCGATAGCACTTTTTAAGCACTCAAAGGATAGGTCTTGCTTCACTCACTAATAGCTGAAACTTGAGCCAGACTATGGCTATGTCAACCCATTAGGAAAATAACCAGCTGGATCTGGCAAGTCATGCAGGGAAGGAAGTAACACATTAAACTTCAGGTTCAAGATTGCCATCATGTATATAAGATAATCAACCAATTGCTCTTTTACTTTAATTTTCCCATTAGTTGTGTGATTGTAATGTCACTGGATTACTCAATGGATCACTTTAATGAATTACTGGTCAATTTGAAAAAGAAACGGATTCAAAATCTTCTTTAAAAATAATTTCCCAGAGCCCTGCCAGTGTGGTTCAGTGGTTGAGCATCAACCTATGAACAAGGAGGTCATGGTTTGATTCCCCGTCAGGATATATGTCTGGGTTGTGGGCTCGATCCCCAGTGTGGAGCATGCAGGAGGCAGCCAATCAATGATTATCTCTCATCACTGATGTTTCTATTTCTCGCTCCCTCTCCCTTCCCAGAGAATTCAGTGTTTGCTAGAACTGATCATATCAGATAAATTTAGCCTGACCTACACATAGCCTGTGTCTCTGATGTCAGACCACTGAGATACAGAAAAGGATTTTTTTTCTTTTTCTTGGTCTTCTTTATTGAAATAAAATTGACATATAACATTGTGGAACTTTAAGGGCATTAGAGGAACCAGAAGCCCTAATAGAAAGGCCACTGGCTCCTTTCTTTCTTTGCTAATTCTTCCTTTCCCCCCATATTCCATTCATATTTCCCCTTTTTTCCCTTTCTGTTGTTACTACATAAGATTGAGAGATAAGACTCTTTAGTACTATATTCAGAGAATGTGGAGAAAATAGATGTACTAAATTAAGATGTACCCATCACTATTTCTGCATTAGATACACAACATGGGACAATCATGAAAAGCATGTATCACAGGAAGAAACTGTATGTAATGGTGACCATTTGCCTGTCCATAAAGTACCTCAGGTGCACTTAAGGAGAAAATTGTATTTTATTTACTAAGAATGGTAAAAATTCATTTTTACCTTCATAAGTTTCTATCATCTGAGAAAGTAAACAACTTTTTATTGTGCTATTAATATTACAATTATTCTCCTCCTCAAAAAACATTAAAGAAGAAAAATCTAGTATTGTACTAAGGTTAGAAGTAGCCCAAGGAGGGCAATGGAAGAAAATTGGTTATTTTCTTTTCTGCTTGCTTTTTTTTGTCTGTTAAAATGCCCAAAAGAAGCAATTTTACTCTTTCCAATGTGGAAACAATGAATAAGCCCATCTTATTTCTGTCTCTAGCCTGAGGTTCCTGGAATTTTGTACATTCTAAATATAAATGAAATACTGACGTGCCAATTGAGAAATTTTGCCTTCAGATTTTATTTCTACATAGTATGCCTAGAACACATGTGTTTGAGAAACTGAAGGCTACATCATCCAAAAAGCATTTTTATAACCTCATTTTTTCATGGAGAAGCAAAACAGCAATCTTTGAGAAATAGCAATATAATTTTAATTTGCATTGCTCTAATGGCTGAAGACCAGAGGCAAAATAAACCAAACAGGAAGAGAAAATAGTACATATGGGTAATTTGACTTGGTTAATGTTACTAAGGAACCATAACTTTTGACTTTAATAACTTTAATATGATTCAATTTTCAATTTTAACATTATAATGATGCACATTTCTAATTATCACGTTTTTCTGCATATCACATTTCTTATTCTTGGGGTTGTTGCTTGCATTATTTCTTGGTTAACACATTTATTTTATTTTTGTCTCTTAATAGCATTCAAACAACATTTCAGTATAATAATTCCCCCGTTGTATTTTGCATCCTTTGCTTAAAAAATTACGTTTCTGGAAAAAATGCTAAAACTCCCAAACATTTTCTATCTTACAAACATTTAGAGAATTGTATTTCCTCACTTTTATTCATATGCATTTATAAATTATTTAAAATGCCCAACATAATCAAAATAATTAAACATGTTAAAGAATTATTTTCCCCTCTTAGTTTCAGTTTTCCTAAGATTTGTACAAAAATGAACTTTGATTATCTGTACTATATTAAATAATCATATGGGTTATTTGAAACCAGGAAAAATAATCTAATATCTTTTTAAATTGATCCCTAAAGCACATTAAATAATTCCTCTGCATCAGATTTTTTCTTAAAAAATTCTTAAGGCAGAAGTGGTAAAATATGCTTTTATTTAACTAGCAGAAACACGCATTTCACCCACACCTCAGACAGAACTCCATTTATGAGAAAAATCAGTTTCTTTGGATGAATCAGATCACATTATTTTGTATATAATTTTCTACTTTTCTCTGTAACAGCTTGTGAAGGTACAAAGTTAACTGAATATTACACAAAACAATGTTAGAAAATAAAAATGTGTTCTCAAACTAAAACATAAAAAAAAAAATCCAGGATTTTTTGTTTATAAACCAAGGAAAGAAGGGAAAGAAGCAGGTTTCCACTCTTGCTCCCCAACCCACCAAATCCATCCTATGCATCTACTCTACTTTTATTTATTTCTTACCACTCTCATCATATTTTAGAGTTTTATTCTTTATATGTTTATTTCCAGGTAGTTTGGCTTCTTCATAAAATTTAGAGCCAGTAACTCATGGGTCCCATCCATATCCACACTTGTAACACCATGTTGGACACAAATTAAGTACTCAGAAAGTGTTTGTTAAATGAATGAAATGATGAATAAATTAATAACTGACTAAGTAAATGTTTAAATTAAAGAACAAATTAAATATATATAATCAGTAAAATAATTGGTATAATAGAATCTTCAGCAATACTCAATTGCAATTACTAACCCAATTGTGTAAAATCAAACATATCAATATTTTTGCTGGTGCATCTGTAGCCTCATTAAAAAATTTTCCTTCCACATGTGTAAATAAATTCTTCTTTTATACTTTGTATTTATCAGTTTTATGATTGCAAGAACTTGTTTGTTATAGATTATTCTTCCCTTCTCAATTTTCAACATTTCCCCTCCCTTGATTATTTACCTCCAGAATAAAAATGTATTAAAGTTTGTCCAAAATTAAGCGCGCGCACACACACACACACACACACACTCACACAGGAAAACATGTTCTCTTAACTCCATGACTAGTTTATTTCTCATTATTCACAGTCAAGCATGTAATAGTATTGTCTACTCTTTCCATTACCACTAACCCACCTTTCATTTACTCTTCAACCCATTGCCTATATCTTACCCATTATCAATACAATGTGTTACTATTGCCTAAATGAAAATAATATGAATAACAACAAAACTTTTTGTGATAATGACAACAATAATACCATGTCACTGAGCACTTCCCATATACAAAGCACTGTTTTAAGTATGTGTTTAAGTTATATTTTAATTTGTAGTTATGTTATGTCTGTGTAATAGGAACTATTACTAGCTACCTTTTATGAATAAACTGAAACACATATATCTTAAACAGTCACACACTATTTATCAATAGTGTGTTGATAAATAGGGGGAATCAATATTTAAATTTAATCTGTAGGTGGCAAAGCTCTCAATTTTATCCACCAGAATATAATGACTGTCACCAAAGGCTAAAAAAGATCTTATGTGACTTCTTTCCAGATCTAACATATTGATTGAATGTTTTCTCCTCTAGAAATTAGAAAGAACTTCACACTTGTATAACGGCTAATACTTTTTCATTAAATGAAATCAGAGTTGTTATTTGTTGTATGGAAATACATAGGATGTGTTTGCAAACTGGAGTCTAAAAGGTTAACTGTGCCCATTATTAAAAATGTTTCTCATCTCATAATTAATTCACCCTTCTTCTTTCTTTGTGGTACTTGAACTAGATACCATAAACATTCCCCTTTGCCAGCTTTCTTTAAAAGAGTGACCTTGAAATACACTGTAAAACCATAAATGTCGGAAGGCACTTTCTTCCTGTACCAGGTGTGCTGTTTTTCAACATGACATTCCCAAACAGCAGTATCTGGGAAACCTGGCAGCACTCCCTTCAGGGGTCCACAGGGACCAGTTGTGACCAACATCTAGTGTGGTTTTCTGTCTCTCTGCAGGTCACTCCTGGAGGCCATGTCCTCCAGACAGATTTTCCACTACCAAGTGGACTGATGACCTCCAGCAAGTGTCTTTACTGCTGATAATATGCACGTTCTTATGGTAGCTCTGCCCTTACCAAAAATATCAGAATCTTTGCATGAGCAGGGGACCCCATCTAAGTTCCTAGTTCCTTTGTAGTTCATTGGGTCTCTCAGCCCTAGAGGTCAGAGCTGCTTTTTGTGTTTGCTACTTCAGAACCACTTAATATTCTTTCCCCCTCTTTTAGTAGTTAACGAATATTTATAGAAAATTCTTCCTGCTTCAGTCACTAATAGGCTTTCTATTTCCTAACTGCTTCCTGACTGATTCAGATACTGAAGCATTTCCTCAGGAAGAAATAAATTGTCCCATAAGGATGTACAGGAACTCAGAAAGGCATTGGAAGCAATGGAAAAGGTGAATATAAAGGCATATATAGCTGTAATGCCTTGTAAAGTATCCAATATGATGCAATAAAATACATGGTAAATAATACTACAAAAGGTAGAAGGAGGATTAATGCAGCTAAGTAATGCTTTACTTCTTGCATTTTCACAGGCAATTAATAGTATTCATATTAGATTTTTCTTTTTTAATCCTCACCCAAGATTTTTCCATGATTTTTAGAGAGAGTGGAAAAGAGTGAGAAAGACAGAGAGAAATATCGATGTGAAGAAAACACATGGATTGGCTGCCTCCTGCAAGAGCCTGGACCAGGACCGAGGCCAAGGAGGAGCCTACAACCAAGGTGTGTGCCCTTGACTGGAATCACACCCAGGATCCTTTGGTCTGCAGGCCAACCAACTTTCTATCCACTGAGCCAAACCAGCTAGAGCCATATTAGATATTAATAAGAAAAAACAAATTGTATCAAAGAACAATAGTATAATTCTATATAAATAAAGCACAATTGGAGAAGAAACACTGATAATAAAAATATCAACAATACTTGGTAATTACAGAATAAACTGATCAAGTAGATAAAAAGAAGCAAATAAATTATTGCGAGGATGTTAGACATGAACTCAGATACAATAATCATTATATTAAAGTTAAGTGGACTTTGAAACTCCAATTAAAAGACAACTATCTTTTAATAGTTGAAACTGGAGTAAAGTAAAATCAAACTCTAGATCAATATTGATTTATTCAAAAATCAAGATCCAGAATTATACATAAAGTAAATAAATAAAGAATAAATAAGTAAATAGACAAGTAATCATATGTGAAATAAAGCTGAAAATATCAGATAATAAATAGGACATTTCAAAATGATGAAAGATTCAATGCTTCAGATTTAAAAATTTATGGACCTATTTACAGTCCCCAGTAGATTGACAGAACTATAAAATAAGTATGCAAACCCTCGGTCATAGCAGGATAATTTAATACATCACTCTCAGTTTCTGACAGAAAAAAAAAGAATCTGTAAGAATAATATTTGTTGTATTTCACAGATAAAACCCTTACCAGTTCAAAGAAGTTCTTCTATCTTTAGATTTTTTTTAAAAAGTGTTCCTTTTTATCATTATACTGAATTGTGCCAAATAAATTTTCTTCATGTTTTGAGATGACTATATTATTTTCTCTATTTTTTATGTAATAAAATTAATTATTGATTTTTCATTAATGTTAAAACAACATGGAATTCCTTAAAAGAACAAAACTTGGTAATTATATTGTACTATTTTATTATGCGTTGATGAATAACTTTGTTAATTTGTTTATGATACTGTATCTGTTGGTTCAATATTTTTAATAATAATAATAATAATCCTGGAGGATCCAAGATGGCTGTCAATGGGACTGCAGGCTGCAAGATAGTGTGTGAGTGAGAGAGCAAAAGGAGATGGCATGGACATGCGAGGAGTGTCTGTATTAGTGAGTGAGGGACAGCTATATTCCACAGCACTGCTGGGGACTGGCAGACAGGCTTCCCTGGCTGGGCAGCCTCTATTACTGCTGAAATCTCTCTAGGAGCAGCCGGCTATGCTGCAGAGACTGTGCCATCTTGAAGGGCAGAGTGGCTGTGATCAGAAGCCCAACCTTACCTTCAAGCAGGGTGACCTCAGATACCTCTGGGGACCCTACAACCACAATGCCCAGGAACCAGCTGCCTCAGCTGCAAACCCACGAACACCAAAACTCCAGCCTCCCTGGCCATGGGTGCCTAAAAATTTGCCCAGGGTGCAACAAAGTGGCGCCGAATATGCGGACGGGTCCTGTGCTTTCTCACAGAAGATGTAAGGAACAGCTGAATCGGATAACATCTACCTGGAATTGGTGAATTCAACACAGCTGGTGAGACAATCGGTGGATGGAAAGGTCAGAGATCACCTAGAGAGAGGTGAGATCTGGGATCCAGGCTGGAGGGAGAAATGCACACATAGGGGACTAGAGTCTCAGAGGGAGACTGCGCCCCACAAAACCAGCAGCTCTTGTGGTCAGTGTAGCCCTCTGAAGTGGAAGGGGGTCCACAGGGCTGCTGGCAGAGGGGAACTCTAGATAAAGGCCCACAGACATGGGAATCTGTGCCCAGAGAGGTAGCCTGAAGTTCTTTAGCAGCTGCACAGTGCCAGGGGAAAAAGACACAAGTTGGCACGGTTCATTTGTCTTTTACAGAAACACCGCCACACAGGGGCTGTATGAGAAATTGGCTCTTGTGTAAATATAACTGAAGGCAGGCAGCAAAATAAAGTGAGCAGAGAGATCCCACCTGCTTGAAAACAAGGTTGTGCCTTATGACACAGAGGAGCGGTGGATTGCAGGGAACTCCAACACTGTACTGACTACCTGACAGGAAACAGATGTGCCAACCAGAACAGTAGAGAAAGAGAAGCACCTTCACTACTTCCCTTTTTTATTTTTTATCTTTTACTTAAAAAACTAAAATCTTTTTTCTCACTTGATTTTACTTTTTTATTATTATATTTGTAATTATTATTATTACTATTTTACCTTTTTAAAAGTTTTACTTTATATTATTTTTTCTTCATTTTATTTTATTTTACTTTTGGATTAGTGTTCTACATTCTACTTTTATTTTCCTTTTAGCATTATTTTACTCTCTCAATTGTTACTTTATGCCAACACTCTTATCCTCACTTTTCCCCTTCTTCATCCTGTTTCTCTTACCCTGTTCCTGCTTTAGTTTTTTCTATCCTTTCTTTTTACTCCCTGTTAAAAATTTATCTTACTCATATATCTAATTTCCTCTTTCCTGTCCCAAGTCCATGCACACTTTTCTCTTTCTTCACTAGCCAAATTTTTTTCTTCCTTTTTTCTCTTTTTTTTTCTTTCTGTCTTTTTGTTGTTGTTTGTTTGATTGGTTGTTAGTTTGTTTTATCTTTTTGCTTCTGTTTTTCCTCTCCTCACTTGTTCTCCTCTTCTACTAATAGCTTAATTAATTCCAATCACCAACTCAGGTTTATCTACTCTTTCTTCTCCCTTTCCAAAAATAGATGAATCTATAGATAGATAGGTTAAAGAAAGGAGAAAATTATGTGTGTGTGTGTGTGTGTGTGTGTGTATATATATATATATATATATTTTTTTTTTTTCTTTTGTATATATATTTTAATATACATAGATATTTCTTTTCTCTTTTTTTGTATTTTGTTTTTTACTTTGCTTAGTATATACTCATTCTCTTTCTACCTCCTCTATACTGAATTGTGTCCATTCCACACTCATTCAATACTTTGACCTTACCTTCTGGAAACAAGCTATGCCACCTCAGATTCATCTGGGTGTTTATTGTTTGGGTGTTTGTTGTTTACATTTTTTGAATTAGGTGTTGTTTTTTTCCTTTTCTCCCCAACACATATATTTTGTCCCCCTCCTTTTTTCTTCTCTTTCTTATATATTTTGCTTTTCTCAATATAATTTTTACATTCTTTTCTCTCCCCTAATTCCTTTTTCTCTGGTGGTCACCTTTATTTGGGGTTACTGGTATTGTGAATATATTTGTGTTTGGTGCCCTATGCATTGTGTCTTGTCATGTTGTAGTTTGTGCCTTTAAGTCAACACAGGAGAGAGAGAGCTAAATAACCAGATACCCTGAGAGGAGCAATCATTGGGAGACACAGAAACAGCCCAAATACAAAAGAAAAACATGAATCACTGGAAAGGCAAGTAAATGAAATGGAGGCAAGCAATATGTCAGAGAAAGAATTCACAGCAATGGTCATAAGGATGCTGAAAAGGATGAAAGACAAATTCAACAGTATGTGTAAGAACCAAGAGGAAATGAAGAAAAACCAAAAAGAAGTGAAAATAAAGAACACAATAAAAAAAATCAACAGTAGATTAGAAGAAGTGGAGGATCACATCAGTGAGCTAGAAGACAAGGTAGGAAAAAATACCCAAGCAGAGCAGCAATAGACAAAAAAAAAAAAAAAAACCTTAAAAAACAGGAGGAGAGCCTAAGGGAACTTTGGGACAATACAAAACAAAACAAAATCTGCATAATGGGGGTGCCAGAAGGAGAGGAAACTGAGCAAAGAATACAAAACCTATTTGAAGAAATAATAACAGAAAATTTCCCTGATATTAGGAAGAAGAAAACTCACACAATTCCAAGAAGCTCACAGAGTCCCAAACAAGATGAACCCAAAAAGACCTAGACCTAAGACACATTATAATTAACTTGGCAAACACCAACAACAAATTAAGAGGTTGCCAGAGAGAGACAGAAAGTTACCTACAGGAATCTCCCATTAGACTATCGACTGATTTCTCAACAGAAACACATCAGGCCAGAAGGGAATGGAATGAAATATACAAAGTTATGCACAGCAAGGGTCTGAATCCAAGAATACTGTACCCAGCAAGGCTATCAATCAAAATTGAGGGTGAAATCAGGAACTTCACAGACAAAGGACTAAGGGAGTTTATTACCACCAGACCAGGATTGCAACAAATGCTAAAGGGTCTGCTGTTAAAAGAAGAAATAGGAAGGGAAGAAGGAACACAGGCATAAAGAATAAAAATGGTGACCAACAAGTAGCTGTCAATAATAACTTTAAATGTAAATGGATTAAATGCCCCAATTAAAAGACATAGGGTAGCTGAGTGGATAAGAAAACATGACCCGTATATCTGCTGTCTACAGGAGACCCACCTCAGAACAAAGGACTCACACTGACTGATAGTAAAGGATGGAAAAAGGTTTTTCAGGCGAAAGGAGATGAACAAAAAGCTGGGGTAGCAATACTTATATCTGACAAATTAGACCTCACAGTGAAGACCATAATAAGAGATAAGGAAGGCCACTTCATAATACTAAAGGGAGCAATTCAACAAGAAGAGATAACTCAGGTCAACATATATGCACCCAAGACAGGAGCACCAGATATATCAAAAAACTTCTGCCGTATATCAAGGGAGAAATTGACAGCAATACAGTCATAGTAGTTGACTTTAGTACTCCATTAACAGCACTGGATAAATCCTCTAAACAAAAATTCAGCAAAGTAACATCAATCCTAAATGACTCACTAGATCAGATGGACTTAATTGACATCTTCAGAACATTTCACCCGAAAGCCTCACAATATACATTCTTCTCAAGTGCACATGGGTCATTTACAAAGATGGACCACATATTGGGACACAGGCAACGTCTCTTCAAATTCAAGAAGATAGAAATCATATCAAGCATCTTCTCAGATCACAATGGCATAAAATTAGAAATCAACTACAATAAAAACAATGAAAAAAAATCAAACATCCAGAGGCTAACTAGCATGCTATTAAACAATATTGGGTTACACAAGAGCTCAAAGAAGAAATAAAAAAGCATCATGGCAACAAACAACAATAAAAACACAACAGTTCAAAATCTATGGGACACAGTGAATGCAGTCTTGATAGGGAAGTTCATAGCTCTACAGGCCTACCTCAAAAAATGAGAAAAAATGGTAATAAATTATCTAACCCTGCAACTGAAAGAGTTAGAAAGAGAATAAGAAAAGTGCAGCATACATAGAAGGAAGAAAATAATAAAGATCAGAGAAGAATTAAATGACATAGAGACCAAAAAACAAAAACAAAACCAAGAGCAGGTTCTTTGAAAGGATAAACAAGATTGATGAACCTCTTGCCAGGCTCACCAAGAATCAGAGAAGGGACCAAAATAAACAAAATCAGAAATGAAATAGGTGATGTAACAACCAATCCCACAGAAATACAAATGATTATGAAAAATACTATGACCAACTCTATTCCAACACAATGGACAACCAAGATGAAATGGACATATTCTTAAAAAAAATACAAGCTCCCAAAACTCAATCAAGAAGAATAAAAAAAACCTGAATAGGCCGATCACTACCGAAGAAAATGAATCAGTGATCAAAAATGTTCAAGCAAACAAAAGCCCTGGTCCAGATGGTTTACAGAGGGGTTCTAGTAAGCATTCAAAGAAGAACTAAAACCTATCCTCCTCAGGCTATTCAAAAAAATTCAAGAGGAAGGCACACGTCCAAGCTCTTTTTATGAAGCCAGCATTACCCTATTTCCAAAACCAGACACGTAAAGACACCACAAAAAAAGAGAACTTTGGGCCAAAATTCTTGATGAACATAGATGCTAAAATCTTCAACAGAATTCTAGCAAATCAAACTCAGCATTATATTAGAAAGATCATCCACCATGACTAAGTGGGATTTATTCTGGGGAGGCCAGGATGGTACACTATCTGCAAATCAATAAATGTGCTACATCACATAAACAAACTGAGAGACAAAAATCACATAATCATATTAATCGATGCAGAAAAAGCATTTGACAAAATCCAACACCTTTTCTTAATAAAAACTCTCAGCAAAGTGTGAATAGAGGGATCATACCTTAATATAATAAAAGCCTTATATGACAAACCTACAGCCAACATCATAATCAATGGGTAAAACTAAACTCATTTCATCTAAGAATGGGAACAAGACAGGGATGCCCACTTTCACCACTCCTGTTCAATATACTACTGGAAGTGCTAGCCATAATGATCAGACAAGAAGAAGAAATAAAAGGCATCCAAATTGGAAAAGAAGAAGTAAAACTGTCCTTACTTGCAGATGACGTGATACTATACATAGAAAACCCGAAAGACTCCATTCAAAAACTACTACACCTAATAAATGAATTTGGCAATGTAGCAGGATACAAAATTAACACCCAGAAATCTATGGCCTTTGTATACATCATCTAGAGGCCTGGTACAATCCCATTTACCATTGCACCAAAAAAATTAAGATACCTAGAAATAAACTTAACTAAGGAGGTAAAAGACCTGTACTCAGAAAACTACAGGACATTGAAAAAAGAGATAGAGGAAGACATAAGCAAATAGAACGTACCATGTTCATGGATTGGTAGAATCAACATCATTAAAATGCCCATACTACCCAAAGCAATCTACAGATTCAATACAATCCCCATTAAAATACCAACACCATATTTCAAAGACCTAGAACAAACTCTCCAAAAATTCATCTAGAATAAAATAAGACCCCGAATAGCCACAGCAATCCTGAGAAAGAAGAACAAAGTTGGAAGGATCACAATACCAGATATCAAGAACTATCACAAAGCCAAGGTTCTCAAAACTGCCTGGTACTGGCACAAGAACAGATATATAGGCCAATGGAACAGAACAGAGAACCCAGAAATCAACCCAAGCCATTATGCTCAATTCATATTTGACAAACGAGGCAAGAGCATACAATGAAGTCAAGACTGTCTCTTCAATAAATGGTGATGGGAAATTTGGTCAGATACATGCAAAAAAATATGAAACTAGATCACCAACTTACACCATATACAAAAACAAATTCTAAATGGTTAAAGGATTTAATATGGGAAACCATAAAAATCCTACAAGACTCCATAGGCAGAAAAATAGCAGACATATTTTGTAGTAATATCTTTACCAACACAGTTCCTAGGGCAATGGAGACTAAGGAGAAAATAAACAAATGGGTCTACATCAAAATAAAAAGCTTCTGAACAACAAAAGAAATCAACAGCAAAACAGCAAGAAAGCCCACTTCATGGGAGAACATATTTGCCAATGTTATTTCAAATAAGGGTTTAATCTAAATAGAAACTTTTTGAAAGAGGACGTACAGAAGGCTGAGAGACATATGAAAACATGTTCAAAGTCACTAATCATCTGAGAGATGCAAGTCAAAACAACAATGAGATAGTATCTCACACCTGTCGGAATGGCTATCATCAACAACTCAACAAATGGCAAGTGCTGGTGAGGAGGAAGAAAAAGGAACACTCATGCACTGCTGGTGGGAATGCAGACTGGTGCAGCCACTGTGGAAGACAGTATGGGGTTTCCTCAAAAAGTTGAAAATGGAACTCCCATTTGACCCAGTAATCCCACTTCTAGAAATATATTCCAAGAAACCAGAAACACCAGTCATAAAGGATAGATGTGCCCCTATGTTCATAGCAGCACAATTTACAATAGCTAAGATTTGGAAACAGCCTAATTGCCCATTAGCAGATGTGTGGATTAAAAACTGTGGTACATCTACACAATGGAATACTATGCCACTATAAAAATAAAAATAAAAAGGAACTTTTACCATTTGCAACAGCATGGATGGAACTGGAGAGCATTATGCTAAGTGAATTAAGCCAGTTGGAGAATAATAATTATCACATGATCTCACTCATATGTGGGATATAATGATCAACATAATTTGATGACAAGAATAGATCCAGAGACAAATGTCAGGGGAGGGGGGTTAGAGAGCAACCAAAGGACTTGTATGCATGCATATTAGCATAACCAATGGTCACAGACACTGGGGTGGTGGGGGCTTGCCCACAGTAGGAATGGCTTGGAGGGGGGGGGCGTGTTAATTGGGGAAAAAGGAGACATATGTTAAACTTTAGACAATAATAAAATAAAATAAAATAAATGTTAAAAAATAAAACTTCAGTGATCCTCTTGAAAAAAAATCCTATATAATAAAATGCTAATATGCAAATCAACTGAATGGCAGAAAGACCAGTTGCTATGATGCCCACTGACCGCCAGGGGAAGACACTCAATGCAGGAGCTGCCCCCTGGTGGTCAGTGTGCTCCCACAGGGGGAGCACTGCTCAGCCAGAAGCTCTGAGCTGGGATCATGCCTGGCGAGTGCAGTGGCTGTGGTGGAAGCCTCTCCTGTCTCTATAGCAGCGCTAAGGATGTCTGACTGCCAGCTGTGAGTCAGACATCCCTGGAGTGCTCCCAGACTGCGAGAGGGTGCAGACCAGGCTGATTGACACCCCCACAACCTCCCACCGCCTGAGTTCATGAATTTCATGCACCAGGCCTGTAGTAATAAACATTATGCTTGTCCCATAAAAATGAGTTAAAAAGTATTACTTCTCTTCTATTCCCAGGAAGAATTTGTCTGAAATTATAATTGATTCCTTCAGTGTTTGAAAAAAATCCTTTCAAAAATATTCTGAGAATGATGGTTTATTGCAAGATAATTTTTAAATAACCAATTTAATTATTTAAGCAATTATTAAATTATCTAGTTTTGTATTTTTATTTGAATAAATTTTGGTTAATTGTATTTTTCCTGGAAGTTTAATTAGTTCTTCTTATTAAAATTGATTGGCATAATGTATTTCAACTTCCTATTATTATGTTTACTCTGCAACTTTTAAAATAAAGCATGGCCAAAAGTAGGTTTACATTGGAGTACATGAAATGGTTTATTCTTGTATTATTATTTATTAATTATTGTATTATCTTCTAAACCAACAACTGTAAACCTACTTTTGCCTCACCTAACCTTTCTACTCCTAGAAATATTGTTATCCTGTTCCTTTGTTAATAAATGAAATTTACTATTTTTAATTATATTTTTATTAAAGAATAAAGTAATTTTTGTTTTTCTTAATTATCATTATTATATATTTTTCATTCTATTCTGTTACTATTTGCCCTTATTTTTAGTGCCCTACTTTTTAAAATTATTCTAAATATTTAATATTATTGCTTAGCTCACTAATTTTCCTCTTTTTATACATTTTTATCTAGTATATTTATTTTGTTCACTTCTTAATATTTTTCAATTTTTATTATGCGTTTATTTTTACTATAAAATACTCCAATAGTGCTCTCGTCTTACATGTACAACTTGATGGATATTTACAAATTTAAGTGTCCTTTGACTACCAGATTTGTCATGAATTTCTATTATATAAATTCTAAGAAAATTATATGCTCTAAGATATATAAAACAAGTTTCTTTTTTTCTTTCCCCATACTAAACCTAAAAATAATTTTTGACCAAACTTTCTTAAAAACAAAAAAACAAGTACTAAGTTTAGTGAACGTTTCTTGACATTAAATTTTCTTCCCTCTTCATATATTTATAATGCATAAAACAAATATTTAAATAATTATTCTAACTTGATATTATTTGATGTTATTACAACATGAAATGAGTTATTATGGTTGAATGATAAGCCAGCTAAACCCATAAACTAAAACCATATGATTAAAATTATAGCCTAAGATATAATTTAATTCAAGAGTTTGAAGTAAAAACATCTTTTAAGTGATATGACAGGTTCAATATATCAGTCAGGAAACTACTATGCACATGTGTTGGTTACACGATTTTTTCATCATTCTACATACCATAACTCATTTTTAAATCAAATATAAATCATAAAATTTACCTAATAAGTGTAAAATGAGTGCTTGATTTCTTTGGTTCTGCCATTATTCAAATTTACAATAAACACATGACTCATTTTCAACTAAGATATGACATTGCTGTCCTTGAACTCAATGACAAACAGGCAGAAGTTTCTGTAAATATGTAAAAATTTAAAAACTGCAGCAACATGTTCAGTGCTTTCTTCTGACTGGAAGGATATTCTTTCACAAAAATATAGAACTTGTCTAGAGGCAGATTTATAACTCTAATCTTCAGTATATGATCAGACTATAGGTCACAGAATACTTCCTCTTTTTGTAAAATGAAGTTCTCACACTAAGCAGAAGTGACAGAGAAAGGGTCTATCACTCTGTTATATATTTGAGGTGAACGGGAGGGAAAATACCTATCTAGCTAGCTATCTATCATCTATCTATCATCTATCAATCTATCTATCTATCTATCTATCTATCTATCTATCTATCTATCATCCTATATAATAAAAGAGTAATATGCAAATTTACTGTCACTCCAACACACAAGATGGCTGCCCCCATGTGGACACAAGATGGCCGCCACAAGATGGCCAGCAGGGGAAGGCAGTTGGGGGCAATCAAGCCTGCAGGAGAAGGCAGTTAGGGGTGACCAGGCCGGCAGGGAAGGGCAGTTGTGGGGGAACCATGCCTGCAGGGGAGAGCAATTGGGGGGACCAGGCCTGCAGGGGAGGGCAGTTAGGGGCAATCGAACTGGCATGGAGTGGTTAGGAGGTGACCAGGCTGGCAGGCAGAAGCAGTTAGGGGCAATCAGGAAGGCAGGCAGGCGAGCAGTAGGGAGCCAGCAGTCCTGAATTGTGAGAGGGATATCCAACTGCCCATTTAGGCCTGATCCTACTGGGAGGGCAGTTGGGCATCCTTTGAGGGGTCCCAGATTAGAGAGGGTGCAGGCTGGGCTGAGGGACACTGCCCCACCCCCACCCCCCACCCCCATGCACGAATTTTGTGGATGGGCCTCTAGTCTATCTATAAAAACTCAACGATTGTTACAGTAGAATGACCAGAATGACTAGAATGACCTGTGACTATGACATGCACTGTGGCAGCCAACCAGCCTGATCTGGGGTGGATCGCCCCCAACACCTTGATCAGGGTGGGACCAGCCAGCCAACTGCCTTGGCTGGCAGAAATTTGGGGTCCAGGGACATTGGAGGTGCTTGGTCTTGGGTAGCTGCAAGGGCAAAGCTCTCTTTGGTGGAAGTGGACTCGGGATCAGGGCACCCAAGTCGGGGATGGGGTGGGGAGGCTTTCCTGGAGGCCACAGCAGTCACCACAGCAGTCACCAAGCAGTCAGCCCTGCCTTCCCCTACTGGCCATCTTGTGGCGGCCATCTTGTGTCCACATGGGGGCAGCCATCTTGTGTGTTGGAGTGACAGTAAATTTGCATATTACTCTTTTATTATATAGGATGATAGATAGATAGATAGATGATAGATAGATAGATGATAGATTGATAGATGATAGATAGATGATAGCTAGCTAGCTAGATAGATATTTTCCCTCCCGTTCACCAGGCATCTGGCCCCAGTTGGAGCAGTGGCAGGAATAGGGGCTATGGGGCTCAGGGGGTGGCGGCACACAGGAGCCAGGAGATGTGAGGCCTGACCTGGCCTCTTACCCCAGATGCTGGGCCCAGCAGCACCAGCAGGTGGGCCATGGTGTACAGCAAGGGGCTGGGCCAGCAACTGGAGGGCAAGTGAGCCAGGAGGGCAAGGCCCCACACCAGCCAGAGCCCAGAGCAGTGTGGGCAGGGATGAAGCTGGAAACCTTGGTGGAGTGGGTAGGGCTGAAGACCCCTGCCTTTTTGTCCTTGGCCTTGGAATTCTGCGGGCAACCAGTGTACTGGCTACCAGCTTGACACAGGTCAGCCCTGCTTCAAGAGAGAGGATGTGGCGAAAAGTGGCAAGAGCACAGGAGGGATCGGAAATGTCGTGGCCATCTTTGGGAAACACAGCTGCCACAGTCTTCAGTAACTATGAATAGATAATCTTTGGTCTCCGTTCTACAGAAGAGGAAGCTGA
This sequence comes from Corynorhinus townsendii, assembly GCA_026230045.1. NCBI lineage: Eukaryota > Metazoa > Chordata > Mammalia > Chiroptera > Vespertilionidae > Corynorhinus > Corynorhinus townsendii. The sequence continues at coordinate 28,154,907 of JAPDVU010000004.1, forward strand.
GATTCAAAGAAGGGTATAAGTATTTCTCTCTTTACTGCGACCAGCACGGCTAGAGAGCAGACATGAGTTCTGAGTAGAGGTGATGGGGGATTGAGAAAATGAAAGAGACAGACACAGAGACAGTAGGGAAAGCCAGGACCAGGTGGGACAGCTGGCCCTCTGATGGAGAGACAGTGACCCAGAGCTGGCACAGCATGTTTATTTTATACAGTACTAGAGACTCGGTGCACGAAATTCATGCATGGGGGAGGGGGTCCCCTCAGCCCAGCCTTCACCCTCTCCAATCCAGGACCCCTCGGGGGATGTCCAACAGATGGTTTAGGACTGATCCCCAGGATCGGGCCTAAACTGGCAGTTGGACATCCTTCTCACAATTTGGGACTACTGGCTCCTAACTGCTCACCTGCCTGCCTGCCTGATTGCCCCTAACTGCCCCCTGCTGGCCTGGTCACCCCCAACTGCCCAACCCCCCACCCCCCACCGGCCTGGTTGCCCCCAAATGCTCCTTCCTGCTGTTCTGGTCGCCCCACATAGCCTGCTGTTCAGTCGTTTGGTCGTCCCTCAGTAATCCCCCTGCCAGCCTTGTCACCCCATGCAGTCTGCTTATTCAGTCATTTGGTTATCCCTCACTAACCCTCCTGCTGGCCTGGTTGCCCCACGCAGCTTGTACAGTCGTCCGTTCATTGTTTCTGTTGTGACAGTTGCTTAGTCTTTTATATATATTGATAGATGATACCAGGAAATTTTACTAAAGTTTAAAATAAAGGAAATTATGTGAAATCATGGTTAATGATCAAGCTGTAATTCTTCATTCTTGAGGCTTCATTGTAATCATCACTCCTGGCTGGGCCCAGATAATTGCATCAATTCCTTGCACCTGGCTGAATTTAGATAATGAAACCCACCCCCTGGCACCTCAGCTAAGGGTCAGGGTGACAACATTCATGCCTCTGGCATGGTATGTTTCCAGCACTTGGCTCTGCCAACACCACTGGACTAACCTGACAATAATTAAATAAATGCTCATGTGCTTTCTACAGAAGGTAGCATTCCGCAACACCTCAACCACTTCTCATACCTGACCCTGTGCAGCATTGTTTTTGTTGAAAGTAGGGGATCCAAAATGTATTTAGATTTTTGCTATTTTAGGCAGGAAAGAATTTAACACAGGGAATTGGTGCTTGGGAAATCACTGGAAAGCTGGAGGAGTGGGTATTAGGCTGGCCCCCCAGGAAAGACTCCCTGACCAGCAGGAAGAGCTGCCCTCTCAGTCACAACTGAATTCTAGGACACTCTGGCATAGCTGTGACCCAGGCATTGGGAAACTACTGCCCCCACAAGTGCCCTCTAGCTCCCACAAAATAGGTCACTTGGCATTGCCTCTGCTACAACTACCTGTGCACAGCCTGGATTCCACTGCAGAAAACCTCCACATCTCTACAAACATGATCACCAGCAGCAAACAGCCCAAACTGTGGGAAGATGCCTCTACCCCACTTCTGCCTTCAAAATATTGTGCAAGTGCATCCAATTGACAGAAAAGAATTCATATCCAGAAACCTAGCTGCAAAGGAGTTTGGGCGATTTCAGACTTTCATCTAGGAGTGAGATCTTGACAATGTGCCTTATGTGCCTGGTATTGATAAAAATGGGGCCCAGCTGTTGGGGCTCAGTGGTTGAGCATCAATCAATGAACCAGGAGGTCAGGATATGATTCCATCATGATCCTCAGTAGGGGGGTGCAGGAGGCTGAGGTCAGGATATGATTCCATCATGATCCTCAGTAGGGGGGTGCAGGAGGCTGAGGTCAGGATATGATTCCATCATGATCCTCAGTAGGGGGGTGCAGGAGGCAGCTGATCAATGATTCTTTCTCATCATTGATGTGTCCATCTATCTCTTTTTCTCCCTTCCTCTGAAACCAATAAATACTTTTTTTAAAAAATGGAGTCATGCTGTATATATGTGTTATAACAAGTTTTTCACTTCATAGATCACTAATGTCTTTCCTGTTAAAACCATACTTGTAGAACATTATTTACTTATTCATTTTATTTATTTATTTATTTTAAATAAACCTTTATTCAGATTATTACAATTGTTTCTCCTTTTTCCCCCATAGGTCCCCTCCACCCGGTTCCCACCCCACCTTCTGCCCTTACCTCCCCCCGACTGTCCTCATCCATAGGTGTACGATTTTTGTCCACTATCTTCCTGCACCCCCCCATAACTCTTTCCCCCTGAGAATTATGAGTCCACTCCCTTTCTATGCCCCTGATTCTATTATATCCACCAGTTTATTCTGTTCCTCAGGTTTTTAATTCACTTGATTTTTAGGTTCACTTGTTCATAGATATGTATTTGTTGTTCATAATTTTTATCTTTACTTTTTTCTTCGTCCTCTTAAAGAATACCTTTCAGCATTTCATATAATACTGGTTTGGTGGTGACGAACTCTTTTAGCTTTTTCTTATCTGTGAAGCTCTTTATCTGCCCTTCAATTCTGAATGATAGCTTTGCTGGGTAGAGTAATCTTGGTTGTAGGTTCTTGATATTCATCACTTTGTAGATTTCTTGCCACTCCTGTCTGGCCTGCATAGTTTCTGTTGAGAAATCAGCTGACAATCGTATGGGTGCTCCCTTGTAGGTAATTAACTATTTTTCTCTTGTTGATTTAATATTCTCTCTTTGTCTTTTGCTCTTGGCATTTCAATTATGAAGTGTCTTTGTGTGGTCCTCTTTCGATTCCTTTTGTTTGGGATTCTGTGCACTTCCTGGACTTGTAAGTCTATTTCTTTCACCAGGTGGGGGAAGTTTTCAGTCATTATTTCTTCAAATAGGTTTCAGTATCTTGCTCTCTCTCTTCTTCTGGCACCCCCATAATTCTGATGTTGGTACGCTTGAAGTTGTCCCAGAGGCTTCTTACACTATCTTCAACTTTTTGGATTTTTTTTTTTTGCTTTTTGCTTTTTCAGTTGAGTGTTTTTTGCTTCTTTGTATTTCAATTCTTTGACTTGATTCTTGCGTTCCTCTAGTCTGTTGTTGGGTCTCTGTATAATATTTTTTATTTCAGTCAGTGTATGTTTAATTTCTAGTTGGTCCTTTTTCATATCTTTGAGGTTCTCATTATATTTATCAGCCTTTTCTAGGATATTCTTGAAAAGCCTTATATCCGTGGTTTTGAATTCTATATCCAGTCGTTTGTTTTCCTCCATTTCTTTCGTTTGTGATCTGTTTCTTTGTTGCCGCATTTTCACTGCTTCCCTGAGTTGGTAGGGTAGCTTTGTGTGCTAGGTTTCCTATATGGGCCACTGGGTTGGCCTCCCAGTTACCTGAGGTGGACACTCTTGGTGCACCCCTTTGTGGACTGTGTGTACAGCCTTGTTGTAGTTAAGTCTTGATTGTTGTTGGTATCACTGGGAGGAATTGACCTCCAGGCCAGTTGGCTGTGAGGATCAGCTGTGTCTACGCTGGGAGAACTTCTATGCTGGAGACAGCCTTATAGGATTAGACTTGCCAAATTGCAAAAGCCTCTGTGTTCAGCTTGGATGGGGTGGAGTCTCAGGGTGGAGCAGAGAGTCTTGGCTTCCCATCAGCCCTGCCCTTGCATGCGCAAGTGCGCCTCCAGACCTCTGCCTTTCCGCCTCCCAAGTCTCTGCCCGAGAGTCCAGATTCCCCCCGCAATAGCGTGGTTCCCCAGGGGCTCACCTGGAACTGGGGTTCAGTGCAGTCAGAACTGGGGTTCAGTGCAGTCAGGAGTTCCAACTCCCTTCTGCTAGGGAAAACCTGTGGTAACCTCCACAGTCTTTGTGCACACTTGTGTGCTCGCCTCCAGACCCCTGCCCGCCAGGGCTCCCCCTGTCTCCGAGTCTCCGAGTGCCTTTCTCTCTACCTGACAGTCCAGACTCCCCCTGTATGAGCCTGGGTCCACGGGGTTTCGTCCGGAACTGGGGTTCAGTGCAGTCGGAACTGGGGTTCAGTGCAGTCAGGGGCTTCCTTCCCCCTCCCACCAGAGAAAGTCAGCCAGGCTCTCAGCCGTCCTTCCTCTCTGCGTGCACAAAGACCCTTTGCTGTACCTCAACCCTTGCCTTTCCTCCAATTCTCCGTGAGCTTTTCTCTTTCCTTCTAGTTGTAGAATTTCCACTCAGACAGCTTTCCTGTGGTTCTGGATGGTGCCCGTTCTGTCTTTTAGTTGTAGTTTTGAAATTGTTGTGCGAGGCAGTGGTTTACGTGCTCACTTATGCCGCCATCTTGGTTTCATTTTCTACTTACTCATTTTAATTGATCTCAGCGAGAAGAAGGGAGAGAGAGAGAGAAACATTGTTCCATTGTTTCCTACACTCAGTGGACTGGGTATTGAATCTGCAATCTGGGCCTGTGTCATGATTGGCAATCGATCCACCACTTTCTGGTGTATGGGATGATGCTATGCTGGTACCCTGACCCCAAATCCCAGCCTCCAGAACTGTGAGAAAAATACATTTCTGTTGTTTAAGCCATACAAATTTATGATATTTCGTTACAGCTGTCTGAGATGACTAATCCTATATAATAAAAGCCCAGCAACCGAATGACAGAATGACTGGAATGCCTGGAACAACATTGGCCCCTCACTCTGGCCGGCCCCGCCCCTGATCAGGCCCCATCGGGGCAGGCCGACTGGACCCCACCAGTGCACAAATTCATGCACCAGGCCTCTAGTTGTTAAATATTATTGTTCAGTTCCCCAGATGTATTTCAATAAGCTTTGGATCCTGCTCATATCCTTTTTCCTTCCAAACCCAAGCAGCAGTGGAAATATTTCAAGATTTCTTTTGTATCATGATATTTTAAAATACAAATGATTTTTTCTAAAGACATATAATGTTTCTAATTTCAATACAAAACTCTTGTCATTTGAAGTAAAAAAATAAAAATTCTCCATGACTTCTTTAACTGGATCATGTGATGAAAAGTGTTTGCCAATTAGGCCGGTTTCTGCAGCTGTTTTTCATCTTCAAAGCACTTAGCAATATCTGGCCTACAATTTTCTTGAAAGTACCCCTATAATTTCCCTTTCAGCTCAAACATCCTGTTGGGAACTTTTTCTCCATCAACCCACTAGATTCCTTTGTGTAGCAGGAAGTGAGTGTGCATACTGTTTTCCCAGGTTTTTATACCATTTTTAAAAGGTTCTTGTGTAAGTTAGTATTGATTAAAAAAAAAATTGTGACATATTCTAGATTTCCTATCATTTCATTAACATTGGTTAGTTTTGTTTTGTTTTGCTTTTATATAAGAACCTATCTGTGAATGAAGACTTGTTTAAGACAATACTGGAACTACGGTTTTGTAGGAGAGGTAAAATTCAAGGAGCCAATCATTGATGTGGCACCTTACTGCAGATGCTAATGCAATTCCTCCACGACAGATTTCTGTTCAAGATGTGAAGATGAAACACTAAATATGTAGTTCTTTGCTGGTTTCAGACCACTTTGTATAGGAAAATTGTGAATTTCATCATTTACAAATATCATAAATTTGACAGAATGGCATTTATTGGTGACATCCATTGATTCATTAACTTGAATTGTGAACATCTTGTTTTTCAGTTTATTACACAAAAACTCTTCAAAAAACTCTATCAATACATTGCTGAGAATACACCATGATAGTGGAACTTTTTTTCAAATTCTCATTCAACATCTTGTCTTGGCAATTTACTCACTATACTTTTACATGCTGGCATTATTAGTTTTTTAACATCTATGTGATTTATTCTTTTCTGGACAATTTTCCTTTCTACTAAATAACCTGATCCCTTTATACAGAATGAACTTTCTGATAAAACATTTATTTTTAGATCCTACAAGCCACATAAAATAATCAGTACTATTATTTGTAAAAAACAGTGATTTATAAATCTCTTTAATTTTTCTGAGTTGCCACAGAAGACACAAAAAAATATGCCAAGTTTTCCATGGGTAAGTCAGCCCATGTAAAACCCACTGATTTAAAACTTTCATTATAAAGGCAGAGTTTACACATCCATTCAACACTGGTGCATGATTGTAATTCGCTAATCTTATCAGAACTCTCCCTTGGTCCCACCTCCAACCCTCCTTTCCTTTCACAACTCATCTTCACAGATCACCACATTGGATCATCAGACAAGTCTGTGAAACACAAGAGCTGAGAAAACACCAAATAAAGAGGTATAATAGAAAACAAATGAGAACATTGGAAGAAAAGAAAAAAGAAAGCATGATATAATTTTCTTCTCACCTATAATCCAAGTTTTGTAATGTCCTTATAAGAGGATTTGCATTTGTTTGACCAACTGTTGTGTTTATTACTAACCTAAGGCCACTTGAATGTAAATTCTCCTCTTAAAATGTTTCGGCAAAAGGTGGTGTTCCAGTTAATTATATGATACTTGGCATATTAATGTATCTAAAGATTATAACACATTTATAACACCATTTCTTGTGATAGCTAGTTGATGTACAGAACCTCCTTTTCCACCAATCTGTTTCCTTAACATTTTTAGCTTTAAAACTTCCAGGATATTTTAATGGAGTAGATTGCACCTGTTCCCCATGCCTTAAAGATCAGAATTATAACACATTCCTTTTTATCACATAATAGAGATGAATTTGGATGCTCTTGTAGTCAAAATCTTTTTTGAACATGATCTTTGTCCTAAATTATATAATCATGAGGGAAAAAGAAAATAGAATTTGTACAAGCCATTAAGGATTGTCCTGTAAAGATTTGAAAGTCAAACATATCAATGTTAAAATGAATTGGGAAGTATAATATTAGGTCATTTGGAAAACAAAATACTATTAAGCCAGCATTAAATAGAGTTGTTATTTTTGCAAGTTGGTAAAGAACTGTGAAAATGAAATTATATACAGTTGATTCTCATTATTCATGGCAGAAATGTCTATAAGGTCATAAACAATGAATTAGTGAATACTGAATCATTGCTTAAGTGAAAATACAGGGTTAGATTACTGCAAGTATCCAGTTACAACATTTCCATCAACTGATAAATACATAATCTTGCTTTATGAGTGTTTCTGTTTAAAAACACTGTGTTTGGTACACACTATTGACCCATTAACATTGAACTCACAGTCAACAGCACTAAAATTAATATCTAAATGAAGCTTATTTATCAAATATTTTCTCCATAAGACACATTCTTTCTTGCCTTTGTTGTGCTTAGAAAAATAAAAGAGCATTCTAGGACTTCACTGAGAGGCCATTTAAAGAGCAAAACACCAATAAAAGCAAAAATCATATCACCAAACACACTGGGAAAGGACACTTGTTTAAAATATTGAAACAGGAAGACATAGCATCACTGTGTTTGACCTCAGCTAGGAACAAGCATGTTAGACAACTCAAATTTTTGTCACTCTGCTCATATCTGTTATTGACAACAGAATTGATTTGGAGTCATAAACAAATTTTTGGATGTAGGAAAATTCACAAATAGGGAATATGCAAGTAATAAGGACAGACTACACTGGAAAGTAGACCAATAAATGGTTGTGATTCTGGACCTCCAAGAGCAACCCTGATTTAACTAATTACTACTGCCAAAGATTGCCACACAAATTACTCATTCTACAGCAACAATCCAGGAAAACAAATCACTCTATTTATCACTCTAATTGTAGAATCTCAAACTTCTATGTAGTGCTTAGTATTGGTGACTTAGACTGCCCAGTATTTCCAGACTTTAGTGTGCAACAAACTCACCTAAGGCTGTGAAAACACACTGTGACATCCCAGCACCAGGTTGTGGTGGGGCCTGTGAATTTGCAGTTGTCAGGCATGGTGTTGTTCTAGAACCATCGTGAGAACCGATGGCCTGGGTCCTCAAACTTTTTAAACAGGGGTCAGTTCACTGTCCTGTCCCTCAGACCGTTGGAGGGCCGAACTATAGTTTAAAAAAAAAAAAACTATGAACAAATTCCTATGCGCACTGCGGGCCCGGGACGAGTCGGCTGCTAAGCAGGACAGGCAGCGGCACCCAGCGGGACAGATAAATGTCCTCGGCGGGCTGCATGTGGCCCGTGGGCCGTAGTTTGAGGACCCCTGGATGAATCAGGAAGATGTTCTAATCTGGTTAAATCTATAGGACTGATCATCAAAAGAGACTACCTGGGCATCTTTTGTCTCTTTCCCTAGCTTCACCTCTCTCATAAGACTGTGTTGCTTTCATGTCAAATACCGAAAAGTTAAATAAAAAAAGGAAAGGGCTGCCAAAGAAAGAGCATTTTTATTTGTTTTGTAGTAGAGTTCACCATCCCTAGGTTTCCCTGGTGCATGATATTTGTGTCACTTGGAAGGTAGCCTTATTTTATTCCACCAGATTTATGATGGTGCTAAAAAATGTTCCAGAAAGAAAAAGGAAAATAAAATAGCAAAGTAACTAAATAATGAGAATTCAAAGTTGATGAAAAACAAAATTAATATGCCCATAAACTTAAGAGATTTTATTCTCTCTTGAACATATTGGAATTTCTAATCCTAAATATACTAATATCGTGGATTTAAAAAAAAAACTGCCTTCATCTTTCAGAAGGTTAAAACACAGGGAGCAGTTCTCAAAAAAAGTGAACAAAGAGCAAATAATTAAGTACATTTATGTGCTATATTGTCGATTTTAGCTTAGAAAACTCAACAAAGCATTTTTAAATTTATTTGATTGTTGACAGTATTACAGATGTTTTCTCTCCCCCCCCCCCCCCTTTAAATGTTCTTCCAAAAAACCCATAAGTGAAGATAAGGTCAATACTGAAATTCTAAGAGAGCAAATTGGCACATGTAACACCTCTACTTTTGGTATGACTCATTGTCAGCTATATAATTAGGTAAAAATAATGATTTTGTAGTAATATTCTATTTATAGAGAAAAGACAAATTTTACCGTTATTAAAAATGCCATTTGTTAATCCTATGTAATAAAAGGCTAATATGCAAACTGTCCCCTAGACCGTGAGTTTGACCAGGGGGCGGGGCCAGCCAGCCAACTGCCTGTGGCTTCCTCCCCAGCTGACCTGAGCCCAATCTACCTGATAGAGGTGGACCAGCCGGACCCCACCCATGCACGAATTCATGCACCGGGCCTCTAGTATAACTATAAATCTAATACAAAGAAAATAGTCCTATAGGTCTACATGCCATTTAAGGTATGTAACCTTTAATTTTAAAATTAAACTTAAGGAACATAAAGATAAATCTATATCAATTTTATAAAGATGTTCAAAATATAGTGGTTAAAAGATATGGTTTTGATTGGATGATTCTGGTGAATTTCTGGGGACTGTTTTCCCATCAGACTAAGCTGACATACTTCATAGGAGCCTTCTATTAGAGGGATTTAACAACAGAGAACCTGAGGCAGACAACATGGTCTTAGGGAAATCTGAATATGAATCCAATTAATTTACATATTTGGGTTTTTTTATCTGCAAATTGCAGGTAATAAATCTTACGACGTGGTCTTGTCTTGTGTGCCTGGTGTAAAAATAACATTTAATAGCTAAGTGCAGGTTTATTTTATGTTGCCACAAATTAATTATTTTTCCCTGATTTGGAAATATTCAATTTCAGATAAATTCCAATTTTGATTCCCAAAATAATTGAATGGATAATTTCTCATAAAGAGGGAGAAAAAAAGCCACTCAGGCCATATATTTTTGCTCTAATTGAACCTTTGGATTTTCTCTGTGAGACTAGGTAAATTGAATTTTTACGACACTGATGGAAACCATTTATTGCATCACAGGAACAATTCAGCTTCTAACGCTACTAGGGATCCAGAATTACAAGTCTCTATAGTTATAATGGAGTACCTGCAAAATCCTAGGCCGATTTACTTATGGGGATTCTCTCCATCCATCAATTATAATGGAATAGAGATAGTTTATGTTAGCCTGAAGAAAAATAAGTCATTTGTTATCACCAGAGCCACTTTGACAAAGATGATTTTGTCTATGGCAGAGTTTTGCTTTCTCTCTTAACCCATACATCATACAAGAATGCTGCCATCCTGATGGAAGTTAATACCTTGCCTCCAATTGCCAACTTCAAGTGGTGCTTTGATAGCAAATTCACTCAAGAATACTTAGGTAAAAATACTTGGGATAAAAAAAAATACTGGAAAATAAGGAAAAGAAAGCATCATAAGGAAGAATCAGAAGATAAATAGTTCCCTAGGCTATTTTATGTAAAAAAATTTTTAAATTGATAAAGCTACATCATAAATAAAATGTAAGTGTAAACAGACTATAAAACAAGAAGAGATATCCGTATTGATCAAAATTAGGACAAAAAAACCACTGGGTAGGTTTAAATAAGAAATGTAGAATCATACAAAGATTATGAAGAATTGAAATCACAATATCTAATTTCAAATACATGTGGGAAGCAACAAATAAAATAATAGGCACTGGCAAAAATTGTACCAGTGATGTATGCAGAGAAAATATACAAATATTAGAATAATGAAAATATTATAAGGCAATTATGAAGGACATTCAATGGAGTACTATGCTAAGCATTGCAGAGTTCACTAATTTAAAAAATTGAAGGATAAACATCTTAAAATCTCTAATCAGAAGGCAATTATAAAGATTTGTTTTAAATTGTTTTGAATTATTAATCTCTAGTTTAATTGTATTTCTCTTTTTTTTTTTTAATTTATATTTTCTCCTGACAAACCTAGCATGATCCTAAGCCAGGTTTCTGACTTTTTTTTGCCTTGCTTTTCCATCTGTAAATTGGGGTAACTGTACCAATCTCATAGAATCAATACTCATTTCAAAAATGCTTAGAATGGGTCCAAAAAATGTTTAGAATAGGTTTGCTTACTATCAGTCATACATATGTTCTGCTACTATTAGTATTGACTCATCAATCATCCAATCTTATGATCTTAAATAACTTTTATAGACTGATCACACCCAAATTTGTATCTCCAGCTCAGAACTATTCATAACTCCAGACTCACATATGTAATGTCATTGTCAATATTCCACTAAGGTATTATTAAATATGATATTACTCTGGAAATTTCAGATCAGGAGATCCAAATTGCAGATAATATAATACTATGGAACTCCATTTTTTTTTCATTAGTAAGATGGGATAACCTTAAAATAAATGCATTCAATTACATTAATAAATCCACAGAAGTGAATTTCTCTGTATAGGCTGTTAAATTCTTTGGTTGTAGTATCTCTAAATCCCCATTATCTTAAATCCTGTTCATTGCCATAAAGTGCTTCTATCTGATGATTTCTCTTCATATATTTTTTTCACTAGAAAATTAATATAATTCTGCATTTCTTCCATAAAAACTCACACAAATATAAGAAGTCATGCCAGATGTTTAAAAAAGGGTTTTTCACATCTAGGGGTAGAATACTTATACTCCTTAAAGTTTTTAAATTATTCCTTCAAATCCTATCTTAAAATTATTGTAAATATAAGACATAACATGCAAATAATCTTTAATCACTTTAAAGCTAGATGGATTTTTCAGATCAGTTCATCTCCTTTTAGTATCACTATATTGTAAATGCATAAAAATTTCCCAGAAAATGTCTTATTCTATACTTGGCATTACTCCACATTTTTACTGAAAATTACATATGCATTTAAAAAAATCTATTAGTGTGGACATGGTGGTTTATTTTTTTCCCTCATCAGAAAAAAAGAAGAAGAAAAAAAAAAATCTAGAGAGTAGTTGAAGCATTTTACATTGTCCATATCTCTACAGATACAGATACAGTTGAGAAGAATCCAAATATATAAAAACCCAGGGTCTGAGATGACCGATCAAAGGCTTGATCAAACACCGGAAGTCAGTCCTGCAGTCAGTGCTGGGTTGCCAGGGCGACCCAGCACTGACTGCCACCAGTGCGGGCATTGGGACCCAGAACTGACTGCTGAGGGGGCTACAGATCAGGCCCGGAGAGAGGCCCGAAGAGAGTGGCAGGGTCTGATCTGCAGCTTCCATGGCAGCTGTTGATCAGATGTTGCCTCTCTCTTCCTCTCTGGGCTTCGCCAGCAGCCGTGCCTCTCCAAGCCTCCTCAGAGGCTGCTGATCAGCCTACCTCTCTGATCAGGTCTGGAGATAGTCCTGGAGATGCTGACTGGCATAGAAACCTACCAATCAGAACCAAATCTGGGTGAACTGAAAGGAGCCAATGGCTGCCTAGGAGGCACAGTTTTTGACACTGACTGGCATAGAAACTGACCAATCAGAAATAAATGTGGGTTAACTGTGAGGAATCTATGGCTGCCTAAGAGGCAGAAATTTTGACATTGACTGGCATAGAAACCGACCTATCAAAACTAAATTGGTTGGGGACAAGATTAGGCTGGCACGGGAGGGCAGTTAGGGGTGATCAGGCAGGCAGAGGCAATTAGAGGCAATCAGGCCTGCAGGGGAGAGCAGTTAGGGGCAAGATCAGGCATGCAGGGAAGGGTCATTGGGGGAGAGATTAGGCCAGCAGGGGAAGGCAGTTGGGGGCGAGATCAGGCCGGCAGGGGAGGGCAGTTGGGGGCAACCAGGCCCTCAGGGGAGGGTAGCTGGGAGTGAGAGCAGGTCAGCAAGGGAAGGGCAATTAGGGGCGATCAGGCAGGCAGGTGAGCATTTAGGAGTCAGCGGTCCCAGATTTCGAGAGGGATATCCACTGCCAGTTTAGGGATTGGGCCTAAACCAGCAGTTGGACATTCCCCAAAGGGTCCCTGATTGGAGAGGGTGCAGGCTGAGTTGAGGGAACTCCCCCATCCATGCATGAATTTCATGCATCAGGCCACTAGTAGATAATGAGGGAGAAGTACATATATTTTTCTGGATTCAAATGGGGGAAATACAGAAAAATAAATGTCTCTATGTTAAGATAATTATGCATTTTTAATAATTCATGTTCCAAAATAATACTGCAGATATTCAAGAGACTTGTGTACTAATTTGGTCACTCAGTGATATTTTAAAAAGGAATATCACCCTAATGTTTATGACTGCTTACATTTAGACTTTCTCAGCATTTCCAAGTGTGTTCTGAAGTAGGAATTTTTAGTTTGAAAGATTGTTGACAGAATGGACTCAAGTTCATCGGCTCATGCATGACATTTTGTCCCTTCTTTGGAACTGTACATATTGTTTTTCTTCCTCTTGTGGAGTTTATTTGAAGGATGAATAGGTCACTCTTAGCAGAAGAGCTCTTCACGTGACTGCCAGATACTGAAGACAGATGAGTCAGTTCCCACACAGACTACAAATTATGCATGCTGGATAAATCTATATTCATATTTGCATTTGACCTAAGCTTCAACTTTAAAAATAGATTTAACAGAAATTATACGGAAATTCAAAAATTGTTTTGCTAGGAAGCAAACAAGTTATGCAATGCAATTTAAAAAAAGAATGTTCCCTCTGCTAGAAAGAGAGCGCATTAGCAGTGAAATACTGCATGTCAGTCTGAGCTTCAGCCCAAATTCAAGAACATATTGTACACAAAACTTCTGAAATCTATTTATCTGCGGTGTGATTGATAGCCATTGCTGCAGTTTGGAGACCTCAGGGCGGTATTGCCTTTCCATCGTTTGTCATTATAGAATATTCTTTGAATGGAAAGTTAAATCCTGTCCATGGCCAGCAGAAAATAGCCCTGGTTTCTGGGTGCTAGTTAGAATATAAGAACATAGGTTCAGTAGGGAAGGAGCTGGGTTCAAATCCTAGCTCAGCCACTCCCAGCTACAAATAACTTATAACAACTGCCTTCCTTTACTCACCTATAAACATGACTAATAATGACACCTACCTCATATAGGGCACAGCTCAGGTGTGCTTACTTGACATAATCTTGTAAAAGATTCAGCACACTATCTGGTACACACTGAAGATAAGTTAGTTTTGCTTTTTAATTAACTCCTTTTTATTCATTATTGCACAATAAGCCTACAGTGGGCAGACTGTGAGTTTTGTAAAATTTTATTATGCATTCCAAGATTTCAGAAATATTTGTCCTGCCTCTTTTCCTGGTATATACATATTTGAAAAATTAGCCTTCTTTAAACATGAAACAGCAACTAATTTAAAAAATCTGCAGTGAACAGGGATATAATGCTGAATCCTGATCTGAATTCTTTATTTCTTGTCAGAGCAACAAGAGTTGCTGGAGTAGGGACTAAACATGCCTCCATTTGCAGTTGGCACTTTTGTTTTTTAAACTGGCAGCCTTTATTATTTTCTTCCAAACCGTATATTTCAGAGCATAAGCTAATTTGAACTTTAGAAAGAAACAACCAATCTATAAAATACTGGTTGAATATGGAGATTATACAGAAGGGTTGAATTAATATTAATAATAAGCAATTTTTAAAGGATCCTACAGATTTAATTTTTAACAAGAGGCCTATCATTTAAGTATTATTCTAGTTTCACAATTTAAAAAAAGAAACTAATAAAATAGTTCAAGAATGTTTTTAAAGTTTTCAAATAGGTGAATTAGAACCCAGATGTGACCAACTGACCCAACAATATTGCTTTTGTGGTTGAAACGAAACAGGTTTTTAGAAAAATGCAGAGACTGACCAAGGCTGTTTACTAATTCCATGTTTTCCTATGATGATATTAAACAACCAGAAAACTCACCCAAATATTCTAGTGGAGATACTGATCTTAACATGTGGCATTCAGATATTATTTTCTGAAATCTCTCTACAGATATAAGGCCAGTGATCTGAAGAGATAGGCCTTTCTGATGTCAATTATAGGAAAAACACCAGCCTTCAGAGGTCATCAGAAACAAACAAAAACTATCTGTGAAGATCGTCTTCCCCAGAACTTTTTGCTCCTGAATGAGGGCTTTAGTAGCTGAGAGATGGTGGTGGTGACACAGGGAGGGAACTTGACAGGGATTTTAAACTGTTCTAGAACAAAATAAATATTTTTAGTCAGATTATCTTGTTATATCCTATTTCTTTCTGTTATCTCTTATAGTTCTGACTAGTGCTATCATTATTTCTTTCTGTTATTTGTTAATAATACTGCTGTTGAAATAATGCACACCCGATTCAGCTGGCTACAGAAAGACATTATTTTAAGTCACATGTTCAAGCTTAGGTTCATGGCAAGAATATTCCCTTCTTAACCCAAAGTGGAAAATCTGAAGTTGACATTTTAAATAAATTACAGACTACTTCAAATATACCAAAAGGCATAAGAATAATATAATCAACACCTGTGTGACCACTTCTCAGCTTATAAAATGAAACATTACAAATGGATATGAAATCCATGGTTTCCGCCATTGCATCAAACTAGATTCCCATTTTAAGAAAACCACTATACTGAATTAGACATTTATTATTTTTAGCTCATATTTTTACCTTATTCCTGATATTTCCCCTTAAACAGATATAATATTGTTAATCCAGAATGCATAATTTTAAACCATGCAAATACTTTTCATACCCTTTTATTCTTTTCACTCAAATTTATGGTTTGATATTTATCCATGCTGGTGTTACCCATAGAAGTGGGGGGTCCTTGTCCCCGCCTGTTGCTTGTGGGAGTAGAATTCATGTTACATCCCAAGAAAAAGCATTGGCTGATACTCACACTGTAGAAAGAGGGATTTTTATTTCTGTGGAATTAAATCCCTGTTGCCAAAGTCCCATTTCCCTTTGTCCAGTCATTGAAGAAGTGTAGCTAGGGCTTCAGCAGAGCTAAAATCAGAGCCAGTGTCCAGAGCTTCCTTTCCATGTTGGAGCTAAATCCAACCCAGTATCGATCTAGCATAGCTTTTGTTCCCCACTACAATCCAACCACTCATTGTGTGTGGGGTGGTCAGAGCCACATGGCCATGGAGAAAACACAGGCCAATGCAAGGAGGGAGGAGCCAAAGAGCCTCAGGAGCCAAGTGTCAAGCACAAGAGCAGTGGACTCACACTAAGAGCGTGAACACCTTTGTTTAGGGGATCATACTGGTATATTCCCAAATTTTCACAGGCTTGCAGGGGCCACCACTATTCTGGCAATGACCTCTGTTCCTAGGGGTGATTGACAGGTTCCTTTCCTAGCCACCACAACTTCACTGAGCATGTGGCCCCCTCTCCTTTGCTGGACACCTTTCCTCAGTGACCTGTGGGAGATGGGCTAGTGGTTCCCTGGGGAGTGTAAAATTGCATTTTCCTGATGAAGCTGCCCAGATGACATGCCTGTAATGTCTGACCTTCCCCCTTTGCTCCTTTCCTATCAATAATTATTAGCTAATTATAATGGTATCACTAGTACATGTAGTTCTAATGTATTCCTTCATCTAATTTATAACACTGCATAGATATAAAATCTGTATCTTTTTCTTCAGCAGCATTTAGAAATTTTCCACCTTCTTGCTTTATAAGCATTGTTGCTTAGAACATTTTACACATTTTAATATGCATAAGATGTAAGCAAGGGTCCTCAAACTTTTTAAACAGGGGGCCAGTTCACTGTCCCTCAGACCGTTGGAGGGCCGGACTATAGTTTTTAAAAAAAAACTATGAACAGATCCCTATGTACACTGCGGGCCCAGGACGAGTCGGCTGCTAAGCAGGACAGGCAGCGGCGCCCAGCGGGCTGGATAAATGTCCTCAGCGGGCCGCACGTGGCCCGCGGGCCGTAGTTTGAGGACCCCTGAATTGTAGAGTGTGTGTGAGTGAAAAGGAAAAGCTATTACTATCTTCAAATACACTATTTTTCAATTTGTCTTTTCAAGCGATTATAGCAAATCCCATGTGTAACAAAATTTTCCATGAAAACTAAACTATTAATTTTATGAGCATGAAAACTATCTCATTGTAATTGTAGCTTATGTTTTTCTGACAATTAATGAATTCCACTCTACACTTTTTTTCTCTTCCATAATTTTTTTCTATTTATCTCTTCTATGACCTCTTCCACCTCCATGTACACTTCTCTCTCCCCCAGTCCCTACACAGTTGTCCTATACAAAGTCCTTAAGTAAAGCTCTTTACATGTGTCATTTAAAGCATTTTACCCTCAAGAGGCATGATCAACCTGTTACATGAAGAAAGATGTCAAAATTACAAAACTTTACGTAACCATTTTTATTTTTGCTTTATATATATTTAAGGCTTCCATCCAAAGTCCACACTTTGGAATTACCTATGCAAGGGTCTTTAGTAATAAATCTGTTTTTGTTTGCCTGAAACATCTTTTTTTCCCTATGTTTTCAAATTATTTTGTAAATGATTACAAAATGCTATGTTGAAAAATATTTCTGTCATCACTTCTAGTATACAGTTTTACACTCTGACCAATCCCATTGTCATTTAAAAAATATTGTGTAGTCTAAAAAATTGTGTGGGAGATTCTTTTGGTCATATTAAAATGTTGTGGTTTTTTTTGTCTTTGTGAGTTCTACAGCTTTACTAAGATGTATCTAAAATGTAGATTTTATAACAATAAATAAGATGTAGCTAAAATGTAGATTTTATAAAAATCATTGCCTTAAAAATTCTGGTAACATATAGTACTTAATCAAACACCACATTTGCATGATGATATGTCTCTTTCTTTAAAAAAATATGAGATATGACTACTTTACCCCACATAGAATCTGGCGATAGCTGATAATTCTTTGTTGCTTTACTTTGATTGTTGTTGGTGTTGTTTTTTTTCTATTCTACTATTTTATTAAGGGAATTACACTTTGAGTAGTACTATTTCACATAAGATACTCAATAACCATAAGCCAGCCTGCCTGGTCTCTTTCTAGAACATTTTATACTCAAACTTTTCTGTTACCAAGACTGGCAGAAATAGTATTTGATTACCCACTTTATGTTCTGTTTCCTCTTTATTTTGACCCTTGGCAAGTTCTTTGTGCATGTAAAAGGTAATTTATTGCATTTTGCCAATAATTTCTAGGTGGTGTTTGTTAAGATGTGTTTTTTTTAGGTTCCCTATTTTGGAATATTCCTGGTCATTAATGTCCCCTGCACTTGATTTTTATTAAGGTATCTTTCAAGTATCTTAGCTCATCTTGGGCTATTAACTTTTGCTTTCATAGTACTTTTATACTGTTTCTTTCCCTTCTCTAATCCAATGTTACCTCAAAGAAACAAACACACAAAAAATCTGTATAATAATGTTCTTTAAAATTTTCAGAGGAGCTTAAATGGTAAAAAATGCACAGAAACACACTTTGAATGCTTAGGATATGTGTCACTTACACAATCAGGCTCATTAAATACTACTTACAAACTTCAGGATGAACCAATTTGTCACCAGGCCAATTAAATTGCATTTCATAATGTAAGAGTGGATTTATGATAAGTTTTAAATGACTAGAGAGTTATCTGGGAATTAGAAGACATGGTCTCACACTAACATAAGTTCTTAAAATATGCATTCAGAGTAGTTATATTTGCTTTAGGATTCCTAATTTTATAGTATAATTTTAGACTTAAACAGTATTTTAGTGTTTAAGGAACCTGATATTATATTTAAAAATAATAATAAATAGAATTTAAAATATACTTTAAGCTTCTTAATTTTTCCCATGTTTAATGAGTAACTTTATTTAATTATCTGTCCTAAACACATTTGGACATGGGAGATTTCAAATAAAAAAACAAATGATTTGAAACATATTTTTGTCATTGAAAACATGTTTGTTTTTTAAATTTTTATGGCTCAGTTTTGGTAAATAAAGGGGGCATTGAAGTTAGTAGGTCTTAGTCATAAGTTATCAGGTTGGGAAAAACACTAGCATGAAGAATATCTTTAACAGAATATCCATTCTTACACTGTGGGTAAATTATATATATACTAGAGGCCCAGTGCATGAAATTTGTGCACAGGGGAGGGTGTGTCCCTCAGCCAAGCCTGCACCCTCTCCAATCTGGGACCCATCAAGGGATGTCTGACTGCCCATTTAGGCCCAATCTCAGTAGGATTGGACCTAAATGGGCAGTCGGACATCCCTCTCACAATCCAGGACTGCTGGCTCCCAACTGCTTACCTGACTGCCTTCCTGATTGCCCCTAACCGCTTCTGCCTATCAGCCTGATCACCCCTAACCACTCCCCTGCCAGCCCAATTGCCCCTAACTGCCCTCCCCTGCAGGCCTGGTTCCCCCAACTGCCCTCCCCTTCTGATCCACTCACCCCTAACTGCCCTCCCCTGCAGGCCTGGTCCCCCCCAACTGCCCTCCCCTGCCAATCCGGTCACCCCTAACTGCCCTCCCCTGCCAGCCTCATCACCCTTACCTGCTCTCCCTTGCTGGTCTGGTCCCCCCCGCAACTGTCCTCCCCTGCAGGCCTGGGTACCCCCTACTTCCCTCCTCTGCTGGCCTGGCCACCCCTAACTGCCCTTCCCTGCAGGCTTGATCACCCCCAACTGCCCTCCCTGGCAGGCCTGGTACCTCCCAACTGTCCTCTCCAGCTGCCCATCTTGTGGTGGCCATCTTGTGTCCACATGGGGGCAGCCATCTTGTGTCCACATGGGGGAAGCCATCTTGTGTGTTGCAGTGACAGTCAATTTGCATATTACTCTTTTATTAGATAGGATAGAGGCCTGGTGCACAGGTGGAAGCTGGCTGGTTTGCCCTGAAAGGTGTCCCAGATCAGGGTGGGGGTTCCCTAGGGGTGTGAGGCGGCCTGGGTGAGGGGCCTTTGGTGGTTTGTGGAGGCCAGGGCCAGCTGGAAGCAGGTATCTGGGATTTATTTATCTTCTATAATTGAAACTTTGTAGCCTTGAGCAGAGGCCAGGGCCAGCTGGTAGCCTGGGTTGCTCCAGACAACCCAAGCTCCCAGCCCCTCCTTGAGCAGAGGCCAGGGCAGGCCAGGGCTGACCAGGAAACTTGGCTTCCTTCATCGCCAGGGGCAACCCAAGCCTTCATGGCTGCCACCATCTTAGTTGGGTTAATTTGTATACTCGCTCTGATTGGCTGGTGGGCATAGTGGAGTGATGGTCAATTTGCATGTTTCTCTTTTATTAGATAGGATTTCTGCAAAGAGTTTATATACATATAATTAAAATCTCAGATATATAATAATTAATTATCATATTATAAAAGATTGTATGTATGTTATATTGATATAGTTTAGTATTCTGGAAAGAGGTGTTTGTTTTTAGTTTCTACAAATTTTCTCACAAATTACTGAGAAACTACAATAGCAAAACCAAAATAACACAAGCAGTGACTAGGTGGGTAGAAAGGGGAAAAAAATTACCAATGTTACCAAGACCTTTGTGGTATCAGCTTCTTTATAGGACAAAGTGGAGGATACGTAAAGAGGTTCTAGTGGCTTGAGAGTTAGAAACCCTTAAATCAACCACAGATACTCAGTGGGTAATTTAGAAAGCCAATCTTAGAAGTTTAAATGGGATTTTCTAGATTCAGTTTGCAATTGGGTGCAAGAAAAAAGTGTAAGTGAGTGGGAGCAAAGTTGATGGTGCTGAGATTTCTGGATGCTATAAACTCACATAAGTAACCAAATAAAGTTTCCTCCCAGGCAATGACACTGTGGAAAATTTCTTAGGATAGAAACTATATTAACAAGACTGGAAAAAACCAAATGCCTGTCTATAGGCATTGGTTGAACCAAGTCTGGTATTGACATAATAGAGAATTGTGCAGCTATACATGTAACAAGGAATAGCTATCATAGACCATCATCAGATCTATAGGGTACAAAATTATGTGAGAAAGCAAGAATGAGAAAATGTATACAGTTTGATAATATTTGTCTAAGAAAGTTTAAAATAAATTCATATATATTTGTTTTCTCTTTAAGAAAATACTAATAAAAGAATAAAGCTTGAATCATACAATGAACAACATTGCTGCTTATGTAGATGAGGGAGAATATAAATAAGTCAGGGATGACAGCTATACTTTTCTGACTATACCTTATTTTTCAGATTTCACATTAGAACCATTTAAATATTTTACATAACTACAAAATCAATTTAAATTAACATGAAAAGACATAAAAGTAAATGAACTGAAATTTGCATTGAGTTGATATTTTAAATAGGCAAAAAATTATCCCAAGTGACCTAAGAATATTTAAAATAGGCTATATTATAGACTGTAATACCTAGTAAGGAAATAAGAACAAAGAAAAAAAAATAACTGTGAAACATTCTAGCACTATGTTGAGTCAAAGCATATTTGGGTCATAATTTTAATATTGTTATTCCTAAATTACTGCATGTATATAATATATAAGCTAAATCATCTTAAGTTATTAAGAACAAAATTTTTTAACCAAAGAGAAATGAATATAAAAGTAGGATAAAATGCTAAAATATTATATTTGAATAAAAATTATCAATATGAAGCTAGGATAGCATTTTTGTTGTGGAAACATGATCTCACTCTTACCATTAAAAAGACTAGGTAACAGGGAACAACTCAGTAGCTGTCAGTAGCCTAGAATAAAGGCTGTATCTCTATATACCACAGGAACTTTTTTTTTCTTTGTTTGTTTATTTTTTTGAGATATGGCTTATTCCACTTCTCAGGTAGGAAGTGGAAAAGATGAGCCTGGACACCATCTTAGGTTATAAAAAAGGAAGCCATCAAAACCAATTCCAGTCTTGTCAATAGGACTCAATCAACCTGAAGAGATTTGCATTGACAATATACATAAGAGTTTGAATTTCAGTAAAATTATAACAAGAATGCATACTAAATATGTTATAAATTTTTTTGTGTTAATCCTCACCCAAGGATATTTCTCCATTGAATTTTAGAGGTTGGAGGGAGAGACACACAGAGAGAAAAACATTGATGTGATATTGATTGGTTGCCTCCTGTACAGGATCGAGCCTGGAACTGAGGTACATGCCCTTGACCTGAAATCGAACCTAGGACCCTTTAGTCCACAGGCCAACACTCTACACACTGATACCACTGAGCAAAACTGGCTAGGGGTGGTCACAATTTTTTAAATACAAAATGATACTAGAGAATGCCAAAAAAAATCTATAGACATATTTGGAAGATGCTACAGCGCTCATTCATTACTCAAAACTGGTGAATTGAAGGGAAAGTAGCAAGCATTTCTCCTGCCTTCCCTTTCTGAAGTATACCTCTGGGTAACTAAATAGATGAACAGATGATAAGGAGAAGTTTCTCTCTGCAGACACAATATAACTAAAAAAACCAAAAAAAAAAAAAAAGAAAGAAAGAGATGATAGAACAAGAATATCATTATTTTACAAACATCTAATGAAAGAAAAGCATTTTGGCAAGTTTCCTCAATGGCCACTATAACCTCACATATATAGAAATGACCAGATAGCATGTGGTTCTTGACAAAAGTATTCACCACTGCATAGTCCATAACTTCTACCCTGAATTAGATCTAACCTCTAGAACTATCTACCAATATTCATCAAGCCTTTTTGTTTTTGCTTTTGTGTGTGTGTTTTCAGTGCCAAAACACAAAAAGTGGGAAATAACAAAAACACTGCAGAACCTATAGTATAATTTCTTTCAAAAGGTGTTTTGAAAGGAAAACCGTAGATGGAAATTACATAATAAAAGTGATTTAAGAACATGTGTATAAATATATCTTACAGAATCTATTAAAATAAAATAATCAGGAAAATTTGATTATTGTCTATTGGAGAACTTTAAAGTAGATATTATGGAACTGTTTGGAATGATAAATTCATCATGTCTCCCCCTTTTTAAGTGCACTTATCTTTCAGAGAAGCTTATTGTAATAGTTATTAATTACATGATATTGTGTTTTATATTAGTTTTAAAATAACAGAGGATAACAGCAAATGTGAATAGAAGTTTAGAAGTATGAAACAATGTGATGAGTATTAATATAACTGGATAATGGCTTCAAAGGGTTCATTTTACTATTATTTTTTATTTGTCTATGTTTGAAATTATCCATTACAAAAAGCTAATCTGAGACCTTAGAAAACCTCATCTCATACCACATAGAATATGTCACACTTATCTCCCTCCATTTTCTTGGCGTTCATGTTTCTTTTCATTATATTATTTTCTAAGCCTGAGAATTACCCAAGAGAAGTGATCTGGTTGATCTTTGATATAAACTGATCAAGTTTAGGAACCAAAATCAGAACTTATTCTTTATTGTCAGGTATGCCTTTTTTTTTTTCCACGTAGAGTGAGAGGTTGATAAGGATAAAACCACATCTGATTTTTCATTATAACAGCATCTGAAACTCTTAGTTGTTAAATTAAAAAAATGTAAATTTATTGGTAGACATGATCAGATAGGTTTCAGGTATGTGTTTCTGTGTTACAAGATCTGTTTATTGCACTGTATGCCTACCACCCAAAGTCAAATCTTCTCTTATCACCATATATTATGCCCCCCTTTGCCCTCTCTGGCAACCATAAGACATGGAAACAATGAGAGTGTCCTGCAAAAGAGGACTGGCAAAAGAAGAGGTGGTACATTTGCACAATGGGATACTACTCAGCCATAAAAAGGATGAAATACAGCCATTTGAAACAACATGGATGCACCTTGAGAATATTATGCTATGTGAAATAAGTCAGTCAGAAAAATCTAAGAACCACATGAATTAACTCAGATTTTGGATATAGAATTGAAACTCGTGAATTCAATGTTTTAATTAAATAAGCAAATTCATCAAAATATATGCAGAATTATTTTCAAAAGGATGTTTTGATTCATTAATTTAGCACTTTTTCTCAATATGATTAAATTAGAGACCCCTAATGTGAACAGTTACTCCACACCCTTACACATTTTTAAAGATTTCAATCACAGCACTAACTGAACTCATAATTTATTTATTTATTTGTGTGTGTGTGTGTATTTTTCTTTTTGATGTTTTTTAATAACATTATATTTATTTCATAGAAACTCTTTAACAACCTTGGCCATATATATATATATGTAGGTCAGTACTCAGTCTTTTCTGAAAAAAAATTGAAGATTCCTCAGATAATATCTTATTTTCTTCTGATCAGAAAACTCACAAAACATTTAAACAATTGGTGAGATTAGATAAAGATGAGAAACTCAATACCTTATTTATAGACTTGTGGCTGAGAAACTTAGGGAGCTTCATAACCAGTAAAGATAAATACATTATAAACTCAAGAAGTTGTAACTAATTGTAATTACAACTAAGAAAACTGAACTCTAACAAAATAGAAGGTATTATATCTGAAAGAAAAACATGTTACACAACCAGGAGGGGAGCTGTATACATCATGAAAAGGGGTACATATTAGTGTGTCTGCAGCATTAAACAGGTGAGAGAGCCATAAAAAATCAAAATGAGTAAAAGTGCCTACTTGATAGGTATATCCCCAGAATAAAATTCCAGGTCTCATAATTCAACTGCTTACTCAAGATCACCCGATAAAATAATAAAGATGTTTGCTGATCAGCTGACATAGGTTCTCTCTATAGTTTGTATTTTAATTAATAAATTGATTTTCTTAAATGGATGCATCTTATGTGTTTGATGAACATGTCAGGCTCTGAGGAATAAATTACTTCTGGGTATGCTGACAATAATCATATTTTTAGAATTGCCTTAGTAACTGCAACAAAATTCTTTGAGTATAACTAAGTCATGCTAGAGTGGTCAGTTTAGAAATCCAAATCACCAATTATAATATTGAATATGTTGGCACTGGGGCCATGTCTCTGTCTTTGAATCCTGCCTCCATGGCTTACAAACTGTGTGATTTTGTTTAATAACCTCTCTGTATGTTATGTTGACCACTTGTAAATTGGACTTAATAAAACTTAATTTCATAACATACAAGTGTCAGTTATTGCTATTATTTTTCCTTTTCCATCTGCAGCATCCATCGCTTTGCATCATTCACAATTCATTTAATCCAAGGCAAACACACACACACACACACACACAACAAAAAACAATGAAACCTCTTAATTTTTTTCATATAAATTCTTTCCTCATATAAATCTTTACCAAGCATTATTGCCAATAAGAATATGCATACTTTAAATATCTCTTTTTCAGATATATTTTTAAAGTTTGTACAGACATAACCTATTGGTAAAATTTCTTGACAAATTAGCAGTACAAAATGCTGACATCTAAAGAAAAATATTTTAAGAAAAATTTTATTTTGAGTAAATTTATTCCCTAAGATATTTATTAATGTTTATTGTACATGCATGTCCAAAACTTTTTAGGATAGACATTACTACTAATATCATCACTTAGAAAATGAAGACTTTGAGAGGCATTTAGCCACAGGTCATATAATCTGGCAAGTGGCAGCTGGGACCTGAGGCAGGCTTGCTCCTTGATGGTGGTCAAGAGTCCTTGTCTCCCAAGTTGTCCAGAACATACTGCGGACACATTCCAGAAGAAAAACTACAGTTATAAAAATTTCATTTGTAATGCTAACAGCAAGACACCCATGAAAAACACACATGGTGTCTAAATAAGACAAAGGAAAATCATTTTTTTTTTTGTTATTATATGTTTATTTCTAGTCTGCAGAGGCAAAATTTTTTAAAGGAAAGAAATGGGGGGAAAATAGATACAGAGGCAAAGAAGCATTGAACAGACTGTCAAACTACATTGGGAAGGCAGGGGAGGTTGGGCGAGGGGGGCTGTAAGAGATCAACCGAAGGACTGGTATGCATGCATATAAGCATAACCAATGGATACAAGACACTGGGGGGGGGGGGGGAAGGAGGGCGGGCAGGTGAAGGCATGTACTGGGGGGTAGGGGAGATCGGGGGGAGGTCAATGGAGGAAAAATAAGGAGATATATGTATTACTGTTGTAATACTTAAAACAATAAAAAAAAGAAAATTCAAAAAAATAAAAATAAATAAATAAAATAAAAATAAAAAGGATCCCAAATCAATTATATAGAAAAGATTCCTTTACTAACTTGTGGTCGAGAATATGTTTGTATATTTTCAGAAAACTTCTCCAAGACCATGTGGATTCCTGCAACAGAGGAGAATTGACAGGTCTGTTCCAACCACGAAGACAAGAGGAGAAACAGTCCAGAGATGGAAGACGCTGATGATGCCTTGCCATGCTAGCAGTCAGCAGCTGTGCACCGCTGCAGGTTGCCTAGGACCAAACCAGAGAGGGTCAGACCTGCATTGCCACCATGTGCCCACCATCCAGATATCATTGCTGACATGTACACATAAGGAACTGTTTGACATTGAAATGGGGACTCAAACATTTTTTTGTTATTATATGTTCATTTCTAGTCTGCAGAGGCAAGATTTTTTTAAAGGAAAGAAATAGGGGAAAAATAGATACAGAGGCAAAGAAGCATTGAACAGACTGTCAAACTATAGCTGGAAGGCAGGGGAGGTTGTGGGGGGGCACTGTGAGAGATCAACTGAAGGACTTGTATGCATGCATATAAGCATAACCAATGGATACAAGACACTTGGGGTGGGGGGGAGAGGTGGGCAGGTGAAGGCATGTACCGGGGGGTAGGGGAGGCTGGGGAGGTCAATGGGGGGAAAAAAAAGGAGACATATGTACTACTATTTGTAATACTTTAAACAATAAAAAAATCATTAAAAAATGTGCAATAACATCCATTTAGCCACTTGGTATGTGCTAAATTATGTTCCTCCCCAGTTCACCTGTTGAAGCCCTCATCCCACATGACTGTATTTGGATAGAGGGCCTTTAGGAGGTAATCAGTATTAAATGAGGTCATAGCTTGTGTCCTGATCAGACAGGATTAGTATCCTGAGAAGAGACACCAGGGCTCACTCTGTCTCCCCACAGCACCTGCCCCGACAGCATGAGACACAGCCAGAAGGCAGCCTCTGCAAGCCATGGAGAGAACCCTCACCAGAGTCTGCTGCTGCTAGACCTTGATCGGGGACTTCCGGCCTCCAGAACGCTGAGAAAATAAAGTCCTGTGGTTTCAGCCACCCAGTCTGTGGTATTTTGTTACCCTGAGCTGACTAATTGAGGTCTTTGCCCTCATTCTCAGAAACAAAATGGATTTGTATAAAATATGATAAAAATAACTTGAAAATTTCATACAGACCAACTGCTTTCTCCTGTTTTCTGTCTTATACTAATAGTTTCTTTCATCTTGAATCTCCTTTCTTATGTCTCCTTGTCTTTGAATTATTAGTTCCTGGGTACAATATAACACAATATACACTACAGGTCTGGGATTGTACATTTTTCCAATCTTGAATTTCCTAACAACCATGGCTATGCTCTCCTTAAATTTCAGTTCCTTAGAAAAGCCTTCTGTTTTTATGATTCAGATATAGTGCCTGGTGATAATAAACAGGCTATGATTTTTTGACTTCTCTCTGAACTGGAATTCAAATGAAGGATATGCTAAACACAGCTGTTGCTGTGTATAATGACAGTCAGTCTGTGGATGCTGCATCCAGATTCCATTTTAGGGCAGCCATCTGTCCTTTTGCTGGCAAAATAATGGAAGATTTATACCTTAATAAAGCCACACACATCAATGCAACCTACACTCCTTCCTGTGCCCTCCATGCAGTTTCCCAGTCACTAGTGCATTTTCTTTAAGCTTTCTCCTTTTTATTACTAAAATTGGCCATCAGATTCTGGGTCTGTTAAGACTGACTGTTAGGGCTTTAGTATAATATATTTTCAATTCAGTATAGGTTTCAGTAAATCTTCACAGAATGACATGAACATCATGAAATGTAAAGGATTAGAAAACATTCTTCTTGACTGATACAAACTAATATTTGTTTGGCACTGCAGAGTTTATAAAACCTTTTCCTTCCTTATTTAATTTAATATCCAGAAAAATCTGTGGGGTTGCTCAAGGTTGCACAATCTATTAGGAAAGAATCCAGGACTGAAAATAAAATGTCCTTCTTCCAAAAACGGTGCCCTCTATATCCCCCTCAGGACTACCTATTTATCTATGCAGTGAATTATTTTATATTATTTTACTTAATTATATCTATCAATAATAATAATACCTTATTGAACTCTTATTACGTGCCAAGACTTTCTTACTGCTTTATGTAAATTATTCCATTTGATGGTTACAATTTTCTGATGATGTACACAATATATCTTTAAAATATTTAATATAAGAACTCTAAAAAAGCAATTGTGTACATACAACATACACACATTCTTCCTAAAGTTTTAGTAGAAACTAAAGTTTCCTAACACTTTCTCACCAAATTGTTTACCTTCGTTTTCCTTGTTGAATTTATTTACATTTACCGAAACTCGGAAATGGTCTCTGTTTGTTTGCTTGCTTACTAATTTTTATATATTGTTAAAAGAGTCTGTCCTATTCTTTCTACTTCCTACTTACTGTAGCAAATATTTGAATTTCATATTTGAGTTCCATAATTTTGAAGCATAAATAGGCAAAATTATTACATAGTAACCAATTTCCCAACTTCCATATGATATTTAAATCAATTAATCGTTTACTCAAAAATATTATGAATACCTATTATGTGCTAAGCATAGTTATGATCACCAGAATCATAACAAAATTAATAAGATAAAAACCCCTGCCTTCATGGAGTGCATACCTTAGTAGGGAGATCTGTTCTCTTTATGCATTTCTATTTTCATCGGTTTCTATGAAAACCTGGGATAACTTTCTATCAGTATTCTGGAGGCTGATTTTAGGCATTTTAAGCATGTGTACTCTGGAGGCCTGCTACTCACACTGTGACAAATACACCACCAGCATTGGTGTCATTTAGTTAGAGACCCCAGAATGCAGGGCATACAACAGGTCCACTGAATAGATTCCAGGTCTTGTTCATTCACAATGAAGTTTTGAAAGTGCTGCTTTATCTATATTTAGTAGAAATTGGTGTCATCTAGGGTATTTTTTTTTTCAAGGTGGTCTTTGTGCTTAGAAAGCATGAACATCTCCCTACAAATGCAAGTCCCATTGTGCTTTCAATTTAACTAAAATGTATGTGAAATCAGACTCTCTTACAAATGCAAAAAGCTAGCAGCCAATTAGTTTTTATTGAATGAATGAATGAATGTTCAAAAATTTTTTAAATATATTTTAAAATACTGTATAACTGAACATTTCTGAATTATAAAATATGTATTGAGATGGGTAAAAATGTACTATGTATACATAAAAATCTTGATCTATACATCAGTGGAGCTTGAAATATAATATATGCTGAAACTGAAGATAGTTAAGTATTTTCTTAAACAATATCCTATATAATAAAAGAGTAATATGTAAATTGACCATCACTCCAAGACACAAGATGGCCACCCCCATGTGATCAAAGATGGCTGTCCCCATGTGAACACAAGATGGCCACCACAAGATGGCTGGCAGGGGAGGGCAGTTGTGGGCAGTTAGGGGTGACCAGGCCTGCAGAGGAGGGCAGATGGGTGAGACCAGGCCAGCAGAGGAGGGCAGTTGGGGAGACCAGGCCAGCAGAGGAGGGCAGTTGGGGAGACCAGGCCAGCAAGGGAGGGCTGTTGGGGGAGACCAGGCCTGCAGGGGAGGGCAGTTGTGGGTGATCAGGCAAGCTTGGAGGGCAGTTAGGGGTGACTGGGCTGGCAGAGGAGAGCAGTTGGAGAAGACCAGGTCAGCAAGGGAGGGCAGTTGGGGGTACCAGGACTGTAGGGGAGGGCAGTTGGGGGGGGCAGGCCAGCAGGGGAGGGTAGGGGGGGGACTAGGCCTGCAGTGGAGGACAGTTTGGGGGGACCTAGGCCTGCAGGGGAGGGCAGTTGGGGGAGACCAGGCTTGCAGGGTAGGGCACTTAGGCAAGGGACCAGTCCTGCAGGGGAAGGTAGTTGTGGGTGATCAGGCCAGCACGGAGGGCAGTCAGTGGTGACTGCGCCAGCAGAGGAGGGCAGTTGGGGGAGACTAGGTCAGCAGGGAAGGGCAGTTGGGGGAGACCAAAACTGTAGGGGAGGGCAGTTGGATGGGGGACCAGGCCTTCAGTGGAGGACAGTTTGGGGGGACCTAGGCCTGCAGGTGAGGACAGTTGGGGGAGACCAGGCCTACAGGGGTGGGTAGTTGGGGGGGGGACCCAGGCCTGCAGGTGAGGGCAGTTGGGGGGGTAAGGCCTGCAGGGGAGGGCATTTGGGGGAGACCAGCCTGCAGGGGAGGGCATTTGTGGGCGATCAGGCAAGCAGGGAGGGCAGTTGAGGGGGGAGGGGGACTAGGCCTGCAGGGGAGGACAGTTGTGGGCAATCAGGCCAGTAGAGAGGGCAGCTGGGGAGACCAAGCCTGCAGGAGAGGGTAGTTAGGGTGGGGTCCAGGCCTGCAGGGGAGGGCATTTTATGGGCAATCAGGCCAGCAGGGAGGTCAGTTAGGGGTTACCAGTCTGGCAGGGGAGGGTAGTTAGGGGTAATCGGGCCAGCCGGGGAGCAGTTAGGTGTCGATCAGGCTGGCAGGGTAGTGGTTAGGGGGTGATCAGGTTGGCAGGCAGAAGCAGTTAGGAGCAATCAAGCAGAGGCAAGTGAGCTGTTGGGAGCCAGCAGTCCTGGATTGTGAGAGGAATATCTGACCGCCCGTTTAGGCCCAATGGCCTAAATGGGCTATTGGACATCCCTCAAGGGGTCCCAGATTGGAGACGATGCAGGCTGGGCTGAGAGACACCTCCCCCTCTGTGCACAAATTTCGTGCACTGGACCTCCAGTATATGTGTGTGTGTGTGTGTGTGTGTGTGTGTGTGTGTGTGTGTGTGTATCTATATATATATATATCCCTATGTATTTCTTGACATTATGGAAAAAGAGAAGACATTTTAAAACTAATATGTCACTACTTTTGCAGAAATTCACACACACCAACAAAAATTTATTCATGATTGGCCTTATCTTTTACACTCTACATGCCAAGCAACAAAAAATCCTGCATACTTATACCAACAGCTTTGCATTTATCTATTTACAGGGTAGACATCTTTCTCTCTACACTGCAGGAAAACTGAATATTTTTGGGGAAGTGTAGAGCATTAATCCTGCATAATACTTAAAGACTCACACAAATAATTGTTGTGTATTGAGAAAGCAGGCTACTAAATTTCTTCTTCAAAACACATTAAATAACTTAGTTTAGTTATTTTTTTTCCATATAATACTCTTGCAAGATCTATTTTGAAAATTAAATTGTGAAATTGAATCGTTTTTAATTTTATTTTTATTTATCACAGTTTTCCTTTGCATATGATTTATTTATTGCAATCAATATTCCAAATGTTTTAAAAAGATATGCAACAAAATATATAAGCAACATATTCTCTGTATGACTATATTCTCTCCATTCCCCATAAACACTTGCTTTTGTTTATTAAATAGGTATGTCTAAAGCTTTGATTATATATTTTGCTTTATCAATGGCATACTTCTGGAAAACTCTTAAGTATAAAATCTGTTTTTAACTTTCCATTTGAAAATAAATTTAGACTTAGAGAAGATAGCAAAGATAGTAAAGATAGTAGTCCCACATATCCTTCACACAGTCCCTTAAAAGGTACCCCTAATATTAACACCTTATACACAGAATAGTATGGTGGTTACCAGAAGGAAGTGGATGGGGGCTAGTGAAGGGTAAGGGGGGCCAAATATCTGGTTACTGACAATGATTTGACTTTGGGTCATTGGCACACAATTCATTATATAGATCATGTATCATAGAAATGTAACTTGAAACCTATATGATGTTATTAACCAACATCACCCAATAAGTTAAAAAAAATGAAATGAAATAAAATATGACAAAATATTATCTTGAATAACCATGGTAAAATATTCAGTGCTAAGAAACTAACATTGATGTAATACTATTAATTATTCCTCAGACATTATTCAGTATTTCCCACTTTTCAACTTATGTTGTCTATTTTAATAATTAAGAGTCATATGTAGGATACATTACATCTATTTTAATAATAAAAGCCCAGGATTGTAACAACCGCTCAGGACTAAAGCTGACCATCTGGAAGTCAGTGCTGGGTTGCCCAGCTGCAGCCTGGCGACCCTGAACTGACTGCCCAGGCGGCTGAGACCCAGAAAGTGAGTCAGGCTCTGATCTGCAGCCTCAGTGGAAGCTGTTGATCAGTGTACTTACCTCTCTCTTTCTCTCCCTCTTTCTTTCTGATCTTTGCCAGCAGTCAGGCTTTTCTTTCTCTCCTGCTGCAGCTGTTAAGCCCGCCTCTTTGATCAGGCCCCGAGATAGGCCTGGAGATGCTGACTGGCATAGGAACTGACCAATCAGAACCAAAGGTGGGTGCTGTGTGGAACCAATGGCTGCCTAGGAGGCAGAGCTTTTGATGTTGGCATAGTAACGAACCAATCCGAACCAAATTGGCCAGCAGCGGAGGGCACTTGTGGGGGACATCAGGCCTGCAGGTGAGGGCCATTGGGGGCGAGATCAAGCCAGCAGGGGAGGGCAGTTGGGAGCAATCAGGCCAGCAGGGGAGGGCAGTTGGGAGCAACCAGGCCAGCAGGGGAGGGCAGTTAGGAGTGATCAGCCTGGCAGGCAGAGGCAGTTAGAGGCAATCAGGCAGGCAGGCAGGTGAGCAGTTAGGATCCAGTGGTTCCAGCTTGTGAGAGGGATGTCTGCCTGCAAGACATCCCTCAAGGAGTCCCCAGTTGGAGAGGGTGCAGGCTGAGTTGAGGGAACCCCCCACATATGCATGAATTTTGTGCACCAGGCCTCTAGTATATATATAAAAGCCTAAGTGACCGTTATGACTGGACAACCAGACAACCAAACATCCAGCTGGTAGCTATGATATGCACTGACCACCAGGGGCCAGACACTTAATACAGGAGCTGCCCCCTGGTGGTTAGTGTGCTCCCACAGTCAACCTCCTGTGGCTGGCCAACCTACAGCAGTCCCTCCCAGCTGTCGACAGGACCCGATTGGCCCTGATTGGCCCCAATTGCCAGCCAAGCCAAAGGACCCCACCCACCCCTGCACAAATCCATGCACCAGGCCTCTAGTTTTATATAATTACATATTCATTGTCTTGTTAACTTTGTGACATTTTTCTTCATCTTTCTATGTTTTCCAGGACCTAACATTTTTTAAAGTATTCTTATATTGTTTAATGAAAAGTCCTTCACTTTGGTTTTGTCTGATGTTTTCTCATCAGCATATGAATTTTGCAGAAGCAGAGCATACAGGTGATACGTCCCTCCCATTGCTTTGTACCAGGGAACATATATCACTGTTTTTACTACTGGTGATGTTGACCTCCATGTCTTGGTTATGGATGTGTCTGTTAGGTTTCCTTTCACTGTAAAATTGCTTTTTTTTTCCTTCTTCTCTTGCTGTACTGTATTTAATAGAAGCAGGTCACTAAGCCCAGCCCACACTCGAGGGGTAGTAATTAAGCTCAAAGAATTTGTGAACATGTTAAAACTACCACAGTAACTAATAAATATTTTTGAAGGAGAAACTTCAGGTCTATGTGAACTTCCTATTTCTCTTTAAAGTTTCTCTTACTAATTTTAGTATTCCTCAATACTGCCTGCAGCAATTATTACCATAGTGTTCAAATAGTGATTTTTCTATTTCCTTTATTCCTTCTACATGCATTAATTGGAATACTTCTGTAATGAAGAGTTGCCTTTTTTCCCCTGCCTTTAATTATTTATTGAATTGTTTACTTATATCACTATAGATTCAGGAGTAATTATATTATTTGAGTTATCATACAATTTAAGATCACTGTTTATCATATAGATCAAACTGTGCAATTTTTAGCCAATGGCAGCTTTTCTCCAGTTGGCTCCTCTTTTGTAATCTCCTCCTTTCCCTTCTTCTCTGTCTCCTCCTTCTCTTTCTACTTGTTCTGCTTATTATTATTATTGTTGTTGTTGCTACTATTATTCTTATTTCTAAAGCTGCCTTACCTTCTGCCAAGGTAAGTTATTCCAGGATCATCTTGTACTTTCCCTGCCCCAACAATTTCTCTAAGAAGCCCCGGTATCTTTCGTTCCAGAATTGTATTTAGAAACCAAAACATGTGTGCTGTTTCCTTGTAAGTGCAGAGGCCACTTCCAGGATCTCTTGGCATACAAGATTAGGAAATGCATGTGTGTATACTAAGCCATATGGACACACATGTTTATATCCATCTCTGTATCCATGTATATGTATACATACTATAATAAAAATGTGCCTTTACTAATATCACCAAGTCCAATCCAACACCACATCATTCTCCTTTTGCTTATGTACAACTCCTTTCTCTTATAGTGATAAATGTGCCTCACATTACGTGTAGCATATTTCATAATTTGTTCAAAAATAATATATAGAATTGCTAAACCTTCCAAGCTTTTTTACTAAGGCACAGTGTTTGGGTTCATTTTTTTTTCTTTTGCAGTAGCAAGTCAAGCAACATTTTATGAGTAATTTAAAGCAGCTCTTTTGTTTCTCAAAGGTTTTCTTCTGATTATGTCACATATTAGTAATATGGTTACATCTATTAGCTCCAGTCCGCATTTCATATTGGGTCTCCCCTTTCCACTGTCTATCTGGTTGACTTGTGTCAAAAATTTGAATACATGAAATTTACTTTTGCTGGTGTACAGTTCTGTGGGTTTGATGAATGCATGAATCATGTATCTATCACCACAATACTATACAGAATAATTCCATCATTTCCCAGAATTTTCTTCTGCTGCTTCTTCATAGTCAGTTCTTCCCCACACCCATGCCTGGCAATTATTGACATGTTTGCTGTTCCTATAGTTTGCCTTTTATAGAATGTCATGTAACTGAAATCATACAATACATTGCCTTTTGGTTTTACTCCTTTCACTTAGCAAAATGCATTGAAAATTTATCCATATTGTTGACTAAATCCATAGTTATTTATTTTTTTATTCCTGAGAAATAGTCTACTGTGCAGATGTATTTAAGTTTGTTTATCATTCATTTGTTGAAAAATGTTTGTGTTGTTTCCAGAGTATTTTTTCAATTATATATAAAACTATAAACATTTGCATACATACTTTTGGGTAAATATAAGTTTTCAATTCACTGGGTAAATATCTAGGGGTGAACTTACTAAGTCTTAAGGTAAGTGCATGTTTAAATAAAAAAAAATTTTTTTTTAAATGGGCAAACTATATTCCCAGGTAGCTTTACTATTTTTGCTTTCCTCTTAGAAATATATGAGTTCCAGTTTCTCACAATCTCCAAGAGCTCTTAATATTTCCAGGTTTATTTTTGTTTTGTTTTCAGCAATTATTAAATACATACAGTGAGCCAAAACCGGTTTGGCTCAGTGGATAGAGCGTCGGCCTGTGGACTGAAGGGTCCCGGGTTTGATTCCAGTCAAGGGCATGTACCTTGGTTGAGGGCACATCCCCAGTAGGAGGTGTTCAGGAGGCAGCTGATCAATGTTTCTCTCTCATCGATGTTTCTAGCTCTCTATCCTTCTTCCTTCTTCTCTGTAAAAAGTCAATAAAATATATTTAAAAAAATACATACAGTGATATCCCATTGTGGATTTAATTTGCATTTTCATAAAGATTAATGACATTGAACATCCTTTCATATGCTTCTTTGCTATCCATATATATGCTGTTTTGTGAGGGGTTTATTCAGATCTCTGCATATATATATTTTGTGGTAATTGTTTGTTTTATAATAGTGAGGTAATTCTGTATATATTATAGATATAATTTTTTCATCACACATAAGAGTTGCAAATATTTCAACCCAAGTTTTTACTTGTCTTTTCATTTTCCTAACAATATCTAGTGCAGAGGGGAAAAATTCAATATTTATAAATTCTGACTTATTTTTCTCTTAAGAATCTTCCTTTTGATTTCATATCTAAAATATATTTGACAAACTCAAGATCATGAAGATTCCCTCCAATGTTAGTTTCTAATAGTTTTAAGGCCTTACATTTTACATTTAGATCTATGATCCATCTGTAATTAATTTTATATAAGAGATGAAATATGTATAAATATATTTTTCTCCACTGAATTGTCTTTAAAACTCTCAAAAATGTGTTGATTATATCTGTGTAAGTCTATTTCTGAGCTATATGTTCTATCCTTTTGATAATACTATTGTCTTGATTACTGTGGCTTCATTTTAATTCTCACTCAAGGATATTTTTCCATTATTATTATTATTATTATTATTAGAGAAAGTGGAAAAGAGAGGGAAAGACAGAGAGAAACATCCATGTGAGAGAAACACATTGGTCTGTTGCCTCCTGCAGGAGCCCTGATCAGGGCCTGTGCGGGGGAGGAGCCTGCAGCCAAGGTACTTGACCTTGACCAGAATAAAACCCTGGGCCCTTTGGTCCCAAGGCCAGCACTCTATCCACTGAGCCAAACCAGCTAGAACTTGATTACTGTGGCTTTAAATGCTTGAAACCAGGTAATATAAAACCACTGATTTATTTATTTCGTAGTAATTTTTTACATATGCCTTTACAAATAGTCTGTACGTTTTGAATGAGAAGTCTGACAGATCTATTTTTAGTAATAGTATCTGCTACTATTTAATCTCTGAAATTCTAGAGATTAAATTTCTCTTATTTTATTTGAAATAAAACAGGATATGCCAATCCTATAGGAAATATTATACTTTCTATTTCAGTTATACATAATAATATGTAGTGTATTTCAAAACTATGTATGTGCAAACATTTTATTTTCTGTTGTAAATGACATAAAATATCTGCATAAGTTTGTCACTGTATTTCTGAGTGAGACCTTTGGATGTGTTCTAAAGGTAAAAAAAAATTTCAAAAATTTACTTATCATTGAGATATCTGAAACTATCAAATTCAACTTGTTGTATGTTGGTAAAATAAATGTACCAAAAGTTAAACTATTATACTTTATAGTGTCATACTAATAGATCACTTGACTACTTACAATCTATGTCCTAAAATAAAATATTTAAATGTAAACAAATATTTTAAATCAAGGAGTCCATAATACACAAAGCAAAAAGTTATTTCACTTTAATTAGCCTATGTGTTATTCTATTTATCAGTTCTAGAGTAATAGCTTATATCTAGTATACCATTTCAAATAAATTCTTGTTGTATTTTAAAAAGAAATCTTATTCTTAGGAAAATACAATATTTAAATTATATATTTGGCTATGAAAATTATCTTAGTTTGTTATTAATCTTTCAACAGTTTGATTTAATAACTGTTGTTGAATGTCTCTGAGGAGTGCTGTTAGAGAGTAACAGGATTTAGAAACAAATCATCTTCAGCAGTAGAATGTTCATATAAATAATATTAGCATACTTCATATTTTAACTTTTCCTGCTAGATTTCGGTGCTTTTGAACCTGCTATTAAATCTGAATCTAGGTCACAGTCTTTTAGACTTTGGCTATTAAAATCAAAGGGGAAAATAATTGAATTAATGCTTATTTAGATATTTCAAACATTCAATTTCTGTATATGATAAATGAGTCATCAAAAAGGGAGCCATTAAATAGGTAAAGACAATTAAATCTGGTTTATGTTTTCCTTCATCACTAGCAACACCCACCACTAACACAGTATGCCCTATATTTTGTATTGCCTTTTTAATAGCAGGCTTAATATTATTATGTTATGTTTTTATACTGACTACCAACAGTTTAGGCTGATTGGCAGGTATGGTAATACAAATGAAAGTAGTCTGCACAATCCACAGAACGTTCTTTGCAAAGTGTACTAACTTTTTAGAGCAAGAGCTTTAGGCAAATTTTTCCAGGTTGAAGTTTATTTTCAACCCCTGTACTCTCCTGGATGCATTTAAATAATATAATTCTACTGATATTACTACTAATATTACATTTAATAACCCTAAGATTAAAAACAAAACCTAGCCCCAAACCTTCACTGATGGAATTGCACGTATCTTGCAATGCAGAGACATTTGAAGGAGGAGTCTCTTCGGAGATGATGGCTCTACCTCTAGTCTGTGGCATTGAAGCTACATTAATACTGCAGTACTACAGAACACCTGTGAGGTCATTTCAGCTTAGCTTAGAAGACAGAGGTGAGACAACCAAAATAACCCATGCTTTAACACCCTGTATATGTCTGCCTACAAAATAGTTTATTTAAATTAAAATGTATGTGTTGACATACACACATATATAGTTTGAGTAAAAAGAGATGAAACCATAGTATAGAAGTATTGAAACCTTGGCATAGCAAACTGGTGAAGTCCATTGAGTACATTTTAGGGCTTTAAAAAAGTAGTCTCAGAATAACATATTTTTAGAAACCAGTGTTTTTCCAACAAAAAAATGAATAATAACTATAATTAACATTTGTCATTTGTATTTGTTAGAAATACACTTAAGATTGAGTGGATCTCTGAACAACAAGACACATACACACACATACACACGAAAATAACAACAAAAAACTGGCCAGGCCTTCAACAGATAAATAATACCCAGAATAGAATGATACTGATAATCCAGAGGGCATGGTATTCTAAATCCAAAATATGTCCTGATCTGAATAAATAAATCAGAACACTACCACAGTCAACCAAATTCACTAAGTGCCAACATTGTGTAAGTCACTGTTCTGGGTGCTGATATGTAGGGATAAAGAGGACAGATAGCAAACTTGCTTTCAATGAACTTGCATCCTACTGGCAAAACACTGAAAATTAACACAGAAACAATTCAATTAGTCATTCCAGGTACAGTGGACGATGATAGACAAAGAGCATAATATGCTATAGATTGAAAAAAGGGATATTCCCTTATCTTCACATGTTAATGGTGTCTCCGATGTTACTTTGACTCAGTTTAAAGCTTGATATTTATGTTCTTAGAAATATCTAAGGATTTGTCACAGAAATTTTTTCTTATGCAAATAATTGGTTACCATGAAAAGCTCCATGACCTAGTGACCTCTAAGTCTATTATGGACCTAGACTTAAAACATTCATGCTAACTTCTCCCATGAAATCAGCATTACTTTTCAGCTTGGTCTTCCCCATTCTTCTACAGTGAGTGACTTTCATGATTCAACTTGACTGATCTCTATGGCCAATTTTCTACTGACCCATGCTTTACTTTACTTTCTATTTATATTCCTAAATGTACCCAGTACTGTATGCTTGATAGATATTTTCCACTAACCAAAAAGTACCCTTTCCACAAGGTAAAATCTGGGTGACCATTTTTGCAGCGAAATCTTAAAGACTTACTCATGAAGACCTTATAGATAACTGTCTTCAGTCTTCGTCCATTTGTTTGGTAAGGATTTTTTTGTCCCTGAGTTACCACTACATTTAGACCTGAGTGTACTAAAGTCACTATAAACTCTAATTTCAAACACAAAATTCTGTATTCCTATAGAAAACATGATTAGTCAGTAGGAACAGAGTATTTAAATGACACCATGAAATTCTTTAGAATAAATAGACATAGAATAAGAGAGTACCTAAAATAGTGTTGTTGCTTTTTAATTCTGTCACTACTTAATTTCTTTAGATATTCCATGAGAGTATCAATAAAATAAAGCTGTGAGTCTTCTAAATGTGTTATTTTTGTCAATAAGTTCCTCATATATTTACTAAGACCAATTTATTTTCATTGACTTCTGATCCACTGTTCTTCAATTCCTTCAAAACTTTAATACATGACCATTTACTTTTGCCAATAGCATGGATACAGTTATATTTTATACAAGAAATAGATGAAATTTAACTTTGTTACTGGAATAATTCTACTCATTCCTGTCAAGATTTCAGCACCATTGTTTTCCATTAGTATCTTATTTTCAATAATATATCTGGGAAGTGTGATTATACTATGAGTAAAAGAATAATCATTATTAAGAGCACCTTTGAGGTTTAGTCACTGTGTTTGGTGACTTCTTCCATCCCAATAATTATAAATTACTAGTCTGTACTACTGAACAAAACTAGTAATCACCAATACAAAGCAGAAGACAATTGTCTTCAAACTTCAAATAAAGTTTCACCATATTTCATGACCTTACAGTTGAAGAGCAAACATTTATTGTCCACTCATAAGGGCCTTATGCCTTATTTATTAAACTATATAGTTGACTAGTTATCAGGTTTTCCTGGCTTTAATCTATATATTAATAATGGTTATAACTATATTAGTTTTCTCTAAAAGACTTCAAGGTCCTCAAATGCATAGCCTCATTCATTATATAGTATGTGGGAACTAACTCTGATGGTTTTCTTGTGAGGTAAATCTATATTTTAAATTTCAGTGGTTGACAATAGTCCAGTACCTTCACAATCCTACCTAATAAAAGAGTAATATGCAAATTGACCATCACTCCAACACACAAGATGGCTGCCCACATGTGGTCAAAGATGGCTGCCCCCAGGTGGACACAAGATGGCTGCCAGAAGATGGCCAGCAGGGGAGGACCATTGGGGGTGATCAAACCTGCAGGGGAGGGCAGTTAGGGGTGACTAGGCTGGCAAAGGAGGGAAGTTGGGAGCGACCCAGCCTGCAGGGAAGGGCAGTTGGGGGGGACCAGGCCTGCAGGGGAGGGCAGTTAGGGTTGGCCAGGCCTGTAAGAGAGGGCAGTTAGGGGCAATCAGGCTGGCAGGGGAGCAGTTAGGCATCAATCAGGGTGGCAGAGGAGTGGTTAGGGGATGATCAGGCTGGCAGACAGAAGTGGTTAGGGGCAATCAGGAAGGCAGGCAGGCAAGCAGTTAGGAGCCAGCAGTCCTGAATTGTGGGAGGGATGTCCGACTGCCTG
Organism: Corynorhinus townsendii; assembly: GCA_026230045.1. Taxonomy (NCBI): domain Eukaryota; kingdom Metazoa; phylum Chordata; class Mammalia; order Chiroptera; family Vespertilionidae; genus Corynorhinus; species Corynorhinus townsendii. The sequence goes on from JAPDVU010000004.1 coordinate 28,195,656, forward strand.
TTTAAATGGGCATTCGGACATCCCTAAAGGGGTCCCAAATTGGAGAGGGTGCAGGCTGGGCTGAGGAACACACCCACCTGTGCATGAATTTCGTGCACCATGCCTCTAGTTTAATAGAAAAGACAACAATGAAAATTAAGGTATCTTGCTTCCTATTCTACCCATTGTTTCTCTCTTACCTAAAACAAAATTTTTCTGGACTTTTACCAACTGTGTAATAGCTATTCCTCTTATCATTGCAGAAAGTAGATGGTCGCCAAGTTTCTACCTAAGTCTGCTATGGGACAATTTGATTACTATGCAGATGAGAGTTTAAAAGTCTTAGCCAAAGGTATGGGATATAGTAATTATTTTCTCATGGCTTTCCAGTGTTTATAGCACTTTTCAACTATACTCTCAAGAAATATTTGTCATATCAAGATAATATTCTAATCATATTCTCTGTTATCAAGGCCACCTACTTACATTCATTATTTGAGAAACAATTTAAAAAAAAAACTTTCTGAGCCACATTTCATTATTTGTCTGCTGAGGAAAAATAAGCATCTAGGATAAGGATAATTGAATAACTTCATTAACTCACCTCACCAATGTTGACATTAAATAAACAGTTCCTGTCTCCATCCACTTGACCAAGGTTTTATTTTTATAACATACTTTTCATAGTTATGACTTTTCATATACGTGAAGATCTAGTAACAGAGGTATCTTAAGAGTAATTCTGATGGAAGTTATAGCCAAACCTATACAATCAACTATTCTAAAGCAAATTTAAAAGCCATCCTATATACTAGATCTGTTTAAATATTATTATATTAGAGGCCTGATGCATGAAATTTGTGCAAGGGGCTTGGCCTCTTGCAGGCACAGCAGCTTGCCTTGGCCCTTGCAGCCGCAGCAGCTGGCCTTGGCCCTCGCAGCCCTGGCTTCATCCAGAAGGTTGTCCGGAAGGACATCTGGGAGGTTGTTCGGCTGCCTGGTCTAATTAGCATATTACACTTTTATTATTATAGATTAAAATTAAAGAGCTCATGAGGAAAGTGAAAAGACAAATCAAGGCATGGAGAAGATATTTTCCCCTGTATACAAAAAATAAAAAATTGTATACCAAATAAAACTCTCAGAAAAAGCAAAAGAAATACAAAGACAAATTTAGCATATGATAATTCATAGGGTAAGAAATGAAATTGAAAGAGGCACAATAAACTGGTAATGTTCTGTCTCTCAAGTGAAGATGCTGTCAAGTGGATCTTTATTATATTAATGTTTATAACTTGTAGATGAGGGTCCGTTCCTGGGCTTTCTCTATTATGTTCCACTGATCTATTTGTCTATATTTTCACCAATACTACACACTCTTCATTCCTGTAGCTTTATAGTAAGTCTTAAAGTTGGGTAGCATCAGTCTTCTAACTTTCTCCCTCTCCTTCAGTGTTGTGTTGGATATTCTGGGTCTTTCACTTGTCCATATACACTTTAGAGATTTTAATTTGGATTTGCACTAAATCTATAGGTCCAGTTGGAAACCACTGTTATCATGAAAATAGTGAGTCTATCTATATTGAGTGAACATGGAATGTCTGATCATTTAGTTAGTTCTTTGATTACATTCACCAGAATGTTGTAGTTTTTCTCATAGAGATTTTATACATATTTTGTCAGATTTAATATCTAGGTATTTTTGAGTATTAATATAAATATCATATTATTAATTTCAAATTCCACTTGTTCATTGCTGGAATATAGAAAAGTGATTGACATTTTTGTATTAACCTGTATCCTACAAACTTGCTATAATCACTTATTGGTTCTAGGATGCTCTTTTGTTGTTGTTTCTGATTGTTTGAATTATTTATATAGATGATCTTCAAACAATGACAGCTTTATTGTTTTCCTTCCCAATCTGTAATATTCTTTATTTCCTTCTCTTGTCTTATTGTATTAGCTAGAACTTTCATTATAATGTTGAAAAGGAGTAAATAGAGGTCATCCTTGATTTGTATCTGATGTTAATAAGAAAGCTTTCTTAATAGAGTTTCTCTCTACTAAGTATTAATAATCAGGGTTTTGTAGATATTTTTTACCAAGTTGAAAAAGTTCCCCTCTATTCTAGTTTACTGGGAGTTTTTACGATGAAATGGTGTTAGATTTTTCTCATGCTTTTTTCTCTTGCGTATATTGATATGATCATATGATTTTATTTTCTAGCCTGTTGATATGATGGATTACACTAGTTGAATTTTTAAAGTTAAACCACCCTTAAAACCTTGGATAAATTCCTCTTGGGTTGTGCCCAATAACCCATTTAATAAATTAATAATTTGATTTTCTAATATTTTGTTGACAAGTTTGCATCTTTGTTCATGACAGATATTGGTCTGTAGTTTTCTTTTCTTGTATTGTCTTTGTCTGGTTTTGGCATTAGCATACTGCTAGCCTTATAAGGTAAGTTAGGAAATATTCCCTGTTTCTATCCTATGAAAGCACTGTAGAGAATTGATATAGTACCACAGTATGAATGTACTTTAGACCATTGAACTATATACCTAAAAGTGGTTAAGATGGTTAAATTGTATTATGTGTATTTTATTATACTTGAGAAAAATAAAATAAATTTTTCAAACATGTGTTATTGGTATTCATTTTTATTATTTGGAATCTAAGAAAACATAAAAGTAAGTCACAAAGTAGAAAATAATAGCCTATCTGTCCTAATATAGTCCTATAAAAACAATGTCAAGAAATGTTGCTTGTATAAACAAAAATGTTAATTGTACTTAATTGGTTTTGTTAAATGTTAGATCATTTTAAATTCAATTTTCTAGTTGATAATTGTTTTTATGTGACATTAACTGACTTTAATTAACATCTGAATTACATGTTATATACCCATCATGAGATGTAAGTTGGCTATCTTTTGAGATTTAATGTTCTGTATAAAATTCACAACACTAAAATCAGCAGATTAAATTAAGATGTTTTATAGAAATTATATTCTTACTTATTAAACAATTATTTAGAAGAGACTGAAAATATTTTAACTATATTCTAAAGGAAATACTTTGCCTCATAGCTCATAAAAATATGTGGATTTAGAAGATTGACTCACAGGCAATTAGACAAAAATGTTTAGTTTAATAATATGTAATTTCTAAATATGAGGAAATTGCATAAAATATGTTATTCAAGTATATTACGTTAGTGTATAAAAAGTGACTACAATGACCATTTTCAGTATCATATGTATTTTTTTCTGCCCTTATTTCTCATTAGAGATAGGATTCTCAATGGGAAACTCAGCAGATTAATTAGTCGCATTTGTGCTCTTGATATTAATGAGGATTTAAGGCTGTTGAAAGTGAAACTAATATTGTAGAAATGACTGGGGAAAGGCATAGCATTTTTCTATGTTATAAAAGTAAATTAAATTATCATTAAATTTACTTCTCTTTTTGTGACTCTTAGAGCACATGCAAATGTTATGTTAATCATTGGTATTTGCAATTAAAGCACAAATTCAAATACGTTACTATTTTCATTACTGTTATTCTTGTAGTAGTAGTAATAAATTTATGTATGTAATGTTTTGCCTCCCAGGAAATAAAACTTTCTCTAAAAGATTACACTCTTCCTTAAAAAACAGAAACAATAACTTTAAAAAAAGAGATTTAAAATTTCTGCATATAACATCTCTGTCTGAAGCAAGGGCACATTTTCAAACTGATTAACAAAATGATCTATATTGGTTAACATCTTCAGGCATTCATACCACCACTGCTATATGCCAACATTTCTGAATCTTTTAATTATAAGACCTTGGTTTTTCAGGCCCCACCTGTATTTATCAGCTAATAATTTTAACTATTAATTATTTTTCTTGCTGAAACAAGAATAAATTTTCTTCAAACTATTAAAACACACACATGCCCTAGTTGGGTGGCTCAGTTAGTTGGCGCCTCATCCAGTACCCCAAAAGTCTGTGTGTTTGATACTTAGGTTGAGGGTTTGATCCCTGTCTGGGAGCTTATGGAAGGCAACCAATCAATGTTTCTCTCTGACATTGATGTTTCTCTCTCTCTTTCCCTTCCTCTCTCTAAAAATAAACGCATCCCCCATGGATAAGGGGAGACTAATATACTAGAGATGAAGTTCTAGGGATAGAGTGTGCCCTCTTTCAACTAATGAGTTTTCTCTTTTAATAATTACAATTAGTCAAAATAAATGCACCATGATCTATAGCTTCCCAATATTTTAGTCATAAGAGCTTGATATTTTTCAAATGTCTTCATCTAAACAATATAACTATGTTATTCTTACACTTTAAAAAAGACATCATTAACAACAGGTTCATATCTTTTACTTCTTATATCTTAATTTGCATTTATTTTCTTCAAATTGGTCTTTCAAAAGATATAGAAGTAATTTACTGAGCTGCAGTTGAATTCCACAACAGACTACCTCAAAGGAATTTCTCTTATTACACAAAATTGCTTTGGGTGAAACAGTGCAAAGGTCTCATTTATTTCAATGAGCTTTTGCTTATTAAAAATAATATGCATTTATAATATGAACGCTTACCTTTTTAACATGGGAAAGATTTTCAACTAAAATGTCCAGAAATTATAACACTTTTTTTGCAAATTACATTTACTATTCTTAAACAACTTTAGTTTCCTCTTTTACTGCTAATTCAAATGTTTTTGTAAATTTTATTTACTAAATTTGCTCCTTCAATAAGGTATAACGAAGAGGGTTGATAAATTACTTGTGCATTATGCCACAGTTTTTTCAGAAACAAAGTGTCCTGATTAGTATCAAATTAAGGGTGCATGAGCAGAACCAAGGGGATAATGCTACCTTGTTTGCAGGAAAAAAGGAGGTTCTTTTCAGGGAGAAAATATAAAACCAGTAATAGAACTGACCAAAAGTTGGTCTGTTTATATTAATACGCTAGAGGTCCAGTGCATGAAATTCATGCATGGGTAGGGTCCCTAGGCCTGGCCAGCGATCAGGGCTGATCAGGGCCTTCTGGCTGCCAGCTGGGGCCTTCCTTTGTTCCACACTGCCCCCTGGTAGTCAGCAGACATCATAGCAAACAATTGAACTCCCAGTCTCCCGGTCAAATTCCCAAGGGGACACTTTGCATATTAGCCTTTTATATATATAGAAGATAGATTGTACTGCCAATTCTAAATGTTGCCCATGATAAAAATATTACCCACTCTGAATCTTGTTATACTAAGTTAATATATTTGCTTTGATTACTGAGTTTTAGTGGTAGATATATACATGTAAATTTCAAGACAATATTTGTGAAAGATAGGAAATACTTGCAGAAATAATGACTAAGCCTTTCTAGAAGTTGAAGAAATATACCCATCCTCAGGTTGTAAAGACATAAAAGATGCTAAATAGAATAACAGATTTAAACAGTAGAGTGAAATTAAAAAATCAAAGGCAGAGAGAAGTTTATAAATATATATAGAGGAAAAGAAGAAAACCTTCAAAGAGAAATATCTGATTGAATAAATTTAGAATTCCTAATTGCAACAATAAGTGCAAGAAGGCATGAATGAATTTATCATTCTATATGGAGTAAATTATAAATCTTATAACCAGAAAGAATAGCATTTAATATAAAATAAAAATATTCTTAATTCTATTTTCACATATTAACCTTTCTCTGAAAGATCATTTGAATAATTGACACCAGCAAAAAGCGGATTGAAGATTTATCAGTAAATAAGAAATAAGTGATTATCCACAGAAATTATATTTGTTGTTAACATTACTGAGTGTTTATCATGTATAGAAATAATATGCTACATTCCAACATCATAACATCCCTGTGAGATAAGCACTATTATCATTTCCACTTCATAGTTATGCAATTTGGTGCTAAATTTCCAGATAATACCAATATAAATTAGAATAAAAGGGGATAAAGATGAATAAATTATTTTGCATTTTACAAAACTACACATTTGTCTGAGAATAAGACCTATATATTGTTTAGTTTTTAGATATCAATGAAAATATTAAGCATAACAATAGTTTTAAAATATTAAAGAAAGAAATATAGGAAAATATAGAATGATAACTTTTAAAACAATAGAGAAAATTGATTTTCCCATAAAAGTTTAAAAGGAGATATTCAAGGAAAAAGGAAGACTTAAAATTAGTTGAAGTTAGGAGACATATGTCTTGATATAAAAATAATGGCAATCATTTAAGTGTGCTAAACTTACCAGCCAAAAGACAAATCAGCAACTCCTCCCTGTGACAACTCAGAAGTATATTTTCTACAAGGTGTACTCCAGAAATATGATGCAGAACTATGGAAAATAAAAGGATAGAAAAAGGTTATATGATGTATGTACAAACTAACAAGTGCGAGGCTAGCAAATATAACATCAGGTAAAATAGTTTTTATAGAAAAAAAATCAATAAAAATCAAAATTACATACTACCAATGGAACAATAGATCAATTCTTATTATAACAGTGACATTATATGGCCTAATCTAGCCTTGAAACTGACAAAATGATGAAAAGAAGAAATAGATAAACCAGCTGAAGTCATAAATTTTAATATATCATTCTTGAAAACCAATAGACAAATATACACAAAATAAACAAAGTGTGAGCTGTGAATAACAGGATTAATAAACTTCATATAATAGATACAACTCTATATACCACAAAAGACACTATTTTTTTAAGTATACATGTGATGTTTGCCCCAAAAAATCACATAATATCTTAGCTCCCAAGAGAATCATCAATAAGTTTAGAAGAATCAATTTCTTAAAGGCTATGTTCTTAGTTAAATTTCTATGTGTTACTTTTTAAATGTGACATTTAGAATGCCATTGATTAAATAATTGAACATGAATGTAAACAGTGTGCTGCCACTGTAGAGATGGCAAAGGGTGTCTGTTACCCCATGTCTAATAAAACAAAGCATGCCCTTAGATGCTGTGCCTTTATTCTTAAAATACAATAAAATCACACCTGTAATTGTATCTAGCTGTACATTTATATATTAGCCATTGTTTACAGACTGTGCAAGAAAAAATTATTTACAGATGCATATAATTAGATTGTATTTTCTGCACAAACTCATCTATTTATTAAATGCTTTATGAACACACAAAGCTTTCTTTTCATTCATAATTGATTAAAGTTGTTAGCTGGAGATAGATTACTTCTGAAGTTATTACCGGCATTTATAAAGCTCCAAAGGAGCTTTCACATATCTTTTTATTTAAAAAAATCTATACTTTATGCAATTCCAATCTTTAAAAGGCAACAGTAAGGATGCCAGGGTCATTTTTTCTTGCTTATTTTTCTTAAGACTCTGAGTCCTATATGAAAATGAATTGGGTCATAAAGCATATATTTTCCTTACTTCTCACCCCCTTCAATATCCATTGTGCCATGCAGTGAAAATGCTCTTCTGTAAACAGAATATAGAATTCTTTGTGAGTAGTGTTTCTGTTCTGTGTAGTACGAGAGATAGAAACATTTGGTTGGAAGCCAGAAATACTATTTTAGCCTTAGGATAATTTTCCAGCTGTTGTTAGGGAAAGCATGTTACACTTTCCCACTCATTACACTGACATACTCATCTATACATTTATATTTTGCTGCTTTTTCAAATCAGTGATGCAGCTGCCACAATATGCCTCCTCCTTCCAGCAGGTGGTAAATTATTCTCTGCATAAAATGACATCATTCCCTATTTTGTGAAAAACATGCCCTATGAGCTGAAGAAAGGGCAGAACCATTACAGGAAACAAAATTTAGATACATTTAACAGATTGTGTTTAATAAAACTACATCATATTTTTAAAGATTTAGCAACTAAATGCAATAACATCAACTGATTAATAACATTTGAAAAAGAATCAGTAAAATGTTTTGCCTTCTTTGGAATCAATGTTAAGCTAAATATAACTTGTTTGTGTGGACTTATGCCTATCCTATTTTTCCCCCAGAGGAAAGAAACTCATTTGTATTATAGTTAACATAATTTCTCAGATTGTGAGGTTACATTTAACTGATTATTTTTGTTAAATGTTTACTAAGCCAAACCATAATAAAGATTTTCATTGGAGTTACACTGGCTCAAAACATTTTCCTCTCAAAAAGAAATCTTTTTAATAGTCAACAAAAAATGTTTTTGGCTGACATTCAATATTAAGATGAATAAGAAGTATTTTACTTTTTTTTAACCTAGATAGAGTAGGAAATGATGTCAGAATATCAGAACCAATTGGATTATCCAGTAACTGACTATTGATATGTGAGTCTATAAATAAGCAAGTGACATCATAACACCATAAATTAATAATTGCTTTAGTAGGTATTTTACATTATCTGACATAATTGAAACATCATGTTTATACATTATATTGAACATATTTTATACTTAAGTACCCACAAATAAAATCATGTTTATGTATACATATCAGTATTTTATAAATATATTCATCTCTCAGTTACCTTTAAATGTCATAAGCTTAGAATAAGAGATCAATAGTTCTAGCCTCTACTTTTAGAAAGACTACCTCATGCCCTAGCCGGTTTGGCTCAGTGGATAGAGCATTGGCCTGTGGACTGAAGGGTTCCGGGTTTAATTCTGGTCAAGGACATGTACCTATGTTGCAGGCTCCTCCCAGGAGGCAACCAATCAATGTGTTTCTCTCACACGGAATATTTCTCTCTGTCTTGCCCTCTCTCTTCCACTCTCTTTGAAAATCAATGGACAAATATCCCAGGATATCATAGGGTGAGGATTAAAAGAAAAAAAAAAAGACTACTTCATAATACTTATGTAGGTTTTAGAAGGAGCTATGCTTCCGATACATAGGTTGATGATTACCTGTATGCATTACATCAAGTACAAGGAACATATATCTATGTTAGGAAGAAAATTAATTTTTTCAGAGGCAGAGAGATCAATTTCAAAATCATGCTATATTTAGAGAAACCAAATGGTCCTGATAATTAACAGCATTGAAAATGATTGGCAAGCTTACTAAAAAGTTAAGAAGCACTTATCCACCCAATGGAATACTATGATATGAAAGTTAAGACATTCTATGTTCAATGTCTACAGGTTACCAGATTAATATGAGATTTTTCTGGAAAACGGTTGGCTTAGTTATTATAGACTTTTTGAAAGAAAATATAAGGTGTTATGACACAATATTTCCAAGTCCAATAGTTTTCTTTTCTACTACATGAGTCCAAAAAAAGGAGAGGTATCATAAGGCAGTTATCTGGTATAGGGAGAACCTGTCTCTAATCCATCTTGGCACAAAGTGGCCCCAATGACTCTGTTGCATTAAAAATAATATATATTCTACCGGCCAATTTAAAATTTCCACATTAACAAAAATAAGGAAATAAGAGCCTTCCATGTTTCCACCAACCATATATAACTGTCATTATCACAGCAGTATATTTCTTCCCATCCTTTTAGATATATGTAGTTGGAATTGCTAATTATGGGAGTTATAACATTAAATGGTTTTATTTCTTCCAAAAATTGTGATAAATGTGCAACTTATATCAACACTCACCCTTACTCCTAATTACACATAACTCAAATACTTTTTTTTTCTTTTTGGTGGGGGTAGCACCTTCATCACTGGTACCTTGTTCTATATTCCATAGTTTTCAAGTACCTTTAGTTACTCAAATAAAATATTGGGAAATTACTATTCAAACACATTATTGATCCAACGCTTTGGTCCCTACTTTCTTGTAGTGGAAAAGAAAGGTCACAATCTTGCACTGAAATACTTCTTAATGTTCCCTCTTCCATTTGCTCCCTGGGCTTCGTCACCTTTGAATGATAATGGTGCCAGGACCCAACTGTTGTCAAGTTGTTGGCTGTGTGAACTCAGACTATGTGGTACTTAGCACCTTTTTAAACTCAGCTTGGTGCATTAGCCTTTTCCAATAGAAAAATGTTTAATTATCTATCCATATACAACTGGTTCTCAAAAGAAATAAGTGCTCATAATAATTTAAAAATAGAGAGATGTAAAAATATCCCTTAGTATATATTTTTACAACATCTTATTGCTCTCTTGATTACAGAGATACCCTTACAGAGTCCAGAATATTCAAGGGTTAATTACTTTATCTTACAGTTAAAAAAAGAGGTGCACTCTAGCCGAGTGGCCCAGTTGGTTGGAGCACTGTCCTGTATACCAAAAAGTTATGGGTTTGATTCCTAGTCAGAGTACATAGGGAAATGTTGGGTTCAATCCCCAGTCTGGGCAGGTATGGGAGGCAACAGGTGGATGTTTCTCTCTCACATTGATGTTTCTCTCTCTCTTTCCCATCCTCTCTCTAAATATATCCTCCAGTGAAGATTAAAAAAAAAGTGGTAAATTTGTTTTATTTCAGCATTATTAATGGACAGTTTAGAATTTTTTTCTTTCTTTACTATCTTTATTGTTGAAAGTGTTACAGATGTCCTCTTTGTTCTGTGTTGTTGTTTTTTTCCCCATTGACCCCCTCCACCCCGCAACCCTCTCAGGCCTTCACCATGCTGTTATCTGTTCATGGGCTATGCATATATGCATATAAGTTCCCTGGTTAATCACTCCCCACCTACCTTCCACCCCCTGCCTTCCGTCTGAAATTCCTCAGTCTGTTCCATGCATCTATGCATCATTTTGTTCATCAGTTAATTTAGTTCGTTAGATTCCACATATGAGTGAGAACATGTGATACTTGTCTGACTGGCTTATTTCATTTAGCATAATACTCTCCAGGTCCATCCACGCTTTTGCAAAAATAAGATTTCCTTATACTTTACAGCCACATTGTATTCCAATGTGTAACATACCACAGCTTTTTCATCCACTCATCTGATGATGGACATTTGGGCTGTTTCCAAATCTTAGCTATTGTAAATTGTGTTGCTATGAACACAGGGGTGCATATGTTCTTTCTGATTGGTGTTTCAGGTTTCTTAAGATATAGTCCTAGAAGTGGGACCACTGTGTTAAATGGCAGTTCCATACTTACTTTTTTAATTAATAGATTAATTGAAACATTTACTCTAGTTCAAATGCAAAACCTCTGTTTTCCATAATAGCTGCATTCCCACCAGCAGTGTACTAGGGTTCCTTTTTCTCCACATCCTCACCAGGACTTTTCATTTGTTGATGGTAGCCATTCTGACAGGTGTTAGGTAATGCAGGTGTAGTTTTAATTTGCATCTGCCTGATAATCAGTGATTTTGAGCATTTTTTCATATGTCTCCTGGTCTTCTGTATGTCCACTTTAGAGAAATATCTATTTAGGTGCTTTGCACATTTTTTTAATTGGATTGTTTGTCTTCCTTTTGTTAAGTTGTATGAGTTCCTTATGTATTTTGAAAAATAACCCCTTATTGGATGTATCATTGGGAAATATGTTCTCTCATGCAGTGGGCTCTTTTCATTTGTTGATGATTTCTTTTGCTGTGCAGAAGCATTTTATTTTGATAAAATCCAGTTGTTTATTTTCTCCTTAGTTTCTTTTGCTTTGGGAGATTTATTGTTAAACATATTGTTAGGAGAGATGTATGAGATTTTGCTGCCAATAGTTTATTCTAAGATTTTTATGGTTCCATGACTAACATTTAAGTATTTTGTCCATTTTGAGTTTACTCTTGTGGATGATGTAAGTTGGTGGTCTCGTTTCTTTCTTTCTTTCTCTTTTTTTTTTTTGAAGATATAAACAAGTTGAAGAATATACTGTGTTCATGGATTGGTAGAATCAACATTACTAAAATGTCCATACTACCCAAAGCAATCTACAGATTCAATGCAATCTCTATTAAAATACCTACAGTATATTTTACAGATTTAGAACAAACATTCCAAAAATTCATATGGAATAAAAAAAGACCCCGAATAGCTCCAGTAGTCCTGAGAAAGAAGAACAAAGTAGGAGGAATCACAATACAAGATATCAAACTATACTACAAAGTCATTGTAATCAAAACAGCCTGGTACTGGCACAAGAACAGGCATACAGATCAATGAAATAGAACAAGGACTCCAGAAATCGACCCAAGACATTACACTTAATTAATATTTGACAAAGGAGGCAAGAGCATACAATGAAGTAAAGGCAGTCTCTTCAATAAATAATGTTGGGAAAATTGTATAGGTATAGGCAAAAAAATGAAACTAGAATTTTGTTCTAGTCAATGGACACAGACAGTAGTAGGGGTGAGGACATGTGCTGGGGGGTGGGAGCCGCTGAAGAGAAGTCAATGGGGAATAAAGGAGACATATGTAATACTTTAAACAATAATTTAAATAATAAATAAATAAAATGTAAAAAAAAAACAAACAAACATTTAGTCCCAAATGTGTATCAGGTATGGTTTTAGGTCCTCAAAAATTCAAAGATGATTGAGACACTGTCCCTGGCCTTGAAGAACTCACTCAGAAGCAAAACCAACTGGCGTTGTGAACAGGAAATCTCATTGGCCCATGACCAGCATATGCCCTAGCCAAGATGCCTTCTGCTATAATAATCAAGATTAATTTTCCAGTATGACACAGCACATTGTGACTATCTGTAGAGAACTATTTTCTTACAAAATAAGCCAGTCGGAGAAAGATACATATCATATAAATTCACTCATTTGTGGAATATAGTGAACAACATAAACTGATGAACAAAAATAGATTCAGAGACAGAGAAACACCGAAAAGACCGTCAAACCTCAGAGGGAAGACAGGGGAGGATGGGGGTGGGAGGAGGGTAATAGATCAACCAAAGGATGTGTATGTATGCATATTAGCATAATCAATGGACATGGACACTGGGGCGATGGGGGCTTGTCCTGGGAGGTGGGAGTGGCTAGGGAAGGGCTGATGGGGGACAAAGGAGACATCCTATCTAATAAAGAGGGAATATGTCAATTGACCATCACACCCTCACAAAATGGCGGCACCCACAACCAATAAAGAGGGAATATGCTAATTGACTGCCATGCCCTCACAAGTTAGCAGTGCCCATCCATAGCCATAAGATGGCAGCGCCCAGTCTCCTCAGCCCCACCTCATCCAGCCTCAGTCCCCTAGTCCCCTTAGACCTGCCTCATCCAGCTAGAGTACCTCAGTCACCTCAGCCCAATGAGCGGGCAGCAGACATTGAATGCTTCATCCAGTTGGAGTCCCACAGTCCCCTCAGCCCCTCAGGGGAAGGCAGTTGGGGGTGATTAGGCCAGCAGGGGAGGGCACTTGGGGACGATCATGCTGGCAGGGGAGCAGTTAGGCATCAATCAGGCCAGAGAGGAGTGGTTAGGGGGCTATCAGGATGGCAGGCAGGTGATTGGTTAGGAGCTAGCAGTCTGGACTGTGAGAGGGATGTCCTTCTGCCAGTTTAGGCCCGATCCCATAGGGATCGGGTGTAAACCAGCAGTCGGACAATGACTGAGGGGTCCCAGATTGGAGAGGGTGCATGCTGAGCTGAGGGACAAACCCCTTGGTGTACAAATTTCATGCAGCAGGCCCCTAGTATGTAATAATAAACAATAATAAATAAATAAATAAATAAATAAATAAATAAATAAATAAAATAGACATATTTACCTTGACTTTTTAAAACATAGCCTGGATATTTAAGACTTAAAAGGAAATCTAGAGATGGACAAGCATTGTAAAGTCACATCACATGATGAAGAAGGAAAAAGTCTAGATCAAAAAGAGCAGTACATACTTGATATAAAAATGTCTTACCATCATGAAGCCCATTATAAAAATAAAAATTAATAAATAATAAACCCAGAAAAATGTCAAAAAATAAATAAAATAAAGCCCCTTAATAAATATAAAACAGTATTTTAATTATGGTTGTCCCTACTTATGCGGTATGAATTATGCAAAACTAGGGTCCCGGTGCATGAAATTCATGCACTGGGGAGGGGTCCCTCAGCCCAGCCTGCCTCCTTTCACATACTGGGAGCCCTCATGAGATGTCCTACCAATGGCTTATCCTGCTCCCCATTGGGAGGCGACCGGGCTGATCAGGGGAAGGCGCCAGCCCCATCACCCCGCTGCTGCAGCCACTGCCAGTCACCACAGCAACCAAGGTATTTTCATCAACAAGGACTCCAGTCCCTTCACCATGAAAAAATGACAGCTTTCTTTAGGCATTTTCAAGATGTACCTTTCATAAAATATGAAATTTCTTTCTTTATTTTTCTTTTTATCCTCACCTGAGGATATGTTTCCATTGATTTTTTCCCCTTCCCTCCGATCCCAGGCTTGGCCCCTGCCCAAGCCTAAAGCCTCCACCAGAGGTCAGCCCGCCCCCCGTCTGATCGCCAGCTAGGACCGCCCAGGCTTTAGGTTTGGGCAGGGGGCCCCGCCCCTTCCATTGCCAGCTTGGCCCCTTCCCAAGCCTAAAGCTTTAGGCTTGGGAAAGGCCCCCCTGCCCCCAGCCTCTCTCATCACAGGCTGGGAGTGACCTGGGTGTTGAGGAGGTTACTGGGACCCAGGTTATATGCAAATTAACTGCCATCTTTGTTGGGTTAATTTGCATACTCACTCTGATTGGCTGTGGGCATAGCGGAGGTACGGTCAATTTACATGTTTCTCTATTATTAGGTAAGATGTTTGGAGATGCTATGAACAAAGTACCATATTTTTCCATATTTATGACTTTGTAAAAAAGTGAGGATGTTATAGGAATGAGAAATATAGTATTGATGCCAAATCTTACCACTAATTTAATTTGAATTTCTAAGGAAAACCATAATTTGCAAAATATTTCAAGGAGCTAGAATTTTAATTTAGATGAATATTGTTCAACAAGATAAATCAAACTTATCTCTCTGCTAATATGATTTTAATTGCTTTTTAGTTATCATTTTCTGTCTTTGGTTCATCAAGAAGATCTATATGTGAAATTAATTTGTATGAAATCATTATTACTTGCATATAAATATTTCTAAATTATGACCATGTTATATTAACATTTAAAGATATCTTAAGTAAAATTTAATGAAGTAAAAATGCTTACCACTATGCTACTGAATGAAAAATTTCAAACATAAAATGCTGTATTCCAGTTTAGAGGGAACAAAATCATATCATTCATAATATTCAGGAAATATTTAGGATAGAAACTCATACCAAAATTGACAAAAATTTCTTTACCCAGAAAAAATTCTCAGTAAATTATTTATTTGATGTTAAATCAGAAATAATACAGTAATAAATGTTCAGTTTTAAAACATTTATTCTACCTATTATGAGAGGTCTTAGCTTTTATATTTACCCAAGGACAAAAAGCTATAATGATTAGAAAGAAAGAACTATCAGCATTTACAAATAATATGATTATCTTCACAGAAATTTAACAGAAAAGGTCACCTAGACTGCTATGCAATGACAAACATAATTTTGAAGATCCCATCTATGACAGAAACAACATGAGGTATTATGTGTGAAGATAAAAAATGACACATGCAAGCATTATGGAAGATCTTTTTAAATATATTGAAAGATATTAAGAAAGTTCTAAGTACATGAAAGAAAAAATGCTTAGGGATAGAAACTCACTCCTTAAAGATATTTATTCTTTTCAAACTAATCTATAGATTCAACAGAATTCCAAACAAAATACCAAAATAAAAAATGTGAATGAACAAGCAGATTTTATAATGAAGGAGAGAAGAACCATGGATAGTTAAGGCATAAAGAAGAAGAATGACAAGATTAGGGTGGGAGTCATTTTCTATATGGAGACATAGTACAAAATCTTAATTTAGAGGATCTGCTTTGGTTCAGGGGATAGATAAATAGATCAATAGAAAAAAAAAGGAGAGGTAATAAATAGACCCACAGAGATTTGATAGATAATTAATGTGATATTGTTTATTAGAATATTTTGAGCATCTCAACAAATGGTGCTATTAATTTTAGTGGTTCACATTAAAAAAAAGGAAATTTTATATCTAGAATGCCTAAAATCTAATCCAGAGGAATATTAGAATAAATACAGAAGAATATTATTCTCTAAGGAACACACATTCATACAAAACATGTTCCCTCAACTCAGCCTGCACCGTCTCCAATTGGGGAACCCTTGCAGGATGTCTGACTGCCATTTTAGGACCGATCCCTGGGATCGGGTCTAAACCATTTTAGGAATAATCCCTGGGATTGGGCCTAAACCGGCAGTCAGACATCCCTCTCACAATCTGGGACCACTGGCTCCTAACTTCTCACCTGCATGCCTGCCTGATTGTCCCTAACTGCTTCTGTCTGCCAGCCTGATCACCCCTAACCGCCCTCTCCTGCAGGCCTGATGTCTCTCCCAACTGCCCTCCTCTGCTGGCCAATTTGGTTCTGATTGGTCAGTTTCTATGCCAGTCAGCATCAGAAGCTCCACCTCCAAGGCAGCCATTGGCTCCCCATTGTACCCAGATTTGGTTCTCATTGGTCAGTTCCTATGCCAGTCAGCATCAGCAGTCAAGCCTCCTAGGCAGCCATTGGTTTCCCACAGCACCCACCTTTGCTTCTGATTGGTCGGTTCCTATGCCATTTAGCATCTCCAGGCCTATCTCTGGGCCTGATCAAAAAGGTGGGGCTTAACAGCAGCCCCAGAGCCTGAAGAGAGAGAAAAGCCTGGCTGCTGGCGAAGATCAGAAAGAAAGAGGGAGAGAAAGCGAGAGGTAAGTACACTGATCAACAGTTTCCACTGAGGCTGCAGATCAGACCCTTACTCACTTTCTGGGTCTCAGCCCCCTGGGCAGTCAGTGTTGGGTCGCCAGGCTGCAGTGGGGCAATCCAGAGCTGACTTCCGGATGGTCTGCATTTGGTCGCAGGCTCGGCCTCTTCCCAAGCCTAAAGCCTCCACCCCAGGCTTTAGGCTTGGGAATTGTGCACCCCTGCCCCTCCGATGGTAGGCTCAGCCCCTTCCCAAGCCTAAAGCCAGGGTGCAGAGGAGGTTCCAGGGACCCAGGTATGTATGCAAATTAACTTCTATTTTTGCTGGGTTAATTTGCATACTCACTCTGATTGGCTGTGGGCGTAGCGGAGGTACAGTCAATTTACATGTTTCTCTATTATTAGGTAAGTTAGTAAATATTTGCATATTTTCGGGTAAAATAATTGTATTCTTAGATGTATGCTATAAATAACACATATCATATGTAATACTGAAATATCTATTTTCTATCTCCAAAGATTTTTGTAATATTAAAAAACTGATAGCAATATGAATATCTATCAATAATATAATTAATAATATATTTTTATATATTCATGGAATAGAATATAAAAATAGATGCCATCCAACAAAATAAGGGGTGAAAAAAAACAGGTCTTGAAGAGTATGCATTGTATGATTTATGTAATTTTAAGAAAAATAGTTGAGCAATATATTATGTTGGAATAAAATAGGTAACAAATTATGCCTTTTTAAAAATAATCATACTGACAGGTAAATTACAGTTTGTCACTGCTTGCTCAGTAACTAGTACAAATCTTTTTGGTAAATATAATTATGAGCTATATGTTATATTTTAAAAAAATTATTTCCCATCCCTTGTTAATTTGGCTGAAACCAGAAGAGAAGACAATCTCACTTCTAGCTTTTATTTTAGAAACCTGAGATTTATGGATACGTTTGTTAGGGGAAAAGATAAAGGTAGGTCAATGAGTTTTGTATTGGGGTTTTTGAAATTGAGATAATAGAGATTTCCACAAGATTAGCAGAAAAGTTTGGTTTAGAGTTTAAGAGTTACTGTGATCTACATTCTACCTCTGCTGGAATCCTGGAATTGGAGTTAGGATTTCAGGAATGAATGACTGTCAAGTCAAATAGGAAGACAAAACCTTGGGCACCAAGGCTCCCAGTCTGGGAAAAGAATACAAAACCTCAGTGTGACTAGGTGCCTCAGCTTTTCCTGCCTGCATGGTGCCACTGGGTTAGGATAACATGTGAACCTGCAGTTGCTCTCCTGGGCCTTGCTCAACGACCTCTCTTCTCTATACCCCAAACTCAGAACTTTGTTCAAGTCTCGGTCATTGTGGAAGAAATACTAGTAATGGTAAAATGGCTTTTCCTTCCACATAAATGGGAAAATAGGATCTTAAATTCAAATTGAATATTATGTCAGAAATATAATGAATCCTTTCCTGCACATCTGAATTTGAGTAGAATCGTGTTTATTTTACTAAATCATGGTCCCCTATTTGCATTATAGAAATATTTTCGTATTTTTTTCAAATTTGGTATGTATTTATTTTCCTTCTCTTAATTTCATTTGCATAAAGCAAGATCCACTTGATGTTCAGTATAACATAAAAGAAACCTGTTAGGAACCGTAATTTGGCATCATGGATATAACTGTTGGATTAACTTCAACTTTTTCCCCCGTGTTACTAAATTCAGTGATTCCAGTCTCTTTCAGATACTGCTTGCAGCTTGTTGGAAGGAAGACACATATTCTCATATGTTTATATAATTTTAATTCAGTAAAGATTAAAAAAGTAATTGAGTACAGGTTCATGAAAAAGTTTATATAAAGAAGTGCAGTCTGAGAAAGTGGCTCTCTGCTAGTAATTTAGAGAAAATCATGGGAACTATGCTTTTAAAACCAAATTTAATAAAAATGTGCTAGGATATGTTTTATCTAAAGTATTCTGCATAATTTTAAACCCATGAATACATAAACATAATTATGATTTCAAGTTGAAATGTTCTAGTGTCAAACTTGGTACTATTGCCAAAATATTAACGAAAAACAGAATATTTGGCACATAGTATCTATCAGTATTTTTGAATAAAGTTAAAATTTATGGGAACTAGACAAAGTTTCTCATCATGTAGTAATGTTGATATTCAGTTGTTGAGATAACAGAGAATTATAAAATGAAAATGAGTTACCATAAGTTTTCTTTGCTGAAATTTTAGTAAAAAAAAACACAGAAAGAATCCTCCATATTAAAAGTACTCCAAAAGTCTCAGTTCTTTAACACACTTGTTAAGTCGGAAATAAAATGGCTGGCACCAAGACCTTGACTTTTTAAGATAGTTCTTGGTTTCTTTCATAAATTCTACTGACTCACATTTAAAACATTAAGTTCACACATTTTACTTTTTTTGTTTTCAGAACCAAGTTTATAATTACCTCGAAGGAGAAATTTAAACAGTGGAGTTAGTTGACTTTTTTGCTGTAAATGTGAACTCTCACTGCAGATGACAATGAGGAATGGTAATTCACAAACAGCTATGAAGGATGAAAGAGAACAAAAGGAAAACACTGATGTCGAATTATAAATGCACACAATTTATGATTTAAAGAAAAAGAGAAATTATTGCATTCTCTGCCAAAGCACACATTAACATCTTCCCTATAATAGAATAAAATAAATGATCATCATAACCCTAATTTAGGTCATGTAGAAAAGTTTAGGAAAAGTTGATATTTCCAAGGAAAATCACATTTGAACCTCCACAATTGTAATTAAAAAGCATACATACTCTTGATTCTTGGGATCATATTTTTCAGAGTCAAATATGATGTGCTCATTTATACATTAGAAATGGTTTGGGGCTTGCATTCTATTTTCCACATATCTCTTAATGGGAACTTTATATTGTTCAACGATTTTTTTAGGTGTGTTTTCATGTAAAGATCAAGAAGGAACAACAAAGCTCAATAGAGAAGCTGATAATGCTGGAGATAATGCTGGAGGCTTATTCACTAGATAATTGACTCATTCCTACTTACATAGTTCTTTCCATTAATATTACATATATTATATTTTATGGGATATTGTTTAAAAATATAAGGAATTTATGGAAACTTTCATATATTGAACAAAGAAGGGCCTCCATAAGCTATCCACGCCATACTTCCTGGAGTCTGTGATGTATAATAGGTTATATGGCAAAAGATTTTGAGAAAGTATTTGAGGTTATATGCCAAAAAATAGGGACTACTGCCCATGGGGCCCAGTGGTTGAGTGTAAATTCATAAATCAGTAGGTCATACTTTGTATCCTGGTCAGGGTATATGCCCAGGTTTTGGGCTTGATCCCCAGTAAGGGGTGTGCTGGAGGCAGCCAATCAATGATTCTCATCATTGATGTTTTTCTCTCTCTTCCTCTCCATTCCTCTCTCTCTCTGAAATCATTAAGAACATTTTTTTTAATAGAAATTATTCTGGATTATTCTGTGGACACAATAGCCTTTAAAAATAGTTTCTTGAGCTGCAGTGAGAGAGATACAGCAGAAGTCAGAGAGATTCAAAGCATGACAGACTGACTGTACAGACTGACTGTACCACCATTGACAGATTGAAGATGCAGTGATGGTATGACAGAGAACACAGGTGGCCTTAAATTGCTGAGAGTGACTTCTGGCTGACAGCAAGCCAGGAAATGGGGACCTCAATCCTACAACCAAAACAAACAATTCTGCCAAAGATCTGAATGAGTTTGGAAGCTCCATCTTCCCCAGAGTCATTAGTTAACAGCCCAGACCAATTTACACGTTGATTTTGGCCATGAGTGACATAAAGTAGAGAAGCTAGCTGAGTCTGATCTACAGAACTATAAGATAAGATTAAATTTTGGTTGTTTTAAGCCACTGAATTTGTGGTAATCAGCAATAGAAAAAAAAGGGAAACCCTTAAATAGTTACAGATTTTTTTTTTCATTTTTAGACAGTTACATTTTATTTTTTCTGGAAACTTAAACTATGTGAAATGCTCAATTCATAATGTCAGAAAAATCACCTTCTTCTTCAGATTGTGGGCCTCAAGAACTTTATAGTTTATTCTTTTCAGTGATTCTGTATTGAATTTATTTATATAAATGAGAACTAAAATATTTGCCTCAATTAATACTGTATATTACAAATAAACTTAAGGAAGTGATTGCAGTATTGGTAACAATATTAAAAGTGCTTTTGGGGAAAAAAGTGACTTTCTTTAGTCCAAACTAATAAACTGAAGGAGATGTTATCTGTTTTTGAATCAGAATGTTAAAAGTATAAGATTTAAAAATGTTGAGATGAGAAAAGATATTATTCTGTAGTTTTATTATAAGTTTTTGTCGGGTTTTGATATCAGGGTAATCCTCATCTTATAGAATTTGTTTGTTCAATATTCTGGAATTATTTCTATACAATTTGTGTTATAAATGTTTGTTGTAATTTAACAGTAAATTCATCTTTTCTGGAATCTTTTAATCTAAATGTTTTAAGCAACAAATTAAATTTATTTAATAGATATAGAGCTACTCAGTTTATTTACTTTTTTGTGTTAACTTCCATAGTTTTTGTCCATTTCTCCTAAGTTGCTGATTTTATTGATAATATTCCCTTATAAATTATATTGATCTTTTTGAAATAGCACTTTTTTAACTCTTTGAATTTCCCTAATATTTTCTGTTTCTGATTTCATTGATTTGTGCTCTGATCTTTATTATGTACCTTATTTGGCCTAATTTAAGTTTAATTGTATCATTTTATTAGTTTCTTGGGTCAAAAATTAAGTCATTTTGAGCCTCAAGATAGTTGAATTTTTTTTCCTTTACTAATATAGGCATTTAGTGCAATAACATTCCACAAATTTATGTACAACACAAAATTTTATGTGCTGTGTTTCTTTTAATTTAAACAAAATAACTTTAACTTGTTTTTTAAATCTTTTTAAATTTCCAAATATTGGAAGAATTTCTAGAGATCCTTCTGTTATTGATTTCTAAAATATTTACATTGAATTCAGGGCACATGCTTCACCTGATTTTATTCTTTTCAGTTTTTTAAGAAATGTTTTATGGCCCAGGATTTGGTCTCTCTTAATAAAAATGTTCTACGTACATTTGAAAAGAATGTGCTTTCTGATATTGTGTGGAGTGCTCTATAAATGTCAATTAAATTAGACTGGCTAATAGTGTTGTACAAATCTTCTGTATCATTTCTGATTTTCTGCTACTTGTATTGTTAATTATTTAGAGGATGTATTGATATGTCAATATAATTGTAGGTTGGTCTATTTGCCCTTGAATTCTTAGCAGTTTTACTTCACATGATTTGAATTTGTGTCTTCAGGCACATAAATATTTGGAATTATTATGTCCCATTCATGAACTACTTTATCATTGTGAAAAAATAATGTTTTTTTTGCTATGAAATCTACTTTTGTGATATTAATATAGTCACTCCAGCATTATTTTAATTAATGTTGGCATAGTATATCTTTATCACATTATTTATCCTAATTTGTTTTTATATTTAAAGAATGTTTCTTATAGGTATAATATAATAGGGTCTTAGTTTTATACCCAATCCAATATTGTTTTTTCCCTGTTATTATCATTATAATTTTCTATTTTATTTTATTTTTGTGGTTGGACAATAATATATTTTACAGAGTGTTGCCTCTGATATTTCAAGTAACTCCCCTTTACCCATACATAACTATTACAATACTAGAGGCCCAGTGCACGAAATCATGCACTCAGGGGTGAGGGGGGATTCCTTCAGCCCGGCCTGTGCCCTCTTGCAATCCAGGAGCCCTCAGGGGATGTCCGACTGCTGCGGAGGCCAGAGAGGCTCCTGACACCACTGCTGGGCTTGCCAGCTGTAAACAAGGATTCTGGCTGAGAAGCACTCCCCCAGGGGAAGTGCACTGACCACCAGGGGGCAGATCCTGAGTTGAGTGACTGCCCCTGGTGGTCAGTGCGTGGCATAGCAACGGGTCATTCCACCATTTGGTCTATTTGCATATTAGTCTTTTATTATATAGGATTATTTTTCCTCCATTGACTTCTCCCCAGCCACTCCCACCCTCCAGCACATGCCCTCACCCCCCCACCCCAGTGTCTATGTCCATTGGTAATGCTTGTATGCATGCTTACAAGTCCTTTGGTTGATCTCTTACCCCCATCCTCCTCCCCTGCCTTCCCTCTGAGCTTTGACAGTCAGTTCCATGCTTCTCTGTCTCTGGATCTATTTTTGTTCATCAGTTTATGTTGTTCACTATATTCCACAAATGAGTGAGATTATGTGGTATTTATCTTTATCTGACTGACTTATTTCACTTAGCATAATGCTCTCCAGTTCCATCCATGTTGTTGCAAATGGTACAAGTTCCTTCTTTTTTATAGCAGCATAGTATTCCATTGTACAGATGCACAACAGTTTTCTAATCCACTCATCTGCTGATGGGCACTTACGCTGTTTCCAAATATTAGCTATTGTAAATTGTGCTGCTATGAACATAGGGGCACATCTATCCTTTCTGTTTGGTGTTTCTGATTTCTTGAGATATATTCCTAGAAGTGGGATTGCTGAGTCAAATGGGAGTTCCATGTTTAATTTCTTGAGAAAACTCCATACTGTTCTCCACAGTGGCTGCACCAGTCTGCATTCCACTAGCAGTTCACAAGGATTTCTTTTTCTCCGCATCCTCGCCAGCACTTGTCATTTGTTGATTTGTTGATGATAGCCATTCTGACAGGTGTGAGATGGTACCTCATTGTTGTTTTGATTTGCATCTCTCAGATGACTAGTGACTTTGAGCATGTTTTCATATGTCTCTTGGCCTTCTGTTTGTCCTCTTTTGGAAAGTGTCTATTTAGGTCCTTTGCCCATTTTTTGATTGGGTTGCTTACCTTCCTTTTGTTTAGTTGTATGTATGAGTTTCCTATAAATTTTGGAGATTAAACCCTTATCAGAAATAACATTAGCATTTATGTTCTCCCATGAAGTGGGTTTTCTTGTTCATTATAATTTTCTACTTTCTTTCATGTCTTTTGTTATTTCTTGGGTGCCAAATATTGTTAATTTTTAACTTGTTGACTGCTGGAAATTTGTACATTCACACAACATTTTTGAACTTTGTTCTGGGGTATAATTAATTCACTTGGAAAGAGTTAGATCCTTTCTGATCTTACTTTTAAGACTTTTGTTTAGAGTGCCTAGAATAGTCTTTCTTAAAACAAATTACTCACCCTCCAAAAGCATTTATTCTTATAGATTGACTTGTGTTCCCCCCAAATAAATGTTAAAGCCCAAACTCCCAACATGACTGCATTTTTAGATAGGGCATGTAAAGAGGTAAAGTTACAAAAGGTCATAAGAATGGGGCCCTAAATCCATTAGGGTTTTGCTCTTATAAAATATAAAGAGACAGGAGTATAACATGCTCAGAGAAAAGGCCATGTGAGGACATCAGAAGAATGAGGCTGTTTGCAAGCCAAAAAAAGAGTTTCATCAAATATCAATGCGGCTGACACCTGGATCTTGGACTTGGAGCCCCGAGAACTGTGACAAAATAAATGATGTTGGTTAAGCCACTTAGTCTGTAGTATTGCTATGGCAGCCTAAGCAGACTAATACCCTGATTTTCTGTAAATGACTGGTTTCCCAGTCTGGGTGGTAGGAGCAGTCATTATTACCAACACTTTGGAAGCCCCAAGCGCTCTTACTTCTAATTCTTCTGCATGTTTCTTTTCCCAATTGTGGGTACTTTTCTTATGTGCATGTAATAAATATTCAACTGAAAGTCGCTGGGAACTTTCTTAAATCCCTGGATCTTGATCTTGTAAAGAATAACACATAGAGGTTAAACTAAAAAGCTCAAACAGGAGAAAAACAAAATACTAAATCTATCAGGGGTCCTCAAACTATGGCCCGTGGGCCACATGCGGCCCGCTGAGGACAATTATCTGGCACGCTGGGTGCCGCTGCCTGTCCTGCTTGGCAGCCAACTCGTCCCGGGCCCGCAGTGTGCATAGAAATTTGTTCATAGTTTTTTTTTTTAAACTATAGTCCAGCCCTCCAACGGTCTGAGGGACAGTGAACTGCCCCCTGTTTAAAAAGTGTGAGGACCCCTGCATAGATTAAGAAAAAGAAATTGAAGCAGAACAGTAGTGTGAGGAACTTTGTTGAGTTCCTTTCCTCCCAAATAACCACTTAACTATTAGAAAGTATCTCAAAATACAATAATTTAAGTGTCTGGAAAGAAATGCATCATGTAGAGAAACATTTCCAAACACAGACAAATGCCTGTGTAACCTTATGTCATGTATAAGAATGTCTACAGAAACTTTATTAATGGAAGCTAATATTCTGAAGTTATCCAATCACTATCAAATTGAAATGAAAATATATTTTGGTATATTCATGAAGTGGAAAAATCCAAAGCAATGAAAAATAATTTACTCTATGTAGTAATATGGCTGCATCTCACAGAAATGATGTTGAGTGAAAGAAGACAGATACAAAAGAATTCTATCTAATAAAAGAGTAATATGCAAGTTGACTGTCACTCCAAGACAAAAGATGGCTGCCCCCATGTGGTCAAAGATGGCTGCTCCCATATGGACACAAGATGGCCACCACAAGATAGCCTGCAGAGGAGGGCAGTTGGGGGGATGCAGGCCTGCAGGGGAGAGCAGTTGGGAGAGACCAGGCCAGCAGGCAAGGGCAGTTAGGGGCAATCAAGCTGACCAGGGAGCAGTTAGCCATTGATCAGGCTGGCAGGGGAGTGGTTAGGGGTGATCACTCCCCTGCCAGCCTGATCAGTGGTTAGTGGTTATGGGAAATCAGGCAGAGGCAGGCAGGTGGTTGGGAGTCAGCAGTCCTGGATTGTGAGAGGGATGTCCAACCACCCGTTTAGGCCTGATCCCACCGGACATCCCTCTAGGGGTCCCAGATTGGAGAGGGTGCAGGCTGGGCTGAGGGAGACTCCCCTCCCCCCGTGAACAAAATTCATGCACCAGGCCTCTAGTACATACTATATAATTCCATTTATATTAGTTCAAGAACTGATGAAATAGAGTAGTGAAAATATTGACCAGAAATGGGAATGAAGGAGTTTTCTGGACTATAGGAAATGTCCTCTATACTGACTTTGGTTGATTATGTGGATGTAGAAAATAAGATTATTGAGATTTATCCTTGAGATGTGAGAAGTTTTCTGTGTAAGAGGTTATAAATGTATGTATATATTCTCTATAGCAATAGTTGGGCTTATGAATTTGAATTTTATATAAGAATCTCGGCTGCAAAAATATTTTATAGTAAAAGAATAAGAAAAGCTGTCATGAACCAAATTCATAGGAACTCTTATGAACAGAAAATGAAAGGAATCCACAAAGAGTATTGATAGACAATAGCGAAAGGGAATTTGGTATCAGAAATTTAAAAAAAAATGGAGGGAGTGGTATATTAGGGAAATGAGTTTTTAAACTGAATTTAGCTACATGGACAACCAGAAAGCCTTATCAAAAATTGTTCTAGTGATGGTGTGGGACAACATAGATTTGGAGTTGGGAACTTAATGAGTAGTGAAAAAATGACAATAAAAATTATGAAGAAAACTCTTTTTAGAAATTTGACTTTGACATATAGAAGATAAATAAATTGCTAATTCAGGTAATGTTTTATTATTTTTTCATTTATTCTGGTTCACAAAAGAGAAGAGTCTACATGCTTAAATGCAGATAAAATATGCCCATTAGTATTGGAATAGTTAGAGAAGAGTAATATAATTGACAGTATTAGTGTTCTTCAAATGGGAGGAAATGTTTGCCAGAGTCTAGTCAGAAGATCTGATCATTGGTAAGCAGTGTGAAATTTTGTCTTTCATAAGAGAGGAAAAGAAGAAAAGCATGGTTATGTGAGCAAGTAAGTCTATAGGATTTAAAGGAATTCTCATCTCAGGAAATATTTCCAATTCTTCTGTGAATAAAGAGTTAAGTTTAATCCTAGAATTATGTAATCATATTCAACTGAAGTAAGTGTTCACTTTTGTTGGGAAAGAGAAATTACAGAAAGATAAGATGAGGCTTAAGACTGAATCCTAAAGGGAAGAGTAGTCAACTACTACCAAATGTTACTGAGAGCTCTGGAGAAGCAAGGGCCACTATGACTTCATCAGATTTGGCAACACGGTTGGGGCAAAACCATACCTGAATGAGTAGAATAGTCATAGTTTTAACGTTATACATTTCTGGGTATATTTTATTCACATATATTTATTGCATATTAGAATAAAATTAGAAAATCTAATATACTATTACTTTTAAAAGCACCTGTTTTTAAGAATATTAGTCATTGGAATTATTTAGAAACTAATTTGCCAAAGATTATGTACTCATTACATATCTAATATATAAAGAGCCAGGATCATAACATCCCAAAATGACTGAAGGCTCGACCCAACGTAGGCTGTGCGCACAGCAGGCAAGTGGGCTGAACTGCTGACCTCTCAGAGAGAGAGAGGCAGGTCTGATCAGCTGCAGACCCTGCTTCTCTCTCTGGGCCTTGCCAGCAGCCAAGACTCTCTCTCTCTCTCAGAGGTCAGCAGTTCAGCCCACTCGCCAGCAGGCTGGACCGAATGCCAAGCTGCACATGCAGCAGGTGAGTGGGCTGAACTGCTGACCTCTCGGAAAGAGAGAGCAGTGGGGCTGATCAGCAGTGGCAGCTGCTACTAGCAAGGCCTGGAGAGAGAAGCAGGGTCTGATCACCCTGCTCTCTCTCTAAGCCTCACCAGCAGCCAAGACTCTCTGTCTCCCAGAGGTCAGCAGTTCAGCCCACTTGCCAGCAGTCTGGGGTGGCTGCTGATCAGCCCCGCCTCTATAATCAGGCCTGGAGATAGACCCGGAGATGCTGACTGGCATAGAAACTGACCAATCAGAACCAAATCTGGGTGAAGTGAGAGGAATCAAGGCTGCTCAGGAGGTGGAGCTATTGATGCTGACTGGTATAGAAACCTAATCAGAACCTACTCTGGGTGAACTGCAAAAGCAAAACCTAAGATGGGGGCTGAGGAGGGGTTTTAAGGGCAACAGCTGTTTGGTGTAAGGTGTAAGGAAGTGATTCAATTTTTTCATGACTGGTTTGGCAGTATAGTACATATGGCTGGCTATCAGTCCAGATATAGGGATTATGTGTTTTTGTCTTCCAAGAGCATCTCCTCCTGCTAAAAAGGGCTTCCCTCTCCCCCCCACCCCCATTTAAGCAATCCTATCCTATATAATCTATCTATACTCATAAAAGGGTAATATGATAATTAGACCGGGTCAACTGGCCATCTTCCAGACGTCTAACTTCCTTCTGGACAAAGCCATGGTGGTGAGGGAAGAGGCAGAGGCAGTTAGGGGTGATCAGACTGGCAGAGGAGGGCAGTTGGGGGTGAGATCAGGCCAGCAGGGGAGGACAGCTAGGGGTGATCAGGCAGGCAGAGGCAGTTAGGGGTGATCAGACCAACAGGGGAGAGCATTTAGGGGTGAGTTTAGGCCGGCAGGGGAGGGCAGTTAGGGGTGATCAGGCAGGAAGGTAGAGGCAGTTAGGGGCAATCAGGCAGGCAGGTAGAGAGGTTAGGGGTGATCAGGCAGGCAGGGGGCCAAGGTACGGGTGATCAGGCAGGCAGGCAGAGGGGTTAGGGGCAATCAGGCAGGCAGGTAGGCAAGTGGTTAGAAGCCAGTCCTCCCAGATTGTGAGAGGGATATCCGACTGCTCTCTCTCTAGGCCACAGGGATCAGGCCTAAACCGGCAGTCGGACATCTCCCAAGGGGTCCCAGATTGGAGAAGGTGCAGCTGGGGCTGAGGAACCCCCTTCCATGCATGCATTTACTTTATATTACTTTATAAAACTACCCTATGCAGGTTGTGTGTGTGTCTATATTTTGTAGATAAGAAATTAAGTCTCAATATATAAGCCCAAAGCTATTCAGTTAATGAGTTAGTAAGAAGTGATTCAAACTCAGGTCTGTATAACTCCAAGAAATAGCCTTTAGTATTCATATTCATTAGCCAGTAAGAAGGAATTATCCAATATACCTTAAAATTTGAAAAGTTTAGTCAGGTCATGGTTCTGCATGGAACGGAAGCCACACCATCTGAACCACGGTTATTGTTCACTTCTGAGAGAGATCAATTTGTCACAGCTCCCAGGCTTCCAGTTATTAAACACAGCATGAAAATATGTCAGTATTATAGTTTAAACAAAATTTTAAGTGCAAGAAACTGCACCAAATGAATATGTCATGAAATCCCATCATTTAGTCTCATAAGCAATAGTATATTCAGGGCAAATTAAATAAAAATGACATAAGTTTACTATGTAAAAACATAAATAAGTAAAAGCAAAAGACAGTATGAAAAAGAACTACATAATTTGCATATTTGTGCATAAAAAGTTCCATTGATTTCAGGCTGCAGATTTTAATGTGACATAATAGATGTTTTGCATATGTATTTTTGCTAGCAATATGTTACATTTCAGGTACATTAGCAATTTAGAAATGTGAAAAAATGTGAACATATACATTGAGTTTTTATCTTATTTTGGTTTATAATTACTCTATTCTTTCATTTCTGATAGCATTCTGCTTGGAGATAGTTTTTTTCTCCCTGCATAAACATACAAACTAGAGAGACAGCCCTTTATCTGAGATAATGTATTCGCCTTTCAGAACAATAGCTTTCAGAATAAAATAATTCAAGGCTGTTTAGAAAAGCAAGAAGAGAACTTTCTAGATCTCTAAATATTAATCACAATTGAAGATGCTCAGGTAAATGAAAGAATTTAAAGAAAGTTAGAAAAGAGAATCTTCTCCCTGAGATAAAGTCTTGGTAGAATCAAATACAATCAAGAAATGTGAAAATTGGGGTTCAGACTTTCTCTCCAAGAATGAGAGTGGATCAAAGTAGATAACATGAAAGACATCTGACAGCAGGGGTTAGAAATTAGACTTTAGACCATAAAATGTTGTTTAAGTTTGGGGATAAAGCCAAACATTGCCATTGAGAGAGAGAGAGAGAGAGAGAGAGAGAGAGAGAGAGAGAGAGAGAGAGAGAGAGAGAGAGGAGAAACTTGAAGAGGAAACAGGAAACAGGAAAAGTTCCACAGGACATGCGAATTCCATTTCAGTATATACCAAGTATGAGGCAGAAACTCACATCCAAGCATTTTGGGGATGAGACCGCTATCCAAGGACTGGAGACTCACGATCAGAGTAGGGCTAGAAGTAAACTGAGGCAATATTGAATGAATAATTGATCCTGACTTGTATTTTATCTGGCTAAAAAGAGATAATCCTTAGGGTTTGAATCAGCACTGAATTTCTAAGAAAACTATAACTGAGACAACTGAAATATAAACCCTGCAGAGACAGGGAGGGCTCAATCTGTCTATTACATGCAAAGTCCTTGCAGAATAAAATGTTTTAAATATGTCCAGTGTTCCCATGCTCAATTATTCAGTGATTCAGGTTGAAATAATGCAATTATATTGAGATTACCACATAGGCTCTGATCCTGCATAAAACCTTCATTATCAACGTCGATATACAAAAGCTTGATACTTGAAATTATATCGTCATGTCCCATCTCTATGGATCACATTGCTTACACAAAAAAGAGTATCCATGAAGATAGTCTGCATTTTGTAAGATAACTAAATAATGAAAAGAAATAAATGAGATCTAGGCTAGGAAATTTCCATTTTAGGTAATAAAACCTAAAAGGCTTACAGGATATTTTTTCTCATATAAAGTACTAAAGGGTGGGTGGGAGGAATGGGGAGAGAAGCTAGTATATACCACATGCCTTTTATGAGCCATATAGCTCAAAATGATTTATTTCATTTGTTTCTCACCAAAGCCACAGCAAATATTGCCATTTTACATATTAGTACCCTGAAGGTAGTAAGCATCTCTTTACATAGGCAACAAGGGATACAGATCTTTTTAAACTGCACTGTATCTTTCCAAAGATTGTCTTATTTAAAATATAGCAGACTCCTTGTAAAATTGAACCTAATTGTAAAATTAAATCTAATAAAATTACTTGGCTATTTATATCATTTATATAACAGGGCATATAACAATGACTTTGAATATGTCTCTGAATAATCAGATGCAGAATATCATCCTATGTTTAGTTAATATGTTTATGCATCTTAACTTAATGCTAATAGTATTTTTACTACTCAATTCTTTGCTTGGTTTCTTACTAGTGGTTTTAAATACACTCTAATTTCCTTTGATTAAATATTAATCTTTTTAAAAGTAAGACTATAGGCAATTTATTAATAGTTTACACAGCATAGGAAATACATTTTCAATTATATTCTCCTGAACACATTCCAATTTTCTCTTTTCAGTATCGTTTTGCCCCTTTTCTGATTGGTATTATAAAGTGGCATTTCACTTAATTAATGTTTTTATGTAGACTGTAAAATTGGCTTCACTATGGGTTGACATAGTCAATTTTATGAATAAGGAATGTCATTAACATTAGCTATATACATCTGGCAATTTTTAATTCATTATCCCATATATATATTTTTATGGACTCAAAGTCTCCCGAAAACACACACACATTAAGAAGTGACTAAAACATACACTATATGGGAGTTCAATTTAGAATAATAGAAGCTTGTGTATTTATGTGACCAGTAAATGAGTATTACTCTACTTCTTATATTTTTTGGAAATATGACCTAAAATTGAGGAAATATTTTCTGATACATACTCAGTTTCATCTTGAGACAAAGTCTTTGAATACTCTGTGAGAATGTTTTCTTCTTTCTCCTTTAGGTTTAGAAAAGTCAAGTTTCCCAACTTGTGGGGAGTAAAAGGATCATACTAATGTTTAAACCTTTAAAAATCTATAAATATTTATTATTAGCAGCGTTTAAAAAAGTGACTTATGTTCAAGTATTCCTAATGGTAGTTTTTGATAATTAATGAAAGCTTTCTTATGAAAATAATAGACTGTAAATGTGTATATATATGTTTTGCTATCAAAAACTTTACCAAAATTAGTGTTTTAAAAAACCAAGTATTTTCTATGTATGTATAACAAAGCATTATTTACATACGTCTGCCGGAAGAGAGAAATTCTCATTTAATCCTCACAAACCATCAGAAGGGGAAACATTTTAGTTCTGGAGTTATTTATAGATACCTTACTGGAAAAAAAAATATTCAGTTTCTGGAGGTTGCCTTAAACTTAGAAAATGAAAATAATGACAAACTTATTGGGTGGTTTAGGCTCCCCAAATCTCTTTTATTATGTAATAATACCCACATAAAATTTAGAGACAAGATTTCTGTGCCTTAAATCCAGGAAGTGTAAGAGTGTTTAAATATGCAAAATCTATTTTTATTTCTGAGGATTTGATTGAAGTTACTTGTCATCTACCTTTGTGAATATGTTAACCCCGGTAAAGTGAAGAGAGGCACTGCTCCCATCGTCTTTTTATTTCATTTTATTATTACAGATACCATCTCAAACTTCAGTTCATTTTATCAGACATATTTCTTCATTACTCAGGTGGATATTACAATCCCGATGCCAGCCTCAACTTTTCAAATATTCACTTGGCACTGTGAGCAAAACACTTTTGAATCATTTTCCAGATAGACTGATAATTTTATTCCGGTGACCTAACCCATTCTAACTTGTTTGCAATGCAGCAGAGTACAGGCTTTGGATTCAATACTATTTTCCAAAGAAAGTAAGAAAATCTGCTTTGCATTTAAGACTGTGATGTAATGTCTCACATTTGCAGATTATTTAAAATGAAAAACAGGTTTTCACCACTTGGAAGCCTATATTTTCATTGGTGTTCAAGACAGTCAGAGTACATTTGAGACTATATATATATATATATATATATATATATATATATATATATTTATAGCCACTTTCAACTGGTGGGCCTGATCAGAGCAGGTGACATCAAAGAATTAATAAGTTCAAGTTCCAAACTATAGTCCATGCTTCAATTAATAATGTTCCTTAAAATTAAGAAGTTGTTTACCAAGCTGATTGCAGATAAAAAATAAAATTTAAGAAAAAACTCCTCTGAGACATGACTATGCCCAAGGGATTGCTTTCACTTCATTGTTTATAATAACTACAAACAAAGAGCTGCAAAAGCTCATCTTGCCATGAGACATCCTGACAATCTGCCAGTTTAGTCACCAATAATAATGAGAATGGCACCAGCCATCAGCTCAGTGCTAATCTAATGAGGGCCTGTTTCATTCACCCACTGATATTACAGCAGCTGCTAAGCACCCGATATTTAGGACATACAAACAAGAGGTGTGTCTCCAACCAGTTGAAAGATAATTATCCCCACAATATGGCCTTGATAGTGTGCAGAAGCAGCAGCATTTTATTTTTCTGTGAGATTTCCTAGAGATAGAATATCTTGTCAAGATTATAAAATTAATGAGGTCATCTGCCTATGCTAGGCTTGGAAAGGGCTCATTTAGTTATTATTGTTGCTGATGGGGTTTTGTTGTTTTGATTTTCTTTTCCCCCCGTTATCCATGCAGATGAGAACATACATGTGATTTACGGACTTGTGGATATAAGGACCATGTGATGTCACTTCCTTCACTTAGTTCCTGGGGTGAATGCAATTATGAACAGATGGGCAAATGACATGATTCCACTGCTAATGAACTTCCCTACTGGGGAAGAGGACAGTGCATTACCCTTTTGTACTTCAGAATCTTAATTATCACTTTTTTTTCCAGTGTGATTATTACACATGCAAGCATCTTTGAATTTAAGTCATGTTGATGGAGCATTATGGACATCATTAACAGCCTCTGTTCTGGCAGGGAAGCAACACATGCTTATGAATGCTGTAGAATAAGACATTTAGCACAGGCAGAACTGTCACACTGGGTTCTAAATAAAACATCTACAAAGGAGGGGAGATCTTAGTAAACATGCCATTTGTTTGTTAGGAACAAATGCCAGAAAGATCTAAGAATCTGTTCAAGGTAGAGAAATGTTGTGCATGCTTGAAACCATATGTTAGAAGCTAAAGGACTTTTTGTTGTTGTTGTTGTGAGAGAGAGAGAGGAATTATGGGCACAGACAACAGTGTAGTGATTGCAGCGAGGAGGGGTGGAAGTAGAAGAAGATATAGAGGTGATAAATGGTGATGGGAAAAAAATAAAATTAAAGAAAATAGAAGCTAAAGGATCCTTTAATTTAACCACAGCTATAATCCAGTATTGTTATTATTAAAATTATTCATAATGTACTGTATATATTTCCTATCATGTATAAAATATTTTCAGTCAAGCTATCATAATTGCCCTGTCAGTAGTTCTAGATAATCTAGGTATTTACATAGCAATTTGAGAGGTATATTACAAAAACTGAGTCACACCTTCATCCTAAAAAACATAGATCTATTCCTGAAAATTCTTGATATAACTAAACAAATCAGAATATCGATTTATTTTTGACAATCTAGACGTGAAATCCATTTTATAACAGGCCTGAAGTTAAATAGAGTCAACTTCAGCTCTAAAGCTTAGAGTATTTGAAGCATTGGAATGAATTCTGTGACTCTATATCTTAGTGACGTGCTAAACCTAATATCCCCCAGAATTAGGGCTGCCATTCATCAAAAATAAATATAGGAAATGCAGTTAAAATTAGATATCATATAAGCAACAAATAATTATAATGTAACACTTTTTGCTAGTAAAATAACTTGTTTCCCCAAGTTTTCAGATTTTAGTTTGTCTAAGATGGTATTTTAATTATATTAAATCCACCTAATGATATTTCAACCTATTTGGGCATAAAGATCACAAGAAAAAATTAACTTAAGGTTATTACCTCATTTAAAACTAGAGGCCCAGTGCACAGCATTTGTGCACTGGAGGGCGGGTCCCTCAGCCCAGCCTGCATCCTCTCACGGTCCAGGACCCCTCAGGGGATGTCCACCTGCCGAGGGATCAGGCCTAAGTCAGCAGTCAGACATCCCTCTCACAGTCCGGGGCTTTCGCAGTGCGGGACCTCTCACTCTTTACTGCCCACCTGCAGCAGAGGTGGGAGAGGCTCCCACCACCGCCACTGTGCTTGCCAGCCGTGAGCTGCAAGCTCACGTGAGCTTCTGGCTAGGCGGCACTCCCTCTGTGGGAGCACACTGACCACCAGGAGACAGCCCCCTGCGTTGAGTGTCTGCCCCCTGGTGGTCAGTGCGTATCATAGCAACTGGTCGTTCTGCCGTTGGGTTGATTTGCACATTAGAGTTTTATTATATAGGATTGCTTTAATAATGCAATAAAATATTCATGTACAGCTTTTATTTTCCAGGCTATGTGCTTTGGAAAATAATAGAATAAGTCCTTGTATTCATTTCCATTGTTATTTATAAAAAAGTACCTCCAATTTATTGGCTTAAGATACACATGTATGATCTTGTACTTCTAGAGGCCAGAAATTCAAAATGACTCTCATTAGATTAAAATCATTGAGGCTCTGGGGGAAAACTTGTTTTCTTGACTCTCCAGCTCCAGGAAGCCACCTGTATCCTGTGGCTTGTGGCTTCTTTCTTCACTTTCAAATCTGGCCTTGTGGCATCTTCACATCCCTCTGATATGGACACTCATCTTACTTATGTAATGATGACATTATGTTGTGATGACATGGGGCTTACATTGATAATCGGGAATAATCTTCCCATTGCAAAACTCATAATCAGATCTGCACTATTCCTTTTGCAATATCAAAACAGGTTTTGGAAATCAGGACTTAGTAATCTTGGCAGTATATTTTTCTACCTTGCATGGGCATTATAAACAATTTTAGTCAATCCATCAATTATTTATTTAATTTATGATTACTAAACTCAAGTTCTTTTCCAGAAAATTGACTTGATCTAGGGAGACATAGATAATATATAGAACCTGTACCCTCAAGAATTTCTGTGGAAGAGACTGATAAAGAAGTTGACAAATTATAGACAATAAGGGCTCCTTGGCACATGACCACATTTAAGGGTACCTAAGGCAATATGAAAGATGGAATAGTGAAAGAAATATTACTAAAGGGGGGAACAGCTGAGATAAGTTATGAAGGATATTTAAGAGTGGGCCTGGTGGGAAGGTATGGCAGGGATTCCCTAAGAAAGAACAGAATGTGCAAAGGCAAATGGACAAGGGTTCTTAAAATAATAGTAAGTCGTTAGATACTGACTGGGGTGGTATGAGTGATAAGGGGTGAAATAAAGCAAAAGCTAAAACAGAAGCCCAGATCATGGACAGCTTTATATGACAACTAAAGAGAGGGAACTACAGGCATTAAGATATTTTAAAATAAAGAATTATGTGATCAAATATGCATGTAGAGAAAGGTTAATGGTGTAATTATGAATATTGTATGAGAATGAGTCTGCCTGATTTGCTAGGCTACTTGTGACTCAAATATTTCTATAGATCACATATGAGGTTGTTTTTATCATAGGTAGTGGTAATACGTCTGAAATGAAGGTGGGTATCAATGAGGCAGATAAAAATCATATTTCAGGAGCAACTAAATATGAAGATTATAAAGTTTGACTAAGAGTTTTCCACATTGCTTGCTTAGGTAAAAAAGAGTTGCCTTTCTATGAAATATAAAATACAGGAATTAATTGTGCTACAAGGATGATGGGTTTAATATCCTATCTAATAAAAGAGTAATATGCAAATTGACCATACCTCCACTATACCCACAAGGCACGTCCACCAGCCAATCAGGATTGAGTATGCAAATTAACCCAACAAAAAATGGCGGCAGCCACAAAGCTGGAGAGAGCAGGAGGCTTGGGTTTCCCCAGAGATGGAGGAAGCCAAGCTTTCTGCCCGCCCTGGCCTGCTTAGCCTCTGCTCAAGGCTACAAAGTTTCAATTATAGAATATAATCCCAGATACCAGGACCTCCGCTTGGGTCGCCAGGGGGGCGTGGCCGGCCTGCAAACCACCACAGGCACTTCGCCCAGGCCACCCCACAACACAAGGAGCCCCAACCCTGATCCGGGATACCCTTCAGGGCAAACCAGCCAGCCCCCACCCGTGCACCAAGCCTCTATCCTATCTAATAAAAGAGTAATATGCAAATTGACTTTCACTCCAACACACAAGATGGCTGCCCCCATGTGGACACAAGATGGCTGCCACAAGATGGCCTGCACAGGAGGGACCAGGCCTGCAAGGGAGGGCAGTTGTGGATGATCAGGCCAGCAGGGGAGGGCAGTTGGGAGGAGCCAGGCCTACAAGGGAGGGCAGTTGGGAGCAATGAAGCCTGCAGGGGAGGGCAGTTATGGGTGACCAGGCTGGCAGAGGAGGGAAGTTGGGGGTTACTGGGCCTGCAGGGAAGGGAACCCAGGCCTGCAGGGGAGAGCAGTTAGGGGTTACCAGGCCTGCAGGAGAGGTCAGTTAGGGGTGACCAGGCCTGCAGTGGTGGGCAGTTAGGGGCAATTGGCCTGGCAGGGGAGCAGTTAGGCATCAATCAGGCTGGCAGGGGAGTGGTTAGTGGGTGATCAGTCTGGCAGGCAGAAGCAGTTAGGGGCAATCAGGCAGGCAGGCAGGCAAGCAGTTTGGAGCCAGCAGTCCTGGATTGTGAGAGGGATGTCCAACTGCCCGTTTAGGCCCGATCCTACTGGGACAGTAGGATCATCCCTCGAGGGGTCCCATATTGGAGAGGGTTCAGGCTGGGCTGTGGGAAACACCACCCCCCTCCCAGAGCACGAATTTTGTGCACCAGGCCTCTAGTTTGATAATAAAATTAGAGTACTAATAGAATTATGAGTCACACTATTGAATATATAATGTCTGAGGCTCATTATATAAGTTAGGATTACAGAGATAGATTTGAAATTTATCTAAATACTGATGATAGAATCCATAAAAGTACTTGAAATATTGCAGGAAACATATCAAGAATAAGAAGTCAAGAAGGCTGAGTAGAAGAATATGATGAAAATTAGTTGTCTGTAAGGACAGACAAAGGGAGGTGCCATAAAGCAGACTAGCCAGAGGGATAGAGGGAAAACAAATAGAAACCATGTCATGAAAACTACAATAGGAGAAAGTTTTAAGGACTAGATGGAGGACTATAATAGTAGCTAATAAAGATCTAATTTAATTTGGAAATTAGAGAAAATTATTTACCTTGACAAAAATAAGACCCTATAACATAATTGAAGAGATTATATATAAAGAAAATAATATTATATACAGGCACACACATACAAGTATAAAAATCACATGAATTTGGATCATCCTATAAGTGAAATAGCTGCTTATTCCTTATCTGATATCTTTGCCTGCTCTTTCCAGTGTAAGCTTTGTGTTTTGTTTATCAAGTGGCTCAGTACACACAGATTTAACTGACCTGTGTCCTCTCTTCCTCTGTCATTTCAAGATATGGCCAACTATGTCCTCATTTCTGGAAATCATAGGCATATATTCTCTTTGGAAGAACATAAAAAATATGAAGCTCTTGCTATTTCAAAAATAGTCATTTTAGTTAAAAGCATTTAGACTCATGCCAGACATGAAGCTTCAGTCAAAATTTTATCATTGTCTTTTGATCCAAGGATTCTCTAAATCAAATACTATTCTAATAGTCTACTCTCCTTTCTACAGTGAAATTTGAAAAATAATATGGGATCATTTATGTTTAGCTATACCTCAACTAAACTTACAACTATTTTCTTTAGATTCACAATAATTAGAATGTTATAACTTTCCCTAAAATATTTTCTCTGTTTGAGTATTGCCTTACAGAGATCATTCTGAATCCTCTTATCCTGCAGGATGAAAATGCATTCTGTAGTTTTAAAACATTAGCTCAAGTTTCCATAACAACACAATAAATAAAATAGAAGGAGAAACATTAAAACAATTTTATTTTAAATCTACAATCTATCTATAATAATAAAAGCATAATGTGCAAATTTACTGAACGGCTGAACAGTGGATCGACAGTCCGGACGACCACGCTATGACACCAACTGGCGCCAGGCCAGCCAAGGTGGGTGTGATGCGATTGGTCGGGGGGCCCTGCCATCACCTCACGATTGCCCCACAGAGTGAGGCCCAAGCCACTGGCCAGTGGGGCGATCAATTTTGGGGCTCGGGATCACCCCAAAGAGGGAGGCCCAGGATATCCGGCAGCAGGGCTGCAGTAGGTGGGTGGGGCCTCCTTCTGCAGGGGCCAACCATCGGGGAGCCCTTGCTAGGTGAGCAGGGCCTACTTCTTTGGGGTGCCGGATCGTGGTGCTCCAGGACTGTGAGAGGCCCCAGGCTGGGCTGAGGGACCTCCCCTGAGTGCATGAATTTTGTGCAGTGGGCCTCTTGTTTTATATAAGAATTCGAAATCATGCTTGAGATTCAAAGACTTTTAAAACTTAATCACAGATTTGCATTGCAGCCTTTTTATCACTCCTCTACTGATGGGCATTTGGATTGTTTTCACATCTTGGCTATTGTAAATAATGTTTCTATGAATATAGGGGTGCATATATTCTTAAGAATTGGTTATTTGGGATTCTTAGGCTACATTTACACAATGGAATAGTATGCGGCCATAAAATAGAAGGAAATCTTCCCTTTTGTGACAGCATGGATGGACCTGGAGATGATTATGCTAAGTGAAATAAGCCAGTCAGATAAAGACAAATACCATACGATCTCACTTATATGTGGAATCTAATGAAGAAAATAAACTGATGAACAAAATAGAAACAGAGGCATGGATACAAGGAACAGACTGAGAGCTCTCAGACAGGAAGGGGAGGGGCTACTGGATGAAAGAAGGTGAAGGGATTAGCCAAAAAAGAACATATAGGCAGAATCCATAGACTAAGACAACAGTATGCTGATGGCCAGAGGAAAGGGGGAGCAGGGCAGGGTAGAGGTGGGCAAAGGGGGGTTTGAGACATATGTAATAATGTCAAGAATAAAAAATATCTCACAAACCTGTGATGACCTGACTACAGATCTCTGCTATGCAAAGTCCCTGAGTTCATCCTGAAAACAGCAGTGTGATTAGCCCAGAGACCCAATTCACAGTCGTCCTACTTACAGCTACATTAAATATAAATAAAGCAAAATATTAAAAGAAAATAACAGAAAAATGTCAATGTCATGTGAAAATTGTAAAACTTTTTTCCTTAAAAATAATCATTAGAGTCACATCTATAATATTACATATAATTCTCCTAGCTTTCCTTTTAAAGATGAGCCTCATTAATGTAAATCCAACATTTGGACTCTGGAATGGCATTAAAGTAAATAAGTTGATTTTATTTCTTAGTGCAGTCATATAACACTTCTTTTGTAACAAATGCAACATTTAATGCTTTAAAAACACTCAATTTAAATAATTTCATGCAAGTTAGGCATAATTTATAATCACTCAGAAATGAAGAAACTGAGGCACAAAGCAATTAAGTAATTTACCCAAGGTAACACAAGTGTTCAATTTTGGAAGTTATTGGTAAGATTCTCGGACACTGCTAGGGCCACATTTGCTGGAGTACAAAGCCCCTGTAAGTTCCAAGGTAAATTTGTGTGAGTGCGGATTTCTTAGTTATTCCTTCTTACTATGTATGTAGAAATGGACACAGCCCACTGCTGAGAGAGAAGACATTGACTCTAGAGCTCACCTGTCCCTCCTCCCTTACAGCAGCCAGGCTGAGGATTTTGCTCTGTCCAGGGCAAGTACAAGTAGAGCTAGAGTACACTCTCTCACACTCACTTTCTTCTTACCTATAGAAGAAAATGTGTTA
Organism: Corynorhinus townsendii; assembly: GCA_026230045.1. Classification (NCBI taxonomy): domain Eukaryota; kingdom Metazoa; phylum Chordata; class Mammalia; order Chiroptera; family Vespertilionidae; genus Corynorhinus; species Corynorhinus townsendii. The sequence goes on from JAPDVU010000004.1 coordinate 28,236,260, forward strand.
TGTGTGTATGCATGTATGTGTATGTGTGTGTGTGGGGGGGGGTGACAAATATATTCTCCATGAATCTATTTTTAAGATAACTAGCCTGAGATAAAGATTTGACCCAGGTTTATACAGAGTTCTGAGCTTGGAGATTCGGGCCCGTGCATGGTCTACAAAGTATTAATACAGATTTCCTTTGGCACACACACATATCTTTCAACCATCTCTAAGGGTCATTGGTAGGCATTTAGCTATGGTTTGGAACACAGCAGAAGTTTAGGCATTTTTTTAATAATGATGGCAAGAAAAACCCTAGGAAGGCCAAACTACAAACTAGTGAGATTGGGAGTGGGAATAAGATAGGAGGAGCTAGGGGACCGTCCATAATTCTCTGAAAATAAATTTTGAGACACTCTTTACTTCTGTAACCCTGTTAATATTGGACAACCTCAAAAATATGATAACAAATCTGGGGCAAAACAGGTATAAACCAAAATGTAAACAAATCAACCAAACCGTGTTTCTTTAAAGTAGATACATATATTAAATACATAAATAAATGTCTGTGTGACAGAAAGTAAAGAAACGTTCAAGAAATGATGGGGCATGACCAAAAGACACAGGAGCTGCCTGAAGGAGTTTCCACTGCCCATACTTGGGCACTTTGTAAGTAAAAATAGTCAATGATATTAATAGATTATATGCCTTTAAATAAAAGTAGAACTTGTGGGTCCTTAGTAATGTAAATCCATAATTAAGTATACAGAAGATGAGGATAAGTTCTGACTTATGGTAGAATGCCAACTAGTAAATGTAAAAGGAATAACAAAAAATCACCATCTGACAAACATCATGCTAATAATTAATTCAGGTAGAGATAATCAGTGGGTACCAGGGACTGAGTGAACTTTTTGTAATGGACAGGACATTTCAGGATACTTGTTTATTCTTAAAGTATCACACAGTTTCAGACCAGAATGGCTCAGTGGTCAAGCATCCACCTTTGAACCAGAAGGTCATAGTTCCATTCCCATTCAGGGTACCTACCAGGGTTTCATGGTGGATCCACAGTGTGGCGCATGCAGGGAGCAGCCAATCAATGTTTCTCTCTCATCATTGATGTTTTGATCTCCCTCTCCCTCTGCTTGTTTCTCTGAAATTATATATATATATATATATATATATATATATATATATATGTAATTATATATATGTAATTTATATATATAAATATATATGTAATATATATTTACATATATATGTAATATACATAAATATATATGTAAAATTTTTAATAAAAGAACTGCACAGTGAAAGAAGGAGACTTGACTTTGGGTGATGTATTGTAGAACTGTACACTTGAATCCTCTGTAATTTTATTAACCAAAGTAACCCCCAATATTCAATAAATAATGAAAAAAGAAGAAGGTTTTGAAAAGGGAAAAATGTTAACTTTACTATGGAGAAATCTAGCTGACCTCACTAACCAAGTTATCAGAGTTATTACCAGTAATGGGATGAAGCAAGATCATTTACACAACTTCTATTTAATCAAAAGAAAACAGTTAAATACAATTTATGAGAAATTCCTTAAAATAACTGGCCTGTAATCTTTAAATTTATCAAAGTCATGATAGGTAAAGAATGACTAAGAAATAGTGGTTAGATTGATTAGGTAAATATCAAAGCTAAATGCAATATGTGATTTTGAATTGAATCATGGCCCACTTTTTTTTTTTTTTTTTTTGTAAAGGACATTATCGAGGCAATTGGCATTTAGTTCTGTAAATTAAAAAATAAAATTGAATCAATTATCAAAGTATAATATTGCACAATTAAGCAGTATTACAAATATAATAATTACATATGAAAATGTTTTGCTAGTAGAAAATATACACAGGCACCATGTCTGCAACTCACTTGCGAATTGTTTAGAAAACATAAAATGTACTAATATAGACAGAAAATTATAAAGAAATATGGTACATATTAACAATTGAGGAATCTGGTTTTAAGGTGTACAGTAGCTTTATGAATTTCTTGTACAACTTTTCCCTAAATCTGAAAATAAAAAGCTAGAAAAAGTGAACATATTTTGTTATAAAATATAAACATCCAACTTTAAGGCTAGACAACATAGCTTACATTTTAGGAGACAAATTGCTCTAGAGGTACAAGACCAATTCTTCTACTTATCAGTTGTAATATCTTGTGCAAGTTATTTTACTGGCTTTGTCTCAGTTTCCTTGTCTATTATAAAAATTGAATAGTTACATATTGAATCATTATATCTATAAGGCACTAGGACAGAGGTTGGCACATAATGCTATATAAATGCTTATTAAATGAAATAAAATTCATTTCTTTTGCCATCTGTACTGAATCAAAGCACAACATTCTTTCTCATACTTACTATCTATGATCAATGTGTACAATAAAGGAACCATGGTATACCTTGTTGAGAAATGAATTTCTATTGAAGATAGGGCACACTACATTAATTTTAAAAGCGGGAACAAAACTAATGAGAACTATGACAAATTAAGTAATAGCAACTCAGAGCCAGACCGTCTGGTCCAATCAAGACTCAATATTAGTGTAATTCAAATTAAAAATCAGAATCTCTTAGTTTCCTGATTAAAAATAAAAACCTTAAAAAAAATAAAATAAAAATCCATGTACCAATCTAAATTTGGACTATAGGTTTGACATTAAAAGGTAAGGAATGGAGCACTAAAGCAGACAGATGAAATTTTGTCAGGGATAACAGATGAATATAAAACTACCATTCATATTGAACATGTCACATAAAAGCTAAAAATAAAAGTTTCAGAAAATAAGCATGAAATCTGTGTATTGTGTTATTTGCTATGAATGTTCTGGAAGTGGAATGCATAGTTTAGTCTGGATGTAATTTATTTATGGATGTTTAGAAACTCTATATGTATTTAGCAGCAGTGCTTATGTGTGTGTATTTATGTGTGTGTGTATAGAGCTATACACATATATATACATATATATGTTTACATATTTATATTTAGATACTATTTCAGTTTTACATGGAATCAACAAAATAGACAAGTAGAGGCCTGCCATTAAAAGGAGGAAAGGGAAACATTAGCTACAGTAGGGGAAAGTTTAAGCAAAGATGAAAGGAATGCTTTTGAAACACCATCACTTGAAAGGAAAGGAAAAAATAGAAAAAGTATGACATGGTTAGAAGGATTTGGGGGAAAGCGCCCAAAGAATGAATGCTGGAATTGGATCTCAGAGAGCCAGTAGACTAGGGCAAGAGACAGACATGTAAAATGGAGGCACATCTGCATTCAATCAGTGTTTTTTCATGAATGCTCTGCTTCTCCTCTTTCTCTGAAATCACCCTTCCAAGAGCCCTGAGGGGTTGGAGCATGTGTGTTTCCTTCTTTCAAAGTTCTCTTGGCATTGGGAGACTTGTCTCTGTTAATTTAACACAAAACTTAAAGTGTACATAGGAAAGGTTTTCCTCAACTTAGTTCAAGGACTTAATAATATTGACCTGAAATCTGGTCCTAAATTGCTGGGTTTGAAATCTGCCCCAGTCACCAGACTATCTAGCTTCAGCCAGTGGTAAATGTTAAAACTGCAGTAAAATCTACCTAAACTCATTTATGGTTGATGGGACCTTCTATATTCTCTTCCCACATGTTTTTATTTGGATTTACTAAACTTTTTGTTGTTGTTTTGTTGTTGTTAATCCTCACTCAAGGATATTTTTCCATTGATTTTTTTTCTTTTTGAGAGAGTGGAAGGGAGAGGAATAGACACTGAGAAATATCATTGTGAGAGAGACATGTGGATTGGTTGCCTCCCACAGGAGTCCCAATGAGGGCCAGAGACTGAGCCTGCAGCAGAGGTATATGCCCTTGACCAGAATCGAATCTGGAACCTTTTAGTCCATGGGCTCTATCCATTGAGCAAAACCGGCTAAGGCTGGATTTACTAAACTTTTAAACATTAGACCATGTTTAGCTTTTTTCTCTCTTATCACTTACATTTCTGCATTATTTTGGTTCAAATATAGGCATGGCATTGATGATACTGAAGTAATAAACTGCTTTTTAAAGAAAGGTTTTCTTCTTTAATTTTCTGTTTATCCTTATAAGATGGTATATCATACTCCTCATCGAACCCAAAGTAGCTATTTTTCATTGAGGTCATGAGTCCTAAAAATAATGTGGTTTCTATAATTCCTGATTCTTATCATTTCTGATTCTCATGCTCTAATAAAGTCATTTTTTTCTTACCTATTTTACTTGCAATTTGATTATCACCCTTGTCCTCTCTCACCTATTCTTCTTTAAACTGCTCTGTTAGTTTGGTACGTATAATTTTTTCCTGTGATATCCCTTCATGGATAGCTTATCATAGTTCTAACATAACAAGATGATTCCTATTTGATTAATCTCTATCTTATTTTCTAGTGTATTTGTTGAAATATTCCAAACAATAGGCAGTCATTTATAATTTTATACCAAAATTATGTTTACTCCTTATGGCCAAATTCTATTTATGCAACAAATATTCTTGAGAATTACCCTCTCAACCCATGTTCCAGATAGTGATAGGTATTTGTGATACAAAAATGGAAAAATATGTTCCAGGATTGCTCTCCATCAGAGAAAAAAAGATAGCTAAAAATGAAAAAATGTGATGAGGGTTATAAGAGAAATTTTAAAAGAAGTCCATGTGCAACAATAGAAAAGGATAATCTACTATGTCTTTGAGCATAAATGTTAGTGACATCTTCACATATAATGGCAGAAAAAGATAGGGATAGAGGAACATTTAGGAAGTGAGATTTACAATAGACCAAAATGTATTGATGTGTGAAATAGTACTCAGCAGGACCCGTAGTTAGGAGTATAGAATGCAAATGGAGAAGAGGAAAGGAGACTAGAATCAAATGATAGGGAGGTTTCTAAGTATCTTAAAATGATCTCCATTGTATCTGGAGAAGTCATTGAGAGATTTTAAGCAAAGTGGCATGATCATACTCATATTTTGTAAAGATTAATATAACTTTAATAAATAAAATTGATTGAACAGAAAATTGAAGAAGAGGAGGTTAATTTGAAAACCTTTGAACTATTAAGGCAGGCTTCATAGAAACATAAACTTAAAAAGCAGTAATAACAACTAAGAGAAGGGGAAGAATGTGAAATCTAACAAGATATGACAAAAGAATTGTGTGGCCAGTTGAAAATGGGTAATGATAAGTGAAATACAATTTCCATGTCTTTGTATTTAGCAAATAGGTTGACAATTGTTTCAATAAAAAAAAAAATAAAATAAAAAACACAAACACAAACAAAAAACAGGTAGAAGTGCAAATATGTTCTGGAGAGTGACAGTTTGAATTTGAGTTTGTACTACCTTTGAGCTTGTGGAGGCAAAAACTACTGATAGAGGTCTGAATAAGAAATAAAGTTTGGGCATTTCTATCATATTTATAAGTGAAGATCTGGCCATGGTGACGATTGTTCAGGCTAAGAGAGTGGTATAGGAAGAAGCATTATGAAGTGCAACAGTGATCTTCAAAATCAGAAGACAATAATAAGAGTGGGATGTGAGAGAATTTCCTGAGACATAATGGAAAAAAGAACCCAAAATAATCAATGAGGTCAAGAAATATAAGGACTAAACTATGCTTTTTGAAATTGGCTATTAGAAGTCCTATATGAGATCATCAGGGTAATCTTTAGTGGAATTAAATGAAGGAGCAAAAACAGATTACAGGGGCATAGGAAGTACAGAAATGGAGACAGAGATGCCCTACCAGAGATTTGATAGAATAAAGAAATTGGGAGTGGGCTATAAGGGAATAAAAAATCAATAGAGAGATAAGTCCTTAACGTTATAAATACTAAAACATGTTTCCAGGTAAAAGGAAATGGCCAGAGGGCAGAGAGTTTGAATATTACTACTACTGCTACTTCTATTAGTAGAGACAATTAGTAGTTCCATTTTAGAGGACATCAGGCAAAAAGGTGGGATGGGGGAGCAGCAGTGACTTAGATCAATTATTATATCCTAAGTAATGAAGAATGTGTTATATAGTCATTCTTCCTAATCACCTAATGTGGTGTTTTCAAAATCCTGATAGAAGCTTTTATTTCCTTTTGAGCAGTGACAGGGTCTTAAGCTTCTTTTTACCAATCATTTACAGTACATAACTGACTGGTAGGGGCTTACCATTCACTGAATTAGGTGATTATTTATATTGAAAATGCAACATTCACATTATGTAAGTGGTCATCTATTTTGCCTACTAATAAAGGGAGATATTTCTTGTTCATTGCCTGTGAATATGGTTCATTTTCTGACTGTTGTAAATTCTTAGCTCACATGATATCTTCTTAGTAACATCTCCCCAACTATTCCATGCATAATCACACTTCATGAAATGCTGCTACACACCTCTCCCTTCTAAATTTCCTCCCTAGTGTATGATAGCATATGTAATTTCCTTATTGGTTTATATTCTGTACCCTGAATTAAAATTTTAATTACATGAATGTAAAGATTTTCACCTGTTTTATTCAGTGATGAGGAGATAGAAGGGGTCTAGGCAGTCAGGGAAGGGGCTCTGGGCGGGAAGTAGAACTGGGAAGTCCAAGAATAACAGGATGCAGCCTACTGACTGTGTCCTGTTCTGAGAAAAACCTCAGAGAAAAACAAAGGACCCAGAACTGGACCTTGTAAGGTTTCAAGGGTATGGGACTTTAGAACATGAGACAAAGAAGCTTCACAGGCAACCCACTTGGGCCCCCTCCCTGTTGCTCCCTGCCTGCTGCAGGGAGTCCTCTATCTCTCAACAAGCTTCCGCTTACTGTCTTTGCCGGTGAACTCATTTTTCGATTTTGCCATACAACGAACTCGGACCTAAACACAGCACTTTGCATTCTGTGATGTATCCTCCACTGCCTCGCATGAAGTGTGGCAAGCAAGAGGAACTCTACAAATATAAATATGTGTAAAAAACTATAATTAAACTATTATTCACATTTACTCCGTTTACAGTTGTACATTTTTTCCATCCTCCATATCCTACACTTTCACAAAGTGCTCAAAGCACCACCTCAAATTAATATATGTGTACAAAATGCTATCAGGCGTAGATATTTTATCAATGCTCTAAAAAATACTTAGGAATCGCTATTCATTCAAACACAAAGTATAAGAGAAGTTTAAACTAGAAGGAAACGGGGCATTCATTTCTGTAAACTCTTCTCTTAATGAGCCTTAAAGCAAGGAAACAGCTTTAATTCTTTTGAGCTACCACTCTGGTTCTATTTAGTCTGTTACAAGTTCAGTGGTTAAATAGTTCTTTAGTTGAAGAAAATGGAAACAACTCTATTAGGCTAATGACAAGGGCTGATTATTTTTTCTTCCTTTTCTTTAGGACCAAGAACAAATTAGGTCATAGAAATGGATTAGATCCAAACACACTGTCTTGGCTTGACACAAAGGAAAGGTTCTGGTCCAGAATTACCCAGCATCTGTACTGTTAATACTGAACTTGCGATTATGTAGATGGAGAGACTTGTGGAAAAGTAAAAATGAAAAGAAATAGGAAATGAGTCCTTTGAAAAGCTAATGAGGGACAATGGCTTTTCTGATGATTCTAAGTTAGAGTTCCTTTGATGCCCAAAAATCACACCTCCTGCAGAGCCATTGAGCAAGTTGTGACAGAACATGAGCTCCTGCCCTGTGTAGGGCTCGCACTGATAAGCACAAAGCTTGTCATATGGAAAAGCATCTTTGACTTCCATTAAGCTCAATGGAACTCAACTGATTGTCCCAGAAAACTGAAAGCGTAGCATTCTGAATTGATCACTAAAGTGGATGCTGGCAAACTGCCCTGGCTAACTCTGTCTTTTGTCTGACTAATTTCAGACAGATTTCCACAGGTCATATGTTGTTGAGGACTAGACACTGCAAGGTTTGAGACCTGCTTCTGCAATGGAACAGGAAACCAGGGGACTGCTGGGAAGGTGACCTCGCATTCTCCCACTTGAGCAAAGAACACTCAGGAAAGTAACGGGTTGTTTTGAATCAGGTATTTCACTTCGTTAGCAGGCAGGAATGTAGCCATCACTTCAGAAAAAGACCAGAATAATAATAAAATTAAAAAAGGGCCGGAAGAGTATGAAAAATCCTGATATTGGCAAATAGTGTTTCTCACACCTGGTAGAAACTTTTTCTATGAGGGCATTAGCTGCAGCTGTGTATCTCCTTGAGGACTTTGAAAATGTAGGAAGTTTCCACTCACTGTAGTGTCTCCTACTTCTCATAGCTGCCTCTAAACAGAAAGGTTGCTATGTCCTCTGCCATTAAATAGCATTTAAAGAAAAATATTTCACACTGCCAGTTGGTATGAATTCACATTCCATTGTTTTATGCACTCACATCCAGAAGCATATACAAATCAAAGGTGATATCAAGTATATCATTGAAATTTAGTTTTATTATACTCCAAAACGTGTCTTGTCTTTCTGAGATAGAAAAATAGTGCTTGGTAGGCAGTCAGGGACAGGAACCACATGAAAGTAGAGGGAAGGGAAGTCAGACATGGAGGCAAACAAAGGACCTAGAACTAGCTGGATGGGCACCTGGCTAGGCGGGAAAAACTTGAACCTTGACCTGACCTGGGGGGGGGGGGGAACAATGATGTCACCTGGACGTGAAGTGGCAGTCCTCAGTCAGGTACTCCCACAGGTGAGAACTTGAAGTTTGATATAATTGGATATTGCCACAATTCCTTGAAGAGACCAATCAGAAGCTAGCAGAGTATATTGAATATTCCCTAGACAAAGAGCTGAGAAGGATAACCCATTTGGATCCCCATTTTGCACCAAGAAGTCCATATATCCCCAATAAGCTTTGTTGCCCCTGAAGAAAAAATTAGTTTTCTCCCCACCATTTTTGTCTGAGAATCCATTCTTCAGTTTTATAAGACAAGGAGCTCAGATCCGACCATATTTTGGGTTTCATTTTTTGTATTTTGGGTTTCACGTCACTCTATATTCCTTATTCCTGTCTTCTTCTCCAAATCCACAAATAAACAAAAATTATGTTTGAATAATTTGTAGCTTCAAAGAGAAGTTAACAATTTAATTTCATATTAATTGAACCTATTTTTCGAGGCATGACCATCAGCTATGGTTTAAATAATTGAAGGCTCATAAAGACCTACTTTCTCCTAGTGGGTTAATAAAACTCTCCTCAACCAGGCCTCTGTCTGTTCATGGAAAGATAAAAGCTAAGGCATTCACAGATCTTTTGAATTTCACTGAATGTTAAAAAATGCTTTTTGACAATAGAATTAAATTTGACTGATAAAAATAAATAGAAAAACCCAAAATGTTTGGAAATGTAACAAGTAATTTTTATAACAGGTCTATAAAGATATAATTCACACATCATAAAATCTGCCTTTTAAAAATTGGGTAACAACTAAATTTTAAATAACCCATATGTCCAAGAAAAAATCACAAGGGTCACTAAAGCATATTTCAAACTGAATGGTACTGGAAACAAAATATATAAACTGGAATTATACAGCTAAAGAAGTATTTAAAGGAAAATTTGTAATTTTAAAGCCTTGTATTAAAAAAAAGAAATGTTTATGATAAGCTCTCAAGTTTCACATTAAGAAAAAACAGCAAGTTGAACTCACATAAGCACCAACAATGAATATAAGAGAAATCAGTGACAGAACAGAAAACCAGTAGTGTTAAGTCTAACAAAGCTAAAAGTTGCTTTACAGAAAAAGTTAATAAAATAGAAAAGATGATTGGATACATATTACAAAATTGTCACTTAGACCTCAATAAAACAACAACAAAAAAAGTAAAAAATAAAAAATAAAAAAGAACATGTAAAAACTAAGGAAGCCTGAATAAAATATGGACTTTTTGGTTAATTAAAAACATAATAATAGAAGGCAAACCAGATTTAGCCTGGGTTCATTGCTATATTTACTATAGGTCCTGGTGGTCTCCCACAGCACAGCACAGCACAATACATAGATACAGATGACAGAATATGAGCACGGTCTTTAGAAACGTTCCAATCTAGCACCTTATTCTACAACTGAGAGAAGAGGATCAGAGAGGCTACCAGGGGTCCTCAAACTACGGCCCGCGGGCCACATGCGGCCCGCCGAAGACATTTATCCCACCTGCCGGGTGCCGCTGCCTGTCCTGCTTAGCAGCCGACTAGTCCCAGGCCCGCAGTGCACATAGGAATTTGTTCATAGTTTTTGTTTAACTATAGTCTGGCCCCCCAACGGTCTGAGGGACAGTGAACTAGCCCCCTGTTTAAGAAGTTTGAGGACCCCTGGGACAACCAGCATATCGCTGGTAAATTTAAAGCTGGAATTTTAAAGTTGGATAATTTGGGCTAATGTTCTTTATCCTACCCTATGCTGCTACCATTTCCCCTCCCCCTGTGTGCATAATTCCAAGTCACTACAGAAACAAAAGAGCACTTTGGCAACTGACATGCCCTCGGAAAAAGAAAAGCCTACTATGCCTTCTTGTTTTCTTCCCTGGTAAGATTTGTTCTCTAAGATCCTTCCTGTTGCTGAAAGCTAGATCCCGGGAAGCACCAGGTCCTGGAAAAACTGACTCCTCAGTGCTTTCCATGTCCTAATCTTGTTTACATGTGTTTGTTGTAGAAGTTTTAATGGAATAAGAGAAAACGAGTGCTTCAATTTCCCAATAAAATCTGTTGTAGTGAAAAAAAAAAAAAAAGTTCAAAGCCTCTACATTGAAAACCACTATACATTTCTGAGAGAAATTCAACAATTAAATGGTGAGATAAAACAAGTGTATTGCCTGGAAATTCAATATTGTTAAAATGTCCATTTTAATAATTAATCTATGGATTTGATGCTATCTCCATCAAAGTGCTAACGGACATATTTGTTGAAATCAACAAGCTGAATCTAAAATTATGTGGATCTATAAGACCTAAAAGCAAGAAAATCTTAAAGAAAATTGGAGAACTTACTCTATTTGATTTGAGGCTTAATAAAGAAGTATATTAATCCAGACAGTGAAAAATTGGTATAAGGATGGAGATGCAAGACAGAATATGGACTGATATATACACTATCAATTGATTTTGACAAAAGCAGAGAAGGGAAAAGAAAGTATTTTAAGCAAATGGTGTGGGGAAACAGGATGAGTGCATAAAGGGGATTAAACAAAAACTTTGGCATTCTACTTTTGTTGTATTGTACCCTGAATCTTACAACTGATGCCTCAAGTAGTCGAATTACAGAGTCGTTTATTAAAGGCCGGTGGCTTACGAGGGGCAAAAGTGCTCCAAATCTTGTAGCACCGAAAAGCTTGCCACATCTGGCTTATATTGGCAGAATATCACAAAGGTATCGATTACATCTTTGGGTTTGGAATGAGGAACCTGGTTTGCACAAAGCAGTTACAGAAGCAAAATTGAGCAAGTTAGTTATCTATAGTTTTGGGACTACAGATCACTGAATCAACAGAAACACATTATCTGGGGCCACCGAGGCAATTTAGAATAATTGTGCTGTCCAGATTCTGGGACCACTGACTCAACCGGAACGCGTTATCTGTAGCTACTGAAGCAATTTAGGTTAATTGTGCTGTCCTGGTTCCCAGGTACAGAAGAATGTGCTTCAATAACCAGTGAGATCACAATCAATGGGATATTCAAACCACCATCAATGGAATATTCAATCAATTGGGATAGCATATATAAGTTCAGAAAATCAAAATAACTTTTCTATTATTTTAGCAAGCAAATAAGTACAGAAGCCATTTAAACAGCAGGGTTAAAATTAAGGTTAAAAACTGCAGTTTCTACCTGAGATGAGTGCTACCATACTTCACTTTACATTATCGACAAGTTTTAATTTGAAACAGATGATATTTAAACAAGCAAAAACTGTAAAGTTACTATAGTAAAATATGTTTGTGACCTTGGAATAGTTAACTAATAAAAAGTATTGACAAATTACATTTCATCAAAATTAATAACATCTGATTATCAAAAGTTAACATTAAGAAAATGAAGTCGCAAGCCACAGATAAGGAAAATATATTCACAAGCCATATTTAGCACAAACTCCCACAACACGATAATAAAAAGGCAAACAACCCAATAGTGAATGATCAAAAGTCTAACAGTCGCTTTCTGAAACATTAAAGCCATTCATTTCAAAGGGGATGAGTCTAGCCACTACCAGTCATAGACACATGACAAAGCTGTGGAAAATCAATGTATTTTACTTCCCTGTGTTCAGTAATTATTTCCAGGATGGTTCGTAACTGAAGCCAAGGCAATGTATGTTATTGTTGGCATTTGGCCATGACTAGTAAGAAAGACGTGTTCTATTTTTGTCAGGATTACTGGCTGTCAGGGTGGTGTAAACCTATAACTCTTGGTAGCCCCTTTTGTCACCATGTGGGAACACATTCCTGAGAATGAAGTCAAAAGGAGAAAGCAAGCTAATAGGTGTATTGAAAACACAGTTAGCTAAAGACATTGATTGAAACCATGACTCAACTTGCTGGAATTTATTTCATTCCTTGAGTTTCCAAGTTTCATACCAATACTTATTTCTGAAATTTTGTAAGTTGAGAAAGTAAATTAAAAAAAAAAAACTACTTTAAAAAATGCTTGAAATACCTTTCTATAACTCTCAGTATACAATTGGGTACCTGGGGAGCTACCTTAGCATTTCTTGTAAGAGGCCCACTTTGGTGAAATGGTTAATAAACTCATTAAAATGCAAATAGAGCCCTGGGAGGGGATTTTCTGTTAATAGTGTAATTGATTATGTCAAGAAGAATACTTTCCTAGGTAATTATTATTATTATTATTAATATTAATGTATTATAATTATTACATGGGAAAGAGGCAATACTTTGTGCAATCTAAACATAAATCTGGGACTGCTTTTGTTCTAGGCAAAGAAGGAGATGAGAGAGCAGTTCATTAAAAGAAAAAAAGATTAGAATTATGTACCTTTATAAATATGTACACATTTATGCATATGAATAACAGATGCATGGAATCAATGCAAATTAAGCTAAGTATTTTCTTTAAATTCTATAAAATTTTTACAAAAGGAGTAATTTCTATAAGAAATTACAGAAACTATTCAATAGCAATTAGAAATTGCACTATAAATGCAAGTTTTTATTTTAAAATATTTGCAATTATTTTTCCACGGCTAATAGACATCTGGAAAGCCTAATCAATATGTAGTTTCAATGTTGAAAAAATGGGGGAGAATCCAAGATGGCGGCGTAGGTAAACACCTAAACTGCTGCCTTGCACAACAATTTCAAAAATTCAACTAAAAGACAAAACGTCTATCACCCAGAACCACTGGAAAGCTGGCTCAGTGGAAGTTCTACAACTAAAAGGAAAGAGAAAAGAGCATTGAGATGTGCACGAGTGCTGAAAAGCTGAGGTATGGAGGCGCGTGATCCGGGCTGGTGGCTGGCGTTGCTTTTTTCAACCCAAAGGGAGACAAACCCCCGACTACCCTGAAATCCAGTTTCTGGGGAGACGCGGGGGACCCAAACTCCTACGGGGAGAAGCTGGACTGTCTGCCAGTGAGGGTGGCTTGCTTGCAGAGCTGCGCAGGAATAATTGTTTACAGCACTGGGGCACGGGACTCTGGGATGCCATTGGGGACACAGAGCCGGCTAACTAGCAGCCATTGCTGTTTGCCACGCCCTAGCCTAGTGACACCCTGAGGCCCCGCCCTGCACAACCCCACCCAAGCTCCAAGCAGCATATTTAGCATAAGAAAGCCCTGCCCTATCACAGCTTAACCTAGCAAACTTGCAGCCCGGGTCAGACAGCTCCAAAACCTCCAAACCACAAGCAAAGAGGAGAAAACTGTAGCTCTCACTGTAGCTTCTGCTGGGTGGCCTCAGACAGTAGCTGATCTGCACCCCATTGGAGATCCAGAAGCCAGTGTACCTAGTGGTCAGAGTGAGACACCAGATTTCAACTCCTCACATCCATAAGTGACACATTCAAGAGGCAGACTCAGTGAGCACCAAAGCCCCACTGAAACAAGTCCTGCCCCATAAGTGTGTCTTCAGCGCAGCAGTTCTTCCATTATAGACACAGGGAGTGCTCACAGCTAATTGGCCTGGAGGTCAGTTCCTCCCAGTATACCAATAGCAATTAAGGCTTAACTACACCAAGTCTTTGCACTCAGCCAACAAAGGGGTGTACCAAGAGCATCCACATCAGGTGATTGGGGAGGCTGAGCTACTGCCCCCTATAGGTCACCTACCACACAAAGCTACTCCATCAACACAGGGAAGCAGCCATAATGTGGAGACAAAGAAACATGTCACGAATGAAAGAAACGGAGGAAAGCAAACTACTGGATGACATAGAGTTCAGAACCACATTTATAAGGTTACTCAAGAATCTTCTTAAAACCGCTGAGAAACTTGATGAGACCTTCAAGGAGCTTAATGAGAATGCCAAAAAAATGGAAAAGGATCAGTCAGAAATGAAGCATACACTGTCTGAAATAAAGAATATACAGAAACTCAACTGTAGATCAACGTACCCCAAGAATCAAACCAAAGATCTGAAATATGTGGAAACAAAAAACATCCAACCAGAAAAACAAAAAGAAAAAAGAATCCAAAAATATGAAGATAGTGTAAGGAGCCTCTGGGACAACTTTAAGCGAACCAACATCCGAATTTTTGGGGTGCCAGAAGAAGGGAGAGAGCAAAATATTGAAAACCTATTAGAAGAAATAATGACAGAAAACTTTCCCTACCTGGTGAAAGAAATAGACATACAAGTTCAGGAAGCGCACAGAACCCCATACAAGGGGAATCCAAAGAGGACCACACCAAGACACATCATAATTAAAATGCCAAGGGCAAAATACAAAGAGAGAATATTAAAAGCAGCAAGAGAAAAACAGTTAATTACCTACAAGGGAGTACCCATACGACTGTCCGCTGATTTCTCAACAGAAACTATGCAGGCCAGAAGCGAGTGGCAAGAAATATTCAAAGTGATGAACAGCAAGAACCTACAACCAAGATTACTCTACCCAGCAAAGCTATCATTCAGAGTTGAAGGTCAGATAAAGAGCTTCACAGACAAGAAAAAGCTAAAGGAGTTCATCACCACCAAACCAGGATTACATGAAATGTTGAAGGGTATTCTTTAAGAAGAGGAAGAAGAAGAAAAAGGTAAAGATAAAAATTGTGAACAACGAAATGACATCAAATACATACCTACCAACAAGTGAATCTAAAAATCAAGTGAATAAAAAATCTGAAGAACAGAATGGACTGGTGAATATAATAGAATCAGGGACATAGAAAGGGAGTGGACTGACGATTCTCAGGGGAAGCAGGTGTGAGGGGTGCGGGAAGAGATTGGACAAAAATCTTACTCCTATGGATGAAGACAGTGGTGGGGGGTAAGGGCATGTGGTGGGGTAGGGAATCAGGTGGAGGGGAGCTATGGGGGAAAAAATAGAGGAACATCTGTAATAATCTGAACAATAAAGATTTATTTTTAAAAAAATTAAAAAAAAAAACGAAAAGAAAAAATGGCACAATGTCTACCTAGCAGGTCATAGTTCTTTTAATAGGACATAACTTTAATGCATTTTTTATATTTCAACTAAAAGTAATTGACTAATTGTTTTCTTGTTTCTTTAATCTATTGTATCCAGACATTTTCACTCCTTCTTTGCCATATACAAATGATTTCTCGTCACCAGCAATTTTTTCTTATTGTTCTCTGAAGACCACATTAATTGTTACTTTTTATTTTTAAATAACCCTTGATTCACAAGAATGTTCAAATATAGTACAAAGATCCTATTTACTATTTATGCAGTTTCCTCCAATTTTCCCGTAACCATTATATCTTATATATTTGTGCCATATTAAAGCCAGGAATTTGACATTGAGGATGGTACATATGTATAATTGTGATATCTTATCACAGGTGTAGATTTATGTAACCTCCACCACAATCAAGACACAGAACTATTCTATTATCACAAAGATTTCCCTTGTGCTACTCCTTGATAGGTATGCACACCTTCTCATCTCTTCACCATCCCTAAAATAAAGGGTGGGGGGTCTCAGGAAGGCATAGGTGACTCAGCTGTCAGCTGATCCAGCTAGGCTACAAGCCAATCCCTTAAGGACATGGTGGCTCCAGATAACTTAAGAGATTTTCCTATAGTCCACTTCTCTGAGAAGATAGTTTAAGAGATTTCACTCCAAATGTTTAAATTATCCTTCTAAAATTCTTTTTAAAATATGTTTTTATTGATTTGAATGAGGAAACGAGAGTTAGAAACATCAAAGAGAAATATCAGTTGGCTCCCTCCTGCATGCCCCCTATTGGGGACCGAGCCTGCAACCCTAGCATGTGCCCTGGCATGTGGGCATGTGCTCGGACAGGAATCCAACAGCCCACCTCTTTGCACATGGGACAAAGCTTACCAACTGAGCCACACTGGCTGGCCTCATTCTAAAATTCTTAATGCTCATTTTTGTTAATGCAATTATAACAAGGCCTTTAAACATATGTCATTTTGCAAACTTTATTGTTTTATTACCGATAGAAAGCGTTCCCTTTTCAACTTTATTAAAATATTTATTTTCATTAATGGCAATAGACATGCCAGCTTGCCAAACTCTCAGTTTTTCTCTTCTTTACTCAAGAAGTAGATAAATTGTGCCATGGAACGACCTCAGAGGCTCCCCTACATAATCATTTAAATGTTCTGCTTTGATTGTTTTGCCTTAGACTAGCTTATCCCATGTCTCTGAATGCTTTTTGATTAGTTACATTATAGACATTTTTAGATAGTTGTCATTTTTAAATATTTTAGAAAAATTAAAATATTCAACTAGATTATCTTTCTTTTAAATCATATATCTGTACTGCATGCATCCCCAACAACCCACCCACCCACACATATAACATTACAGCTTAGATCTTTTACCCTCCGCATTACAGCTCCCCACAGATTCCTGTCTAATTTCACAGACAGTTAAGCCACACATTCAATCTTACCCACCTTTAGCTAAATAGAAATCAGTAGTATCTAATACCTAGAGACTAAAAGGCCTCAACCACAACACTGATTAATTTGCTTATTATCTTCCTCAGTATGTGAAAGCATTCCATTTTTCTTCTGAATTTGATTTTCTAATAGAAACATAACTATTCTATCTTATGAAAATAGTCCCTGTCTATTTCTGCAGGTGGGGCAGAGTATACCTTAAGAGACAGAAGCTGCACTCACAGCCATTTAAACTTTCATTGTTTTTCGGTATCACACTAACTGACACTGGTGTGAGCACTTGCGTTGTTTTTCCACCACTGCTGCAATATAAAATCATCCCCTGGACAGCAGAAGTCTTTAAAACTGTACATATTTAGGATCCTAACACAGTAGTGGTATCGAAGGCCATTGAAGCATTTCAGATGAATAATGCCTAGCACTGGGAACAGGACCGACAACAGAGACAGACAGAATTCACTCTCCTAGGGTGAAACATCATACTTTGCCTGATAGAACCAGAAAAGGATACTTCTGTTCTAAGGTTCACTTGACTCCAGTGCAAGAAAGAATAAATCCATTACAATAGCAGAACTATTTTTCCTGGAGTTTTTATGTTCTTTATGCCTAGACCTCTAGGTTTTACTCTTTATGTTCCCATTTTTTCAAATTTTTACTTTAGTGTTTTTGTCAACCAATGTCAAGAAAAAAACAGTTAAATAGGAAAGGAAATTGTAACACAATGATGATTACCAAAACAGAAAAAGAATAAGAAATATATTCTGTATTTAGGAGACAGGCAGCAAAAAACGATGTAATGACACATATAGTCAATCAAGTAGAAAGTAAGTGAAGTAAGGCAAAAACTGTCAGATGCAAAGGCACTTGAAGTGAGGTGTGAGGAGATAAACCGAAGATGAGGGAAAGTGATGGCAGACCGTCTCTAGGCACAGACATATTTTAAGCTAAGGAATGCATATATATATTTGGACTCAAAAGGATCTGAGAGAAAGGAGTAAGGATTCCTTGAGAGATGAAGAATTGAGGGTGGGAGAAAAATGAGAGAATGAGAGAGTAAATAAATGTGATAGGAAAATAACAGCTCTAGTTTACAAGATAAATTGCTGTCGCCCTTCTCTCAGGAAACAGCAGCTGCTCCTTCTTCTTTGAAATCTGGCTTTATTGTGCTTTGTATAGCAAATTTGATTTATAATATTGCTAACATTAAATTGAGGGGATGAGTTCTAAAATCCTCTAATGGCTTCTTTTCTTGATATGGTTTAACATTTGCTTATCTAACTTAAAGATTGTTCTCCATTTAAAGTAAGTATAATTTGGTACATGGACTTTAGCCAATAAACAAATTCATTGCCACTAACCCCTCTCTCCTTCAAAAAGCGTTATATATCCAGTTTCTAGTTTAGCACTAACAATGGGAAAGTCTAAGTGTTAATACTGGTATAAAATATAGATCATGTGTGCTATTTAAAAATGGCTTATTCTTGGTGCTGAATTATTTTGG
This sequence comes from Corynorhinus townsendii, assembly GCA_026230045.1. Taxonomy (NCBI): domain Eukaryota; kingdom Metazoa; phylum Chordata; class Mammalia; order Chiroptera; family Vespertilionidae; genus Corynorhinus; species Corynorhinus townsendii. The sequence goes on from JAPDVU010000004.1 coordinate 28,254,883, forward strand.
GCAGTATGTTCAGGAATAGAAGTTTTGTGCTTTCTAGTTATACATTGAAGGAGCTGGAGCTTTTCAAAAAGCAATATGCAAACTTAGAGTTTATCCTTCTTGCAGAGAGAAGCATGGGAATGAATGAAACTCTTAAACTTGTCCACATCAATAACAGCACTACTAACTCAATAATGTAAATAAATTCATTATGTGAAATCTAATTTTGCTTCCTTATCTGTGCTATATCTTAATAAATTGTACATATGTAATCTTTTTATTCTAGATTATACCAGAATTATGTATCTAATAGTAAATGTATATCTAAACTAATTTGCACCAAAATTATTCCAAACCTGAATGAGTGAAAAATAATTTAATCATTGCTCCCAATGTATCCCTGTACCTTCTTCATCATCTTAAAACACTGTGTTCTTCTGCTGACTGCCTCACTTTTCAGATTTATTTCTATACTTTGCACACCCAGGTTACCTGGCTAATCACTTATATGAATAGATAGATCCATGATAGACCCATATCTATTCTTCTACTTCTGTTTTAGTCACAAAAAGAAATAAGTTGTGGTTGTAGACTAATCTAAATTCTAGATGCTAGTAATTGTTAAAGAATGATAAAGCCTGGCAATGTTCATAATATATGTGTTGCATAAATAAAATTTACATTTTAACTGTCTCCAGGTTTGAACACCATGCCAAAAATAAAATTACCCTGTGTCAAGGACCCGCAGGCTACATTGCTAGCCTTAAACTTTTCTCAGATTCATTCTAATCATCCTACTCCAGTATCTTGATCGTGGTGGTAGAAATTGCTGAATCCTAAATGCATGTAAGTGCCTATTCCTTAGGAATGTATCAAAGTCAGCTAGCTATGTGAGTAAAATCTCCACTTACTCAGGACAGGTTTCTACCTACTCAAGGATGTTTGATAACTGCACATAATAATTTTGGTTAGAGAGATTAATGGAACATCATGGCAAAAGGCACAGAGATTAAAAATAAAAGGACAGAAAGAAATTAAAACAAGCAAGTACATCAGATAGAAAACAATCAGGGATAAATAAAAAAAAAAATACTGTTTGAATTTGAGGGATGAAGAAGATGAGTCACTTGATTAAATTCTGAAAACTCTTCCCAAGGAGTTTTCCTCCTTATCTATATTACAGTTAATTTATGTATTACTAGTAAACTACTTGTAAATTTTATAATCACCTATAGATGGATACTGAGAGAAAATTTAGTGGCAGGGAAAGAAGAAATGCACAACTATTTTAAATAAGTTCTTTTTTCCCTAAAACTTTGGTTGACCTCCTTCTTGCCATGAGCGCTTACATAATTTTATATAACCATTGTATTTATAGCTAAGTAGGATGATAAAACATAGTGTATGATTTGTTATAATAAAGAGAGTTAACAGCAAGTTCTACTGTTTATGTAGGACAAGTGCGGTGGCAGTGACATTGCCTGCTGTGGCAGGGACATTGGAAGAAAGCATTGCATTGGAAACACACACACAACAAAACTCTTCAGAGCTTCTACAGTCTTTTCTAATGAGATGCTGCTTCATAAACAAGGAAATAAGGGGGCAGTACAGGTTCTCTTTTATTCCGTTATAAATATTGATGATGATTCGTGATGAGTGTTAGGGCATATGGAAAAAGATAAAATGGGAAATGAAATCAGCTTTAATTTCAACAAGCCAGAGCTCTGGAATTAAATATCAAAAGATAAGGTTCCAGTTTGGCGAATGATTTTTTTTTTTTAATAAAGAAAGAAAGGTAAGGTTTAAGACAAGCAACTTAATTCCCCCGTTTACCCCACCCCCCTTATAGGTGAGTGTTAGATATATGAGTTCTGTTATCCTAACATATAAAAACCCTGGGTAGCAACGACCAGAAAGGACTGGAGGCTGACTCACCAGAAGTCAGTGCTGGCCCCACCTCCAAGCAAGCAGTAAGGGGCAATCAGGCAGGCAGGCAGAGGGGTTAGGGGTGATCAGGTAGGCAGACGGCCCCTTGCAGTGCTGGCCCAGCCCCCCAGCAAAGAAAGAGGGAGACCCAGGCCAGACAAGCCATTGCACCCCAGCCTGTTGCCTGCAGAGGGAGGCCACCAGTGGCAGGGGAAGGGGGGCAGCGCTGCACAGATGACAAGCAGTGGCAGCAGCGGTGGTGGGGCCAGCTGCCTTCAGCCTGGGGAGGGAAAGCCCCGATGGGCCCTGATCTCAGGCCAGGCCTAGGGACACTATTCAAGGGGTCCCGGATTGTGAGAGGGTGCAGGCCAGGCTGAGGGACACCCGCCCCCCCGAGTGCATGAGTATTTGTGTACCGGGCCTCTATAGTTCTATAATATATATTATAAATTACAATTTATTAACATATAGTTCTATAATATAAGCATTATAGATCTCTGCAAATTTATCTAGTTTTAAAATTATACTGATACTTCAAAAACTATTGTTTTAAAGGTTCAAGATATTCCTAATTTTTGCTAGTAATAATCTAAATCAAATGAACATGTAAGCTAAATTGTAACATCTAACAGGTCAACTGTGCTTCTACATACATTTTTCATTAGTATGATTGTTATCAATGCATAGTTGAGGAAATCTGGCTTTGTGAGAATAATGAGTTAACTACAAAGCAAGTGAGTAGAACATTGAGCCTGGTACCCCTTCCACATCACTATACTACTGAGAACAAATTTATGGTATAAATCTAGAACAGATCCTATCAAATTCAAAAAGGTAAAGGGGCAACTGGAAGAAGGTAGGGGTATGTGATAATAGCAGTTGACTAATGATACTAGAGAAACATACAATGGTATAGTTATAATCAGTTAGGGCTCACATGTTAATGTTGTAAATACAATATATTGAGCCCTAGTCAATGTGGCTCAGTTGCTTGGGAGCTGTCCTATGCATTTGAGGGTTGCCCCTTAGATGATAGAGGTTATGGGCTCCATTCTTGGTGTGGGGCACACAGAGGGCACTCAATTGATGTTTCACTCTCACATCGATGTTTCTTTCTCTTTCTCTCTCTCTTCCTCTGCCTTCCTCTCTATTTAAAAATCAATCAAAAATCTTTTTTGCATATATATCCATTAAGGTTTGGTCTGGGTTGGTTTCAACACTATAATCATTGAGTTGCTCTTCTTTTTTTTAATATATTTTATTGATTTTTTTTTTACAGAGAGGAAGAGAGAGGGAGAGATAGTTAGAAACATCAGTCAGCTACCTCCTCCATACCCCCTATTGGGGATGTGCCCGCAACCAAGGTACATGCGCTTGACTGGAATCGAACATGGGACCATTCAGTCCGCAGGCCGATGCTCAATCCACTGAGCCAAACCAGTCAGGGCGAGTTGCTCTTCTTGATACCTCCAGTAAGCATAATGTGAAAAGGTTGACACATGGTAACAGTAACAGCCAATCAAATGTGAAGCTCTCAAATAAAGAAGGTGTTGTTTCTAACAGGAAGATTAAAATGACAAAGCTCTCAAAGAAAGGAGATTACTGTCCATGGCAACACCCACACAAATATTTTATTACATTAGTTTCCCAATACATAGGATTTTAATGAGCTGTGGAAAATTAAAGGTGTAGATTACCTATATAAACTTATATTCAACAGCTGTCTGTGGCCTTGAATGACATTTTATTCCACAAAAAACTTTTTCAAAGCATATGAGCAGATGCATGAACCTACTAATTTTGAAAATGCCAATCAAAATACCATATTTGTCATTGCTCTAATGGCTCTGAAATGTATTGAGCTAAAGAATACAAGGAAAATAACTTTTTTGAGTCAATAAAAAGTCTCCTTTCTGAGAAAAATAAGAACATGTTAAAAAGCAGTTGATAATATCTAGGATGTTAAGGATATTTTTATGGTAATATGTTTCCTCAATCTATTTAATTATGCAAAAAATGAAAACAAAAATATTGTGTCATTTATTTTTTTTTCTTTTTACATTTGACAGTTGACTTGACCTATTTTTTTTATCTTATTGTTTAAAGTAGTACAGATATCCTCTCTTTTTCCCCACTGACCCCCTCCAGCCAGCACCTCTCCTCCCTAGGCCTTCACCACATTATTGTGTCTGTCCATGGGTTATGCATATATACATATAAGTTCTGTGGTTTCTCTCCCCAACCCATCCATCCACCTATCTGAAAAAGGATATGCAAAACATTTTTATAATTAAAAGCATTCATAAATAAAATATCTATTATATTTTGGGAAACAGATGCGTACTATTCCTTGTTAAAAGCACATTTTATTTACATGAATCTTACTAAATGTCTTCCAGCCCAGCTCTAAAATAACCATTGTCATGCTTATGTTTCGATTTTATTAAAGAACATTGTTAAAATTTATGTTTTAGAAAAGAAGAAGATTGGAGTTTCAGTTAATTCCATTAGTCTGCATTAGCAAAATGAAGGAACTATTATGGAAAATAATATTTATATCAATATTTATAAATATGCCATAATGGTTTCCATAGATCAAGAACTTTGGGCTGTATTATAGTACCAATTTTTCTAGAATCATCATGGTTCTGGATAAATTATTGAAGTTTAGATAATAAAAACATTGATAACACTATTCCTTAAACATTTTCTAAATCATATGAATAATAATGATCAGTGAATTTTGAGAAAATCTAAGGAGACTTAATACTTATGGAAAAGGGCACCACAAATATCTTAAGGGAAATAAACATCTTTATGCAAGTAGATTCCATATCTTAAGGAAAAGAAAGGGCACTGAATAACTTGGTGTCTATTATATGCCAAGACCAGATACTATGCCATTTATTTTATATATGCTTCATTTAACACTCACACACATTTAAAACTTCTGTAATCATACAAGGAAGAGATCATGGTTTCCAGAGTCCAGGGGATTAAGGAAAGGGGACTGAAAACAGAGAGGTATGGGGTTACTTTTTAGAATATTGAGGATGTTTTATGTCATTATTTTGGTAATTATGTACAAATTATCACAACTCTTCAAATTTTACACTTAAAATTGGGTGGATTTATTATATGTATATTAAATCTAATAAAGCTGATTTAATAAAAAATATCTTATTCCAATAATTTTGTAAATTGTACAACTAGTTCTCAAATCCAGATATCCTGACTCTGAGTACACTATGATATATACTTAAGAAATTCAGTGCTACTATAACATCCGAAGGAGGCGGCTGAGCACAAGCATTTTCAGCTGTGAGGAAAAATTAATTCAGGGTGCCATGCCTTTTCATGATTCCCATTCTGATTAATATTGTGCTATAAGACAGGTCCATTATTATCACACAGATAGGATTTATATAAGTGGGGACTATTGGTTGAAGATAGGATTTATATAAGTGGGGACTATTGGTTGAACTGTGTCTCCTCAAATTTAAATGGTAAATTCCAAACTCCCAGTAACTCAGAATGTATCCTTATTTGGAAATAGAATTATTTCAGATGTAAATAGTTAAAGATGAGACCATACTGAATAGGGTAGGCCCCAACTCCCATATGAAGGCTGTCCTATAAAAAGGGAAGACATTGAAATAGACCTGTGCACACAAAGAATACTATGTGAAGATGAAGGCAGCATTTGGGGTGCTGAGCAGATGTCAGAAAATGCTGAAGATTGCCAGCCACCACCAGAAACGGGGAGAGACACCTAAGGATTCTCTCTCTCAGAAGCAAACAACCCTGTTATATGTTGATCGTGGACTTCCAGCCTCTGGAACCATGAGAAAATAAATTCTGTTCTTCAAGCCACCCAGTTTACAGAACTTTGACAGGGCAGCCCTAGGAAACAAACACAGGGAATCAGGAAGTCGGGCGCATGTTCCCTGCCACAGCCAGGTCCTCCATCGGCTTCCAAGGCCAGGCCTGGGGTATGGATACAAAACTTGGTAAACCCTTAAGCTCTTTATGGGAGAAACAAATATTTTGAAAATAAATATGTGCTTACATTATATCTTGAATAACATTGTTCCCTTGTAAAAATATTGTCTGTCTTGAACTGTGGATACTTTTATAAAATCCTTTCCCTTTCCAAGATGAAATTTATTTTAGTACGTTTCCTTCCCTATCTTTAGCATTTATGTCTGTGGAAAACTAAACAACTTTCTGATGTCATTTGGCATAATTCCCATAAGAATCAATTTCACAAGTTTCAATTTACTTACTAAAAAGTTTGGTGATGACTTCACAAACACATGGTTCATATAATTTCATGAATATTTGAATTACTGGAAGAACTCCAGATGCCATTATCCATTTTCTTAATTCACATGTTTTGGCATTTAGCTCTAAGACATAAGATTAACACTTCAATAGTAGTTTATTGCAATCATTATTGCTTACTCTTAACTACATAGTTAGATGCTTAGTTACTTTAATTTGTTTATTTAGCTAAGCAATTTCATGACATACAAATATGATTTTCTTTAGCTTATTTACATAGAATAGTTCATTTTTGTGTAGGGATGAGGCAGCTTTGTTATTTTTCCTTTTGAATATCTCCATGTGCACCTGTGTAAATCAGAAGATGGATGAGGTTTGGTGTTGATCTGAATATCATTTCAGGTTGGGGGTGGATAGAGTAGATGATGAGTGATGAGCAAAGTGACTAATGAAAGCTCTGGAGGACTAAAAGGTCTGGTAGATATAATGACCCAGCAAAAGTCACTGGAGAACAATTAAAGTTTCCCAATCTCTGCTTGAGGTAAGCCAGAGCATGAAAGCAGACCTGACCTGAAGTACAGGGCTTGCACATTAAATGGCTGTGGACCATATCACCTTTGCTCAATCACTCTAATAAAAGAGAAACATGCAAACTGTCACTTCATGACGCCCACCAGCCAATCAGGAGTGAGTATGCAAATTAACACAACAAAAATGGTGGCCACCCCACCCCCCAGCCACTCCAGGCTTCTGGGCAGCACTCATGCAGGCACGGAGTGGCCAGGCAGGGCAGGACACCTGCTATGAGAGGGAGAGTAGGGGGCATAGAGAACTACAGGAGTGGTGCTCTGGCTGGAGCAAAGACTGACTCTCTGCCCAGAGCGAAGATGGAAGGCAGCACCAGAGCGAAGGCCTGGGTCCTGGGTGCTGGAGGAAAACCAGTGATGGAAGCAAGGGGAAGGGAGGCCTATTGCATGAATCTTTGTGCAATGGGCCTCTAGTTTCTTAGTAATGACTTGATTGTACAGATAGCATTGTAAAACTACAAGAATAAATCTTTCTTCCTAAAGTGTTTAGAATATAAAATGGAAGATAGCCACAGATATGGAACAGTGCTTACAAATACTTTTGTTTATACGTGAAAATCACACTACTCCTTCTCAGCCCAATTTAATTTCAGGAGGAAGATATAGGTAGCAGTTCATTACTACACCCTTATCATTTTTTTGGTCTTGTTGGCCATTAAAAGGATGAATCAACTTAGTTGTCAGGTAACATGCCATATGTGTTTGAAATAAAGATAGCCATTAACTCTATCATTATTTAATCTTGGCTTCATTACTGACACACAAACCAACTGAACTACAGACTGGAAAGACACCTGATAACAATTGAAAACTTAATAAGTAGTATATCTTACAAGTGTGAAGTGTCTTATAGACTAATTGTTGACGCTATTGCTTTTAATACTCCAGATTGTTTGGAATGAAGATCTTTTTAAACTCTCACATCTTTAGAATGAGATTAGAATTGTCCAAAGATACACTTTAATCCATATTTAAAGTCTATCTTTCTGTAATATTTCTTATCTGCCTGTATTAGATCCCACTGGTGTCTTTGTTTATTCTAGACAGACAATTTATAACATTTGACTTTTAATTATATATTTCCCAGTTGAAAATGTTAATGTTTCCATACATGTTAGGTGCCTATTCTTATCCAAAATCTAAGGATCCAGAGTGGACACTGTGCTGTGCTTCTTTTGTTACCTCTGACTGTTTCAGTTCATTGTTAGTCATACGCAAATATGCTACAATACTATACATAGAGAAATGGGCGCATATTATTACTATACAGTTTGATTAACTTTCACAAGTCAAACTCACTCTTGTAACATGTTCCCAGGTCAAGAAACAGCATGGCCAGCACTTTCAGCAACTTCTTAGTTCCTTTTTCAAGTCAAGATCCTATTCTCAAGGTAAAGCAAAATCCTGACAACTAATTGGGTTATTTTTATTCCTTTTTAAAAAGAAAGGATGCAATTTACACTATTTTTGTCTAGCTTTTCTTGTTATGCATGCAAGAATTACCCATATTCTTCCATGTAGTTTTAGGCTGTTCACTCACATTAATGTATACTATTCCACATCTTAACTATCTAGTCTGTTGTTGATGTCAGCCTAATTTCCAGTTGAGACTATTTACACTAGAGAGCTAAAGTATTTCTATTTGTTCATTGGTATATGATTAGATTATTCTAAGTTCATCCAATTCTATGATTTGAAAAGCATATAATAAAGTATTCATATTACATATGCACTGTTTTTTTCTTATAAAAATACAGTTGGAAAGTATTAAGGTGAATTATTTGGGTTGCTCTCTTAAAACTATTTTCATTTGGCTCAAGTTTTTATGACTTTTAATAAGCCTAGCCTTGCATCTTAGAGCAAAGAAGATACTACTTTTCACAAAAAGCATTTGAGAATTGGTGTAGGTGTTCCCAGTTGACTAACTTTAAGACCAAACACATCAACAAAAGAAAATAAATTAGCAAGTTTCTCATACCACACCATCCAGTCTACTCCCTCAAAACATCTTAACATAATTGTGAAATATGTATCTACATATATATGTGTATGTCTATTTTTAATATAGATAAACAATTAAGGCAAGGTCTTCTTAAAAATAGGATTGCTTAAATGGAGATAACATTTAGAAATTTTGAAATCCCTTAGGATGTACATTTTCAGGTGATTTTATGCTAGTTTGTAATTCATTGAGTTATAAAAATCCAAAATTTGTTGAGAAATGAAATACATTCAGGAGCTGAAAAAAAAATTTTTTTATTGCAGAACCTTACAGTTGCACAAATGTAAAGCAATTTCAATTCTGTTGAATAAAGGGATGGAAAATCCATAGTAATATCCCATAACAATAGATCATTGTTACAACTTGTACTCTTTATTCCTAAGGAGAGAATGCTTAACAGTTTTTGTCATAACAGAAATCGCTGACTATACACTCACTTTTATATAGAGAGCACATGAAAAGGAAAACTCAAGAGCTAACAATGAAAGGGTTAATGTTCATTCCCAGAGTCTTGTTTTTGGAGTATTATTTTATCGTGCCAAGATTAATCTATCAATCTGCCTAAACATTCAAGTACCCATTTATTTAATAAAAGGCGGTATGATTTCATGAACCTCCATGTATTTTTCTTTTGTATATTCTTACAATACTCAATATATTAAATACTATAACTGTGCACATGACTTTATGTTAAGCACTTTGGTTGGAGTTATATATTAAAAATAAATCCACATTTTTCCATTAAGATAGTAATAGGATTTTAAGTAAAACACACACACACACAAACATTGAATGTTAATGCTGAATGAGGTTTTGATAATAATTTAATCCCTTCTAATCTCTAATCATTTTACCTCACTCTAGAGTTATAGCTTATGTCTCCTTGACAGACACAAAATGTAGAATTAAGTGAAATGAATCAAGATCTTCCAGCGTCTAAATAATGTCCAAATAAACAAATGTAAACTTACCAGAGTACCACTAATGAATATGTTATGTTACTTTCTTACTAACAAATCCCCTGTGTTATCAACTAGGATTCTCAGAAAATACACAATGGTACCTTACTCTACCTTAGTGTATATTTTTATCTAAGCTTGTTGTAAGTCTGTCACAAAACAAAATGTGTGAGCATTTCCCCTGTCTTTTAAAATGATCTAAACAGCGTAAGTTTCTAGGTCTCGTTAACAATGCATTATAAATCTTATGAAAATACATGCTGTGTTTATAATATGGCACTAAGGGCTCATATTCTCAGAAGGATCTCCTATGACTGTTACTTTTCTCAGTCTTTATTTTGAGCAATTTCGAACAAAGATAAAATCAGTGTAATGCGCTTAGCTTCAGTCTTGGTTTTTTTCCTCTGCTTCATTACAATCCTGATAAGCCTTAAAAACTGTCAACCCTGGTTTCCTAATAAATAAGAAAAGAGTCTAGCTTTATTATTCCAAGGAAAATTCAGTTCTAAATTTGCTACACAGGCTTTATTTTTGTAAGATAGTATACCTTTTACATGTTTTCTGTATTTTCCTAAATAGTTAATCATTTTAGTGTTGTTTTTTCCAAAGTGGTATTTATGAAATAAAATTCAATATTTTATTTCAGATGTGGTACAGCTAGAGAGAGCATAGACATGTACATGGGGAAAAAAATAGTTATTCTTAAACTATAGATTTGCTTGTCAGTTCTTTCCAAACTTTTTTCTTTCCTTTACAAAAATCTCATTTTATGCATGAAATGTCATCTCTGATTTCAAGAGAACATGGTATCATAATCCTATCCACACTAGAATTTACAATTTCCTCACCTAGTAAGGTAATAGGCGTATGTTTCTCTCTAGTTCCCTATCAACAGTATTTGACCTGTGTTAGGTAGCATTACATTCATTGTTATCTTTTGATATGATTTAATATAATTACTAGAGGCCTGGTGCACGAAATTTGTACATGGGCGGGAGGGTGTCCCTCAGCCCAGCCTGCCTGCTCTCCAATCTGGGACCCCTCAAGGGATGTCTGACTGCCCGTTTAGGCCCGATCCTGGTGGGATGGAGCCTAAACAGGCAGTTGGACATCCCTCCCACAATCCAGGACTGCTGGATCCCAACCGCTCACCTGCCTGCCTAACTGATTGCCCCTAAATGCTTCTGCCTGCCAGACTGACCACCCCGTAACCACTCCCCTACCAGCCTGAACGGCACCTAACTGCTCCCCTGATGGCCCGATTGCCCATAACCACCCTCCCCTGCTGGCATGGTCACCCTAACTGTCCTCCCTTGTAGGCCTGGTCACCCCCAACTGCCCTCCCCTGCTAGCCTAGTCACCCCTAACTTCCCTTCCTTGCCAGCCTGGTTGCCCCTAACTGCCCTCTCCTGCAGGCCTGGTTCCCCCCAACTGCCCTCCCCTGCTGGCCCAATTGCCCCTAACTGTCCTCCCCTGCGGGCCTGGTCACCCCCAACTGCCCTCCCCTGCTGGCCCAAATGCCCCTAACTGTCCTCCCCTGCAGGCCTGGTCACCCCCAACTGCCCTCCCCTGCTGGCCTGGTCACCCCCCAACTGCCCTTCCCTGCAGGCCAGGTTGCCCCCAACTGCCCTCCCCTGCTGGCCCAATTGCCCCTAACTGCCCTCCCCTGCTGGCCTGGTCACCCCCCAACTGCCCTTCCCTGCAGGCCAGGTTGCCCCCAACTGCCCTCCCCTGCTGGCCCAATTGCCCCTAACTGTCCTCCCCTGCAGGCCTGGTCACCCCCAACTGCCCTCCCCTGCTGGCCTGGTGCCCCCCAACTGCCCTCCCCTGCTGGCCTGATTGTCCACAACTGCCCTCCCCTGCTGGCTATCTTGTGTCCACATAGGGGCGGCCATCTTTGACCACATGGGGGCAGCCAGCTTGTGTGTTGGACTGGCAGTCAATTTGCTTATTACTCTTTTATTAGATAGGATTATTCATTTCAGTAATCCATTGTCTTAACCACAGGCTTTGCCTCCAATTAAATTGCACTGCCTCTGACTTTTATAGTAAAACTAAAGAAACTCTCTTTAATAAAATTTACACTAACATGAAAACCCATATTATTTACCTGTAAATCATATTCTCTGTTATTGTCTAAACTTGTTTTCCCACTACCTTATATTTTACATATAAGAAAAATTCCACAGCATTCAAGGTTAATTTTAGTATTAAACAAAATATATAACATTTTAAATTTATAGCAGCAATATAGATTTGGTAGAGAAATAAGATGAAACCCTTAGATCCCAACATGGGTAAAATTTAAATAGTCTTCATTATTATAAAGGAAGACACTATTTCTAAAGGGTGCATGTAAGGGTCCAGAGTTAGAAGGGAAAGAAATAAGTAAAAAATTCTTCTATAGGAATATTATATTTTAATGGTGGGAAAAGAATAAGACTAGGGAGCCATCCAGAATTGCTGCTCCTCAGATGAAGCTGGATTAAAAGGTACCAGATTTACCGTGCCATACACAAAAAAGAACTAAAACAGCAGGCAAAATATATCAAACAACCATTGTCAGTACCTTGAACATCAGTCAACTAAAGACAGTGATCCCCCAAAGATAGAAAATAAAAAATATAACCCTTGCAATTGTACCAGCTTATGCCCTGGATAAAATTTCTAGTGAGGTCCCCTGAGACAGGTAGACAGAGCTGGGATTCTGGGAAGACCAAGGCAAGCAGAGTTCACAGGCAACCAGAAAATAGATAACACATTAGGAGAGCATTCCAGTGTTTTTAGGATCCCACACTCTGGTACCCACCTATTACCCATCCAGCATCTACATGTGGAGAAATTAACTGTGGAGTCAAGAGAAAAAAAAAAAAAAAGACCAAAAGAATCAAAGGGAAAACATTTATTTTAACTCGACAAATTACATGTTGATTTTCTAATGTTAAAGCAAACCTGTAATCTTGAAATAAGCCCAAATTGGTCATGTCGCCATACACAGTTACAAATTTTACATGTAATTCTGTAAAAGATAATTGGCCATCTATACAAAAAATTTTAAAAATGCAGTATGGGTTTGTTTGTTTTTCTTGTGATAAGAACTTTTAAGATCTCTTTTGGCAATTTCTAAATATAAAATACAGTATTATTAATACTAGAGGCCCGGCACATGGATTTGTGCACTCATGGGTCCCTCAGCCTGGTCTACAGGGATTGGGCTGAAACTGGCTCTCCGACATCCCCCAAGGGGTCCCAGATTGGGAGAGGGCACAGGCCAGGCTGAGGGACCCCACCGGTGCACGATCAGGGCCAGGGAGGGACCGCAGGAGGGCTCCAGGGTGTGCCCGGTCCTGATCAGCTGTACTCCAGCAGCGGGCTAACCTACTGGTCAAAGCATATGCCCCCTGTTGGTCAGTGCACATCATAGCAAATAGTCGCACCAATGGTTGGACACTTAGCATATTAGGCTTTTATTATATAGGATAGTCACCATGTTTTATATCCCCCTGGTTTATTTACTTCATATCTGGAAGTGTGTACATTTTAATTCCCCCTTAACCCATTTTCCCCATCCCTCATCTCTAGCAACTACCAACTATTAAAAGGATGAAGGTGGTTTGCAAATTCAAAAAGCCAACACCACATACTAGATATAGACAGGTAGGTTTAATTTGAACTATAATAATGTAATAATTGTTACACATAGTTTCTTCTATGCCTTTTATGCATATGCATAATTACTCCTGCCCCTAAACCCACCCCCCAATACAGACAGAGTCAGGATTGAACTGAATCCACAGGAGTACCTGGTACCGGCACAATATATTTATTTCACTACATATAGTCTTCCAATGGGAGTTTTCTTCCAGAACTTAAAGTATACCCACTGTGAAATCATTTTAAAGAATTTATCTCACTTATTAATTCACAAATTGGATATAGGAGAGCGACAGAGGCAAAGATTAATATTTTGGGCTGAGCCATCAGAAGGATGATGTAAAGATGCTTGAGGGTCATCTTTGTAACAGATGATCAAGAGTACCCAAAATGATCCCTACAGTTGTTTTTAGTCAAATATTGTGCCCAATTCCAGTCCAATCAACCACTAGTCTACTTCCATCTCTATAAATTTGCCTTTTCTGAAAGTTTTATATAAGTTAAATTATACAATATGTTGTCTTTTGCATCTGCCATCTCTTACCTAAAGTTTTTGAGATTTTTCCGTGTTGTAGTTAATTGTAGAACAGCATTCCATTGTTTATCCTTTCATCAGTTGAAAGATATCTGAATTGTTTCTACTTTTTGACTAGTATGCATAATGTCATCATAAACATTTTTTGTAGAAGTCTGTGTGTGAACCTATATATTCATTTTTTTGGGGGGTAAATTGTTTTTGGGTAAATAATAAGAGTGGAGATCCTGGGCTGTAATTTATGTTTAACATTAGCTTCTTAAGAAATTGCCAAATTGTGTTTCAGTACCTGTACTATTTTACTTCCTCACCAGCAGTCATTGAATGTTCCAGTTTCTCTATATTCTCTCCAGCACTTGACAGGATCTGTCCTTTTTAATATTGCCTTTTTTTGCTGAATGTGAAGTGGAATCTCATTGTGGTTTTAATTTATATTTCCCTACTATAATTTTAGCTTCTTTTTGTATGTTTTAGGCATTTATATTCTATCATTGATGAAAATATCTAATAAATTATTTTCTATTTTAATTGATTTATTTGTCTTTTGATTACTGATTTCCAAGAACCCTTTATGTACTATTAAAACAAATTCTTTATAATGTGATTTGCCAATATTTTCTCCCATTCTGTGGTTTGTCTTTTCATTTCAATGTCTCTGAAAGTGCAAATCTTTTTAATTTAATGAAGTCTAAGATATCAACTCTTTCTTGTATGGATCATTTTATGAATCTGCAACTATGAAATATTTGACTAACCCAAGGTCACAAATTTTCTCCTAAAATCTTCTAAAATGTTCTTAGTTTTACTCTTAGGTATAAATCTATAATCCATTTTTAGTTATATTTTCTGTGTAGTATAAGTTAGGAATCCAAATTCCTTCTTTGGCAAGTGGTTACCCAATTGTTTGAATATCATTTCTTGAAAAGACTTCTTTCCCTAATGAAATATCACAACATTTCTGTTGAAAACCAATTGACTATAAACATAAAGATTTGTTATTTAGACTTTCAATCTGTTCCATTGATCTATATGCCTATCCTTATGCATATTCTAAGTTACCTTGATGACTACAGCTTCATATTAAGTTTTAAAATGTGAAAGAAAAATTTACCTAACTCCATTAGATTTTCAAGATTATTTATGCTATTCAGTTTCATTTGTATCTCCAAACCCTACTGAAATTAGAAATTGTGTTGAATCTAATAACAGATTTTGGAGAAAATTGGTATTTTACTACTCACAGAGTAATTGCATCATTCAATTTTGGTTCCTGGTGAATTTCTAAAACCCGAGTTCAGATACATATTGATTCCTGACTGTGTAGGTCAGATTCATTCCAGAAACAACTCCAATTGCAGCTGTTTCTTCCTAGAGAGAATATCCCTTCTTGTCTTAAGAATTTCTCTATTTCCTCATTTTCTCTTAGTTTATTTATGATCTTTCTAAAGGCCGGATAACTTCCTTTATACATCCAAAGTTGGATAGCATAATACTGCTGAGAATATCAACCAGTATTTCAAGTTCCTTAAAGTGCAAGAGTAACATTAACCTTTATTAATGGCTGATAACACCCGACTAATTTTGTATGCACTTGGGCATCCAGTTTAGCATGATGAAATTGTAATTTATACAGGCTGCTTGTTCTCCTTTTCTAGCTAGGACATAGTGAGCATCTTTTCTAGAATCAAGTTGTGGATAAATAAGAATTTTAACCAGATATTTTCTCAAAGTCTATAATTTGAAGATGTCATTTCTCACCTGAAGGCTAAAGGCAAACCAGAGGGAACTGCCCAGCAAGCTGCATCTTGCTTCTATCACCAGCTTGCTATGGTGCCTTAGCTCCCAATGTTGAAAGATGTTTGGTAAAATTATAGCATGTTAGTATTCTGATGAGAATATTCCATGAAATACCACAAACATAGAAAATGTAAGAGTGTGAAGAAAATTGCTGGCGATACATCCTTGATTTATTGAGAAAAGAGATCTTATCTATACTATACACAGAAAAAATTTTATTTTCTTTTTTAAATATAGTTTTATTTATTTCAGACAGGGAGAGAGAGATAGAAACATCAATGATGAGAATCACTGATAGGCTGCCTCCTGTGCATCTTCTTTTGGGCTCGAGCCCACAACCCAGCAATATGCCCTGACCAGGAATCAAAATGGGAGCTCCTGGTTAATAGGTTGACACTCAACCACTGAGCAATGCTGGCTGGGCTAGATAGGGGAGCAATGATAGCTGTGGATATATAATGGAGGGTAAGTAAATTTGTGGATAAAAGTGGATATTCATGATAGGTGAAATATGTCAAGATCATTACTTGACTATTATAAGTTTTCATTGAATAAGAGTTCTCTCATTAGCTGAGTGAGACGATTTGGAAATAAGAGATGAAAGATGTGAAATAGTCATTTCAAATGAGAGAATAGATGGTCCATGGAAATACAGGACAATAGCCCAGACTCATTTCCAACCCACTTGGGATTCCTAGTCATTAATTTAATGTGAAACCACTTACCATGTTTGTGTAAATCTGTGTGTGTGTGTGTGTGTGTGTGTGTGTGTGTGTGTGTTGGGGGGGGCAAACACATCTAGAATGTAGATTAAACAGGATTTAAATTTTGCCAAATATGTATAAAAACAAGATAATAAGGTAGTATATGTATTGATATAGCAGAATCACAAAGATAAACATTTAACATTTAAAACCCACAATTGTACAGTGTAATATAATTTGTATGAATGTTCACACACACACACACACACTCAGAAATCATGGCTTTAGACAGCTGAGATGCTGCCAGAGTTTGCGATTGTTTTGGTGAAGCCAAGGTGGTAGCTCCTCAAGCCCCATTGCTGAGCCAAATCAAATTTCCACCACACCCTGAGAACAGGTTTCCCACAGATCTAAGTACAGACAAAAGTTTACTGTGCTATCGGGATGATGCTTTTAACACAGTTCGGTAAGATGTTCCCCAGCTCCTCTGTGTGCAGTGTTGACAACATTTAGCAAGAAGGATACTGAACTAAGGAGGGTTAGTGGAAGAGCCTAATGACAAGACTTCACAGATCCCACTGCATTAATGAGGGTCAGGAGTTTCTCTTGCATCGAGGATGTTTTTAGTTTATTCTGTGGCTTTGGTGAATTTCCAGAGTTCTGACATAGTTGAATTTAGTTGTGTCCTTCACACTTCCATTTATTTATTTATTTATTTATTTATTTATTTATTTATTTACTTATTTACTTACTTACTTATTTAATTAATATTTACTACTTACTTACTGTTTGTTTGTTAATCCTCACTCAAGGATATTTTTCCATTGAATTTTAGGGAGAGTGGAATAGAGAGAGAAAGACAAGAGAGAAACATCGATGTGAGAGAAACACATCTATTGATTGCCTCCTGCACATGCCCCAACCGAAATCTGGCCAGGGAAGAGCCTGCAACCAAGGTACCTGCCCTGGACTGGAATCAAACCCTGGACCCTTTGGTCTGAAGGCCAACACTCTATTCACTGAGCCAAACCAGCTAGGATCATACTTCCATTTAGAGGAAGAGTGAATTCAGCAGGTTCTCATTCTGCCATTCTAGAAATCAATTAGAAGATTATTGGATTTTTAAAAAATCCTCACCTGAGGATATGTTCTTCATTGACTTTGGAGAGAGGAAGGGAAAGAGAGAGAGAAACATCTATGTGAGAGAGGAACATGGATTGGCTTCCTCTAGAATATTGTACCTGTAAAAGCTAGACTCCCAGACCAGGGAGGGAGGGGAGAGAGAGAGAGAGAGAGAGAGAGAGAGAGAGAGAGAAAGAGAGAGAGAGAGAGAGAGAGAGAGATGAACCTATAGGAGATCAAATCTGCAAACCTGAAGCCCAGTTATGTGACTTGACCAGGAATGAACTCACCACTTTTTGGTGTACAGGATGACTCTTCAACTAACTGAGCCACACTGGCCATGGTGATGATTGGATTTTTTAACAAAACATTATGGTCCAGTAGATATATTAATATTCCTGGAAAACTTTAATCCACAATGTGCTACTATTTACCTAAATGCTCTGGGGTAAGTTCCTCAAATTCATCAGAACCTTGGTTCCTCATATCCATTTCCAATATTTTGAAAGCAAGGTATCATCTGATTCTAGCATTATATAATGGCTTTTTAATTATTATTAAAAATGTTAACAGGTTTCCTGGGAGTCAAAAGGATTTTATTCCCCCTTTTTCTTCATTTTGTAACTATTTAACAATCAGACATTTAAGCAACTAGTATTTGTACTATGACTTGGTTAGTTTTTAATATATCTCACTTCTACACATTGAGTTTTTCCACAAGAAATCATCTCTCTACACAGTCAGTGAAATCTCTCCTGCCTTCATATAATTCATATGTTCAATACAGAAAAGAATGAATCAACTGAAATCATTTAAAATTTGTTTTTACAGAATCAAACATCAGGATGGAAGTAGAAGTGATTATTCATTTTATCTTCCTCTTTGGAGAATAAAATAATATAGGTGGGTTAAGAAATCTCTTTATTTTAAATGAGTTCCAAAAAAGATAATTATCATCTTGCTAAAAGGAGAGAAAAGAAATTGTCCTGGGGAATAAAGTGTTCTTAAATTTTATTTCTAGACTGAAAAATATTTGCTAATTTTACTTAAAAGCTGACATTTGGGTCAGGTTCAAGAGTTTTGTCCAAAATAACTGGGCAGATTAAAGAAAACAAAAAAGCACAAGAAATCAATCTGCTTTAGATCCAAAAAGGCTTTTATTGGACAGTCAAGCAGAGCAGCTATGTTTTCTAACAATTATATTTTGCCAAACATGTGGATAGAATAATGAAGAAGATGTTATTTCAATTCCCACCTCCTTTGGCAGTGGTTCTTGAGAAGGAAAAAAAGAGGAAGAGTACACATATTTGCTAACTTCATTTCTGAAGACTGTCAAGTAAGATTACATCCATTACATTTCCTACTAAAAGTTGTTTTCTAAAACATCTATTATTGGTGGAGTCTCCTCCATGTACCCACCTGTTGCTGTTGAAAGTGGAGCTCTTGGGGTGATGCAGGAATGAGTATTTCCTGAGGGCTCCATGAGAGGATGAGGTATCATGGCAAGCTTTATTTCAATGGAATGTAAACCCTGGGTTTCCAAGGTCCCATCTCCCTCAGTTCTGCCATGGAAACAGCCCATTTTGTCTTCCACGGAGCTGGGATTAAAGCTACAGCCAAGAGTTTCTGTTCTATATTAAGGTCCAGTCCAGCATCTGGCTAGGTTAGCTTGTGTTTCCAGCTTCAGTCCATTGCGTGTGGTGTCCACATGGCCATGGGCCACACAGTTTCTAGGGACACATGGCAGGCTAGCACGGGTAGCTGAACACACAAGAAACAGGAATCTAAGCAGAAAGAGAGAGAGAATCCTTTGAGGATTATGTATTCCCAAATTTTCATAAGCTTGCATTGGGGTCCACCCTCCTATCCAATGATCTTTGTTCCCAGATTAGACTGATAGGCAAACACCTTCCCTTTGTTACCCAACTTCACTGTGCATGTGCCCATCTTCCTTTATGTTGGACCCTTTCCCCTGGTGATGTGCAGGGAATAAACCAGTAGTTCCCTGAAGAGTGTAAAGTTGCAGCTTCCTCATGAAGCTGCCCAGGTGGCTATGCTTATAATGTCTGACTTTCCCTTTGCTCCCTTCCTATTATTAATAGTAGCTAGCTTGTCATGATGGCAACACAACTGTTTGAATGACCTGAAGAATGTATATTCAAGAATGTATACTCTCATAGGCAATGTTTATATATTTTTCAGTAATATTTATAAAAATCGGTTACTGCGAGAATGTTGGCATAAATTGGCATAATAATTTGGCTAATGAGGCTTAAGCAGCTTATTCTCTTCTACACTTCATTTGTGAGAACATATACAACTGAATACTATACCAGTAAAAGCTAGACTCCTGCTCTACCTAGACCGAGAGAGAGTGCACGCTAGCGCAAGAGAGAGAGAGAGAGAAAGAAAGAGAGAGAGAGAGAGAGATGAAATGCTGTTTTCCTAACAATGTTTACAATGGAGCAAAAATCTGTAATCTGCGAAATAAGATCATTTTTCTTCTTGAAAGAATTTAGTTAGGTTCTTGGCAAAAATAAATAATAAAATTCTCAATTTTAAAACATTTAATACCTGTTTGACAATACTGGGTAATTTTTGTAATCTAAAACAAGAGACATAAGTAGCAATAAGTGTGAAGAAAAGTTACAATCTATGCTCTGTATCATAATGAGCAATATTGACTACTTTTTTTAGATTGAGAATCATGCAGAATTATATGGAAATTTAAACAACATTGTACAGCAGCTCTCTAGAACTTATCTATCTTGCATAATTAAAACTTTATGCCTATTGATTAGCAACTTCCTCCATTTTCTCCTCTCTCAGTCCCTGATAACTGTCATTCTACTCTCTGATTCTGTGAGTTGACTCAGATACCACACACATAAGTGCAATCATGCAGTATTTGTGCTTCTCTGAATGGCTTATTTTGCTTATCATAATGTCTCCAAGAATCATCCACATTGTCCTATATTGCAGGTTTTCTTTCTTTTTAAGGCTAACTGACATTTCCTTTATTCATTTATCCATCAATGAACAGCATTTTTTCTTGAATATTCTGACACTATTTTTGTGTTCAATCCTTGATTACCTACAACAAGAAAATACTTATATATGTCAGTGAAAATATCAACCACATTTTTTGTGCTGCTTTGCATGGACTACATCAGGAAAATGAGAGGACATTAACTTGTGAGAATAAAATTCTCTAAATAAAGCAAATCCGTTGAAACAAAGCATCTATAATAATAAAAGTGTAATATGCTAATTAGACTGGACATGCTTCCAGACGACCTTCCAGACAAAGCTGGGGCTGCAAGGGCCAAGGCAGAGGTGGCCGCTGCAATGAGTAGGGGCCAAGGCAGAGATGGCAGAGGCCCTGGCTGCAGCAGTGGCGGGGACTGAGTCCCTTCCACGAATTTCATACATCAGGCCTCTAATCCTGTATAATAAAAGCCTAATTGCTAAGTGTCCAACCATTCCATCGTTTTGGCAAGTCGCTATGATGCACACTGACCACCAGGGGGCAGACACTTCAACCGGTAGGTTAGCTTGCTGCTGGGGTCTGGCCAAGAGACTGGGTGAGACAGGCCAGACATGCCCTGGAGCCCTCCCATGATCCCTCCCCAGCCCTGATAATGCACCAGTGGCCCTGATAATGCACCTTGGCCTGGCCTGCAATCTGGGACCCCTCGGGAGATGTCAGAGAGCCGATTTCGGCCTGGTCCCTGCAGGCCAGGCCACGGGACCCCACCAGTGCATGAATACATGCACTGGGCCTCCAGTTTATATATAAAAGCCTTAACTCCATCTGCAAAATAAAAAAAAACACACACACATGAATATGTGTATATAAATTGCATGAAAGTAGGAGATGGAAATATATAACAGTGTTTTCTCAAAACTTGGTTGATAAATTTTTTATTATTTAATTGAAAAGAGGATACTGATTATTGGTAGGATTTTTTATGACCACTCAATTGAATTTTTCTTATGAAAAATAACAGTTAAATCTTAACAATAAGTAGCAAAGGCAATGCTCAAGTATTTTCTTTATTTTAAATATAAAAAGCATTGTCTATTATTCTTATGTTGAACAAAACTAGACTATTTTATTTGAAGACTAAGTTTGGAGGAAAATTTAAAATACAAAAGTAAGGCTTTTGTACTTTGAGTTTTATAATATAAACATTTCTAACAAATCAAAATTTCATTTGTTTGAATGTCTCTTGGGTGCCATTATAAAATATTTGTAATATGCCAAGAATATGAGTATTTCACTATAAATGAAACTCAAAGAACTTGATGTATTCTAGGGAAAGCTCATAATTTTAAATTGGCACTTGTGACAAGTAATGGCTTTTGTTTTTGTTGTTGTTTTCCCCCCACTTTTCTCTGGCAACATAATTATCATACTAGCATATTTAACACAAGTCTCTTGTCAAAATTAGCCCTAGAAAATGCCTACTGGAAATTTTTAATCTACTTGTATTCTGTCCAGCTCAATTTGTCATATTTTTCTCCAGCAACTGATTGAAATGCTGTAGCCAATGGTAATAAATGATCCTCTTTCTTTGAAGACTGCTATAAGCTGATCTTATTTACAAAATCAATGTTTGAAAATTATGCAATGGATTTTGGATCCTGCTTTTATTATAATAGGACTCTATATTTCTGCTTTTCATACTTGTGTTTTTATGTCCAGATTTCTCTAGAATTCAAACTGAATTATCTCTTCAATTCCAAAAATCAGTTTATTTAAAATAATTCTGAGGTTAAAGCAAATAAAGGCTATTATACAAAAACTAGAGGCCCAGTGCACAAAATTCGTGCATTCAGGGTGGAGGGTTCCCTCAGCCCAGCCTGTGCCCTCTTGCAGTCTGGGAGCCCTTGGGGAATGTCTGACTGATGGCATAGGCCCGCTCCCATGCAATCAGTCGGATATCCTTAGCACTGCCGCAAAGGTGGGAGATGCTCCCACCACCAGCACTGCGCTTGCCAGCCATGAGCCCAACTTCTGGCTGAGCAGCGCTCCCCCTATGGGAGCGCACTGACCACCAGGGTGCAGCTCCTGAGTTGAGTGTCTGCCCCTGGTGGTCAGTGTGCGTCATAGCAACCGGTTGTTCCCACCAGGGTGCAGCTCCTGAGTTGAGTCTGCCCCTGGTGGTCAGTGTGCGTCATAGCAACCGGTTGTTCCACTGTTGGATCTATTTGCATATTAGCCTTTCATTGTATAGGATCTATAGATGCTATAGGAAGATATTTAAGGTAGAGACTCCAGACAAAAAGAACTTACTGGTTTTGTTATATAAAAAACTGAGTAATTTCTATTAGAAACTAAATAATTTCCATTAGTAGTTTCACCTCATAGTTTTTATGAGATAAAATTAGAATAAAATTTTAATTTTCCAAGGAACATCAGTAAGTTTTTAAAATTTAATTATATATATTTCATTGCTTTTCTAAAAGAACTGGAGGATTCTGTGTTCTTTTAAATTAGAAAAATTTTCAACGTGGTGTAACAGAATTTCATGTGGAAAATAAAATTAAATAACTTTATTTAAGATCAGTCTTTTTTTTTTTCACATTGAAAATATTTGGAAAGGCCAGATACAATAGCTCATAACCAAAGGTACTTAAGAGTTTATTTCACTAAGTTCAGGATATCATGACATTATATTCTAAAAATTATAAAGTCTAATATGTAATAGCATTAATGTCATCAGTAATACTGTAGAGGTGAGGAATATGCAACAGAAAATTATAAAAAATTGAAGGAGAACTTAAGCCAAAATTAAATTTAAAATTCTCCTATGAATATCTTTGGAAGGAGAATGATTTTTATTATTGGACTAGAGGCCTGGTGCATGAAAATTCATACTGTAAGGGGGGTCCCTCAGCCCGGCCTGCCCCCTCTCACAGTCCGGGAGCCCTCAGGGATGGGAGGTGAGCCAGTGATCAGGGGAAGGTGACACCCCATCACACCTCTGCTGCTGCCACTGCCAGCAGCGCAAGCCTCGGCTGGCCCTGGATACCTGATCCTCAGGTGGCCCTGGGCAGCTGGGCAGCCACCATCCAAGGCTTGCCTGCACCTCTGGCCATCCCTGGGCAGCTGGGGGACTGAAGAGACTGGGTGACTCCAGAGGCAGGCATGTGGAGCGGCAGGGCCCACCTGGGCTGAGGGGACTGGGCGTCGCCATCATGTGGCTGTGGGCACCCCCATCTTTGAGGGTGTGGCAATCAATTAGCATATTCCCTCTTTATTGGCTGTGGGCGCCACCATCTTTGGGATAGCGTGAGGGTCAATTAGCATATTCCCTCTTTATTAGCTAGGATAGCTTTCTAACCTCTTCTGCTCTTTTCCTCTTCCCTAAAAGCAGAACAATGCTGTCAAATGTAAGACAATGGCACCTAAAATAGCAAAACAGATCCATGTATCACATACCATAAACACACAAAGTCACACAGCTAAGCTTACCCAAGCAGAAAAAGGCCTATTCAGAGGCAAAAATATCAAGTATAGATTTCAGAGCTGCCTACCTTAGCTACTGACAGTTGGTAGTAAAGGCAATTATATATATACTAGAAGCCCAATGCATGAAATTCATGCAAGAGTAGGCCTTCCTTCCCCTGGCTGCTGGCACCAGCTTCCCTCTGGCACCCAGGAGCCGGGCTTGCTTCCCTCTAGCTGCCAGCAGGCACCAGGGACCAGGGCTTCCCTCACAACCCTGGCTTAGTCTGGAAGGATGTCCAATTGGAATATTACACTTTTATTTGATATATATATGTATATATATACATACACATACTATCTAATAAAAGAGTAATATGCAAAATGACCATCACTCCAACACAAGATGGCTGCCCCCATGTGGTCAAAGATGGCTGCCCCATGTGGACACAAGATGGCCGCCACAAGATGGCCAGCAGGGGAGGGCATTTGGGAGGGACCAGGCCTGCAAAGAAGGGCAGTTGGAGTGACCAGGCCGGCAGAGGAGGGAAGTTGGGGGTGACCCAGGCATGCAGGAGAGAGCAGTTGGGGGAGTACCAGGCATGCAGGGGAGGGCAGTGATGGGTGACCAGGCCTGCAGGGGAGGGCAGTTAGGGGCAAACAGGCTGGCAGGGGAGCAGTTAGGCATCAATCAGGCTGGCAAGGGAGTGCTTAGGGGGTGATCAGGCTGGCAGGCAGAAGCAGTTAGGGGCAGTCAGGAAGGCAGGCAGGCGAGCAGTTGGGAGCCAGCAGTCCTGGACTGTGAGAGGGATGTCCTACTGGGATCGGGCCTAAACGGGCAGTCGGACATCCCTCGAGGGGTCCCAGATTGGAGAGGGTGGAGGCTGGGCTGAGGGACACACACCCCCGTGCATGAATTTCATGCACCGGGCCTCTAGTATGTATATATATGTATATATATACATATATACGTGTGTGTGTGTGTGTATTTGAGTTATAAATACTTAAAAATATATACAAAAACTGGAAATCTAAATTCCTTCTCTTAGTTCCACAACCTATAATAATTTTATACCATTCAGTTGACATTTGTCCTGTTACTTGTTGTTAAACTGTAGTCATAAACATATTTTATATTCCTAGCTAAACTGAGGGAAGAGATCCTCTTGTCTAATTTATACCTCTCTTAGTTACTATCTTTACATTCATCATATACTCTCTCATATATTCATGTTTCTTTCACTAATTTGTCTTTCCTATTTGATTTACCTGTGGAAGTACAATGAATTTAGGGATTTACTCTTAGTTTATAAGCCAGTGTAAAGACAAGGCAAATTGAAAGATTTAATATGAAAATATTTTCATACCATGAAAATATTTTCATACCATGAAAATATTTTCATACCATGAAAATATTGGAAATTAGAGAACACAAAACAAAAGAAATGTTAAAAGACAACCTAGTGCCACCGGGTATTAAAAAGTATTCTGACTCAGAATGACAATGTTTTCTTGAAGAACTCAGGGTCCATGGTGAAAATAAACCAACAAATAAGTGAATAAAGCCAGCAAGCAAAAGCATTCTTACAAAATGTAAAACTTTTATGCCTGGTGGCAAGCTTTTAGGTTGGTCTTTGGATTTTTCTGTTGCTAGCATGCCTCATTTCTGTATTTGGGAGTTTCATGGATAGAATGGCATTGAAATCAGACTGGCTGTGAATTCTCTCTTTTCCTGTACAGAGGGAAAGTTATTCTTTGAAAAAAATACATACATAAATAAGTAAATAGATAGATAAATGGAAAAGGGCAGAAAGAAGCAATTGCCAAAGATCATAAAGTCAACAGCATTCAAAGTTACAGTGTTCAGTTTATTCCTATTTTTTAAATATGTCTCATAATAGCTAATGTTGAGTTTTTACTAGCATCCATATATATATATATATATATATATATATATATATATATATATATATCAACCCACTTAACCTTATTAACCTTCTGTAAGTTAGTTATTGTTAATTAGGCTTATTTTATAAATACAGAATGAATCTAAAAGAAAGGTTAAGCATCTTGCCCAAGGTGGAGCCAGGACTTGATTCCATGCTAAGTAGATTACTGCAAATTGTCTCAATTTTTTGTTTGAAGTAAAGAAAAAAGAATCCAATTAAATGAGCTCCAATTTATCACTCCAACATCATGCCAAGAACTCAGATTATTTTACTGATGCTCAATGTCTCCATTATTTCCTGTGAAACTGAACATTAGGAATGTTGAACACATGAACCAGTGGATTGTACTGTGCTGATATTCATGAGAGCAGAAAATATTTAGGGAGAGAAGAAAATAGATTTATGAATCTGAACTCTTAAATTAGTACCATCATTAATATAAAGATTTAAAAACATATTTCTATGAGCATCCCAAATACATAATAATGGGGTCTCATAGCAAATTGTGCAAAAACCTCATGAATCTGTTATTACCACAAACTTAACTCTAGTAAAAATAAACTTTTCCACCCAACCGAAAACCTTATCTGAAGAACAAAGCAGGAATATATCAGTTATTTTGGGCATTATATTTAAATTCCTACACTTGCAGCACTGGTACACTTGACATATAATTATTGAGGGATTAGGTTCAAAGAGCATAAAAGAGTCTTAAAACAAGTTCTGGAACTCTAAAAAGGCAAAGAGAAGAGGAAGAAAATATTTTTCTATGAACTGAAAACAAAATTAATTGAAATGATGATGAAATCATTTCCATTTTTCAAAGTCCCTTGCAACCACAATTATTGTTCACCTCTTGCCATCATAAGAATAAATGACTGTGCTTTTATACAATCAAAAAATGTGTGTTCAACCAAGAACTTACTCATTCATGCTACTTTTATTTCATTTCTTTTCTCTTTAAAGTGGAAAAAATCTTTTTTGTCAGTTATTTTTACACGTAAAATGTCTAACAATACTTACCTGAGAAATATAGTTGACAAATTTTGGAAGATATATAGACTAAATTTCACCACTATAAGACTTTTGAAATAAAGTTATATGATTTATAACTACATATTTTTGGCTGAACCTTTAAGTTAGAAAACTCACTTATTTTTGTGCTTATTTGAACATCATAAATGTATATATTTGTTACTCTACAGCTATAATTAGTTAATGATATAAATTCAAGTTAATAATTGTTATTTGTACAGGATTATGTTGCTTAACACGGTTTTCTAATACAAAATGAAATTGAAATATAGAATAAAGTCATTGCAGTTAATGAATAAATTTGTAACAGATGAAAGAGTAACACTTAACTGTTAATGTTTCAAAAATGTATCTTCAAAATGTGTATAAAAGTCTATGCCCATGAATTCAAATGCACTAGCATGTCTTGTAAAATATTGTAGCAGTGATGTGATAGACTCCTGAATAAACTTAAAATTTATCTACACTTTAAAAAATCAGCATTAATAAAATAAACCATTTTCCTAGAATATCAAATTATTTTATATTTTAAAGTGTCATTTTAAAATATGGAGTGTTACTAACATACACTTATTATTAAATCTTAAAAAGGCTTGATATAATGGCTAACAGTTTGTAATGCATGATGACAGTGCATCTCTTTAAATATTTTATTATTTCAAAAAGTTAATATGGCCCTGACTGGTTTGGCTCAGTGGATAGAGCGTTGGCCTGCGGACTCAAGGATCCTGGGTTCGATTCCGGTCAGGGGCATGTACCTTGGTTGCAGGCACATCCCCAGAGGCAGCTGATTGGTGTTTCTCTCTCATCCATGTTTTTGGCTCTCTCTCCCTCTTCCTTCCTCTCTGTAAATATCTATAAAATATATTAAAACAAACAAAGTTAATACATGTAGCCAGGTAGCTTATTTAACTAAATATGAGAAGTAAAAAAAAATGTTCAGTGAACCTTACAGTGTTCTCATTCAATGTCTTACTCATGAAATATTACAAAATTAAATTTAAAAATATTAAGAAAATAAAGTTAGCCATATTTAACTGTGTTACTTAAACAGTTTAAGTAATTGAAAAAAAATGTATCTTTTTAAAGATGAATTTCCTATAGTTATGCATAATGTTATTTTAGGTCTTTATTACCCTGTTCTTTTCCCTTTTTTTGGTGGAGACATTCATGTCTTTCATCATGAAATATGAGTGATTCTTACCCAAATGGAGTAAATGTTAATATATTACCAAAATGATAAGAGAGGAATAAAGGAATGGGATAAGTACTGATATAGTCATTCATTGAGCCACAGAAATTGTTCTTTAAATGGGTACACAGAAACAAGTGTGAGCTGTTCCAGCCTTGTTTATACCAATATGAGGTGAGAAAAAATATTGAATAATTATTTCTCAGTTAAATTATGTGTGCATACACTTACATACACATTCACACACATATACATGCATGCACATATGCACACAGCCTGTTGCAGAGTACAAAAGAGCCAGACTATGGAATAATATCAAAGGCAGTGTGACAATGTATGGAAATTGAATGATCTGTGTGATCTGATTAAATTAACTGAAATTCATCTTTGAGACAGTTGGGTAATTTTTAATATGGGCAAGGTATTAGATGATAATTATTTATTGTCCAGCTATTTGGGTATTTGGGGACGATAATAGTATTTTATTTAGCAACTAGAGGCCCAGTGCATGAAATTTTTGCACAGGAAGGGGAGATCCCTCAGCCCAGCCTGCACCCTCTTGCAATCCGAGACTCCTCAGGGGATGTCCGACTGCCAGTTTAGGCCAGATCCAGGCCTAAACTGGCAGTCGGACATTGCCTCTCACAATCTGAGACCGCTTGCTCCGAACCGCTCGTCTGCCTGCCTGCCTGATTGCCCCTAACTTCTCTGCCTGCCTGCCTGATCGCCCACCTGCCTGATGACCCCTAACTGCTTGCCTGCCTGCCTGATCACCCCTCACCACTCTGCCTCGGCCCCCACCACCACGGATTCATCCGGAAGGACATCCGGAATGACATCTGGAAGGTCGTTCCACTGTTGGTCTAATTAGCATATTATGCTCTTATTATAATCATAATCATTAGAAAATAGATATAAAGGATTATGAATATGACTTGACTTGTTTCAACATACTCCCAACAAAACAGGTGTATGTGAGAGGAAAAGTTTGCAGAAGGTTAAGAATTGTTGAGGCTATGAGAATGGCAGAGGGGCCTTCTGTATATTTTCCTCCTATTCATGTACATGTTTAACAATTTCTCAAATAAAAAAAAAAAGCTCTTGCTGACACATAAAGAAATTTATAAATTACTTTTAAAATATAAAATAGGTTTGTCTTTCCTAACTTTTATAGGAAATTGAAAATCTACTGTTGGTTAACAGTATGAATCGATGACGTGTCAAACTCAGAGATAAGTACAGGAACACACAGATATATTTGCTTTACAAATGTAAGTGCATTTTCTTAAAGCATGTCTTCTACAGGCAAATAATCTATGAATATTGCTACATGGGTAAATGGAAGATCCTCTCCTGTGCACCAGTCAGAGAGTTATCAGTTTTGAAATTGCATGAGTCTTCACATCTCCTATCTTATACATCCCTCAGTTCAATCTTGCATTTAACTTTAAAGTTTGGGTTTTTACTGAAATTAACTAGAGAGTACATCTGCCTTGTTATCCACTCTTCTCACTCCCACCCATGGGTTTTCACATCCTCATGTCTTCTAATCTACCATCAGCAAATCCTGTAAATAAGTGTCAGCAAAAACTGCAGGGGTGATTTCTCAACATCCCTGCTGATTAGACCAAAATCAGCCTGGTTCGTAAATCGTTCTTATCAAAATGAGAAAGGTCACACAAAACACTCTCAGCTTAAACATCTTGAGTCAAACTGGAACTGTAGGCCTCACTCTCACAAATGTGTAAAGTAGTTTTCACACTAAATTGTGTTGAATCTAGTTCTGACAAACTGCCCAATGGTATTTTAGCGTATTTGTTCACCTATGCAATGGCCCTCATCTTAAGAGTGCCGGGGTGCCCTAAGGCTGACAGTGTATTTTCCAACCAGCATCCTTTGCAGCCTTGATTTGTGCACACAGAAGACTAACAATTCAAATTTCTCTCAATGTTTCTGCTTAATGAATAGGATTTGAGCTCAGAGACCCTTTTTAAAAACGTCCTTAGTGGTACTACCTTTGCTGATTCTTTCCCTACTCCCATGGTATTTCCTTTCACCAAGAAACAGAATAATAATACACAATCTACAGCTCTGTTTGAGCCTATCACTTGATCCATTATCACTTGAATGCCTTTGTCACCTCAATATCCCTCACTGCATAGAGAAATGCACACATCTAGACTAGTGGATAAATTGAAAAGTGTTGATCATGTTTGTTTAAGGTATTGCAATTACTTTAATACATGGCTGTTTTTGTCACCCTTGGATTAACATGACCGCTTTAGATTCTGGTGGAAGGTATGGTGTGAATAAAGTAGATCTTATCTTTTCGTGGCTTATAGGAATGCTCAATAAAAAGAAAAATGTACATAGGGGCTCAGGTTCATGAAATCAGATCTACAAAATGTGTATAGTAAATGAGTTTGTGAGAAGCAGCAGTTCTTTATCTTATTCTAGCTTTTAGCCCTGATCTACTTATCCTGCCCTTTCCATTGTCAAAGCAACTGACACAGAGCTCTAGACGTGTCTCCTCTAATTCAGTAGTTTATTCCACTTAGCCCTCAATATTTTGAAATTTGGTTTAATTTTGCTTTGTATAATATATAGCTGTGCTCATCTTACTGAAGTATTCATAACCATTTCCCATGGAGTTATGTCAAGCCATCAATAAGATAAAAATGGCAAACTGTGTTGAAGCATTAAGTTTATGTGAAAATGTTTTCTAGGGAAAACTTGTTTTAATAGTGCAGTTATAGCGGGTTGAATAGTGCTGATCGGTGTCACCCCCTACAGAATCCATGTCTCACTAGAAACTCAGAATGTGACTTTGAGATTTGGGTTTTTGTAGATGTAATTCAGTTAAGATTAGGTCATACTAGACTAGGGCAAACGCTCAATACAAAAACCCATTGGCCATGGAGACACAGATAAGAAGGCTGTACAAAATGGAAACAGAGATTAGAGTGATGCCTCTGCAAGCCAAGGAATGCCAAGGATTGCCAGCAACTGCCAGAAGTTAGCAGAGAGGCATGGAATGGTTTCTCCCTATGAGTGTCTAGAAGGAACCAACCCGGCCAACACTTCGATTTTACACTGATTACCCCCAGAAATGTGAGAAAATATATGTCTGCAGTGTTATGTCCACAAGATTGTGATAATCTGTTATGAATGATGCCCAAGAAAACAAATAGTTTAAAAATACATATATTACTTCTGCATAAAACAAGCAAGACATATTTTGAAATAGGAAATATTCCCCATAATTATTTTCATAAAAATAAGAAGGGAATATGATAAAGTGTAAAATAATATTACAACTTTTACCCTCACCCCCAAGTCCACTCAGCTTTGTTTTCCCTTCTATAGGGGTATGTCAGTAGAAAAACTGAGTACTTTTTTTTGAAAACTTAGAAACATTGCTAACTGCTACTATATCTTGAGTTTTGATATCCTCCAAATTTTAGTAACATTCAAAACTGTAGATCAACTTATTAAAAACAAATAAAATTTTACTTTCTTATCTTCTTTGATGTGAAATTATCTTCCTTCACTTTTCACCCTTCACTGTTAGTGTATCGGGTTCTTAATTTTCTCCTAAATATCCCAAACACGGCATTATTTTATGTTTATATTTGCTTTTTAATTATTTACAGACCCTCATCTATTTTTCAAATATAAATTCAAATAAATCACTTCTCCAGCCTGTATTTCCAACAGCCTATCAGTCCATGCCAGCTATTGTTAACTTGTTTCACATCATATGTCTCCCGTTTGTCATCATGTCCCACATTGAACTCATTATCCTACCTTTCTTACATTTTTGATAAGGTAGGCATTTTTCTTCTTATTCTTGTTCTGGCATCAGAATTCTAAAGTACATAGGTTCAAAGCCTTATATCCTTTCTTACTATTCTCTCTTATTCTCCCTCACATACGTAATATAACAAATAATTTTTAAAAATAAAACATTTATTGATTGTTCTCTTTGTGGTAGAAAGTGAGCTCAGTGCTGCTGCATTAGTCATAGTTCCTACAGTAAACACTGTGTACACTCAAAAAGAATAATTGAAATGAATAAAAAATAGGGACATAAGAAGGATTAAAGAAATTCAACAAGGAAGAATGTGGCAACCTGGATGTAGGAACAGTTGGGGATTAGCTGTTATTAACATAAACCTTGTAGAGGCAAGAGCAAAGAGCTGTTCCCAAAAGCCAGAACAGTACAATGTGTGGCTGTAAGAGATGGATTATGAAACAAGTACGTCACTTTTTTGAAAAGGTTCAGTAGGAGGACACTTGAAAAATCAAATATCCCAACTTTATTCTCCTCACATCAAGTCCAACTCTTATCTTTTACTAGAGGCCCAGTGCACAAATTTGTGCATCAGTGGGGTCCCTCTGCCTGGCCTGTGGGGATCAGGCCAAAACCGGTTCTCCGACATCCCCCAAAGGGGTCCCAGATTGAGAGAGAGCCAGGCCGAGGGACCCCACCAGTGCATGATTGGGGCCTGGGAGTGATGGGGGAGGTTGGCCAGCCAAAGAGAGACCTTGGGAGGGCTCCAGGGCATGTCCGGCCAGTCTTGCTCAGTCCCAATCGGCCAGACCCCAGCAGCAAGCCAACCTACTAGTCGGAGCGTCTGGCCCCTGGTGGTCAGTACACATCATAGTGACTGGTCAACCAGTTAACTGTCTGCCCTCTGGTGGTCAGTGCATGTCCTAGCGAGCAGTTGAGCAGCCTTAGCATATCATTAGCATACTAGAGGCCTGATGCATGAAATTCGTGCATTGGGGGTGGGTCCGCTCAGCCCAGCCTGCACCCTCTCCAATCCGGGACCCCTTGGGGACTGTCCGAATGCCATTTTAAAACGGTATCCCACTCACAATCCTGGACTGCTGGCTCCTAAATGCTCACCTGCCTGGTCTCCCCCAACTGCCCCCCCCTGCTGGCCTGGTTGCCCCTTACTGCCCCCCCTGCCAGCCTGGTCGCCCCCAACTGCCCCCTTCTGCTGGCCTGGTCAACACTAACTGCCCCTCTGCCAGCTTGGTTGCCCCTTACTGCCCCCCCCCCTGCTGGCATGATTGCCCCAAACTGCCCCCCCTGCTGGCCTGGTCACCCCCAAATGCCCCCCTTGCCAGTCTGGTTGCCCCAACTGTCCCCCCTGCAGGCCTGGTCACCTTGAACTTTCCCCCTGCCAGCCCAGTCACCCCACACAGCCTGCTATTCAGTCATTTGGTCGTCCCTCACTAACGCCCCTGCCAGCCTGGATGCCCCACGCAGTCTGCTGTTCAGTCGTTACTGTTACTGTGACAGCGTCCTGGAAATTTGCATATTCCACTATTATTAGTGTAGATTACACTTTGGTTGAACGGTTGACCAGAAGACTGGACACTTAGCATATTAGGCTCTATTATATAGGATAGTACCTCCTATTGCCTAAACCCAACCAGGAACCAGAATGCAAGGAAGGGGGCTTCTTGATGCATCCCAAAGTAGTCAGCTTCTAAAGGCTGAGAATCAGATTAAAAGGACAGATAATCAATATTTGGGACAATACACTTCCTCCTCCCCCCTCCCCCCAGAAACCTCTAACTTATGTTCTTATAAATCTTTGTATAGTTTTTACTTACTTGAAATGGAGCTATCCTATATTCTAATCTCCATTTATACCTTTTCCTTTCCACCATAATCAAAATCCTGAATTGTTCCTGTCTAGGTTTTCTTCATTCCTTTCTTTTATTGTTTTCTTACTTAGTTACCAATAGAAAAATCAAAATTATGTTTGAAATGCACAGTAGTATCCTATTAATGATATTATTTTGGTTAAGCCAAGATTTTGTTAAATACAGACAATGTAAATATAAATTTTACATAGTACAGGAGTAACATAAGAAATACTTTATACAGCTAAGCTATTAGAAAGATAGGTAATTTGGAGAAACTATCATTAATGAACATATATAGGAAAATTATTATTTTATAAAACAAAAAATAAGGTATTCTTGTATTTTCTGCATTTATGAAACTTATATAGGGAGGATTGTGTCAAAAGATATTTTAAATAATTAAATCTATTGCACTTTTTTATTAATTGAACATTGGGTTAAGGAAGAGGAAGAAACCAAGAGGACTCCCAAGGTTTTACTTGGGCAACTGAGATGGGGAATACAAAAAGAGGACTTAGTGAAGGAAGAGATGTTTGATTATGAGATCGACCTTGAATATGCTGAAGATGTTTGTGAAGCATCCATGTGGAGATGTCAACAAAACAGTTCTTTGCCATAAGGACTGTAGGTAAGTCCAAGGATCTTTGGATGAGAGATGAGAAAGCACCAAAGTGGTACCATTTACTTTCATTGGTAAGCAAGAAAATAGTCATCTTAGGAGAATAATACAAGGTAAAGGAGGAATTGGAAGTGAGGAGAGCTGACGCAGTTTGAAGTTAACATTTTTCAAAGGAGTTGTCAGCGTCTTCCATCTCTGGACTGTTTTTCCTCTTGTCTTCATGGTTGGAGCACACCTGTCAATTCCTCTCTGTTGCAGGAATCCACATGGTCTTGGAGTTGTTTTCTGAAAATATACAAACATATTCTCAACCACAAGTTAATAAAGGAATCTTTTCTATATAATTGATTTGGGATCCTTTTTATTTTTGCCCAATTTTCCTTTGTCTTATTTAGACACCATGTGTGTTTTTCATGGCCGTCTTGCTGTTAGCATTACAAATGAAAATTAATTTTGTAAAGTAAAAATTTTCTAGATATAATTTACTTATAGGATATTTTTCCTTACATGATATTACCCTTCTATCCCCCCTTTTTTTTTATTAATGGAGGTTTTTGTAAATTTTATAATGCAGTCTTGATAACTTTAAATTTAATTTTTTTTTTTTGCCCCAAAATATGACTGCTTTAGGTTCATTGCATGTTCAGGAATTTTACCATGAGATTAACTACCAAGAGAAATTTTAGTAAATACTTTAAGAACAGCTTTTTGTCCAGTACAATTAAATTTACTTGAATATTCATTTATTTCAATTAGCCTATTTAAATTAATCTGAAAATTTGATTACTATTTTACTGTCAAATTTAATACTCTACCAACAATCTTAGTTTACCCTGTAAATATTAGTGGGAAGGATTATTTGCATTCCTGAGTGGGCCCTGAGCATTCCTGATGCTAGGCTGGATTTAGATATAGGGCAGCTACTGTCGGCCAAGTCTCTTGTCTGTTACCTGGGTCCTGATCTGAGCTGGGCCAAGTCTCTGTCTGTCACCTGTATCTCGATGTGAGCTGGGCCAAGTCTCTTTCTGTTGTCTGGGTCCCGATCTGAGCTGGGTGTGGGAAGTGCGAAGCAGCCATGGGGGCATGCAAGCAGTCAGCAGCTGTGCACCGCTGCAGGTTGCCTAAGACCAAACCAGAGAGGGTCGGACCTGCATTGCCACCATGTGCCCACCATCCAAATATCATTGTTGACATGTACACCTAAGGAACTGTTAGACATTGAAACGGGGACTCAGAACTGTTGGACATTGAAATTGGGACTCAAACATTTTTTGTTTTGTTTTGTTTTGTTATTATATGTTTATTTCTAGTCTGCAAAGGCAAAACTTTTTAAAGGAAAGAAATGGTGGGAAAAAAATACAGAGGCAAAGAAGCATTGAACAGACTGTCAAACTACATTGGGAAGACAGGGGAGGTTGGGCGAGGGGGCTGTAAGAGACCAATCGAAGGACTTGTATGCATGCATATAAGCACAACCAATGGATACAAGACACTGGGGTGGGGGGGGGGGCGGGCAGGTGAAGGCATGTAATGGGGGGTAGGGGAGGTCGGGGGGAGGTCAATGGGGGGAAAAAAGGAGACATATATACTACTATTTGTAATACTTAAAACAATAAAAAAATAATAATAAAATAAAAAAACCATTTTTCAAAGGAGTGAGAAATAAAATGAATAAGGAAACGAAAAGATTGACAGAGTTGAGAGTTAATTTGAGTTTGGTGAGTGATCATGAATGTATAGTGACCTAGATCTGGTGCTTTGCAAAAGTTTCTCCAGCCATGCCTGCCAGTTCAAAGGCAATAGTACAGAAAACAGACAGTAGGGGTTTTGTCAATAGGTGTATAAAGAGGAAATAAGTTAAAGTGTTAAAAAGAGTGTTACTGATGTCATGGAGAATAAAATATCAGCTATATAAAGATGGGGTGAATATATGAGAAGGGTATTTCACTGTGACAAAATGTATGGAACTTTGCATATAACGCACAAGAATGCTATCTCTATGAAATTTTTGCACAATTTCCTCCTTGGTATAGTAATAATTCAGATCCCCATTTGATTTTAACAACCTCACAAAAGGAAAAAAATGAAGTCTTCTCAGATACATGGAGAATTTTTGGCATGGGGAGAATAAGATTGTAACAATTTTGGCTAAATGAATGTGAGTCTAAAGTTAAAAGAAATGAAATGCAAAGGAAATGAAACTAAATAGTTGGGATGAAAATATGTCATGAATTATAAATGAGATTTGCTTTGAAGAGGTGACTCACAAATGCAAAGCTTTCTACGAAAGCTTGGAATAAAATAGACTATAATTTTACTTATGAAGAAAAAGTCTCATTTTTTTCTAATGCCATTTGGATTATTATGAAAAGGGCAGAGTAATTTTTACATACTTCTTTGAATTGTAAGACTTTGATATTAGAACAAAAATTTGCTTTTGGAAACAATCATGCATTTTAACTTTTCTTCCTTCATAATAAAGGTAAAGGCAATGGGTTTAAGAAGAATATCAGATAGAAAAGAAAGAGAAGTTGATTTATAGTCTACATATATATGGAGACGTAATCTCTCCATAAATAAAAATACTCCTTTTCAAACTGTTTTATCCTTTATTCTAGGAAAGAGCAGATATATCAACTTTAATAGAATCTCCATACACCAGAGAGAATCCCTAGTCACAGAAAGTGGAGACAGTTTTCTTGTCACTTCACCCATTCCAATTTCCCAGGTCCTGTATATGCACATGTATTCTCACCTATGTCAATATATGTATATTTAGGTAAATGCATTTGCACAGACTCATTATAGATCAAATCAGAAAAGCAAGTAGGAAAACTAATGAGACTCCTAACTGAAATTAAAATGTAGGTTAAATGCCAACCTTGCTATTAGAGATACCTTGACTAATGAAATCCCAGATTAAGAGACCTGCTATCTCTTAAAATATTAACTCTTAAGTATGTTTAATGTGCACACACTCATTTACCACCAATTATCTATCACTCTATTTAGAAAACACACAATTTTCTAATGAAATTTCAACTATTTTCCACTTGGTGTGTATGTGCATGTGCTAGGTATTTGTATGTTTGCTATAGGAATAATATGCTTCTCTATACTTTCTTAAATAACTATTATTGGATTTATGAAGAAATATACTATGTTAGTAGAAACATTGACATTCTTCTATATAAAGACCAAAACATACCAGAAATAGTGTGATGTATCTTTTCCTGATGTTCTTAAGGGAGCTAACATATCATAGTTTTAAAATATACACTTTAACAAAGTTATATTAAATTGAATTGTTGAAATATAGCCATTAGAAACTGCTTAAATCATCAGAATCCTTTCTATGCCCACCTTCTTTTTCATTCTCTCTTTGATGGTGTTAGAACATAGAACTGAAAGCTTCCTACTAAAATAAAATCATTTTATAAAAGGCATTAGAATTTATTGTGTTTTTCTTTGCCCCCACTTTATGAAATTCCTGCCAACTTGTTTTCTTCCTTCTGCTTGATTTACTTCCTATTAATTAACTTCATGCAACAGTTCCAATAATTAGAAAACAAAACATGTTTACAAAAATCTACCTTTTCATCATATCCATAATTTGGTGCCAGCCTTATATTCTAAAACCATATAGAACAGAGCCATCCCCTCATCTGAAAAATAAATATACCTCATCTCTTTTAAAAAAATGTTTTTATTGATTTTAGAGAGAGAAGAAGGGAGAGAGATAGAAACATCAGTCTGCTGCCTCCTCTGGCATATGCCCTCCTGGGGAGCAAGCCCTTAAGCTGGGCATGTTCCCTTACTGGAACTGAACCAGTGACCTCTTGGTTCATGGGCCAGTGGTCTACCACTGAGCCACACTGGCTAGGCAAAACATACCTCATCTCTCATGAAGCCATGTTATCAACACTAAGGAAACACTATTGGCTTTTGATCTTCTATTCATAAAGCAGAAGACCTCATACTCATTAAAATTTTCTACTCCAAAGATTTTGGGAGTATTTAGGACATATATCATGTTTTATGCCCAGATGCTGCTGTATTATACTGTTCACTACCTTGTTCTCCTACATGTTTTCATTTCCCAATCATAGCTTGCTATGACCATCACTGTTACTCCTCCAGAAGAATAACCTCCTTCTCTGTCTGACCCAGAAAAATTACAAAGTAGTACTAATAGTAGTAGTAGTAGTAGTAAATCTGCATTATTTAAAATTTCCTCTGTCCTTTTAACATAATGCTTTTTCATTGATATAGAGATGTCATTTTGAACTACTTTGGAAAAGACTTCAACAATTTCCTTTAAAGTTTGTCTTTAGTAACTATTAAAACTATTTTCCTTGGCGCACAAAATATTTGCCCACTGTCCCTCGGGCTGGCTAGGATTCACCCTGTCATCACATCACATCTGGTTCACTATACATATTATTTCAGTCCTTCTTTTCAGGCAATCATGCTTCTTTCTTCCTACTCATCTGAAACACATGCATACCAAGTAATGCAAATTTCTGAGGGAAATTTAGTCAACGCTTGCTGCCTCCATATCCATTCTTCATTTTTCTCCTTAACCTGGTATTGTCTGGCTCTGTTCATTGCTGAAATTAGAAATGTTTTATTATCTAGTCTTATTTGTTCAGTTATATTTAGTACATTACATTATTTGTTTAGTAAGGAGAAACTATCATTACCATTTTTAAAATTGTGTATCTCTTCTACCATGATCATTTTTATTTACTTGCAAATATTTTTTTCTATCACAGTTAATGGCATTTTTGTGACATATTTGGGACAGTATAGTACTATTAGCAACTTGCATTTATCATGCAATTACATTTTATAAAGCCCTTGAGTTCCACACCTTGAGTTTGATTCCTCACCTTTCCTCATTTTAAGCATCCACTGTTTATGTGGTGTTTATTGTTTCTTTAACTAGAAATTTAATGAAATGGGTATTAAATTAAGAATAGAAAATATAGCTTACACTTTCTTTGAAAGTGGAAAATAATGTATTCCACTGAACAGCTGGGTAGCTTTCGTGCTCTATGCAAATTAGTGAAAAAATAACAAAAGTAGAGAAAATGTGAGTGGATGACTATTTTAAAGTGAAAATAAATGCAAATGTTCTACACATTAAAAATGTGTGTATATACACCATGACCAAGTGGGATTTATACCAGGGATGCAAGGTTGATACAATATTTGCAAATCAATAAATGTAATACATCACATAAAAAAAATTGAAAGACAAAAAGTACATGATCTTATCAAGACATAGAAAAAGCATTCGACAAAATCCAACACCCATTTTTTATAAAACCTCTCAGCAAAGTGATGCAAAAACCTACAAAATGATAGAGGGATCATATCTCATCATAACCAAGTCTATATATGACAAACCTACAGCCAACATCATACTCAATGGGCAAAAACTAAAACCATTTTCTCTAAGAACAGGAACAAGTCAGGGAAGTCTGCTTTCACCACTCTTATTCAACATAGTACTGGAAGAGCTAGCCACAGCAATCAGACAAGAAGAAATAAAAGGCATTCAAATTGGAAAGGAAAAAGTAAAACTCTCATTATTTGCAGATGATATGATATTGTACATAGAAAACTCCAGAAAAAAAAATACTGTATTTAATAAATGAACTTGACAATGTAGCAGGATACAAAATGAACACCCCAAAACCAATTGATTTTTTTATATACCAATAATGAATTCTCAGCATCCAAACCACTCTGTAATGATACTTATGGATAAATTCAGCCATCCATCCATCCATGGTGTTCAAATAAGATTTACTAAATCTTAACTTTAGTGTAAACTATCAAAAATACCCTGGTGAATCGACCTAGTACTTCTTATAAGAAGGAAAAACTTTGGAAATCTTAACAGAAGTAGTTAGCAAAGCAAACTAATTATATCTTACACCAAGCATGTCAAACTCAAAGGCTAACATGGACCAAATAAACAAGGTTTAAGTTTAGGTGGGCCGCAAAAACACAAAGACTTCAATTTTCGTAGAAACATAAGTTTATTTTGATAGAGACATGCTGAATACAAAGAGCTGAAATAAATGAGTAATCATTAACATAAAAGAGAACTTTTAATAAAAATTAATATTTTCCTTGAACATTAACTTACCAGATACTGAATAACTGCACAAATTAATAAGCGTAACACAAACCTATTTTTCTTGTTCACCGAAAGTGAACAATACAAGACCACAACAGTACATATTTATGACCTGTTTGCTGCAGAGGATATATGGATAAACATGAGCTCGTGAAGCAAAGAAACACCCTTTAAGATTGAATGGGACTTTTCTGAGCTATGAAATGTGGGTTTCTGGTAGATTATGAAACATTAGGTGAAGAAAACAAGATGAATCTATATATATAGATAAGAGATAGAGATAGAAAGATATACCTATCTATATATCTATATATCTATATATCTATACTAGTGAGACAGTGCATGAAATTCATGCACGGTGGTGGGTTCCCTCAGCCCAGCCTTCCCCCTCTCACAGACTGGGAGCCCTCAGGAGATGTCCTACTGACAGAGATGTCCAGGGGGAACGGGCCTCAGCCACAGTCTGGCCTCCCTCTGTGGGAGGTGACCGGGCTGATCAAGGGAAGGCGCCAGCCCCATCACCCCGCTGCTGCAGCCACTGCCAGCCACTGCAGCCACCAAGGTGTTTTCATCAACATGGACTCTAGTCCCTTCACTGTGAAAAAATGACAACTTTCTTTAGGCATTTTCAAGATGTGTCTTTCATAGGATATGACATTTCTTTTTTTTATCCTCACCTGAGGATATGTTTCCATTGACTTTTAGAGAATGTGGAAGAGAGAGGAGAGACAAAGAGAAACATCAATGTGAGAGGGACACTTTGATTGGTTGCCTCCTGCATGAGCCCTGACCTTGGCGCCGACCAGGGAGGAGCCTGTAACCTAGGTACATGCCCTTGATCAGAATTGAACCCGGACCCTGTGGTCAGCAGGCTGAGGCTCTATCTACTGAGCCAAACTGGCTAGGGCAGGATATGGCATTTCTTAGCCCCTCCAGCAGTGGACCTTCATTTTTTCCTCCAGGAGTGTGGTGGAAAAACCCTGGATCACCTTCTTGGATTCTTATCACCCAAGTTACCAAGAACACTGCAAGTGGCGGCATAGCGTGAGCTTAGCCAATGAGTGGTCAGAAAAGGTACTTATTCTTGAACTGGTTTGGCTCAGTGGATAAACCATGGGCCTACAGACTGAAGGGTCCCAGGTTTGATTCCTGTTAAGGGCATGTACCTTGGCTGGAGGCACATCCTCAGTGGGGAGTGTGCAGGAGGCAGCTAATCGATGTTTCTCTCTTATTGATGCTTCAAACTGTCTATCCCTCTCCCCTCTTCTCTGTAAAAAAATCCATAAAATATATATTTTTTTAAAAATGGTGTTTCCTCTGCAGCTCATGCGGCCCCTGCATTGTATCCACTGTGCTAGGGGTGTGTCCCCACCACCCGGTGGTGGCTGCCAGGGTCTCTGCACACCCCAGAGACTGGCAGCCAGCCCCCCCGCCCCCATCATGGGTGCTGGGCTGGAGGGCATGCGGGGACCCCCAGGCCACATGCAGCCCTGGCTGCCGGGGTCTCTGCATGCCCCAGAGGCCAGCATCCAGCCCCCTTCATGAGCACCAGGCTGGGGGCATGGACCTGAACCGCCGCTTGGCACCAGAGCACGTGCAAGCGACTGAGGGTGGGGCGGGAACATCCCTGTCTCCGAATGCTCCCAAGGCCAGCAGCCAGCCCCATCTTGGGCGCTGGGCTGGGGGGCATGCAGGGACCCCTGGGCTGTGCACAGTGGTGGCTGCCAGGGTCTCTGCACGCTCCAGAGGCCAGCAGCCAGCCCCGTTATGGGCGCCGGGCTGGGGCATGGACCTGAATCGCTGCTTGGCACTGGAGCATGCACAAGCAGCTGCACCCATAGTCCCGGAGTGGCCTGGGGTTTTTCTGGGACCCCTGCAGCTCAGAGCCTAAGTGCAGGCCTATAGGCTACAGGCTAGGAGCAGCCTGGGTCCCTATATGCTGGGCACCTGTGTATGCAAATTAACTGAAATCTTTGTTGGGTTAATTTGAATACCTGCTCCTGATTTGCTGGTGGGCATGACTTGTGGGCATAGCAGAGGTACGGTCAATTTGCATGTTTCTCTTTTATTAGATAGGATATCTATATATATATATACCTATATACCTATACTAGAGGCCCATGTGATCAGGGCCATCTTCCCCAGTTGCCCGCAGCCGGCCCCACCCCCTGCTGCCGGTGGCCAATAGGCAATCGGAGCCTGCCGTCCCAGGAAAGGAACCAACAGGTGGTCAGTGTGCCTCTTAGTGACTGGTCCAGTAGTCGTTCTGGTTGTTCTGCCATTAGGTTCAATTTGCATATTACATATTACCTTTTTATTATATAGGATAGAGGCATGGTGCACAGGCCTCCTGAAGGGGGCCCTGGATCAGGATGGGGGTCCCCACTGGGGGGCGGGGCTGGCCTGGACGAGGGGCCACAGGCAGTTTGCAAGCCAGCCACACCCCCAGCTTTGTCAGGTAGGATATCTCGAATGATGTCTGGAAGACATGGGTCTATCTGATCTAATTAGCATATTACCCTTTTATTAGTATAGATATCTATAGATCTATATGTACATATAGAGAAATCCACTATGAAAGGACTTCAAAATAATGCCATTACAATGCAAAGCAGAGATTGCTATTTTTTGACAAAGTCATGGTTGCGGTAAAAATTTCAGGAGGATAGCAGAGATTACTTGGATTCCAGGAAATCAAATATCAGATATGTTGT
Organism: Corynorhinus townsendii; assembly: GCA_026230045.1. Lineage (NCBI taxonomy): Eukaryota > Metazoa > Chordata > Mammalia > Chiroptera > Vespertilionidae > Corynorhinus > Corynorhinus townsendii. The sequence goes on from JAPDVU010000004.1 coordinate 28,298,210, forward strand.
GGGCCTCTATTAATATGTTCCTGTTTTAAAATGCTAGAGGTCTGGTGAAGTAATGGGATGGGGAAATGAAAAAGGTAAAGTTAACTTTATGGTTTGTAGTACTGTCATTAGAATAATCTAGTATTATTAAAAAACTAAATGAAGACATTTGGATTAGGTTAGTTTTGGAGAAAAGGTACTGAGAATTAATAAAATTATATCCTTAAATATGTCTCAAAACTTTAAGTCCATTGATATTTGAAAAGTTGTGTGTAGAATTATGTGAAAAAATATAAGAGCCTCTCTTTTAAATCTCAATGTGAGCTCCAATGGTGGCTCTTGTCTGCAAAAACAGAAATCAGGCCTGTACACTCTCCTTCAGCCAGTAACCTGGCCAGGTTTCAGCCCCTCAGTTACTGGCAGGCAACAATAAAATTTAGCACTTTCTGTTTCCACTTATAAAGTCCTCATAAATAAGAACTTTTTTGTTTAAATGAACTTTCATTTGTAAATTCATTTGATGGAATACAATGAGTGCATATCCATCAATAATTTCATAGGTATTTCTCTATGGAATAAGTTTCTATAGCAAGCAACAATGATGCCACATTTTAAAAATTAAGAATTTGGTGGACAAAAAAGAAATGTTGTAGTAAATGAAGAAAGATACTATTTTCATTTACAGATAGGTAATAATTATAATGAAACATTCAATAAATGTGCAGAACAAGCTATTTATGTAAATATAAGATTATATCCTGCAGGCAATAATATCTTATAGTAATTATTCTATTACATTATCTTTTTATCAATTTTATTTATAAGAAACTGGATCAGTGTTTTTTCTAAAGGAGAAACTTTCACAATTATTTCATTTTTTTATATTTAATTACTAGTGGATCTTTAAACTTCAAGGCTATGAAGAAATTATTTTCCTTAAAATAAATATATCAAACAATTGGTACTTTATATCTTTGAAATAGCACTTTTATTGCCAAGAAAAAAAAGAAAATGACAATGATAGAAAACAGAAGTACAAAAATACAGGAAATTTGATAAGGCTAATCTGAGAAATTTAAATCCTCATTAGAATAGTGTTCCAAATATGCCCACATATCTGAATACTATGTAGAAACTACTGAAAGATATGAGTATCCTCAAGTGAAAATGAAATTAAATGGGGGGGAAAAGAAGAGAAATCCATGAAAACTTGATGCTTTATGCCAAATTTTTCTTTTTTATAAGGATAAAGGCACATTTAATTAGGGACTATCTTACTCCAGTATGACTTTAACTTGACTAATTAAATTTGCAAGGACCTTGTTTTTTAATAGGGCCACATTCTTAGGTAATGGAGGTTAGGGCTTCAATATGTTCATTTGTAGAGGTCCCAAATCAACCCATAACACTTCTCATTGTGCCTCTCATTTATTTTTATCAAAATGTGCAGTTGTTAATACTATTTCTCAAGATATTACCTATTAAATTTTCATTTTTTCATAATGTTCCTGAATCAACAATCCATCATTCCAAATCCCCATTTTAAAATGTCATAGGTTGATATTCTCCTCCCCATTCCTCTTCTTGTTCTGCTGTGGTGCTTTGCTTTTCTCATTTTAATTGGTTTTAAAAATTGCATTCATTAGGTTGTAGGCCAGAATTTTGGCAAATGGTTTAAAATGTACCTTTTTGCACCAAATGCCCAATTTTGGTAATGCCATTAAAATTTTTTTTGGCCCTAGCTGGTTTGGCTCAGTGGATAGAGCATTGGCCTGTGGACTGAAGGGTCCCTGGTTCGATTCTGGTCAAGGGCACATGACCGAGTTGTGGGCGTGCAGGAGGCAGCTGATCAATGATTTTTATCATTGATGTTTCTCTCTCTCCCTCTCTATTCCTCTCTGAAATCAATAAAAATATATTTATAATAAATAAAAATTTTGAATACTTCATTAATGCTTACTAATAGGAATGAACAGAATCAGAAATTGCTAAAGTGAAATCAGTAATTGCTTACTAAACAAACATTAGTTATTTTTTGACTTTAAGGGACTTTAAATCATAAATTTGTTGGCCTATTTGTTAAGTGAACACAGTGTGTTGGATAATTAACTTTTTATGTTAAGAAAATATCTAGATCGAGATATCTCTATCTTTGAAACATTTACCTCATATTGGAGAAACTATTTAAAATTTTATACTGTTCCCTGGATAGAATTCACTTTTCATAAAAATGGTGGTAGATTTCACCCCATTTTCTTTTATTTTACATATTTCACAACTGAAAGCAGGCAATTTTTATTTTGAATTTAATTACTTCCTTTGTAGATGTTCTCCAACACTTGGAAATAATTACCTATTTATTTTTTTAATATTTCAACATACAATGTCTTTAAGATGTGAGTTAAATGATATAGTTACAGTGTGAATGTGAGTCTTTTCGGAGAGGAGACTACTAGAATGTCTAAGACTGCATTTCTTTTATAAAACAGACCAAGGTAAAAAGCTGTGATGAGTCAAATTATATGAAAAGGTACTGAATATTTCACACACTTTATCAATGCAATACATGATAACTATTCTCATCAGTTAGCATTCTAGGAGTATCTCATCTATAAATTTTATCTATTATCATTTAAATGTATAATATCCATAATAATTTATAAAACAACTGTCTTTGATGGTGTGTGTGTGTGAGCTTTGGAGAAATTTTAGAATACCAGTAAAGCTTTGTTCTCAATTTACTTTAATATCCCCTCAGAAGTTTCTGTCAAATTCTTAGTACGATTTTTTCTTCTTCAGAAATCCATAGTGGCATTATTTAGTCTCTAAGATACACAGACGTTTGACACTTGAAGTGATTTTAGGTTTTATCTTGGGATTGCAGTCAGACTTTCTTGCTCAGGTTCTCTGCTTCCCCTCTATTAACCTCTCCCAATAATCAGCTAACACATAGCAAAGCTTTAATAATTTCCTGTTGGCTTTCATCTTGTGCTCTATAATTGTTAGCTTTTAAAATGTTTAATCAATATTGAATTTCTTTGAAATGTTACCCATGAGTTGTTATTGCTGAGGAAATTAATCAGAGCCCTTCCACTCTCCCCCTGATCCAAAGATATGTGAAGGAATGGAGGAGAACCACTGAAAGAGATCCAACTCATTAAAATTAAATTTCATCAGGGACAAGAATTGGCACAAAGTAAAAAAAAAAAAAATTAATTTCATAGCTTATGTAATCAAAATACTTTCTCTTGACTATTAAACATCTTATTTTTTTTTACCAAAGTTAACACTTAGATAGTAAATTAAAATATTTTTAAATATTCTCGTATTTATAAATAATGCTATAATACTTTGTTAAACAATTAAGCTGAAAGGGTATTGTATGCTTTTCAATATACATCTCTTTTTTCCCTCATCTTTCTAGTTTGTCTTGTTTTTGTTCAACGGACATTACCCATTAACAGATAAGTAGTAAAGATCATATGTACTAATATATGTAATACTTTAAACAATAAAAAATATTAAAAAATAAATAAATAAATAAAGATCATATGGCACAAAATCTAGGTACTATAAGAAATATTAAGATGGCACCATACTCATGTGAATCAAGGAAACTGTACTTTTAACAATTGTAGTGATAGCAGTTAAATGGGTTTTTGGTTTCAAAGATACACAAGCTAAGACTATACGCAGATATTGCTATAGTCAATGAAAATGGCTAAAATTCAAATCTTCTAGTACCAAGTGAACCTAAGGATATGGATAAACTGGCACTCTCATTGACTGTTAGAATGCAAAAATTGATTTGGCCACTTTGGAAAGCTGTTCGGTGTTTTCTATTAAATTTGAATAAATCCATACCTTATAACCAAGCAATTCCATATAAATTATGCATGCATGTATGCAGTAAGAGATATACACAAAAACATTCTTAAATATATACATAGCAACACATAGGAGACAAGCTAAATATCAACATTGGAATAACTACAAATTGACAAACAAATTTCAGTATATTCATAACAGAATACTCCAAATATTGAAATGACATATAACTCTTTGTAATAGTACAGATAACTCTTACAAATGATGTTGCGGAAAAGATGCCAGATACAAAGAAGACATACTACTTAATAGCACTTACATAAAGATTAAAAACCTATTAAAGTTAGCCGGTGCTGCTAGAAATCAGATTTACCTTTAGGAAAGGGTATGCAGCAATGATTTTGTGGGTCATAAGCATTTCTGGTATTCTAGCTAAATTCATTTTCTTTACTCAGACAGTGGATATAAAGGTTGATTTACTTTGTGATAATTGTTTTTCCTGTACATTTTATTATCTATGCACTTTTCTATACTTACGTTAATTCACTTTTTAAATTTTCCCACAAAGTTATCTCAGATAACTTTTTAACTTTCTAATTGTTTTTTATATAAACTGCTCATATGTCAATGAAAGAACTTTCAGTTAAATTTAAATTTTATAAAGATATTTTAAAGGACTATTTGTAATTTTGAAGCAACTGGCTTTAAATATAAAAATAAATTAAATAAAACTTTGGATAATTGGAAAATTTTTCTTTGATATTATTTTTATATCATTTCTCACAACAGAAATTCCTTAATCATTGAGAAAATAAGTTAACACATTATGATAAATCCATGAAAGAACATATGCTTGGTGTTACATAATTTTACGAATGTTCAGTAGAAAGTCAGAATCAAGAACAAGTTATCTGAGTCAATTGTTTTGATAAATATACATTTTTAGTAAAACTGTCAACCAGCTAGATATAAGTACATATACCCTTGCATTATAATTATTCATAACTACTCCAGTACCACATTATTTCATGCAGGTTATTCTAATTTATGTAGTTAATTTAAATGAAAGTGTTAATCCTGAAGAAAGCTCTGACTATAAGAGTAATTTATAATCATTTAGAGTACTGATACAGAATTTAAGCACTTATAATTATCCTCCATATGTAAATATGATGGTAAGTTCTTTCTTTTCCTTTCCATGTATTTGCTTTTCAAACGTATGTGTGTCTACCCTAGGCAGTATGAGCATATTTTTTAGTATGCTTTATCTACTCATAATTTTCTAGTAAGACCTTTACCATGTCATTAAAAATACATAAATGCACCATAGCCCATGGACAGACAACAGTGTGGTGAAGGTTGGGAGAGAATAGAGGAGAGAGAGCAGAGGAAGACAAAGAGTGGGAAAATAGGAGATATCTAAAATTGTGTCAATAATAAAAATTTCATTGTAAACATAAACTTCGATGTCAGCCTTTGTCATCGCTTAAACAGAACACATAGCCCTAGCAGGTTTTGCTCAGTGGATAGAGCGTTAGCCTGCAGACTGAAGGGTCCCGGGTTCGAATGCTGTCAAGAACACATGCCCGGGTTATGGGCTCAATCCCCAGTAGTGGGCATGTAGGAGGCAGCAGATCAAAGATTCCCCCTCATTGATGTTTCTCTCTCTCTCCCTCTCCCTTCCTCTCTGAAATCAATAAAAATATTTTTTTATAAAAGAGAGATCACATAACCATTCAATTTTGCTGTGCATTAAGGTTTCTGCTAATTTTGAGTAGAATTGGTTTAAAAATACTTGAGTGTAATATTGTTAGAATATCTGCTAATTTTAAGAAGAAAAATTGGGCTAAATAGTTTATAAGTTTTGATAGATAATTTTGTTAAATTAATTTCTAGAGAAAATGTTTTGGAGTTCATAAAATTTATTATACTATTATCAGGATTAACTTTTTAAAATTTACTCAAGTTTGCTTTCATATTCTAAAAATGGAATATAATAAATGGCCATCAATTTCTATTATTTGATAATTAACTTTAAAATGTTTGTAGTACATTTTAATGAAAAATTAAATATTTTGAATAGTACTTAAGGGGCTTCAATAACTTATCTTCCTTCTACACCAAATCTTACATTATTTATAGCCAGTTGAAAAATCAAAGTCATTGATATCTTAATTCTTGAGATAACTACTTTATAAAAACATGCAGGTCAGTACTTTTAAAAACTAACAAAATTTTCAATTTCTTCCAAAGCAGTTTCTCTGTTTTGAGAGTCTTTGTTTTTAGGCATCATTTGTGGTAGTTTATATTTTGCTAGAAAATTCATGTTTTAATTAAAAGTGAATTTAATAAGGTTGAACAGATTCTCTTATTTTGATGTCATAAACTTATGGTATTTCCCCACTTAAATTTCCATTTTGTAGAGTATTGTGCTTTTGGTCTTTTTACTGTTTAAAGTAATACTAGAGGCCCGGTGCACAAAATTTGTGCATGGGGACTGGGGGTGTCCCTCTGCCTGGCCTGGACCTTCTCCCATCTGGGACCCCTCAGGGGATGTCCGACTGTTGGTTTAGGCCCAATGTGGGGTCAGGCCTAAACCAGCAGTTGGACATCTTTCTCACAATCCAGGACCACTGACTCCTAACCGCTTGCATGCCTGCCTGCCTACCTGCCTGATCACCCCTAACTGCCTCCGCCTGCCGGCCTGATTGCTCTCCAGCCAGCCTGATCGCCCCAACTGCTTGCTCCCCTGCTGGCCTGATCGCCTCTAACTGCCTCTGCCTCAGCCCCTGCCACCGTGGCTTTGTCTGGAAGAAGTCAGATGTCTGGAAGATGTCCAGTCGATTGGTCTAATTAGCATATTACCCTTTTATTATATAGATATGTTTAGTGAACTCTTGTTTTTTATTTGTTTTTTATTTTTTGAAGAATCAATTTAAATTTTAATTTTTTGCATATATACACACACACACACACACACACACACACACACACACATATATATATATATATACATAGGTCAGTGGTTTGGGGCTTAACCACCAGGAACAACAACAGCCTGTAATTATTGGAATCAAGATCTAGGTCAGTGGTCAGCAAACTCATTAGTCAACAGAGCCACAGTTTGCCAACCACTGATATAGGGTATCCTCAAAAATATATAGACACTATGAATTATAAAGGCAGTGCTTTTTAAAATACATTTCATATTCAAAATTGAGCTATCAGTTGTTAAAGTGGGTACATATTTTTTGGGACACCTTGTATTTTAGTTTTCATCTAATTTTGTCTCTTAATATCTTATTATCTTATTATTCTGTCTTCGCTTTCTCAATATTTTGAAAAAACATTAGTTGTTAAAATGTCTTATTGTTTTGCTGCAATTATCACTAGGTAAAAATGTATATTCTTTTTGATTTGCCAGTATTTTGAATAATGGCATGGAAATTACTTGAAAGGTGGACTGGGAAATAGCTACTTGTAAAATGAATAATTAATTTGCCATTTACTCTCTAAATATTTTTTCAGTACTGATTCCCCATGAGGTACACAGATGTTCTAATGGGTCAGTTGATTTTATGAATGGGCAAGAATTTTTAATCCAAAATGAACCTATTTGTGATTTTACTAATTTTCAGCAACAAAATGTATTTGTGCATTTGAATTTTGTTTCTATACTTGAAGAAGAGACCTGCAAGATTTAATACATATTAGAAATCACTTAAGAAAACTTCCCAAATAAAATTGTTACTTGTTAAAATCACTCATAATAAATTATGCTAAAATAATTTTAAAGATCTATTTATAATTAGTGTAAATATTTAGGAAAAAAGGATTAGGGCTGTGAGATAACTCTGTATATATTATATGCATGAGTATATAATTGTTTTTATTTCCACATTAAAATTTTCTAGATAAAAATAGACTTTGAAAAAAAATGAAACATATAAAATTATATTCATATCTTTTCATCAGATGACCTGTTTTTATTTACTGAAATATCAACAAACACATAGAGATCTCCAGCACACACACAAAAAGTTATATTTTCTCTGTTTCCTTAACGCACTTCAAAATTTACATATGGGTCATTATTTTTCATTGTTTTGATACTCTTAGTAAAGAAAGAAATAAAAGTGTTATGATTATTTTTTAAATTAGCCATAAGGTTCTGAAAGGTAGAGTATTTTTTTAAATATAATTTTATTCATTTCAGAGAGGAAGGGAGAAGGGGAGAGAGATAGAAACATCAATGATGAGAGATGATCATTGATTGGCTGCCTCCTGCATGCCCTGTACTAGGAATCTAGCCCACAGCCTGAGCTTGTACCCTGACCTGAAATCCAACCATGACCTCCTGGGTTATATGTGGGTGCTCAACCACTAAGCCACACTGGCTGGACGAGGTAGACTATTTTAAAAGATTAAGCTTCAGAGAAAAAGTAGGACTTTCACCAGGTGGAAACTATCCAGCGACACAGATTTACTCCATATATGGCAGAATTTCAGTGTTCTTTTCTAAATGAGTTGTCTTATATTAAATATTAATTTGGTTTCATGCCATACACTTCTAGGTTTTTTCTAGTAAAATCTTTAAAAATCACATTCTTTAATATAATACTTTTACTCAAAGATGAGAAAGTATTTTTTGGCAGCATGAGCTAGCTCTAGGAATGAATTATTTTAGACGGGCTGCCAAGAATTTGATAAGAGGTGTATCCAAGTAGGGCAGTCAAGACAGCTAGTGATTCTTGTTTTATGTTTATTTCATTTTATTTCTTTGGAATTAAACATTAATAATAACAATTATATCATTTTAAATTAAGTATTCCACTAGTAGGAAATTTCCAATTTATATCTCCAGTTAAAATTTTGGTTTGTCAATGTTACATAATTCAGGGATTGAATGTAAATCAATAGCTACGAAATAGTAATATCTGAGTGTACATGTTTAATAAAGACACTAGTTGGCTATATCTCTGGTGTGTAACTCGGGAAATGTTAACATTCTGTGCAGAAATTTTATTTGGTTTCTGATTAGATTCTTAAATTTAACATTTTATTTAACCACATAACTACATAATATACTAATATGCAATGTGAGTTGAAATGGGATTTTACTCTTGTAAGTTTGTTACATTTTGAAAAAATTTGCACGTTGTCAACTGTAATTAATTTATAAGTTAATATTTGAAACAAGTATAAATCTGTACAAAATATATAGATAAAATGGCAAATGAGGAGACAAAATAGAATAGAGTAAAATATTAAACTAATTCAAAATTACCAGGTCAAGAGAAAGAGTGGTGGAAAGAAAACAGATGAGGAAACTAGATCACAAATTGAAAGATCATAAACTAAAACACAGCCATATTGATAGTTATTGTATATGTAAATAGATTAAACATTCCATTTAAGAAGGCAGCAAATACAAAACAGAATATTAAAAAAGCAATACACAACTCTATATTGCCTAGAAAAGGTAATAGGTTAAATGCTAAGCACAAAGATGTTAAAGCAAGAACATAGAAAAAGATATATTCCAACATTATGCACATAGAAGCTACCATGGCCATATCATTTTCTTGTAAGATAGACTTTGAAACTGGGACTAGTACCAGAGAAAAATGGGGACATTTTATATTGATGAAAGGGGTCAATTCATCACTAAGACATAACAATATTTTCACATTTAATATTTTCATACTTAAAACACATGAAGCAAAAAAATAATCAAAGAAGACAGACAAATCCCCAAATATAGCTTCATATTTTAACACTTACTTCATAAATGATGAAACAATTTGAAAGAAATTAAGAATATAAAAGATTCATAAATAGCAGAATACAAATTCAGTTTGAGGTCCCGTGGAAATAATGATAGATTTTATGCTGGACCATAAAATATGTGATCACATATATCAAAAGACTATAATAATACACATAATATTCTCTGACTATAGTGGAATTAGACTATCCAGACATTTGGAAATACAACAATTGATTACTGAATAACTAATGGGTCAAAGAAATATCACAAGAAAAATTTAGAAAATAATTTGAAGGGAATAATGAAAATAAAAAATAATTTACTAGTATGCATCATTACTGAAGTGATGCATGATTATACCAATTCAGGAAATGCATTAAACAAAATTAACACATTGATTTGAAAAAGTATGCAAAATTAAAGGAAAACTTTCTTAAATTAATATAAAGAAGGTACTAATAATCTCAGTTAATACTACATTTCATGGTATTACAAATTGTAGAAAAAGACAAGAATATCTTCTCTCTCAACTTTTGTATTAAAAGTCCTAATTGTGCATGAAGTAAGACAAGAAAAACAAATAAAGGAATAGATATGGGAAAATAAGAAGAAATTGTAGAAAAAAAGAGACAGAGAAAGATGTAAACAATGGAAGAATATACTGTGTTCATGGATTGGTAGAATCAACATTATTAAAATGTCCATACTACCCAAAGCAATCTATAGAGTCAATGCCCTCTCCATTAAAATACCAATGACATATTTCATAGACCTAGAACAAACTCTCCAAAAATTCTTATGGAATAAAAAAAGACCCTAAACAGCCACAGCAATCTTAAGAAAGAATAACAAAGTTGGAAGGAATCACAATACCAGATATCAAGTTATATTACAAAACCACTGTTCTCAAACCTGCTTGGTACTGGCACAAGAACAGACATATAGTCCAGAACAGAGAACCCGGAAATCAACCAAGCCATTATGCTCAATTAATATTTGATAAAGGAGGCAAGAGCATACAATGGAGTCAAGACAGTCTCTTCAATAAATGGTGTTGGGAATATTGGACAGATACATGCAAAAAAAATGAAACTAGACAACCAACTTACACCATACGCAAGAATAAACTCAAAATGGATAAAGGACTTAAACATAAGACAGGAAACCATAAAAATTTTAGAAGAATCCATAGGCAGCAAAATATCAGACATATGTAATAGCAGTATCTTTACCGACACAGCTTCTAGGGCAATGGAAACTAAGGAGAAAATAAACAAATGCGACTACATCAAAATAAAAAGCTTCTGCGCAGCAAAAGAAACCATCAACAAAACAATAAGAAAGCCCACCATATGGAAGAACATATTTTCCAATATTATATCCGATAAGGGCCTATTCTCCAAAATTTGTAGGGAACTCATACATCTTAACAAAAAGAAGATAAACAATCCAATAAAAAATGGGCAAAGGACTTAAATAGACACTTTTTGAAAGTGGACATACAGAAGTCCAAGAGACATATGAAAACATGCTCAAAGTCACTAATCATCGGAGAGATGCAAATCAAAACGACAATGAGGTACCATCTCACACCTGTCAGAGTGGCTGTCATCAACAAATGACAAGTGCTGGTGAGGATGTGGAGAAAAAGTAACCCTTGTGCACTACTGGTGGGAATGCAGACTGGTGCAGCCATTGTGGAGAACAGTATGGAGTTTACTCAAAAAATTAAAAATGGATCTCCCATTTGACCCAGTGATCCCATTTCTAGGAATATACCCCAGGACATCAGAAACACCAATAAGAAAGGACATATGCAGCCCTATTTACAATAGCTAAGATTTGGAAACAGACTAAGTGCCCATCAGCAAATGAGTGGATTAAAAAACAGTGGTACATCTACACAATGGAACTACACTGCTGTAAAAAAGAAGGAACTCCTACCATTTGCAACAGCATGGATGGACCTGCAGAGCATTATGCTAAATGAAATAGAGAAATATAAATATCACATGATCTCACTCATTTGTGGAATATAATGAACAACATAAACTGATGAACAAAAATAGATCCTGATACTGAGAAGCATCACACAGACTGTCAAACTTCAAAGGGAAGGCAGGGGAGGTGGGTTGGGGGGAGGAGTAAGAGATCAACCAAAGGACTTGTATGCATGTATATAAGCCTAACCAATGGACACAAACACTAGGGGGGTGAGGGCATGTGCTGGGGGATGGGTTTGGCCAGGGAGAGGTCAATGGGGGAAAAAGGAGACTTATGTAATATTATATGTAATACTTTAAATAATAAAGAATTTTTTAAAAAAGTAACTGTACTCCCAGTGAACTTGAATGTTTTGGTAGAAAGCCCTAAGAAAACTTCAAAACAACTTAGTAGAACTAAAAGTAATTTAGCAAGTTCAACCAATATGAAGTTATTTTTTAAAAAATCAATTAACTATTTATATATTTGCATCCCAAAAGTATAAATTATAATTAGAAAGTTATATTTACAAAATGATTACAAATTTAAAATAATTTTTAATACATTTAAGAAAATATTTACAACTCTTCTACACTATAAATTAGGACTATTGCTGAGAGAAATAAAGATGACAAATAAATGGAATTATATTTCATCTTAAAGGATAGGGAAGCCTCAAAATTGATGGGTTATCTGTTTCCCTAAATTGATTTATAAACTTAAAAGCTCAGCAATTAAAAACCAAACATACTTTTTATAGAAATTAAAGGTGATTCCAAAACTTGTGAAAATGCAATCTTAGAATAGTTCAAACAATCCTTGAAAAATAATGATGTTGAAAATTTAGACTGTCAGAGCTTTACCCAAAAGAGGGAGTTATGGAGACTCTGGTGAGAGGGTAGATAAATTAGCCATAATAATTTTAAAAAAAAAGAGTAGAGATGACAGAAATAGGTGTATACATATACAGTATAGTCAATCAAAACTCAACAAAAATGTCAAAATAATTTTATAGAAAAAGGAACATCTTTTTAACAAATTGTTTTTTTAAAAAAAACTAAATTCACACATAGAAGATTATAAACGTTACCCCTTTAACTCATACCATATAAAAATTAATTAATTTCAGGTTAAATACAGGCCTAATACAAAAGCTAACCACTAAAGATTTGGTAAGAAAACATAAGGAATACCATCCCAGCTTTGAAGTAGGTAAAACCAAAAATATTGAGAGGAAAATATGATGAATTATACTATCAGAATAAAAACCTTCTTATATAAGAACACTATTAAAAACACAAGCCTAAGAAAAATTATATCTGACCAGAGGTTTGTATACAGAAATATATAGAGCTACAAATCAATAATTAAAAGGCAAAAAAACTAATTACATGTAGCTAAAAGGGATAAATTTCACACCAAAAAAATCTATATATAATGATTAAGAAAGATCCTCACCATCATTATGAATTGGGAATGTAAATTAATAGTATAATTAGATGCCATTTCAAACACACTAATATGGTTGAAATGAGAGACAGACACATTAACAAGAAATGTCGGCAGTGATGAGGAGCATTGTGACTCAGGAATTTCTGTTGAGGATATAAAATTGTGGAACCTCTTGGGAAAACAGTTAGGCTTTTTAACTTTAAAAAAAATAAAATGAGATATACACTTATTCCATTATCTAGCAATCCTACTTTTAGCTATTTAACTGACAGAATTAAAAACATATGTCCAGAGAATAATGAGAGAAAGGCTTTAATAATTAAATAAAATAAAACTAATATCTACCAATAACAAAATAAAGGTATTATAATACACTAGAGGCCCGACGTGCAAAATTTGTGCAAGAGTAGACCTTTGCAGCCCCAGTTGCTTTCACAGCCCTGGCTTCATCTGGAAGGTCTTCTGGATGGTGGTTCCACTGTTCGGCCATTTGGTCAATTTGCATATTATGCTTTTATTATTATAGATCCCTACTATATACTACTACTGAGCAACAAAAGGGAATAAACTACTGATACGTGCAATGACATGCATGGAATTAAAAAGAAAACTTATGTTGAGTGACAGAAGCCCAAATCAAATATGTACATAAGATATTATTTCATTTTTATGAAGTTAACAGATGTAACTCATCCATCATGAAAAAGGAAACCAGGAGAGTGCTTGCCAATGTTGTTTTGGGAATAATATTAAGAAGAGGGATAAGCAAAGTCTCTGGAGTGATATTCAAGTTCTGTACCCTGATTGGTGTGTGGGGTTACATGAGGCTATACATATGCAAATCAGCATTCACTGAATGTTTGCACTTGAAGTCTGTGCATTTCACAATGGGTAACTGGGGGAACTGGGGTGGGAAAAAAGTTTAATTCTCTAACTACAATAATACAGTGGTTTCAGACTTTTTAGTTTTATAGACAGACTAGAGGCCCATTGCACAATATTCATGCAAGAATAGGACTTCCTTCCCTGGCTTCGCTTCTGGCCCCCTGGGAGCCTGCAAGTCCTCACTCCCGGCCAGAGCACCACTCCTGTAGCTCCCTCTACAGCCCCTCCCCACCTTGTCCCCTCATAGCAGGCGTCCTGCCCCTCCAGCCACTCTGTACCTGCATATTCAAAGTAACCCTCCATCTTTGGTGGTTTAATTTGCATACTCACTCCTGATTGGCTTTGGGCTTAGCGGAGGTATGGTCAATTTACATGTTTGTCTATTATTAGGTAAGATAACATTTTAAAGGCAGTGGCACTAAGATTGCCAACTTTTGTTCTGCCAATAAGAGACATTTTAAAATGTCATACACAAGTTCTGAGAAATGTTTGGTCTTTCTAGGAAAGTTTCTTTTTGTGTTTTTGTTTTGTTTTGTTTTTCTTTTATGATTTAAAAATGTTTAACAAAAACAGCCTGCCATTTTTTAGAGACTAGCCTCATTCTTTAAATATTATCTGCAAAAACTATTATTTTTTTCATGTTCTGCTTCTATTTTATATACAGAGTGGGGCAAAAGTAGGTTGACAGTTGTGAGGATGCAGAGTTTATTCTTGTACTATTACTTATTAATTCCTTTATTATTTTCCATATGAACAACTGTAAAACTACTGTTGCCCCACTGTGTAAATTTTCTCTCTCTACATTGTTTATAAATGATACATGTTATATAAATGACATAGTTTGTAGCAAAAATATATGCTATTGTCAATAATTACAACATGTCAAATTTAGAATCTACAGTGGATGAAACATTACTTGCCTCTTCCTCAATTATAATTTTTCTGAGAGAAGCAGAGCATAGTAAAGATCATGAAGCAATATTTCAATGGTGGTGATGGAATAGAAGACTTAATTTCTAGGCACTATATCCTAATACTTCTCCCTTATCAGTAGACTATAAAGAGGTTATATTTCTTTACTTAGTTATCTTTTGAAATCCCAGTGGGATTGAGCAATGTATCTTCCAAGGTTTGAATGAAATAACAAGACCAGTTTTAAAGTGAAAGAAATTAATCTCAAATTGGGCTCCACACTTGTTTAGGGGTTCATCTCAGTTCAGATAGCTTACATGTTGCGTTCCACTAATGCTGGGGCCATGTGCAGAGGAACAAGGTCAAGAGACAATGTGGCTAAGGGCATTTTCTATGGAAGCTGACATATGGCAAGACATCCGTCTTATCCTCCAGCCTTTGGCCATAACACAGGACACATGGGTCGCTGCTATGCCTTTTTCATCAGGGCTTCTTTAGGTCCACTTGCTCTTTATGCTGTATCTGTGACATATTTATTTCATCCCTGATATTCCTATTCCTACTAAACCAATCCCTGCATAAGGGAGCTCTTCCTAGTCCATGGCACTCAAATTATCTTTTTTCTTTTCTTGACATTTACTTTAAATTTTTATTTTAAGTTATTATTTATTAACTAGAGGCCCGGTGCATGAAAATTCATACACTGGCCTGCCCCTCTCACAGTCCGGGAGCCCTCAGGGGCAGGAGGCAACCCGGCAATCAGGGGAAGGCGATGGCCCCATCATGCCTCTGCCGCTGCCACTGCTGGCAGCACAAGCCGTGGCCGGCCCTGGTTACCTGAGCCTCAGGCTGGCCCTGGGTGGCTGGGGGGGGCTGAGGGGACTGGGGGACTCTGGCAGGGCTGAGGGGACTGGGTGCTGCCATCTTGTGCCTGTGGACACTATCATCTTTGAGGGCATGGCAATCAATTAACATATTCCCTCTTTATTGGCTGTGGGCACTGCCATCTTTGTGAGGGCGTGATGGTCAATTATATTCCCTCTTTATTAGATAGGATTTTTATTGATTAAGGTATTACATATGTGTCCTTATACCCCGATCCCCCCACTCATGCCCTCACCCTGCTAGT
The DNA here is from genome assembly GCA_026230045.1 of Corynorhinus townsendii. Lineage (NCBI taxonomy): Eukaryota > Metazoa > Chordata > Mammalia > Chiroptera > Vespertilionidae > Corynorhinus > Corynorhinus townsendii. Next base: position 28,314,148 of record JAPDVU010000004.1, read on the forward strand.
GTCTGTGTCCATTATCTTCTTTGCATTAGCATGTATTTTCCCTATTTTAAATTTTACTTTCTTTTTTAAAGTTTAAAAACCAAAACTTAGATTTTTTTTTTAATTCCAAGTTTTGTATGTCATTCTTTCTTTGAGTCAGCGAGTATGAAATATCCTCTTACTAGGCAAAGAACCATCCTATATAATAAAAGGGTAATATGCAAATTGACCCTAATGGCAGAACAACCAGGAATGGCCAGTTGCTGTGATGCACACTGACCACCAGGGAGAAGATGCTCAATGCAGGAGCTTCCCCCTGGTGGTCAGTGCACATGGCTGGCCAGTGCAGCAGTGGTGGCGGGAGCCTCTCCCACCTCCATGGCAGCGCTAAGGGTATCCGACTGATGGCTTAGGCCCAATCCCCAAAGCGAGCAGGCCTAACCCATCAGTCAGACACTCCCTGAGGGGTCCCAGACAGTGAGAGGGCACAGGCCGGGCTGAGGGAACCCCCCCTCGAGTGCACGAATTTTCGTGCACTGGGCCTCTAGTCCTATATAATAAAAGCCTAACATGCTAAGTGTTCGGTGGGCCGGTTGGCCACTCAGCCAATCAAAGTGTAATATGCTAATGATATGCTAAGGATGCACAACTGCTTACTATGATGTGCACTGACCACCAGGGGGTAGATAGTTGACCAGTAGGTTTGCTTGCTGCTGGGGTCCTGCTGATTGGAACTGAGATAGGCTGGACATGCCCTGGAGCTCTCCCACAGTCCCTCCCTGACTGGCCAACCTCCAGTGTCCCTCTCCAGCCCCAATTGTGCCCTAGTGGGGTCCCTCGGCCTGGCCTGCACACTCTCGCAATCCAAGACCCCTCAGGGGATGTCAGAGAGCCGGTTTAGACCCGATTCTGCAAGCCAGGCTGAGGGATCCCACTGGTGCATGAATTTGTGTACCAGGCCTCTAGAGTATACAATAAGTTAATGTGGATATGTCATCATAAAAACCCCAAATCTTAATGAACACATTGAAACATTATTGTATAACAATATCTATTCTATATGTGCTTCAAGTCTGAACTAATCAAAGCCAATGAGACTCCTATGTGCCCCTCCAACCACATCTAATCTCAGATACTCAACTCTAACCCCACTGCCCTTTTTCAGGCCTCAAATACTCCAAGTGATTTTCTGCTTTCAGAGCCTTTACACATCATTTCCCTACCAGGAATACTTTCCACTTTTCAGGCATACTAACTAGAAGAAATATTTCTGAACTAATCAACACCATTTTCTACCATTAATCCCTTTATTTTTCCTTTCATTAAAAAAGGCATATTATTTTATTTTTTAATTATGGGAAAATATATATGACACAAAATTTACCATCTTAATCATTGTTAGCTATACAGTCCAATGATATTAAGAACATTCATACTGTGATATAACCATCAACACCATCCATCTCCAAAACTCATCTTCTAAAACTGAAACTCCCTATCCATTTATCAATTCTCCAACCTCCCTGTAGTATCCTGGAAACCACCATTCTACTTTCTGTCTCTCTGAATTTGACTATTTTAAGTACCGTATATAAAAAGAATTTGACAGTATTTGTCTTGTAGCTGGCTTATTTCACTTAGCATAATCTTCTCAAGGTTTATCCATGTTGTAATATGTGTCAGGATTTTTTTTAAAATCCAAATAATATCTCATTGTATATCTACAGCATATCTTGCTTATATGTGTAACTACTGATAAACAATTGGGTCACTATCTCTTTTTGGCTCTTGTGAGCAATGCTGCTATGAGCATGAGTCTGCCAATCTCTCATGTTCCTGCTTTCAATTCTTTGGGTATATATCCACAAGTAGAATTGCTAGGTCATATAGTAATTCTACGTTTAATTTTTTGAGGAAGCACCATACTGTTTTTTCATAGTGCTACATCTTTTTACATTACCACTAACAATGTTTAAGAGTTGGCACAAATTTTTCCGTTGTTGGCCAGTAGCTACTACTTTTGGGTTGTTTTATAGTAATGGGTGTGAGGTGGTTTTGATTTGCATTTCCCTAGTGATTAGTGAAGTTGAATTTATTTTCATTGAGCATGTATATCTTCTTTAGAAAAAGATCTATTCAAGTTACCTGCCCATTTTTAAATTAGGCTGTCTATCTTTTCAGTTATAGGAGCCATCTATGTATCCTGGATATTGATCCCCTATCAGATTTGTGATATAGACATATTTATCCCATTCTGTAGTTTGCCTTCTTATTCATTTGGTAGTGTCCTTTGATACATAACATAAAGGTTTTGAATTTGCATGAGGATCAATTTATCTTTTTTCTTCCTGGAAATATTCACAGTGGAATTTCATTTAAACAACAACAACAAAAAAACATTTAAGCAATTTTGAAAACATTTGAGGTCAGGATAGCAATTTGTTGTTGATTCTAGGATTGCCAGTTAAAATAAAAAAGAATCTTGGGTGTGCCTGTATCTCTTAAGTATTGGGCACTTGGGAAATTTCAGAAGGACTTCTGAAGAACAAGTTCCCTCTTCTCTCAACTAAACTCTGAAAAAAAGATTGCTGGAACCTCTGTAGAAGCAATCAATGTTCAATGCATGTGTACACTGAGTGCCTTCATGTTGGAAGTCTTCTCACAGTGCAGCTCTAGATCTAAGAGGTCTGTGTCCTGGCTTTGTACCAAGATCTCTGCCGTCTCCTCTTGGAGAGGAAACACCGAACCAGAGATTTGTCTTGGGACTTGGGATAAACCTTCTAGCAAGTCATTTATAAAGTGCTAAACAAAACTGTGTTTATAAAAATTAACTCTTGTTTTCTGTATATATCCTTGGGAAAAAATAGATGTTCACAACATTAAAACATTGGGTCTGATTAATGTCATCACTTGATTTCAAGGGAAATAATTTATAACACTGTTTCAGAAAGCATTGTTATCAGGTTAATTTTTCAATTACAAATGTGGCAACAACTATATATTTGTAAAGAGTAAATAATAATCAATGGATTATCTATGATAAACTATGCATTAAAGAGCATCAGTTATTTTATAGAAATGAGTTTTCTGATGCAAGTATTCTGTTTTTCAGTTAAGAATGTAGCATATGTTTCAGTTCATCTTTTCTATGATCAAGAGTTTGATAATCTTTGAAAGAAAAGGCTGAGAAACAATTTTTGATTTATAGTGAAATAAATAGAGCTGTAACAGACATTTTTCAGGTTTAGAAATTTTCTACTCAACGACATGGCTCCATAAAGACAGAGCCTCATAAATTATTGGGATAATTTCATTCAGAGTTCAGGTTTATTGCACTGAGGCCAACATACTGGAAATAATCCTTAGGAAAACAATAGCAATCTGGCCTGTCTTATGAATAGATGGGAAAGCGGGTCAGGAGCAATTTACTAATTCACTCAGCAGTAAAGATAATTACTGTTTTTAATAATAATGTACTACAGGCTGATCTAATTGGTTCATGGCTCATGTTTAAACTGTTTTAGCTTAATAAGTGCAAGACCATTATATTTACTTTGCAGGGTCTAAAAGCCCATGATACTGAAAATTGACCTTTAAATGATCCCCTGTGCAGTTCTGTACTATTTGTTTTGGATTATTGGAAGTCCTGGATATTTTTAGCTAAAATGTGTACTTGTATGTTTTTTCATAGGTACTCATTTCCTCTCTCTGGTGTCTATTAGGACACAGAGAATACTGTATGAGAAGCATTGTCTCAAAAATCACACACCAGAAAATTCAAAGGAGAGAAGTTTAAATTATGTGAATTAGAGGAAGAGGGTCAGAGAGAACTTTAACCTTCTTCATTCAATTAGACTTCGGGTACAGGAGAAATAAATTCCATCTAATTTTTCTCAGTGACTTCAACATAAGGCTGTGTGGCATAAACTGTTGTATTAATGGCATCAAATATGTCATGCTGAACATATGTTTACTCTCAACTAAAAATAGGTAATCTTTTAAGTTTCTTCATTGTCCCTGCTACATAAATGATTTATCCTTTACAAGCTAATTTGTGCTGGTATTTCCTTAACACACATTTCCTCAGTCATTGGGGTATTCACATAACACCTTACATCCCAGCCTCCTTCATGTCTTTAGCTGAAGTAAGTTGCATTACACAAGGTCATGTTACCTTCCTGATGCTCCATACAGCCAATGATTGATCAATACCACGATATTGTCTGTGCAGACTATTTGCCTCAATTCAGGCCAGTTGTGTGGGGCCATCTGAGCACCAGGAATCAGAGGATTTTCTTTTTAATGTCTGTATGGTGGACCATGCACCCTCATCCCAACTCTGCTTTCACTTTCAGACTGTACTGACAGCTAGAATAATCCCAAATTAACTTTCTGCGCATGTACATTTCCTTAGACTAAATATCCCAGGTCTGTTCATGTAAATATCCCAGATATCCTAATCTGTGAAGCTACTTGATTTTTAACCTTTCTCAAGATTATAGTTCAGCTTTCTAGGTTTGTTTCTGTTGGTTTGTGTTTTTATTACTTGGTTTTTATTTGGTTGGTTGATTTTCGTCAACCAAACTAATATCTCAAGAGATATTTTTTATTCAACATTTGTAGCAGTGGTTTCGACAAAGAATAGCAACAAATTATCATAATTTTTATGTCAACATTTGACATAGACAAATGTCCTTTAAGTAAATCCTCAAGCATTATCTCAGATTTGATTTTGTATATTATCTTTTCTTTTATTTACCTCAATCATACCACTGAGGATATTTTGGAAAATGTAAATTTTAATTTATATTCTCAAGTAACTAGAATTTATTTGTTCCCAGAATTTTAATTTAGATTTTTTTTCTTAAAAACAAAACAAAACACTAAAGCTTTGAGTAGAGAAACGTATAACAAACAGTAAAGAAGAGATTGAAGCTCTTACTAAAATTTGAACTTTGAATATATAATCTTAGTGACTCTTCTAATGATAATAAATATATCATTATCATATTATAGTTATGCTCACTCACATATGGGAAAACATTTTCCCTTAGTTTAATAAGTAGTCTTATTGTAACTGCCCCCCAAAAGAATCTTAATTAACACTTTTCCTGTTTTCAGCCTGTAATTTTACTTTGAGAAAAAACATCCCTTTCTCATTAAATTGATGCAATCCAGATGAAATTGTCTCCACCTGCTCAAGAGGTAGAGCCTGTGGCTGCATCTACCTCTAGCTCAACAGAGCACACATTTCCTCAATCTCAGTGAGAGCAAAGCAATGGACAAGCCAACCAAAGCCAATCTGAATATTGCTTCAATGACTGGGGAGAGGTATTATCCTTTTTTCCTATTAACCTTAGGGCATTCAAGATTGATTGGCTTCAAGCCACTTGCCACCATAACGGAAGAGTATTCTGAGAATGTGGCCAACCCAATAAAACAGAGCACATAGCTGAGCCAACGTTTGGAGAAATCAGTTCTAATATCATTATCTAAATCCATGTTTCCTTCCAAGCCTGAAACTAGAATAATTCCTGTACTATTCTATTGTATGATTTTTTCTTGTCAGAATGATAACATCAGATTTCCTGAAAATCATGCATACAAATATTAGTTTAACACTTATTTTATGCCCTCTATAATGTGTATAATATTGTTTTTCAGGATTGTTGTGCCTTAAATATATGGAATGTAGTAGGCACTTGGGGAATAATATATAATATAGAAATATTCCATACAAGTTGGTGATATCATTGAATCTTTGTTTCTGCTTCTGCTTGAGTTTAGTACACATGGTTAGTGTAGGATTGCTTTTTTAATAATGGACCAGCTCATAAGAACAGTTTTAAAGGAGAACAAAGAGAAAACTTAAAATGTTAATACTATCTCATGTTCTTTCTCCTGTTTTAAGTCGCCAAATTAAGCAGATCATGACAAGTCTTTGTTATAACATAGGTCACAATTAAATTTTCCAACTCTGTGAATTTTATAATTTTCTAAACTGCTATTTAAAATTCCATCACTGATCAGGAGTAAAAAATTGCTGACTGACTTCTGGTTTTGCAGGTAAGAAACTTAGAAACCACCACTCTGAAAGTAATTTTAAAGATAAAATAGGCAGGTTTAGGGAATAAAGAGGAGTGGAGAGGAATGCAGATATGAAGGGGAGAAATAGCTCCAAGCCACCAAAATGCTTAATATATTTTCACAGAGGATGGAGAAATGTCAATAGGTACAAAATAAAGGGGAGAAAAAGACAGGGACATCATGTGACTTTTGGACTTTGAAACTGATACCCTGCAAAAGAGTGCAATTAGGAAAGCACAGAGTCATAAAATGGGGAAGGGGTCCAATTAGAGGGGAGCATAGACAAAGAATTTCCAGCCTTTAAAACCTTAGAAACAGGGGTTTAGTTGGTTTACCCCCTTGGAAACCCCTCCCTATGTGGGAGTTTGTATTTGCTTCCAATAAATTCCCACCCTTTTACTAATAAGTCTTTTTAGTCCGCAAATTTTATTCTTCAAACTTCACGAGGCAGGAACCTGCAAGGGGGAGATCTGCTCCCTGAATTCCATGTTTCAACTCCATCCTAATAAGTGAAAAGCTGAACAACTGGAAAAAAACAAAAATCAACAACTCCTCTAGAAGCCCTAAAAAGAGTTTAGAACACAGTGAAAATGGAAGATTCCCAAGACTAGAGAGACCAACAGGAAAATACAGAGAATAACAATTTACCTGAGCAGAGACTCAGAAGCAGAATCACTAGGGGAACTAGTGCTAGGGAAAGAAAAATTAAGAATTGCTGGAGGCACAGGGTAGATAAGTTAAAAATTCCAGGGGACCTAATCATAGGTCAGGTTCAACAATTTTTTGAGATTTACCTCCAAAAGCTAGACCAGGTCCTCATGATTAATATTCACGTCACAGAAAAATACTCTCCTGCTTCCAGGAGGAGAGGAGGAACCATTTTGAAAGAGAGCAGAGAATTCTGATTTAACAACGCATGCCCTCAGGAGAAAGGAATTAAGCAGAGCCTAATTAGCTGGGGTATTATCAGAGTTTAACTGAAGTTGGGGAAAGGAAATACCCAATTCCATTCAGCTGTAGCCTTCCAGCTGGCAGAAGTGAAATACAGTGGACCCTTGAACAATACAAGTTTGAACAATATAGGTCAACTTATATGTGTGTGTTTTTATTTAAATAAATACAGTCTGTCCTTGTTATCCGTGGGTTTCACATGTGCAGATTCAACCAACTGCGGATCAAAAACAGCATTTTTGCATTCCTGACTGCATATTCCCCAAAAATACTGTTTTCAATATGCAATCGCTTGAATCCACAAATGCAAAGAGCAAACTTTAGTGCCAAAAGTTACCCTTGGCTATTTGGCCATATAGGTGTTAACACCTGTACCCCCACAATGTTTAAGGGTCAACTCTACTCAACTGGAGCAGTGCCTAACCATCCTCTCCCAGTTTAAGAATAACAGACTCTACTCACTAAAAAACACAAAACAGCTGGCCTTCCTATTGGCAATCCTTTCTGAGAGTCCCTTTTCTGTATTAGTCTAACAATATTTGCTAGTAAAGCATTGCTCTCCCACTTTTTAAATAATTTTCTCTAAAATGCCATAAGAGTACTGTGACCAAGAAAACGATTAATCTTTGACCAAAAAACTATTTTTACTTTTACAATTTGCAATATTTGGACAGGTGATCATAAGCATCTATGCAGGCAAATGTAGTTGAATGACACAGAAATAATTAAAAGAGAGGAATCCTAAATGTAAGAGAGTAAGATATTGAATTACCAATATTTTAGTTTGCCATATAAAATATACTCTAACAGTATAAAAGCCTCTATTTTTCTTTTAATTTAGCTTGAAACAACTTCCTGAGTTTTACTTATATAAAAACAACAAATTTAGTTTTTGGCAGACAACCTCCAATAGGGTGAATTGTGATTTCCCTCTACTTTTTGAGAAAATCAGCAAAGAAGGCAATTTCTGTAAATTGTTCTATATATTGTTGAAATTTCTGAAAATAAATTGGGACTTCAGAAATTATACCCAGAAACTACTGAGGAAACTAGCTTATCAGTAATTATCAATAACTAATGAACTGCTTAAGATTACTTAAAGAGTAGATGATAGATAGATTGATAGATAGATGATAGATGCATACATACATACATACTTAGAGGTAGACATCAACATGCCCCTTTCCCAAAATCATTGCTAAACTTGTTTTATATTAAACAAGGATGAACGTTGCAAATATTAGTAGCTCCACAGCACTTCACAATGCTTTATTATCTCTATATAAAAGCCTAGGCAACTGTCCAACCATATGACCAGTAGCTATGATGTGCAATGACCACCAGGGGGGCAGACACTCAATGCAGGAGCTGCTGAGCTGGAATGACTTGGCAGCTGTGGTTCCTGGGTGATGCACCCAGAACCAGAGAGGAGGGAGACTGATTCCAAGGTGCATAACCCAAGGACTGCCCTCTTGCAATCTGGACCCCTCTGGGGATGTTGGAGAGCCAGGCCTAGGGACTCCACCAGTGCACAAATCCATGCACCAGGCCTCTAGTTATTTATAATTTTAAAAGTTGATATATTGCCATTCATTTAATCCAGTGATTTCCAATTTGTGTGCTGCAAGAGTTTTTAAAACATGCAATACCTGACTATTTTATAAGGGCACTGACGTCTTTTCCCTTAGATTGTAAAAAATTTAAAAAAGTAAAAAAGTATTACAATAGCTAACACAGTAGCCATCTAGTATAAAATAATCAAAATTATATATTTTTTATCAGATTCACAAAAAATATGTTTTTTGGTGTGCCACAGAATTTTAGTAATTAGTTTATGTGTGCCATAAGATGAAAAAGGTTGAAAATCCTTCATGTAATACATTAACAACTTTCTGTCAGGAAAACAAATTAATAGAATTTTAAATTTCTAATAGAAAGATTCTGTACAGCAAAAGAAACCATCAATAAAACAACAAGAAAGCCCACTGCAAGGGAGAACATATTTGCCAATGTCATCACTGATAAGGGTTTAATCTCCAACATTTACAGGGAACTCACACAACTTAACAAAAGGAAGGCAAACAACCCAATCAAAAAATGGGCAACGGACCTAAATGGATACTTTTTGAAGGAAGACATAGGGAACGCCAAGAGACATATGAAAACATGCTCAAAGTCACTAATCATCCAAGAGATGTGAATCAAAATGACAATGCAGTACCATCTCACACCTGTTAGAATGGCTATCATCAACAAATCAACAAATGACAAATGCTAGTGAGGATGAGGAGAAAAAGGAACCCTCGTGCACTGCTGGTGGGAATGCAGACTGGTGCAGCCACTGTGGAGAACGGTACCGAGTTTCCTCAAAAAAATAAAAATGTAACTCCCATTTGAACCAGTGATCCCAATTCTAGGAATATATACCAGAAACTAGAAACACCAATTAGAAAGGATATATGCACCCCTATGTTCATAGTGGCACAATTTACAATAGCTAAGATTTGGAAACAGCCTAAGTGCCCATCAGCAGATGAGTGGATTAAAAAACAGTGGTACATCTACACAATGGAATACTATACTGCCATAAAAAGGAAGGAACTCCTACCATTTGCAACAGCAAGGATGGACCTGGAGAACATTATGCTAAGTGAAATAAGCCAGTCAGAGAAAGATACATATCACATGATCTCATTCATTTGTGGAATATAATGAACAACATAAACTGATTAACAAAAACAGACCCGGAGACAGAGAAGCATTTATCAGACCGCCAAACCTCAGAGGGAAGGCAGGGGATGGTTGAGGTAAGGGGGAAGAGATCAACCAAAGGACTTGTATGCATGATTATAAGCCAAACCAATGGACACAGACACCAGAGGGATGAGGGCATGAGTGGGGATTAGGGGGGATTGGGGAGATGAAGACACATATGTAATACCTGAATCAATGAAGAGAGAAAAAAATTAGTTATTTTAAACTTTAATGTAGTGACAATAGTGAAAAAGAATTTAACTAAAAGTAAGATTAAATCATTTCATTTTGTCAGTATGGACAGCATTGGTTGTTAAATATAACTATTTGATATTTTTTCTAACTTGATTCATTGCTATTTACAACTATTTATTTACAGCTCTAGAACACAGTGTTTCTCTTCCTCCTTAATGATTGATCTTCCCTTCTATAAAGGTTTCACCTTTTATCCTACCTAAAATGTACCCTGGAGTTATCTCTGTTTAGTGAAACTGATTATATTCTTCAAGGACTGTCAGAAATAAATGATGGCATAAGGTAGATGTCCTCCAAGAAGAAAAAAATAATAAAACAAAACAAATACAAAGGAAACAAGGAAGGAAGGAAAGATGAAAAGAAGGAAGGAGGAAAGGAGGAATGAAAGAAGAAAGGAAGAAAGAAAAGGAAAAGCTAATGAGTTTTTAATTGAGTCCATTAGCAATAGTCATGATTGCTTGTACAGAGGGAAAGATTGTTATAAAATAGTCTATTAAAATGCCAAGAAATTCCTCAGTAGTTTAAATACTCTTAAAATTTTAAATGCTATACTAGCAGGCAGAGCAATAGCAGATTGAATTAAGCATCATTATTGATTTCCCAAGACTTTGTTGGTATATTGCCCATTTAAACACATTATCAGATATTTAAAGAGTAATTTTTAATGTTTGAAGAACATTTACTTCATTTAAAATAGCTAATAACATCATTCAAATGAGAGAAGGTATCAGGACTTAGTACATGAAAATGCTGGATGCAGACATAGCATCCATTAGAATAGAAGCCAAACAGATTTTTATAATGTCTTGAATAAAATATTTCAAATATAAAACTCTTTTAATAATAGAACTGCATTCTAAACTAATTATGAAGAGTCAATTAAATAATTATGGTTAAGAACATCAATTACATTATGGAGTTATAGTAGAGAATCATCTTGGAACTGTAACGTTTCAACTCATATATAACAGTGAAATGGTTTTCTGTCTGAATACACATTTTAATTTGTTTACTGAAATTTGTACACTTGAATACTAATATTGCATATAAATGTTCAGCTTTCTCTAAAAATGAATCACTGGCAATCTTTTTGTTTTATATTTTACAGCATGCAATGTCTACTCAGAATTTCAATTTAGCTTTTAAGGAGGATAAATATTGATTTAATACTAGAGGCCCAATGCATGAAAATTCATGCAAGAGTAGGCCTCCCTTCCCCCAGACTGCCAACACCGGCTTCCCTCTGGCCCTGGCTTTGTCAGGAAGGACGCCTGGAATGACATCTGGAAGACATCCGGTTTAATTAGACTTTTGTTTCCCTTTTATTATTATAGATGCATAGTAATGTATTAATGTGAGGCTTATCAAAACTTCCTCCTACTTCTCTTACTAATAGGTTAAATTTTACAAAGATAAATTAAGAGAGGTAAATTTTATTTAGGAAGTCTTAATTTATAGTCATATTTCATTAGCCAAGTAGTGTGAGTTGATCATTAAGATGCCTGACTTGACCAGCTGGCATGGTTCAGTGGTTGAGCATTGATTAATAAACCAGGAGGTTATGGTTCTGTTTGCTTCCCAGTCAGGGCACTTTCCCAGGTTACAGGCTCCATCCCCAATGTGGGGCATGCAGGAGGCAGCTGATCAATGATTCTCTCCCATCATTGATGTTTTTATCTCCCTCTCCCTTACTCTCAGAAATCAATAAAAATATGTTTTTAAAAGATGCCTGATTCATTCAAATTATACATGTTATAATCTAGTTTCACTAAAGGATCTAGTATTTAAATAAAGGAATTAATTCTGTGTTAAACATTACATTAGTGTTTTACCACTTTTTTTCTGAACTGTTTTTAACATATGAGCCAACCACAAGTCAGTTACAATAAATAATTTTATTGGGGTTAAAGCCAGCTATTTTAGATTCCATCATATAGTATGTTCTATTATATCAGTGAAGCATAATAAGAATTACTAGTTAACTATGTTAACATTAAAAAATACAGAAACATATTATTTATTGAATATAGTTCCTTTTCCCATTTTTCACTCATTCCCTCACCCACTTCTCTCTGCTAACCATCCCTTTGGTCTCTGTTTCTATGTGTCTGTTTTTCTTTTCTGTTTTGTGTTGTTTCTCTCTTTTTATTTGCATTTATGTTTGGATGATTTCTTGTGTCTTATCACCAAAGATTATTTTCCCTGCCACATTACGTTTACTAGTCTATCAAAAGAATTTTTCATCTTTAATATGATAATTTTTCATATTTTTATACTTTTATCTACCATTTACATTGTACTTATTAGAAATATTTTTCCTATTTCTCTGATGGAATCCCTATCTGTTTATGCATGCTGTCCATATTTTTCACTAGATCTTTGCATGTATTTACCAGTCACTTCATAGTCCCTGTCAGAAATTTCTGATGTCTAGACAATCTGTTCCCGTTCTGTTGTCTACCTTTATATCTTTCTAATACACGTTTTCCCCACTTGCTTTTCTGTGTGTCTCATCTATTTTTATGCAATTTTGGACAGTAGGCATAAAAAACACTTGAGAGGGAGAAAAATAGTATTTATGTCCAGAATAGGCACACCCCATCTTCTGTCATGCAATTACTGCAGGGCATTAGGACCACTCATCTATGTCCTGCCAAAAAATAGATACATTTTGAGAATTTCAATCTAGAATTTTTGAATGTATAAAAGGAAGATTGACCTTCAATTTGGACACCCATGACCATGTATTATTCATTTTTATATAATTCAAGGTGCCCAGAGTTTCACTGTAATGTGGTATTGAAGTATTGCTTCAGGAGTGAGAAGATTCAAGGTTATCAAGTGAAAAAATATGTGCAATAGTGGATATAGCTAAATATGTAGTTATATGCACAATCCATTCCCAATCCCATGAAATTACATGAAGTCATTAGGCTATCTTTTCTATATCAATATCAGTGAGCTATGCTTTCTATGTAGAAAATTGCTGCATGCACAAAGTTATTTATAAGGAAGTCATAAGTATTATCATCATTCCTAAAATAGCATCAGATGAACAAAATTTTAAAATGTTTCTTGGTGGGTTTTTTTTGTTTGTTTGTTTGTTTGTTTGTTTGTTTAGAATTTAATCAATCACTCAACATTAGAGTTAAAGCAATCTGCCTGATTTTGAGGATAAAAAAATAGTATCTTTGAACATATACTTGAAATAGTCACTTGAACCAGAAACCAAAAAAGTAAGACTGATTCACTATTGCATTTAACCAGTGTTTGGATTCCCATCTTATCTATTTGTTCCATCTAGAGTTGAAGAAATCTTCTTGCCTGGTAACATTTGAACTAAATCACTTGGGAGCAACCTAACATGTACCATCAGTGTCTGAGGCATCAGAAATGTTCCAGTGTACTGAATTTTGCCTGTAGCCAAGTGAAGATAGAAGAGGATTGTGTTTTGTGTTCCAAATATAAACACAGCAGTTATCCCTGTCAACAGCTGCTATTTGGATGCATGTCTGGTCTTTCTCTTGAAATCCAAAGCAATTTTTCTTGCTATCTTTAATCATTTTTATGTATTAACATTTGGAATGTCAACAATGTTAAACCATAAGTTAATGTTGTGATCTCTTTATTTTATGAGTGTTAAAATTATCCTTCAAAATAATCTCTGCCTTCCCAAGTCAGAACACTGGTTACGGTTACGTGGGGGCTTGGAAACAGCATGGAAGAGGCCCAAGGGCTCCTGTGTGCAGGCCGCAGTTCACTCCTCCCTCTGGACCTGCAAACACAGATGGGTGCAGGTTGAGGATGGTAAACCATCTGTGTGATTGTGTTCTTTGCACTTTTCTGTACCTTTATTTTACTTCACTCATAAGTTTACCCCCAAAATAGCCATATTCTTTTGCAGCTATTCTCTAAAACAAAAGTTAAAATACTACAGAAAATTAGATTTCTCATTCACATTAGATCATTCTGGGATATTTTAATAATATAAAGACAATGCGTCAGTTAAAGTGATATGGACAACACAATATGAAATGCCAACTGAACTGCTGCATTATCTTTTTAATTTTTAAAAAGGCTGAGGCTGGTGTGAAAATAAGCAGCGCTTGTAAATAACTTTGCAACTTATGACCTTGTGCAACATTATTGTCTGATAAATCTTCATTAAAATAGTTGAAAATGTTATTTATAATATTATTGTAAATAATTAGATATATAATTTTATGACATATAACAATATATAATTATAATCTATTGTAATTAATTAGAATAATTTATCAACATTATTACTTGTGGACAAAGCTAAATCTTTAAAAAACTGTTTTTTATTTATTGATTGATGCTGGAGAGAGAGGAAAGGAGAGTGAGAGTGACATAGACTTGTTCCATTTAGTTATGCATTCATTGGTTGATACTTGTATGTGCCCTGACCGGGGGATCAAACTCACAACCTTGGCATATCTGGACAATGCTGAGCACCTGTCAAGGCCCAAAGCTAAATGTTGAAGATTCTACTTTCTTAAAAATGACAGAATATCCCTTATATTAATAAAGATTTAATATATTTATTATTTTTGAAGTCTATTTTTATAATCACATTAAACCCCTATACTCAAAATACTTTGAAATATTAAATCAATGATTTTTAAAAAAACTAAATTAACTTGGTAACAAATATATTCTCCTTATATTTATAATGTGAGAAGATAAAAATGTTTAAAAAGGCGATTTGTTTGAGCTCACTCTGGTAAAAGAACAAATCAAATGCCTTCCATCCTATCTTGATTTCTGCTCATTGATCAACAATATTAACATTTTAAGAGTAGAACCAACTTTTCCTTGAGAAAGTTTGAGATAGACATATCAGGAGTTTTTACATGCTGGGGAGAAAAAAGCATGTACTCTCTGTCCCTGCCGTTTATTTATTTTTTGCCTAAAATATACCTTTAACTTTCTTTTCCTCCAAACTGGAGTCCTACATTACGTATCTACCCCAAAAACTCTGAGTCAGGGCTTTACATAGATCGACTCAGTCAGCAGATGAAATCGCAGTACATGTTGCTCACCACCATATTCACAAATCTTTGCAGAAAAGCAAATGAAAATATGTAATAATTCAAGTGAAGTGGGATTTTGAGCAAATGTCTAAATTGTTCAGTCACAGACCTGGGCTCAATGGAATTAGCCCCTGAAAGCCTGCTGCCTGATTTCTCTGCTGTGTCATTCCCTGCATCTGCGAAGCTTTCAGCTTCCCCTGTGTTAGACAAGCTGGTTTCATAGCAGCAGCCAATGCAGTGCACGCCTGCAGAGTCTCTCCAGGGGCTTAACACCAAAGTGCCAGAAAACAGGACTGAACTGGAATTAGAAGCTTGAATCTCCTATCCAGAGAAGTAAACAGTACACAGCCTAGAAGATTTTTCCCTCTCCATTTAAAAATAGAGATGAAATTTAGCTGGTGGAGCTTTGCTCAATCCCCCACCATCTCAATGAGTTCATACTGTGTAAATATTGTGATCTTCATAAATAAATACTGAGGCACAGCTGGCGCCAGCAAGATATCGCTGTTAGGTTGCTGTGGCCCTGTTATCACCAGTGGGTGTTGCTAATTATTCTCAGAACTGAGACTCTGGCATAGGAGGGGAATGGAATGTAGAGGAAAGTCAACAGAGGTTGAAACAAAAATAAAACAGTGTTTGTTTCTGTCCATAACAAGGACATTCCACCCTTGTGGAAAACCAGAGATACATACAGGGAAGGTTTGTGAGTTGCTTTTCTCGGTGAGGATGATTTAACAACACAATTTTATTTCAGCCCTTGATTGCATTCCAGCTGATTAAAATTCATACCACTTGTTTGTAAGGGCAAGGGGAGGTAATTGGGGTGTTCAGAGGACAACACTGTAAACCTGAATGTCTTAAAATGAATGAGTTTACTATGAGGAAGTGTTGTTTTTTTCCTTCCTCCCTCTTATCTGGCAGGTGTGTGAATGACCTAGCTTTGCACATAGCACACAAAGGAGGTTCATTGTGTGTAAACTGCTTTGGCTTGAGAAAACAGATGCTCTTTAGACATATTGTCAAGCAGAAGAGAAGCTGCATATGAATTGCTACATTCTTTTTTGAAAACGCCAAGGTTAATTTTTAATTGCTGGCAGCAGGGTAGACCTGATGACCACAGCATTCCACTCAGGTAGAGCTCGTGCTGCTGGCTCATCAAATTGTTGCTGCCTCTCAAGTAATAGTTTTTTTTTTTACTTTGAGCCCAATGGATAAGCAGAGAGAGTACTGTTAAAGGGCATCGTGTTGTGCTCTTATGTTAAAAAAAAAAATCTGCTCTCATTTACGAAGCTCAGCATTTCATTATACAACAGGGAGGTGTGACTACAGAGAATGCAAATAAGTACAAATCAGATTCTGTCTCCTAGTTCTCTTCGTACATTTTCTTACCTGGTCTTACTCTTGGCAACCCTTCTTCCCCAATCTGTTAACATCTTCCTTTGTCCCCCACCCCCATTGTTAAAAGGATTTGACTCTAAGAGATGATTTGGAGCCAGCTGTTCTTGTGACTCTCACAGGAGCATCTCTGTCCCCTAAAATCTATTATAGGGCCTGAGATTGTTAGCAATCCCCTGCTGCTTTATTCAATAATATCTCAACACAAGGCAGTACATTCTGGGTTTTTTCCTAGCCTAGGGAAGAAAAATGACCAATGCTTACTGAAACTATAGGGAAATTTGTCAAAGTATGTTTAGAAAAAATTGCCTTGTTTCATAGTTGTTACTCTTACCCAGCTTATTCAACCGAAACTATTCTCCATGTTATTCTGTGTCCCAAATAACTTTATAAACTCCATAATAAAGCTAATAAGGTCTGAAAAAGATTGCATGTGTTCCAACTACTCCTATCTGAATGTTGTTACCATAGTTGCCTGCCTCAGCCACTTTATTAGTAAAATGCTGTTCAATTTAACAGAGAACACATTGAGCATTTTGCATAGTTCTCAGGCAGAACAATCATTGACACCAGGGGCACAATTCAAAATGCAATTATTTACTAGTGGGATGTGTGCGCATTCATTGGGACCCCACAACTTCTCAAACTTTGTACAGCACAACTCTCATTTCCTGCAGTACTTGCTTTCAATAACTGCGACCATTTCAGTCTCATCTTTGTAAAGTTGTGACATCAGCAAAACGAATGTAGGAAAATCTAATGTTCAAGTAATTCCTGTATCTGTTTATTCCTTGAATATTTAAAATTCCCTGTGGTGGCCCTCTCATTCTATGTATAGATTAAGAACCATGGGCTTATAGGTTATTTCTTGTTTAATGTTTGACCTTGATCAATATCAATGGTCCTATGGTATGTATGCATCAGAAATTTTTCATATGAAAGCAAGAAGTACACTGTGTCACCTCAGATTTTTCTTCAGTCTTGATTGGCCACCAAACTTAGTTGATCTTTTTCCATGTTTTCCTTAGATTAAGTCATATATATATTAAAACTGTATATACCCAGTGTCTCCTCTTCTATTACCTGTTAGATGCAATGACTCAACCACATTACTTATAAAGATTTGAGGCATGTAATCATTCATGAGAGATGATTCTTTAAATAGCATTTCTCATTATTATTCAAAATGAAGAAATACAAAGCCTTTTCTAATTTAAAGACTGGCCTGCTGTACTCTCAACTAATTGTAATGAATCAGGACTTACTGGCCCTGTGGCTTTATTTCCATCCCCTTTGCTTCTCTGAAATTAGAAGCTAGAATGCACAAGTGTACTAGTACCTTTTGAGTGTCTCCTGGGGATTCCTTGAATCCTGTTAGGAGACAGGACTGCAGGCTGGAATTATTTTAGAGTTGTCATGAGTGAAGTGGTAGCTACCAATTACTATACTTTTCAGACATGGAGAAGACTCCCTCCAGACACTAATGTGTTTTGAATAGTTCATTAGTAAACACTATTCTCAGGTAAATTCACACAGAAGCTTTCTTTTGCCCAAGTCACTCATCCCTACGGACTATATCTTGGCCTTATAAGCAGCAGGTCTGGCTGCTTTCTGCCAATTTTGTAGAAGAGAACTTTTTGCTTCTACGTAGACCCTTCATCAGGTTACGCTTGTAGTGGGAGAGTTTCTATATGAAGTTAACATATGAGGCTCAAGGTTACTTTGCAGTATCTTTGAGTTTTGTTTTTGTTCTTTTTAAAACAATCAGAATATTAAAAAGTCAGTCTCAGGTAAACAGGACAACTAGAGAAAGTAAAATATACTTTTTCATGGCAAAAAATAATAGGACAAACACATTTGGCTTAAATGATATAAGGCCCCTTTGTGCTTTTACATGCTAAATTATTTCAGTATAGTTTTTTATAAACATCAAAAATATTCCAAAAGATTTTCATATAGACCTATTGCCTAGATATTGTTCTTAAATCTGTACCCAAAGACAGTTCTAGTAGTTGATTTTATAACTCATGGTCAGAACCATCATCAGAGATTTAAGATGATCCTAGAATGCAGTACTTTGAAATTTTTATTTCTTATAGTGTTCTCATTTGGTATAAAGTACCATTCCTATAACATTAAGAATATGCCTATTCTTGTTTTAGGTAGATCACATTTTCATTATAAAGCAATCGACATATCATAGATCCAACACTATAAGGGTCGCATCACCTATATCAGTGGTCGGCAAACTCATTAGTCAACAGAGCCAAATATCAACAGTACAATGATTGAAATTTCTTTTGAGAGCCAAATTTTTTAAACTTAAACTTCTTCTTACGCCATTTCATCAAAATAGATTCGCCCAGGCTGTGGTATTTTGTGGAAGAGCCACACTCAAGGGACCAAAGAGCTGCATGTGGCTCGCGAGCCACGGTTTGCCAACCACTGACCTATATCATAGTGCTTGTCTCTCACATTACAGCACCCTCCTTCCCCCCAAAACAAAACAAAACAAAACAAAAAAAGCCAAGACAGTAAAACTATATCTATCTATGTCTTTATTTGCCAAGGGATACTTTCATATGTATAAAGACCTAATATATATATATGAATAACCACAGTTCATATTTCCCATTGTTTCTTGCATCCTCTCAGAACCACATCACTCTTTCCTCTCATGCAAATTGTGTGAAATTTTCTGGTTGTATGATTATTAGCCAAATTCCTTCTCAGATAGTATCCTAATCTATATCTATCTATATATATATATATAAAGTCAGCGACTATAATGCCATAACAACTGGAATGACCAGTTGCTATGACACCCACTGCAGCCAGCAAACCAGCCCAATCCGGGGGTGGGGCCTGCTGGCCAAACTCCCGTGGCTCCTCCCCCCAGCCAGCCCCACTTCTGATGGGCCCCCACCAGCCAGATCAGCCTATAGGCCCTCCTCCCCACTGGCCCTGCCGCTGATCGCCCCCTTACCCCAATCAGGGGCAGGGTCAGCTGGCCAACTGCCTTCAGCCCCTTCCCCCCAGCCAGCTCCACCCCCAATCAGCCCCCCAACACACACCAATCAGGGTTGGGGCTGGCCAGCAAACCTCCCACAGCCACTCCCCTGGCCGCTGACTCCCAATCAGCCTCCCCACCTCAATTGGGGGAGAGGCCCACTGACCAATTGCCCACGGCCCCTCACCACAGCCGGCCCAGCCCTGATCAGGCCCCCATCAGGGCAGGGTTGCTGGCCAACCTCCCGCCATCTCCTCCTCCTGACAGGCCCAGCCCCAATCCGCCCCAATTGGGGCTGGGCCAGCCAGACCCCACCTGTGCAAGAATTTGTGCACTAGGCTTCTAGTATATATAATAAAAGACAGGTACAATAAAAATACAACAAATATACTGCACAGTAAAACAAACAATAATATTATGCAATGGTACATTACATGTATCCTGAGAGAAAAGCGTTCAGAGTGAACAGTTAAATGCTCACTTGAACTTTGTAAGAAAAATTTCCTTAGAAGAATGTTGGAAATACACTAAAAGGTAGAGAAGAAAGAAGGGATGTGTGAAGAAGAGTGAGTGGCAAAAGGGGGACACAACAACATCATGAGTAAAATGATGGTGGCATGGAAATTATGTGTTTATGGGACTTAATGCAGTTAGGTATGAATGCGATCCTTATTGAAGTATGTGAGTGTGAATGTGCATGTCTCTTTAAGGGGGGTGAGTTGAGGGGGGGTGGTTGTTGCTAGAGAGGTAAGCCAGGGCCAGTTCATTAAGGACTTTTAATCATATGAAGAATCTGATTATGTTTGGGATGTAATCATTCCATTAGGCTTGTGCAGGATGGAGAGAAAGGCCAGGCACCTAGGCAAAAATATCAGATAGGAGATTAGAGAAGAGAACTTTAAAACCATAATTTCAGTGTTTACATAGGTCCACCTTAAGCAAGTTATTCCTATTTTCCAGGCTTCAACATTTTCATACAGGAGATGAGAGTGGTTGTGAGAACGTACATCAGACAATACACATAGAAACATAGAGTTGGGTATTGATATGTAGTATATGCTGAACAAATAGCAGGTGTTATTAATATTGTTGTAATTATGTTATTAACAATAATTGCTAAATGTTTAACAAGACAAAGACTAGTAGCTCATTGGAGACTTGTATATTCTTTGAGTTAGGGTGGTGGGGGGATGGAGATCAGAGTGCAAGCTTTTTTAAAAATATATTTTTATTGATTTCAGAGAGGAAGGGAGAGGGAGAGAGGGAGAGAAACATCAATGATGAGAGATAATCATTAACTGGCTACCTCCTGCACGCCCCCAAAAAGCTAGGGCTGATCCATTTTCTTATAAAAAGCTGATGGACAGTGGTCTACTTAGGATTTACTGTAACTACCCTAATGAGATATGTATTCTTGGCAGGTACAGTACACTGATAAGGACTAAGAGATTCTGGTGCACAGAAGCACAGGAGTTTGAGATGGCCAGGAAAGTAGAATATTCTTTGCTCTGCAGGTTTTCCCATTTAAGCAGCTCATGAGACATGCTAGAAATATCTACCTCTGTAGAGATACAGCAAATGGAAAAATGTTAGTTTCCAAATCTGTCCCCCTCTGAAGTACTCTCCTGCTGGGCTTAAGCTGACTGTTCATTTTAGGGCTCATTTACTATTTAGTTTTCAGAAGAGTTTTCAATATGTACAATGGCAAAGTTGCTTTAATTTTACTTGTGTGTTTTTTGGGTTGTTTTTTAATCCTCACTGATGATATTTTCCCATCAATTTTTAGAGAGTGTATAAGAGAGAGGGAAAGACAGAGAGAAATATTCATGTGAGAGAAACACCTCGATTGGTTGCCTCCTGCAGGCACCCTGACCAGGACCCAGGCTGGGGAAAAGCCTGCAACCGAGGTACATGTCCTTGAACTGAATGGAACCCAGAACCCTTTGGTCCACAGGCTGACATTCTATCCACTGAGCCAAACCAGCTAGGGCAAATTATATTGTTTTTAACCTATTTATGTATAAATACAATTTTTGAAAGCTGCAGAACCCAAAACACAGAATAAATACAAAGACTGGGTTCAAGTTCCAATAAATAATTTACATGATTAGAAATTTAGTTCAGTTGAATAATAGAGCTATTTCCAAATACCTCCATGTGTTATTTTATCATTGCAAAGTATTAAAATCCATTAGTTCCTCCTCACAAATCCTTACTACATTATTAACCTTACTTTACTTACAGAAGGATTTGATGTACCTGAAATGTGTGATTATCCTAAAATTTGGCAGGTTAGTCAAAGAAAGGAAATTAAAAATCAAAGTCCTTGATTCCCAGGAGGTTGATTAGCTCCTACATCAGTATAACTTCTGCTGGAATCACTGTTCAAACTTGGAAACTTACCATCTTGAGATCATTAAAAAAAAAAAAAAAAAAAAAAAAAAAAAAATCATGCAAATAATACTAACAGGGCAAGATGGAAAGTTTTTTAAGGATCAAGTATTTCCGGTCTAAGGACATTTGCTGAAGTGGAGACAGGGCTAACTTAGTATCTGTTTCACAAAATGATACATTTAGGGTTAAGTAAAGGGATATTAGGAAAAAGTCATCTAGGACCTGGATTCAGTTTAATCCATTTGGACCAAGAAGTATAAGTGAAGGTAAGGTACGCTTGTTTAAAGGTGGATTCACTTAGTACAAGATGATATTAATTATCAAAGTCCAAATACAGGTACACTCAACTCTTGGTAGAAGTCATTAACATCACAAAACCTTGGTTTGCTTTATAAAAATAAGCAGAAGCAAAAAGGGGACAGAATATAAAGAATGGCTGATTTTGTGGAAAAGGGAAGTAAAGGCCAGAGAGTAAATATTAATGACTTAGAGGACTTTTAGCTAAGGTCACCTTGACAGTTACTTGAATAGGCTCTTAGTGGTTCTTTCTAATTTCTAGCTAGAAACAAAGCAAAATGAATAACTTTCCTCTAATATCTCATTTTTACTCAAAAGTGATTAATCTGTTGAAGAAAATGAAGAACTGAACCTTCTCCTATAGGTTTGGGAAGTTTACTACTAGTAAAAATCTTCTTTTGTATTAAGAAGTCAAAGATTCCAGCAGATTTCTCTCCAGAAACTTCCTTTTCAGAAAGAAAAAAACAAATCCAGTATAAAGGGAAAAAAGCTAAGCAGCAGTTATTGAATCTCCTTCTCTCTGTGGACAACCCAGTTTTAGGTTAATATTTGGGAGAGCAAAACACATCTAAAAAGAAGACAAACATCACAGTTATTTGAAAGCTACCTTTGTGTCCTTGAACTCCTTCAAAATGAATGAATAAGGAAGAAAGATTATATCCGATAGCTTTGATGTTTGCACAATGATTCTACCCCCAAGAAAATTAGGCCCAACAGGGGACTTTTGAATATGACATCATGAGTTTGGGGCTTGGGAAGAATCCTTGGCCTCCTAGGGTCTAATATTTTAATTCTTTACATTTTTTATGAACCACATGCATGGGAGAGGAGAGAGACATGGGTGGCATATCTCTTAGCCCTGTATTTAAAAATACCTCTTCTTCCTACTGTAGCAAAGAGACACATTGCAGATGGCCTTCTTGCTGTGTTACTGAGTGAGGAGAGGCAGGGCTCGCTGATGTGGGCAGGGCAGAACCCCAGCCAATCCTCAATGGAAAGGCAGCATAAACAAGAAATGAGCTTTGTTATAAGAATTTACTATTTGGATGTTATTTATTACTGTAGGATAAGCTTACCTCTTTGAATATATAGCTGATATTTTCATGAGTGTTCTTTAGATTATTAAAAACAGATAAGATACAAATATTTGTATTAGTTGACCAGCCTGCCATAACAAAATATCAGAAACTTAGCAGCTTAAACAATAGTTTTAATGGCAGAAGTTTGAGATCAAGGTGTCAGCAGGATTTTTTTTTTCTTCTGATAACTATGAGGAAGAATCTGGTCTCTTGGTGTTCTGCTGGCAATCTTTGGCATCCCTTAGCAAATAGAAGCATACTCCAAACTCTGCCTTATCTTCAGATGGCATTCTTCTTGCATACATGTCTGTCACTAAATGTCCCCATTTTATAAGGATACCAATTATATTGTACTAAGGGCACACCTTACTCCAGTATCTTAACTAATGTCATCTACAATGATTATTTTCAAATGAGGTCGCATTCTAAGGTACTGGTGTTTGAGACTTTGACATATGAGTTGGGGCTACATAAATTCAGTCCATAACAAAATTCATAGAATACAATATAGACATATATGGATCAATGAAAACCAGCCTTTGCCAACAAAAATTATGGTTACTCCATTTTCTCTTTTCACCTCCTCAGAGATAGCATTGTTTCTTTTCTAAGTTATAGCTAAGAAAGAGAACATCTATCCTATCTAATAAAATAGTCATATGCAAATTGACCATCACTCCAAAACACAAGATGGCTGCCCCCATGCCGCCACAAGATGGCCAGCAGGGGAGGACAGTTGGGAGGGACCAGGCCTGCAAGGGAGGGCAGTTGGGGGTGATCAAGCCTGCAGGTGAGGACAGTTATGGGTGACCAGGCTGGCAGAGGAGGGAAGTAGGGGGCGACCAGGCCTGCAAGGAAGGGCAGTTGGGGGGGACCAGGCCTGCAGGGGAGGGCAGTTAGGGGCAATCAGACTGGCAGGAAAGTGGTTAGGGGGTGATCAGGCTGGCAGGCAGAAGCAGTTAGGGTCAATCAGGCAGCCAGGCAGGGGAGCAGTTGGGAGCCAGCAGTCCTGGATTGTGAGAGGGCAGTCAGACATTGCTTGAGGGGTCCCAGATTGGAGAGAGTGCAGGCTGGGCTGAGGGACCCCCCCTCCATGCACAAATTTCATGCACTGGGCCTCTAGTAACAATATATAATACTAGAGGCCCGATGCACAAAATGTGTGCACAGGATTGGGGGGGGGGGTGGCGTCCCTCAGCTTGGCCTGTACCGTCTCCAATCAGGGAGTCCAACTGCCAACTGCCAGTTTAGGCCCGATCCAGGGATCGGGCCTAAACCGGCAGTCAGACATCCCTCTCGCAACCCAGGACTGCTGCCTCCTAACTGCTCGCCTGCCTGTCTGCCTGATCACCCCATAACTGCCACCCTTGCTGGCCTGGTCGCCCCCCAACTGCCCCCCTGCCGGCCTGGTCGCCCCCCAATTGCCCCCCTGCCAGCCTGCCTGGTCATTCCCCAACTGCCCCCTGCCAGCGTGGTTGCCCCTAACTGCCCCCCTGCTGGCCTGGCCATCCCCCAACTGCCCCCCTGCCAGCCTGGTCACCCTCTAACTGTCTGCAAGGAAGACAGATGTCTGAAAGATGTCCAGTGACCCAGTCTAATTAGCATATTACCCTTTTATTAGTATAGATAGTTTGGAACTTGGAAATATTATTCTTGTTCAGGTAGAACTGTATAAAGAGATTATACTTGGATTAAAAAGTTTAAAGAGGTAGCATTTTGGGAACTTCCTTGTGTTGTATAGTTCTGGATCAAAGGCTGGTTTCTGCATGTGTGTTTTGAAAAACTGTGGCAAAGTAGCACCTATGAGAGTTTGGGGCAGGGGGAGTGTTTCTGAACTGGTACACTGTTTTAGTAACATCACCAGCTGAGAGCCTCACTTCTGCTCTGATTTGGGTCAGAGTATGATGAGAGAGAATGAGGGGAAATTTTTGAATTAGAGCTTTAAATTGATGATGAGTGGAATGATTTCAGTTTTAAACTTTCATTTGTCTCTGTCAAGGGCAGGGTTTGGGGATTGGTGAGCTTGCTTAGACAATACAGCTGAGCAGAATTCAAGTAGGAAATAGAAGAGAATGTAGGATGATTAGCAGTGCAGTGTGTAATGGAGACTTATCGTTTTTTTAGGACCAGTTAGAAACTCCATGAAGGTACCATGGAGGGGTAATCCAGAGGTCTGGAGTTCATGCTTGTCAGAATTACTATGAGAATGTCATAGAGGTGAAGCAACGGAGATAGGGAAAGTCGCATCAAAGTTTGGGCAATGCTCTTCTGATTGCCTGCATTTTCCCCCTAAAATGGGCAATCACAGCTCTGATTCACTGAAGACATCACAATAACTGTATGGTGTTGACAGGCACAAAGGGGCTCCAAGACTCAGTGAAGAAATGTCCCCACCATCCCTTTCCTTCCCCATGGTACTGTTCAAAGACAGCAGGTGTTGATCTAAGTAAATCCTATTATAGGACTCTGACTGGGTCTGTTTACTTCATGGGTAATTTTCAAACAGCATTAATATCCAGAAAACCACAAAAAAGGCAGCTAAAACTTGGTGTTTAGGCAGTCATTTACAAGATTAATTGGAGAAATCTTTCCAAACCTCTTCAAAAAGGTAGAGAGTACGGTATTATTTAGGGACTCTGTCCTTTCTTGTCAGTTTGGCAGCTGTCTTTAGGCTGCTGTGCTGGCCTCAGATAAACAATTGACTGTAGCTATTGGGCCAGATTACCTCTCTCAGGCTCTGTTCCCACACTTCCCTTCCCTCTAGCCTTGCCCCACCCAGATCCCAGGCAACTAACCAACATTCCTCTCATCAGACTGGTGAGAGCCAAAGGTACACAATGGTTTTGGAAATTCTGTGGAAACAGATAAAACAAACTTTACAACTCTAATTATTTCAAGGATCTCTTGAGGCCACCCTAGAAGAGATATTAACATTATTTAAGTGGGATCCACCTCAACTTGTTCATGATCTAAATGGAATTTTGGACAAAAGTCAGTAAAATATTAAAATATTATATTGGTTGTCTTGATCCCCTGCATGTGAACCTCCCTCAGGAGTCTGGGTGACAGGAGTCTGGGTAGTATTCAGGCATTACTGCCTTATTAAGACAATTACTACCATTAAACTCACATTAAGCTCTATTACTAAGTCAATTTAACTCCAATTTCTAATATTTCATCTTTAAGTGTTTTAAAACTAATTTTAAAAATTTGATAGGTATTGGGCAATGATTTTCCTCAATTTTAGATGATAATGCCAGTAAAAAAACTTTTACAAAATTAGTTCATTTACCATATACTCACTTCCTATGGTTCTAGGAAAGAATTTACTTTAAAAACAAAACCAAGCCAAAAATAGAAAAGGAGAGCATTTTAGTATTTGTTTATTTGCATTGCTATTACACAGGGCATTATTTTTGTCCTTGTTAATAAAGAGTACTACAAATTTAAAGTAAAATTTGCCATTATTCATTACTCATTACTTCTTTATAGGCTTATGTTTTTATTTTAAATACAGAGCAACACATTCACAGTGATATTATGAGTTACAATGAAGATATGATTTTGAGTTTAAAAAATATTGATTATTATTGTTTTTTTATTTTCAATTTCAAGATTCTTTGAGTGATTTAGTTATAGCTACTGTTTATATCCTAAAAACCCACAGTTACTCATAAATTTGAGTGCACATATATTGAATTGGAAATAAACTGCCAGTGAATTTGAAATGCAATAATTTATTTTTCTTTTGAAGCTACAAGGGATGGCAATTTTTAATTCTGTTACCCTTCAAATGTCACACAAGTGTTTCAAAATAAAATGCAAGATTATTTCTTTAAAATTTAAAATTCAACTTTATATGTAACTTTTCCCCCCAAATATTTCACATATATACTTTAGTGATTCCATATCTAATATAAAATCATAAAATTGTACATGTTTTTAATTTCAAATGTTAAAATGAAAACAAAAATATTTGAAAATTTAAGTTACATACCTCTGTATCCTAATATATAAAAACCCAGGGTCTGTAACATCCAGAACAACCAAAGGCTCAACCGACTGGAAGTCAGTGCTGGGTTTCCATGGCAACCCAGCACTGACTGCTAAGGGGGCTGCAGATAAGGCCCAGGGAGAGGCCCAGGGAGAGAGAGGCAGGGTCTGATCCGTAGCCTCCATTGCAGCTGTTGATCAGCACTAGGCTCTTTCACTCTGGGCCTAGCAGCAGCCGCACCTCTCTTTCTCTGGGGCCTCTGCTGGGGCTGCTAATCAGCCCCGCCTCTCTGATGAGGCCTATTGGTAGGCCCAGAGATGCTGACTGGCAGAGAAACAGACCAATCAGAACCACATCTGGGTGAAGTGCAAGGAGCCAATGGCTGCCTAGGAGGTGGAGCTTTTGACACTGACTGGCATAGAAACTGATCAATCAGAACCTAATCTGGGTGAACTTCAAAGGCAGAACCTAAGGTGGGGGCTGAGTAGGGGTTTTAAGGGCAACAGTTGTTTGGTATAAGGTGTAAGAAAGCAGTTCACTTTTTTAATGACTGGTTTGGCAGTATAGTGCATATGGCTGGCTATCAGTCTAGATATAGGGATTATGTATTTTTGTCTGCCAAGAGCATCTCCTCCTGATGCAAAAGGCTCTGTCCCCCTCCCCCCCTTTAAGCAATCCTATTCTATATAATTTACCTATACTACTAAAAGGGTAATATGCTAATTAGACTGGATTGACTGGCCATCTTCCAGACATCTGACTTCCTTATGGACAAAGCCATGGTGGTGGGGGCCAAAGAAGAGGCCATTAGGGGCAATCAGGCCAGCAGGGGAGGGCAGTTGGGGGCGAGATCAGGCAGGCAGGGAAGGCAGTTGGGGGCGAGATCAGGCCAGCAGGGGGAGGGCTGTTGTGGGTGAGATCAGGCTGGCAAGGGAGGGCAGTTAGGGTCAATCAGGCAGGCAGGCAGAGGCAGTTAGGGGTAATCAGGCAGGCAGGCAGGTGAGCGGTTAGGAGCCAGTGGTCCCAGATTGTGAGAGGAATGTCCAACCGCCTGTGGGATTGGGCCTAAACCAGCAGTCAGACATCCCCCAAGGGGTTCCCAATTGGAGAGGGTGCAGGCTGGACTGAGGGAACCCCTGCCCCCATGCACAAATTTCGTGCACCGGGCCACTAGTCTATAATAATAAAAGTGTAGTATGCTAATTACACTGGACATCTTTCTGTCCTTCCGGGTAAAGCAGGGGCTGTGAGGGAAGCTCAGGTCCTGGGTGCCAGAGGGAAGGCAGTGCTGGCAGGCGGTGAAGGAAGGCCTACTCTTGCACAAATTTCATGCATCAGGCCTCTAGTTATATATAATTTTACATAATAAAAATAGCATCATACTAGGAATATAATGTTTACTCTGTCTCTCACCATTACTACATGTTTACAATTGTGCAAGTTACTTAAACCAGAAGTTCTTAACTTTTTGGTTTCAGGGCCCATGCTATAATCTTTAAAAATATAGATGGTCCAGAAAAACTTTTGTTCATTAAAATTAAGACTGATAAATTAAATATATGTGTACTGTTAATTCATTTTAGAAATAGAAATATGTTAGAAAATAATGTAAAATATTTTCATGAAAGTGATTATATTTTCAAAGTAAAAATATATAGTGAGAAGAGTAGCATTGTTACTTGTTTTCAAATAACTTGAATGTACACCTTAACAGAAGAGTGGACTTCTCACCATTGTATCCTATTTCATAAGTCATCATAGTGGTGATTTCATCAAACAGATCTTGTAACCAGACTTAAGGCCCAAAAAGCCCCTGGATCCCACTTTGAAAACTTTGGCCTAAACCTGCTGTGTCAATATATTTTTCTTCACACAGGAAAGCATTTAAGTTGCTAATAACAGAATTTTTTTTTTTTGTTCTCTTATGAAGTTAATGACTTTCCTTTTTAGTAAGTAAAATATTTCCATTATTTTATTTACTTTTTTATTCACTCGTCCTTACATGTTTTTTAGGAACTGTACTGCTTGCTGGAGATAAAAGCATGACTAAGATATTACACTTGTCTTAGTGAGCTCAAAGTTCATACAGCCATGCATGAAAAGGATAGGACTAGAAAGACCTGGTGTCCCTGCGGTTGGGCTCACACACGGTTTCCTTGCCTGCCTGATGACTGCATCACTCATGACCACTGCACAAACACTGTGGTGACCAAGAATAGGGACTGGCAGATGACAATTGTCCATACCATTCTACCTATTTGGTTATTCAATGCACCTTCTCCAGTGGATGTTGTCTAGTAAGCATTGAATTTTGTACCTTACATTTTTCACCCACTCCCATAGATACTACCATATCCTACCATATGCCTTTCCCCCAGACATCCTGGTTTCCAAACTTGCTTCTTCCAGTTCTATCTCAGTTATCAATTTATCACACCCCAGTTCCAGATCCATCCATCTTTGCTCTTCTTTGTGATAATCAAGTTGGTTCTGTAATTGGTTCCCACTTGCCAGCTGGCAATGTGTTAGGATTTGTCAGTGGAGGATGCTTCTGGGATGCTGCAAGAGGAAGAAGCTTCTCTTCCTGGGTCTTGTGTGCTATCTTCTGTTTTGATTATGTGTCTCATGGTGACCAGCAGCATGAGAGACACCCAGAGATACTCACCTTCCCAGTGACACTCATTGGATTTTGCCAGTACCCCAGTGAACAGTTTCCCAGCTAGTTTCATCAGCACTCCCCAGGATGGCTTCTGAGCAAGTTTGCCATCATTCCAGAGGGCAAGTTTCAGCCACAGCCTGACACCTTAGCCAGTTTCTCAGTGAGTCTCATTGGCTTTCCAATGGGCAATTTCCTCAGTGGAAACTCAGAGAATTTCTGCACCATCCAATGGGTCTCAGCTACCTCCTTTCTAAACAGGTCTACCTCTCAGCCTTTCCATAGAGTTCTTCCACGTTTGTGCCTTTGTTGGGTGTTCTACATCAGCCCTAAAAGTAATGGTTGCTCTTGGAATCTTCCATTCCTCTATTCTAGTTTAATTATACCTCTTACCAGTTAATCCATTACTAGTGAATAACTATTTTTATCAAAATCCCCTGTCCAATTTATAGTGCATTTTCTGTCTTCTCTCTTTAATACCTGATTGATACAAGGCCCCTGATCACTCAGCAAATGTAAGCACTACTGCCAATAAGTCTATGTATATCATTACTATGGGCCATTTTTCTCTTTAGGCTAAGACAGGGGTCGGCAAACTCATTAGTCAACAGAGCCAAATATCAACAGTACAACGATTGAAATTTCCTTTGAGAGCCAAATTTTTTAAACTTAAACTATATAGGTAGGTACATTGTTATTAACTTAATTAGGGTACTCCTAGGCTGGCCTTTGCTAAAAACGTCCTCAATCTGATTGAGGTACATTCGCTGAGGTCGACCCCTTTCAACTCTCCCATCCACACTCATCCTGTATACGTGTTTCGTCTCTCTCCTTTCGTTCATCCTCTCTATATGTCCAAACCATCTCAACATACCTTTCTCAATCCTCAACACTACATCTTCTTTCACTCCACGACGTTCCCTAAAATTAACTTAATAAACTTTACTTAAAGTTTTAAGTCTTAAACTATAGGTATGTTGAATAAAACTTGATATCATACTTAATAACTATATTATTTATTGATAAATTAAGTTCCTTACAATTTACCTTACACTATCCATAAAATTAAATCATGACAATGACTGACAAACACTAATGTGAACAATGGCCTTGCATCTCCTTGGAAAGTTTGGGTAAGTCAGGTGTGTATGTTGTTGTTTTTAATTTTAGGCACGATTCCAGGTTCTCATCAATAAGAGGACTTCTCAATTTACTCTTGATAAGGTTCATGCTTGAAAGTGATTGTTCGCATAAATATGTAGACCCGAATAAGGAAAGAACAGCAAACGCTAGTTTTTTCAGTTGATTATATGAGTCAGGAATACTATTCCAGGTGTTAAAAATCAACATATCTTCCTTCTCCAGGTCTTTCAAAGCAGACCACGTGTGCTGTGAACTAAGTTCACATTTGTTTTTCTCCAATATTTCTATGTCAGCACAAAGACGTTCAAATTCCAAGCTCCACAATTCTTTGTTTTTTAAATCCAGCAATTGCATTTCAAAGTTGTCAATGTCAATATTAAAGGGAGAGAAATTTAATTCGGTTACATTAGCATTAAGAGGTTTTTTAACAAAGGCTAACATCTCTTTGCTGTTTCTGAATTCCTGAAACCTGTTGAGAAAAGCTTCCCTCATATTTAAAAGTGTTGTTTTGAAATAGCAAATGTCAGTATCAGAATTATTTTCTTGGCGATGTTTCAACAGGCTTGGAAAGTGAATCAAAGTTTCACTTTCAAAATCTTGAGCAAAAAGAGATAATTTGTTTTCGAATGAAATAACTTCTTCTAACATAAAAAAAAAAACTGTTTCCTTTTCCCTGTAGTTTACGATTAAGCTGATTTAAATGAGACATAACATCTACCATGAAATAAAATTTTTGGATCCACTGATCGTTCATTAGTTCTGGATAGTGAACACCCTTCTCAAGAAGAAATGCTTTAATGTCTGTTAATAAGGAAGCGAAACATTTCAAAACGTTTCCTCTTGATAACCAACGTACCTTGTTATGCAGCAGAAGATCTGCGTACTCACTCTCCATTTTAACTAAAAATTCTTTAAATGGCGATGATTAAGAGCTTTAGCTATAATGGAGTTGATAATGTTAACCGCCAATTCCATAACTTTGCAAATTTCTTCTGGAAATGTCTGTGCACAAAGCAGCTCTTGATGAATGATGCAATGGTAAGTAAGTATCTCGTGATTAATTTTTTCTTTTAAAATAGCAACAAACCCATTTCTTAAGCCAGTCATACTTTTTGCCCCATCTGTTGAAATTGAGACAATTTTATCGAGTAGAATATGATGTTTTTCAGTGCACTCAATGACAGCATTTGCTATATCCTCTCCACATGTTTGACCTTTGAGTGGCATAAATCCTAAAAGGACTTTAGGACCTGTAGATGAAATAAATCGCACAAAAAGTGAAACTTGCGCTGTATCATTTATGTCACAAGACTCGTCAACTGCTATTGATAAAGCTGAAACCAATTTAAGATCTTCGACTTGCTGGTCTGGTCGGTTATATTCAAAGACATTTTGACTGTTCTATCTTTCATTGTTTTAGCAGACAATGGTAATTCTTTATTTTTATTTTTTAGAATATCTGCTTTGTTCTTAAAATCCCGAAATAGCTCTTCAGATGCATTCATAAAACAACTTTTTATGTATTCACCGACTGTATATGGTTTTCCTCTCTTAGCAATCTCTTGACTAACCACAAAACTTGCAACATTAGCATTGTTGGAAGATTGCATCCAGTAATTAAATATGGAACTTGTTTTTTCTTGACTCTTCTGAAGTTCCTCAACTGCTTTCTTCCTTGCATCACCGACAGGATATTTAGTACTAAATGACATGTGTTTAGTTGTAAAGTGTCTCTCCAAATTTGATTTCTTGTTATGCGCCAAGTTTTCCTGACAAATAAGACAGGTCGGAAGGCCATTTAAGTTTTGAATAAACGCGGAAGTCTCGGTCCATTCAACTTTAAATTCACGGTTTTCGTCTTCCGTTTTTCTTGCTTCTTCTTTGTGGCCATGTCAAACAGGGCACCTAAATATGTTTCTTTTTATAATAATAAAGCCACCAACACAAAATAATTACAATTCTTAAATTGATGACAAAAATACCTGTAGGATTTGCAGCTGGTTGGAAAAATACAGGTCACTTTATGCTTCGAGTAGATACCTTTGTCACCTGCGCGCGATTTGCGGACGCGACCAGCACTAACCACTGCACATGACATGCTGGCTGACCGGCTCATGCAACTCGGACACGAATGGCACGCCTCCCCCGCACTGCGTCTCCCGAGGCCGCCTACACCCCGTCTCCCGTCGCCCGACCAACTGACACCCCCACTTCTTCTAACGCCACTTCTTCAAAATAGACTCGCCCCAGCCAAAAACCGACTTCTGCGCATGGGCCACAAAGTTTCAATGGCACTGTAGGTGCATGCCCGCACGTGGTATTTTGTGGAAGAGCCACACTCAAGGAGCCAAAGAGCCACATGTGGCTCGCGAGCCACGGTTTGCTGACCACTGGGCTAAGAGAATGACCAAATGCACTGCCTAAAGCTTGACACCCTAAAAGGATTTCTCCTCACTGTTTCCTTTCACCCCAAATGTAGCACAGTAGGAATTCATTTTTTACTTCAGTTGATTCAACCTTTGGCTGGATCAAGCTTGGGCTTTTTCCTCCTTCATTGTTTGTAAGTGGCACCTATGTGACAGTGGAATATATTTAATAAGAGACATTGATACAAAAGTTATAGGTGACATAGTAGACTCTAGACCAATTATTTATGTAGCTTGTTTGCCTTTTATATCTTAGTTGCCATTAAGCATTACCTAAGAAGTGACAATTCTATTATATAATTGTTTGCTCTTGGGCCTGGTCAAACGTATTATTTAACAGATCTGACAACACTCTAATGGTAATTATGGCCACATGGGCACTTGAAATGCCATGGTCAAAGGTTGTGTTTCTAGCAGGGCCCAGTCATTTGTTTTTCCTATTGTGAGTATTTCTCTGCTGAAGAAGCCCTTTTCTTGGTCCACAACCTTAGGGGATTGTAGCATGGCACTTCTTTTGTCCTTTTCCAGGGCTCTGCACACCATTCTCAAACACGAATAACTTTGGTAACAAGGATCTGCTGGTCTGTGTGTCCCATGACAGGCCTACTTGTATTCTAGTTTAGACCTGTAGCAGAACCATTTCTTGCTCTGGGCACACTCAAACGTAGCAGCCTTTCAGTCAGCCTTTCAGGACCCAGTTACCCTTGGTAAATGGGTCCAAGAAAGAGCCCTAGGTGTGGAATATGCTGTTTCCAGCCTTCAAACAGGACAACAAGTCATTCTGCTTTTTTATTTCTGGATGGAAAGCTCTGCAAGGTAACTTTGAGTAGATGTCCCAGCATGTCCCAGACAATGGGACTTCCAAGTACTTCCTGATCTGGCCAGACCCTAACATCTCTCTAGAGCAGGTGTATCTTACCAGGCTATCCAGCATACTCAGCAATTCCTGATGATCATTAGTTATGATTATAATACTATCATTAATACAGTAAACAAATATGATATTTTCAAATGTCTATTTGTTCTGTTCCTATTGGACGGCACTGTGTCAGGGCTTGGAACAAGTGTTTATGACTGTCTGTCTTGGTGCATGTGAACCAAGATTCCTGATGGCAATATAAAATAATGTATTCTTCTTATCAGGAGATGTATGCCATATACTAGAGGCTGTTTTAATCTAGTCTGGAAAAGATACCATAAATGGAACTGGGACTCCACAATCCTTGCATCTTTATGTCTCAGGCTAGCAGTGATCTCTCTCATTTGTAGCAGATAATTTTATATATATATATATATATATATATATATATATATATATATATATATGGATTAGCATATTATATATGGATTATTACTAGTATAAGGTAATTCTCACTAACTAAAGCACCTCCTTCCATCTGTTTCTGTTCCATATTAACTACAGGTGAAAGTCAGTGATTGCAGTCCACAGCATGCCAGAGACAATCAAGACTCCACCTACCAGGAGTAATGTGACCTTACTGTTATCTAACCCAGTGGTCGGCAAATTCATTAGTCAACAGAGCCAAATATCAACAGTACAACGATTGAAATTTCTTTTGAGAGCCAAATTTTTTAAACATAAACTTCTTCTAATGCCACTTCTTCAAAATAGACTCACCCAGGCCGTGGTATTTTGTGTAAGAGCCACACTCAAGGGGCCAAAGAGCCGCATGTGGCTTGCGAGCTGCAGTTTGCCGACCACTGATCTAACCAGTTTATAATCTGCTTCCAGAATACCCATCCGTAGAGTCTACTTCCTAGGACTATTCCTGGCATTAGCTGACCTCAGCAGAGTCTGACATTGGGATTCTTGTGATAGTGACGTAATTATTGAGGCATAGTCTCAGGAGAAAGAAATTGAGGAAAGCAGGATAGGGCAGAAAAATAAAGGTAAGCAAAAAGGAAGTTTCAATAAGAGACCATTTATTATGGTCACATGGATCTCCCAAGCATAATCCCCCTTAATATGAATGGGCTGTTTTTTTTTGTTTTTGTTTTTGTTTTTTTATTCCCTAGTGTCTGTGAGCCTAGCTGAAGGGGAAGTCTGGTGAAGTAGGAAAGAATAAAAGGAAAAAAGGATATAACTTTAGGCAGAGTTACTAGATAAAATGCAGGACCCTAGTTATAAATTTAATGGGATAAGTATGTCCCAAATATTCCATAAAATATACTTAAACTAAAATGTATATGTTCTTTATCTGGAGTTCAAATCTAACTGTATCTTATATTTTTATTTGCCAAATATGGCAAAAATACCCAGCCAGGCAGCTCCTGTTTGGTGAAAAGCAGTTTGAGAAGGAAACAGCTAAACTGTTAGCTGCTATGACACTCACAGCAGATGAAGTATCTTGAAGTGGCCACTAAAGGAAAGCCAGGGCACCAATGGATTTCATATGATATCCTATCTAGTGTTGGTGTTAAATCTGTCTGTTAGAAGAAAATCAGGGATCCTGAATTTTGACTCAAAATACGTGTTTAAGAAGAAAACTAAAACAAAATGTAATAAAATAGAATTAAGGAATTGTGTCAAACCTGTAATTCTAGGTTAATTAATACTTGAAGAGATCACAAAGACTAGTCTAACCAAGTTATCCCATATAATAAAAACCCAGTGACCAAACAGCGGAACTACCAGAATGACTGCTCAACCAGTCGCTATGACTCACACTAACCACCAGGGGGCAGACACTCAATGCAGGAGCTGCCCCCTGGTGGTCAGTGTGCTCCCACTGCTTGACTGACCTGGATGAGCGGCACTCCCACAGCAGGCTGATCCCCGCAGGCCACGCCCCCCACCAGTGCAGGTATCCCTGTAAGGGACCTCTATTGTTTTCATATTACTCATTATCTGTTGGTTTTCAGTAACCAGATATCTCACTTTCACTAGCATAGATAAAAGGGAAATTATTGCAAGCCATGGCTTGGCAGCTCAATTGGTCAGAGTGTAGTCCTGAAATGCAAAGGTTGAGGGTTTGATCCCCAGTCAGAGCACATATAAGAATCAACCAATGAATGCATAAATAAGTTTAACAACAAATTGATGTTTCTCTCTCTCTTTCTCTCTCTTCCTCCCTCCCTCTCCCTCTTCCTCTTCCTCTCCCTCCATCCTTCCCTCCCTGCATCTCTCTAAAACTTATTAAATTTTTTTCAAAAGGGAATTTATTGTAATCCAAGACAAGTTATAACTCTTGAATTTAGGATTTTGTGTAGGAGGAATGTCCTTTGGCATCAGAAACAATTAGAACTAGGAACTTGAACCCCTCAGCAGACTTGCGTCTCGTTCCATTTCTTTCTTCTCTTTTCCCTTCTCTAATGACAAACTAGTGTCCAGGTATAGACTGATTTATCTTGAATCAATCATGGCTACAATCCCACCCTCAACTCCCTCACCTTCACTGGAGCTTGATGGATGTGGGAGGTAGTAGGTGAAGAGAGAATAGAGGTGCTGGACCAAGAGAAACCAATAGGTGTCTTCTGCAATCTTCACTGAAGAAACAAAAAAGATTTGAGGGAAAAGATGGTGAATAGAAGAGTTAAAAAAAAAGTTGAAGTAAATGAGAGTCAAATATTTTCTCCTTTCTTGAATAGAGTGCAGATGGAAAAAATAGTATCAGCAATGAAAGTTTTTATACTTATCCTTAATGTCGTATAACCATGATGGTCTTATAAATTATCCTTAAGGGAAACATGTTAATTTCTGAATTATAGAAGAATATTTTAAACTGAAAGAGCAAGTTAATTTAAAAACTAGAACATAGAACACTGTGAAGCTTGTAAAAGTAAAACAAAGTCAAAGATATTATGTTGATTAAAAATAAAATGTAGAAGAAAGCCCTTCATCCACAGAGTAAAAGCAGCATTAAACTTTAATTTCTATAAGAGTGACTAAATGATAGTGAGAAAGTTTTCACAAAGTAATTAGGAAAATCTCCTGCTTAAACAAAGATAACTGGGTAAGACAAATAATGGGAATGAGCACCCAGCTCTCTACTAATTTGCAAGAAATGACATTATTATTGTGACATCATTGTGACAGATGAGAAAAGGCAGAAGCTTAATGGCCCTCTAAGAAAAGTTGTGAACTACTCCTCATGATCCTGCCAGAGAAAGATAAACATTGAGACTCTGGCATTCCAGTTATTTCACTGGAGGTCAAAGGATAGAAAATCCTGGCATTATTGTAGTTATTCCTCTAATACATTGTACAAATGGGTTTGAATGGCCTAGGAATTTTTATGGTTTTAATCATGTTAGCACATTCATAAGTCATTCAACCAATGCTTCTCAGTATGATATAATGTTATCATAAATACATGGAATTTGAAGGTTGTAAAGGATCTTAAATGTCCAATTTTCCTGCCAAGAGAGAAATGACTTTTATTCCTAAAACATGGACATTTCTAACATATTGCATTCCATACTTTCTGAAGTAGCTCATTACACTGTTAAACAGTTCTAATTCCTGGCAAATGCTTTTAACATAAAGCCAAAAATTACCTTCTCAGATTTTTCACTTATTGGTTTGGTCTTATCTCTACCCTCTGGAGATAAAAAAAACCTGAACACTCTTCTATATATTATACTATTCCAAATATTTGCACATAATTATTATAACCTGTTAAGTATTCTCTTTTCCATGCTAAACAGTCCCAATTCCCTTAGCAAATGCTGAGCTGGTTTAAAAATATCTTCTACAATCTCAGAGGCTCTCTTCTTCTAAATCATTAAAACCCCTAAGCTAAATAACAAAGCAGTTGTGAATTCAGTTCTAAATAGAGTAGGATTTATTTCCTTCTTGATTAATACAACTTAATATAATGCAAATTATAAAATAAATCATCCTACTTTCTTTCACTGTCTTGAAATCATTACTTTTTGGAAGAAATTAATAAATTAATCAATATATATTTTAAATCCTAAAACTTTTCATACATTTTTCCATATAAAATATCTTGTCATGTTTTTGAAAGACAATTTTTACAAATATATTTTTATTGATTTCAGAGAGAAAGGGAAATGGAGAGAAATATCAATGATGAGAGAGAGAATCATCGATTGGCTGCCTTTTGCTCTCTGGGGATTGAGCTGGCAACTCGGGCCTGTGCCCTAACCTGGAATCAAATTTTGACCTCCTGGTTCATAGGTTGATGCTTAACCACTGAGCAATACTTGCCCGGCTTGAAAGACAATTTTTGAAAAAAAATTTTGATTTCTCCTTATATATAATTTTGTTCCCAGTCAACTGATTCCCACATATTACAATCTTTTTTAACCTAAAATCTGCAATTAATACATTAGTCATCTCATCTAGTGTTATCATCCATGAATCCCTTAAATATTTTTGAGTACTTATTAATTATTAGATACCACAATAGGTGTGAGTGATAAGAGTGCTCTGCTCTCACAGAAATTATAGTATAGTGCGGTATAGATATGATCTGCATATCTAATTTTAATCAATCTTTGCAAATCTCAGCATTCATTTAATTTGCTATAATAGACTTTATATAGGCACACATATTTTGTAGAGTGACTATATAATTTATTAAAGTTGGGGAGATTTTAAGAGAGGAAGGGGTGTTATCTATCTATACTAATAAAAGGGTAATATGATAATTAGACCAGGAGACCTTTCAGACATCCTTCTGGACAAAGCCATGTGTGTGGGGCCAAGGCAGAGGCAGTTATGGATGATCAGGCCAAGAGGGGAGGGCAGTTGGGGGCGATCAGGCCAGCAGGGGGGACAGGTGGGGGTGATCAGGGGTCTAGGGGGGCAGTTAGGGATGAGAAGGACAGCAGGCAGAGTGCTTAGGGGCGATCAGGCAGGCAGGCAGGCAGGCGAGCAGTTAGGTGCCAGCAGTCCCCGATTGCAAGAGGGATGTCCGACTGCCAGTTTAGGCCCATT
Source organism: Corynorhinus townsendii (assembly GCA_026230045.1). Classification (NCBI taxonomy): domain Eukaryota; kingdom Metazoa; phylum Chordata; class Mammalia; order Chiroptera; family Vespertilionidae; genus Corynorhinus; species Corynorhinus townsendii. The sequence continues at coordinate 28,353,551 of JAPDVU010000004.1, forward strand.
CCTTGAACTGGCAGTCAGACATCCCCTGAGGGGTCCCAGATTGGAGAGGGTGCAGGCCAGGCTGAGGGACAACCACCCCCCCCCGCCCCGGCCACAAATTTTGTACACCAGGCCACTAGTCATACCTAATAATAGACAAACATGCAAATTGACCGTACCTCCACTAAGCCCACAGCCAATCAGAATGAGTATGCAAATTAACCCAACAAAGATGGAGGTTAATTTGCATACATTGACACCCAGCAGCCTGGGTCCTGGGAACTTTCTCAGCACCCAGGTCACTCCGGGGTAGGCCCAGTGTGGGTCCTGAACAACCGGGAAGGGCCTGAGCCAGGCAGCTCTTGGGCAGGGGTAGAGCCAGGGAATAGGACAGAGCTGGGGGGGCCCTGCCCAGGACCCAAGCCTGGGCCAGAGGATTAGGGCCTTGGCAGGGGCAGAGCTGGCGATCATAGGGAGCTGGGGGTCCCCTGCCCAGGACCCAAGCCTTGGCAGGGGCAGAGCCAGTGATCGGAGGGAACTATGGGTCCCCTGCCCAGGACCCAATCCTCTGGGACCCAATCCGATTCTTCATGGGACTCCATGGTACCACCTTCAGCTGTGGGCTGAAGGGGCATGTTGGAAAGCCAGTTTTGGCCTGATTCCCCAGGCCAGGCTGAGGGACCCCACCTGCTGGAGTGACCCCACTCACTCTGCAGACACCCTTTGAGCCACGGCACCACCCCAGGTGCTGCTGGCTAGGGAGGACCATGGGAGGTTGGCTCCAGGGTGAGTCCAGCCCCTCTCACCCAGTCCCACCCTACTGAACACCTTCTAATTAATTTTATTTCGATGTGCAAGAATCTGTGCCCAGGCCACTAGTTAATAATAATACCTATGTAACTTGCATGAATTGGCAATGTACCTTTTATATTAAGTGGTCCTGCATTTAAGAACATTTCCAGAAACAATTTCCCTTTGAACTACTGAAACTTTAGCATTCAGAAAAATAGTATGTTTATTATACCTTGTATATCCCAACAAAGTATAAGCCTAGCCACAGGAAGACTATGTCTAACCATAGATAATTCTTTTATAAAACATATACTAAAATATATTAGCCAAAGCCTTTTCAAAATATAATTAGTTTTGGTGGGTTGTGCATTGGATCATATGTATATGAACCATCTGATGTTTCTCATAGATCAGTGTTATTTTAATATGATGACTTTCACATATTCAATTACACATGTAGTTCTCTAATGTAACATACAGAATAAAAAATGTCTCAAATAAGATTAAATCACTTGATTACATATCACAATTGTCATGATTGTTAAAATTAATTCTAAGACTCAGAAATTGTTTTACCGTATAGAGATGAGCTAGCATATTACCACTTCTATTTTGTGCCATTCAGGATAGTGGTGGTATGCTGTAATAACTCATGCCACCCAATCTCAATAATTTAACTTCAGATTACTATATGCCTATTGAGTATCATTAAGGATCTCTATTCTTCATGTTTAGTTAGAGAATGGGCTTTCCTGATTACCTTTATAGGGAGAAGAGATCACTAAAATGGTTTGCAATATCAATCGAATGCCTCCACCTGCAAGTGACCCACCACACTTCCATTCGTATTTCACTGGCTAATTCAAGCCACTTTACAAACTCTAAACAGAAGGCAATCCTTACATGTGGCTAAAGGAAGAACTGCACAATTTATGAGTAACTCAACAAACTCCTACTTCCCCTTTTAACAACATATTGATAACTCTTAAAAATAATGCTTGCAAACATTACCAATAGGAATCAAGGATCTTTTCATTTTCTGGGTTAGATCACAGTATGTTAAAATGTTTTAAACAGATACATTTCATAATACAGAGTAAAATCAATTGGTACAAATAATGTTTTAAGCCCTAGACGGTTTGGCTCAGTGGATAGAGAGCATCAGCCTGCAGACTGATGGGTCCCAGGTCAAGGTTACAGGCCGGGTTGTGGGCTCAATCCCCAGTTGGGAGCATGCAGGAGGCAGCCTATCAATCATCATTGATGTTTCTATCTCTCTCTCCCTCTCCCTCCCTCTCTGAAGTCAATACAAATATATTTAAAATAATAGTAATAATAATAATAATAATGTTTTAACACAATGATTAACCTTATGAGGAACTTATAAAAATCATTAATACTATAATTTAGAGCCATCAAAGTCTCACAGATATAGAAGTAATGAGTTATAGGTATATTCTTAAAAAGGGATTCTGGGAAATAAACAACTGTAAATCAGCATAAATACTGATAAAGAAAAAGATAAAATAAAGTGTTGGATCTCATTTTTATAGTTAATTGTGAAGTGCTAAGTTATTATACTTTGTTACAAATAATGTAGTTTTGTTATTAAAATATTTCATAGATTCTTAACCACTTTTATTTCTAAAAACAGGAATTTGGGTTTCATTTATGCTCAGAATCTAGAGTTCTTAAAAATGTAAGTTGCTAATTGCAAAATTAAATTTTCCTTTTACTAAGGCTTAATTATTTGACTACTTCTACATGCTTTTTTTTTCTAAATAAATATACTAATAAAAATGAACCTAAATAGTTCCTATTACAAATGCCTTTATTCATTTACTTAAGTTTTCACATCAGTCTATTTCGCCTATGTTTGTTTGTGTGAGCATATATATGTGTCAACCAGCATAAGGTCTCAGATGTGAAAAGTCTAAGATATAAAATAGAAATGCATATAAATGAACCTGTGAGGAAAAGGTAATAACCAGGTGAAAGTAACTTATGTGCAAGAGAAATAAAAAATCATTCCCTACTTGGATTTAATAAGCAACTATTTCTCATATAAGAATATTTGAATAGCCTGGCTGGCATGGCTCAGTGGTTGAGCTGGGAACTATGAACAAGGAGTTTGAGGTTCCATTCTAGGTCAAGGCATGCCCGAGATGCAGGCTCATTCACCTTTGTGAGACATGCAGGAGACAGCTGATCAATTATTCTCTCTCATCATTGATGTTTCTATCTTTCTCTCCCTTCCCTTTCCTCTCTCTGAAATAAATAAAGAATATATTTTGAAAAAAGTAATATTTGAATAAGTATCAATTATACTTTTAGTAATTTTACATGTTTTTGTTACCATAAAACTTACATTTATGTGTTAATCAGCAACAGAAGGCAAAATAGTAAAAGTAATTATAATCATATTACTATATACACAAAAGATAATTTGGTAAAGGAATCTAAACTTGGAATTTGTTTTTAAAGCACAGTGCTAGATTTTAAATAAAATGAATTTCAATATGGTAGCACAGCCTCTGGAAAAGCATTTTAAAATAAGCGCAAATATTATATGTGGTATTGTTTTAGTAGCACTTTTTTTTTTTTTTTTTTTTTGCCATGAAGCATAAGTGTGAGCTAACCTATATATATATAAAAGCCCAGCGACCATTACAGCGGAACGACAGGAACGACCAGAATGACTGGTCACTCTGACACGCACTGACCACCAGGGGAGAAGATGCTCAATGCAGGACCTGCCCCCAGTGGTCAGTGCGCTCCCATAGTTGGAGCGCTGCTCAGCTAGGAGCCAGGCTCACAGCTGGCGAGCACAGCAGTGGTGGTGGGAGCCTCTCCTGCCTCTGCAGCAGCACTAAGGAACAGTAATCCAAGCCGTAAGAAGTGAGCAGGTGGGTGGTAAGGAGCGAGCAGGCAGGCGGTAAGGAGTGGCGAACCAAGCAGTAAGGAGCGAGCAGGCGGGCAGTTAGGAGCAAGCAGGCAGGTGGTTAGGAGCAAGTGGTCCCAGATTGCAAGAGGACACAGGCTAAGCTGAGGGACACCCCCCCATGCACGATTTTTGTGCATCAGGCCTCTAGTCTATATACATAAAAGCCTAAGCGACTGAACGACCTAACAACTGAATGCCTGAACTACCATTCAACGGGTCGCTATGACGTGCACTGACCACCAGGATGCAGATGCTCAATGCAGGAGTTGCCCCCTGGTGGCCAGTGCGCTCCCACAGTGGGAGTGCCACTCAGCTGACCAACCCGTTCCGGTGGCCCACCAGCCCAGCAGCAGCCACTCCCTCCCTCAGTAGTCCTGCAGGTCCAATCTCTGGAGGACGGGCCAGGCACCGATAGACTGGTGCCACCAGCATGATCCAGACAGTGCTGCTGGCCTCCTGAAAGTCAGCCTCGGGCACTGTGGCCGCTCCCCCTCCCTAGACACTCCACAAGGAAGAAATGATATAAAAGTGGCCGCCAGGTGGACATCCAGCGTGAACATCAGCGGGACAGATCCAGATCCCAGGCCAGCAAGGGTGTCCCTCTGATCATCCTGAGGGCTGATCACATCCTGGCCCTCAGGACAGGCGCCAGATGCAAGGCTTACTACTGGCAAGCACCACTGTGGTAGCACGAATCCCTCCCAATTGGGACTGATTGGGCACAGTGGGGCTGGGATGAGCAGGAACAGCAGGCAGCGCTGGACTGCTGGTTTTGGCCTGATCCCTGCAGACCACACTGAGGGACCCCACCTTGTGTGAATTTGTGCACCAGGCCTATATAATAAAAGCATAGTATGAAAATTATCCCCTCAACTGGAGTTCTTCCAGGAGTTCAACCAGGGGGCAGGCCAATGTGGGGAAGGGAGGAAGGCCTAGCCAGCAGCCAGCAGCTGTTAGGGATCCTACCAGTGCACAAATTTGTGCACTGGGCCTCTAGTAAAAAATAAGAAATTTTAGTCAGAATAGGCAAACTGTAGGGGGAAAAACTGCATTGCAGATGTATCACAGTTATTTTGCTGCTCATATTTTCTAATAGAATTCAGCATTATTCATTCTTTTTTTCTGTGCTATATAGACAAATTTGTAACTGGTGAGAAGTGGCATTGTATTGCACAGGAATATACATGACATAGGAAAGTGATTTGTTATATACACACATTTTGTTATTCCTTCCACTATCATAAAGCATTCTACATATCATGATTAGCAAAACTAGATAAAACGGAATTTCTACTGACAGATGTTCTTTTCTCCAGATTGTACTTGACACCCAGATCTTTGTACATTTGCTCAGTGTTCTGAAGTAAAGGATTAGTGCTCAGCAGTTTAGAAATTCACTGGTAGCCTGCCTGCAATTTCCATTACCTGTTTACCTCTTTATTTTTCAATTATTGGCAGTGCTCTGTACAGTAAGAATCTTTTCTCTTTTTCATCACTGTTGTGTTCCCAGCCTTTTTATTGTTTATAATTTTATTGTTTATTATACTTCCTTTAACACAAATCTGAAGAGCATCCTAGATCCCCCCCGCCACAAGTTTTTATCCTCTAATTTCAACCAATCTCTTAATAACTATTTCCAATCTCAATCCATACTTGGCCTACTTTGTACTTGAATTATTTTTCACATAAAATGCTATTAGACTAGAGTTCTTATTTTGGATCTCAAATACTCTATCCTCTAGACTGTTGCAAAAAAGGAAGGGGGTCTAATATAGCTTCCCTTGACTAATAATAAACATTTATTATGGGAAATATGGAGGGTTAGAAATTTGCATATCTTATCTCACTAGTTCTCTTAAAAGCTCTATGCTATAGGTAAGAGAGTATCTGTTAGATACAATTAAGGAAATATATACTTGATTCGTCAGCAGCATTTAATATCAGCTATTGTTTCTACTATCCTGAAACATTTCTGGCCTTGATATCAATGGCACAGCTCTTTTTCTCTGGGAGTTCTTGTCTTTCAGGGCCTATCCTATCTAGCATGTCATTAAATATTCAGATTCCTCAAGCCTTGTCCCAATGTCTTTTTGTCTTACTGCTGTCATTCTCTCTCTGTAGTCCATTTCACTGATTCAAAAAAAATTTGGAGCTTTACATACATATTCAACTACTTAATATTTCTTTTGGATGTTTCTTAAGTATCTAAGCTTTTACATTTAAAATGGAATTCATTGCCTTCCTTACAAAATGTGTCCTCTTTTTGGTATGCCTTTGACCAATCAGTAATGTCAAAAGCATCCCTCCTTGTGTGTAAACAAAAAACTAAAAGTCATCCTTGATACTTCTGCCTTTATTACCTTCTCCACCTATGAGCAAATCCCCTAACAAGTTTCAACTATAGCTTCAACCAACATTTATTCTTTGTTTCCACTATCACCATATTACATTAAGGTTGGTAATATCTTTACCCTGGACAACTATAATTAAATCCTCATTGTTTAACCTTATGTATTCTTGGACAAGTCTGACCCATTCAAACCTATATTTTGCATGAAGTTTTTCCTCTCAAGGCATTTGATTATCATTAGCACTGGATACTATACTAACTAGTACTACTAAACAGAAGGGAAGACAAGACAAATTTCAGAAGTTTTATTAATATGTGAAGGTAAAATTTGGAAATAAGAGCTACCATAGCAGCCAGCATTTTGGAGACCCAAATGAAACAGTGGTTTTCCCTTTGACATATCTAAAGCATTGCTAAGCAAATAAGACAAGTAGAAAGGAAAGCCAATGGAAAGTCATAGAGAAGTATAGCAAAGTTTCTGGCAACACCATAATCTTAAAGAGGAAAAAAAAATCTGGATCCGAAAACAACTCGGGATTTCAGTTGGTAACCATGTTGGTTATACCCAAAGTGTTTAGATAAAATAGGAATATAAGCCTTAGAAAATCCATCCCATTCTCAATTTCATTCCCTAATTACATAAAGGTTGGAGGTCATCACTCTGATAACTTTTTGGAGGAAACAATCTACTAATCACACAGAACTTAATAAATAATATTGGTCTTTCAATAAAAAGAAAATCCTGGGCATATAAAAATGTTGAATAAAGCAGAACAATGTGATCAATGATCTAGAGATGGTTAAAAAAAAAACACCTACATTTGTAATTAGCAAATGAGAACTTTGAAAATGGCAAGCCAAATATTTTTAGACTGAATAAAACGGTTACTAAGTGGAATGGAAGGAATGAAGAGCACTAGGAAAGGGAAAACATATAAGGACATATAAAATATTTATTTTAACTGATTAAAGTAAAATATATTTTGAGGTTTATAATTGATATATAAACATATTGATAGAGACAAAAATATATGGAAACAGAAACCCAATATATGGGATACAGTTTAGTAGAATTATGCGCTGTAAGGTTCTTATATGTTTATTAGAGGCCTGTTGCACGAAATTTGTGCACTCGGGGGGAAGAGTCCCTCAGTCCAGCCTGTGCCCTTTCACAGTCTGGGAGCCCTCAGGGGATGTCCGACTGGCGGCTTAGCCATCAGTCGGACATCTTAGCACTGCCGCAGAGGCAGGAGAGGCTCCCACCACCGCTGCTGCACTCGCCAGCCACGAACCCGGCTTCTGGCTGAGCGACGCTCCCCCTGTGGGAGCACACTGACCACCAGGGACCAGCTCCTGCATTGAGCATCTGCCTCTGGTGGTCAGTGTGTGTCATAGTGACCAGTCATTCTGCCATTTGGTCAATTTGTATATGTACTGCTGTGTTGCTGACAATTACCTGAAAGAGAAGTTGGGGTGCATCACTGGGCTGAAAAAAGTTTAGCTACATCAGAAAGCAGGTCTAATTAAGCAAGTTTATTCTATATATATAAAAGGCTAATTGACTCATGCATGCACAATACATATAAAGCTTACGCTGGAGCCAGTCGCACATTTGTGTTTTGATCTGTCATTGTCAATCATGAATTTGGTTGACACTTCTATTATAGAAAGGGCTATTCTAGTGATATTAAAATATTTCTTCTAATTAATTTCCTTTCAATATGCACTAGCTATAATTTAAATCTTAATGTACATTTACATGCAGGAAATCTTTTTATTTTTATCTAAAACATTTTCATATTAGCATATTAATAAAATATCTCCAATTTTCTCTTTTTTCATAGCTAATAATTCCCTACTTTAAACATTATGATCATTTGTATATCTGTTTACTCATTTACCATAATATCTCATTTAAACTAACACACGTTTTCTCTCAGTAAACACAGGAAATAATAAACATTCTTTTATTTTTCACATGGTATTTTCACTCAGTACCAATTTACATTTCCTTGTATCTATATTTCCAAAATATGTCACCATACCATTACACAACGTCTTTCTTAATTCTACCAATTAGGCTGAGTTTTAACAGTAAATTTATATTCAATGTGCAACAAAGCCACATGCTGATGATTATCTATTCATTTTACTTGTCTCAAGCACAGTGAGTATTTGCCTTAAGAAAACAGGCTCTTGAGAACAACATCCAGATAATCTTCCATGTATGGCAGGGTTCTGCAGTCAATATACTTAAAAGTCAGTTTGCCTGACTAAAAATCAATGACTATATTAGATTTCTTTGTGCAGGCTAAAATGTTGCTTTATTATCTCCTGGCATAAGGGCAGCTGTGGAGAAATGTGCTGCTAATTTTATTTTCTTTACCTTATAAATGCTTTTTTTCCTTTCTGAAGTTTTACTTCAAAGTTTAACAATAGTACTAGAATATGTCTTGGTATTGGCTGTTCTGAGATATTTTTCTTTGTTATGTGGTACAAAATTTTAATATATAGGTTTAAGTCATATTTTAGTTCAGAGTTTACACATTAATTATAAATGTTAATATTTGTTCTGTTCCAATATTTTTATTTTTTCCCAATGGAGGCTCCAGTTATCTGTATGTTGGACTTTTGTTGTCTATCTTCTACAACTACCACCTTTCCATATTTTTAAATTCTTTTTTCAATATTTTCTTTTCCTCCTTTCTCCATTGCATTTCCTATTTATTTTATAATGTTATTTGTGACATTTATTCATTCTTTCATGTTTTCTAGGTTAATCTTCAATATAAAAATAAATATTTTTGTCATTTCTAACATTTTTCTGCTTGCTATCAGCTTTTTAAGTTTTTAAAAATATCTGATTTATAACTTCTTTAATATGTTCTATTTATACACTGATTATATTTTAGAGTCACGTTATCTTGTTTTTAATAATTAGCTTAAATTTTATATTTGGCTTTTTAAGTATGTGGTTCTACTTATCTTTTATTACCTCTAATCCTGGTCATTATTCTTGTGGGTATTATAATAAACATCTCTTCTTTTTTTCCCAAACAATATTCCTGTATTTTTCAATATAAGTTCTACTCTGCACAATTTCTTCTCAGTGTTGGTTTTTATTCTCAAAAGGATCCTCCTTAGATTAATTTGAGAATTTCTGCATTACAGAAAATTCTGGCATCTATTCATCTTTCTACAGTTCTCTTGTATTTGCCTGTGAATTGGAGCTTGATAATCTCTTCCCTAATTTTGGCTGTGTTCCCAGATCATTCCGTTGAGATTTACATTCAAGTTGTACCCCTCAGTTTGGTAGAGACAACTTATTAACAATAATGTTTTGGAGCTCTCTTGCTGTTTGAAAGGTAGAATTCCCTTGGCTTTTCCTCCTGTTCCTCTCAAACAGTTATTTTTACCACACATCTTCTTGCTTTCAATGAATGCTTTTCACTCACATTTTATAATTGTTTGTCTGTAGATATCTCATTTTGGTAGCCAAAGCACTCTATCTTAGTTATTGAAGGTATTCATAGAGATTCAAACACTACATCCCCACTAGCCTGCCTAGCCCACTAATTTTTTTTTTATCTCAATACTGAACAATAAATGGCAAATTCTCACCAGATATACCTTAGAATGCAACTGGATAAACATTTTAAACAAAGGATTCAACCAATTTGCTGAGATAAAGGGTTGTACATCATGTTCAGAAATCAAATAGTTATCCAGAAAATGAATTGTGTGCAGTTAATAAATTTAAGGTAAAACTAGAATTTTTTTGCAGCTGGATAATAGGGCTCTGAATAATGGCATAATAAATTTTTTGTTATTACTATTTATTATTTTCTTTTTCTCTTCATATTTATTCTGTTATTGTCATAAAGCTTCCCTTTAAGCACTGGATTGTGACAGATGTTTAATGAAAGTTGTAAGTGTTATTCAATGCCATAGTTTTTTAAAAGAAAGACAATATGCAAATTTAAATCATAAATAACTGAAGTAAAAATCAGATGTTTCTTCAAAGAAAAACATAAGTGGTATCTTCAAAACGGATAAAAATATAATGGCATTGGATTTAAAGGATTATGAAATTGAAGAATACAGAATCCCAAACTGTTTCATTATTCTGGAGAGTTTAATTTTGTTTCACTAGAATGGCTTACCTAGTAAGAGAAGAAAGTGAGTATGAGGCACATTAGGTAAATAACTCTGACAAGAAGTAATATATAACTACAACATATCTGCTGAAAGATAAATAAATGCAGTTGATAACAGGTTATCTTCAAAATCATCAACATTAAGGGGGGATTGGTTCAATGAATTATGACTCCATACTTTTAATGGAATGTTGTTCATACAATGTTGTTTGTAACAGTTATAATAAAAATGAAATATGTTCATGTTAAATGGTGTTGATGTATGTGTTTATATGTTTTGTTAGGGGGATGCTTACTCCCACTTAGTGTTTCTTTCCAAGTGTAGAGTATTTCATTGATGAAACACTCCTGACATATCATTTTAATCTTTCTCTCTTCAATGTACATGGAGAATTTTAATATTATTTGTTTTTTGTTTTTTTCACAAACCAAGAATGGAGTTATTTTAATGAGTCCCCACAAAATAATTTCCCTGGTTCATCCAGGGATTCACAAAGTCTCAAAGGCAACTATTTAAAAACACACACACAAGTTTAAATTGGGATAATTCACATTTCAAAAATCCCTTCTAATTTCAAGTTATAAGACACTAATGTAATTGCCACTACTCAGGAAAATATGAGCTATTGTTCATTATAGAATGAGAGCACAGTGCAAAACTTAGATGCTAAGTTGTGGATCTCGATATAAGTGAAATTATTTAAATTCTATTGAATGAATAAGGCAATTATGTGTAATTTTGGTTTTTATTCACCTGGACACAAATTTGATGACCCAACTTTAGTAAGATTACAAAAATTCTAACAAACTAAATGATGGTACAATTTTAAAAAGAGTTAGAATTAATATAACTGAAGTGATTAAGAGCTCAAATTTGGAAAATTAGCAAAAAAAAAAAAATGAATCCTAATTTAAGAACTGTATAAACACATGAACATTATCCAAATATGTGTCTACCATTAACTTTAATAGAGGAAACTGCTATAAATGAGAAGTGTTCATCTACTCATTAAAGTGTATGAACTATTTAGATGTCTCCTTGACCTTAACTATGGGTCGCTAACACTATTAAATAGTATTGTATGTATATATAGTTTTTGTATAAAGTATATCATTATATCAGGTTATTTAACTTTCATATTTAAGTTTATAGATTAAATAGACAAGTTTTTTTTATCACTATGTGTAAAAGTATGTGTAAAAGTTCAAAGGAAATTAGTAGCAATTGACTCTCAGTTCTGGAATAATAGATTAGTTTTACTTTTGTATGTATATTTTCTAAATATTAAAACATTCTATATTGGGATCAGGAAAAACAATTGATTTTAAAAACTGGCACTGTATAAACCAAACATCCAGATAGTTGGCTAGATGTTTGAATTTTCAGTGTGAAGCTAGGACATTGATAGATATAAGCTCAATGAAATGCATTCATAAAATCTATCTTCAATACAAAAAAACGAGGATGTGTATATATAAAAGCCTAAGCGACTGGGATGACTGGTTGACCAGATGACTGGATGACTAGACGGTAGCTATGACACGCACTGACCACCAGAGGGCAGACACTCAATGCAGGAGCTGCCCCCTGGTGATCAGTGCACTCCCACAGTGGGAGCGCAGCTCAGCTGACAGATGGGCACCAGATGCCAGACTCACTGCTGTTCAGCACAGCTGCGGTGGCAGGAGCCTCTACTGCAGACACTCCTCCTGTGCATCCAAGTGGCGGGAGCACATGCAGCGGGGCTGGGATGAGCAGGAGTGGCACAGCACTTGTTCTTGATGTTTAGAAGAGCTTGGTAGAGTCTTTTAGTAATTTCTCGATCTTGGCTATTGAAAATAATGCTACTGTGAATACAGGATACATATATTCTTTTGAATTGGTATTTTGGCATTCTTAGGATATATTCCCAGAAGTGAGATCTCTGGGTCAAAAGGCAGGTCCATTTTTAATTGGTTTGCCACAGTGGCTTCACAGTCTGCCTACCCACCAACAGTGTACTAAAGTTTCCTTTCCCCCACATCCTCACCAATGCTTGTTTGCCAGAGGCTAAAGTAAACAGTGATTAGCATAAAAGTGCAAAAGAGACATTGGAAGGCCAATGGACTTTGATATTCAACAGGGCTGAATTTCAGCACCATCCTCATTGTGATAGCAATGGCTCCAGATGATTTCCCAACCTGATAATCTTTACATTGTTTACCAAACTTTACCTGTGATCTGCCTGTATGCATTGCTAAAGGGCAAATGTGTATTCAAAGTGAATAAAAAGCAGACTAGGCCAGAACTAAGTGTGTCTCTTCAAGAAAGAGGCTCCACCTGACACCCAATGCCTTCTAAATTCATATTTCTTGTATAGCATTTTCCTTTGTGCGTTAGCCTCTCCTTCAGATCCTGAACCTCACTGCAAAGGTCGCAGCACTTGTTGTTTGTTGATTTATTGACAGTAGCCATTCTGGCAGGTGTGAGGTGGTATCGCACTGGGGTTTTAATTTGTATCTCTCTGATGATACAAATAGACATTTTTTCATATGTCTATTGGCTAACTGTACACAGTAGGTCCTTGGGTTACGTCAGAGATTCGTTCCTACGGTGCGACGTAACATGATTTTTGCCGTAAGTCGGAACCCACCTACATAAGCACCTACATCACTCACATGGAGCACATACACAGCAGTAGTGAAGTGAAACAGTAAAAAAAAAAATTTTTTTAAAGAAAGATAACAATTCCTGACCTTTACTTGTGGTAAATAAATAATAAAAAACATAAAGCACATATGTACATATATCAAAATGACAGAACTTTTTTTTTATAAATAAATGTAAATGGGAGATGGTGACATAACCACAAAACAATGTACATTGAGTCTTACGTAACCTGAGGACTGCCTGTATACTCTTTGGAGAAATGTCTATTCAGGACTTTTACCCTTTTTTAATTGGATTCTTTGCCTTCCTGGTGGTGAGTTGTATAAATTCTTTATATATTTTGGGAATTAACTACTTATAAGATATATCATTGGTGAATATGCTCTCCCATATAGTGGGTTTCCTTGGAACAACAATAAAAAAATACCCAGAATAGCCTCAGCAATCTTGAGAAAGAAGAAAAATGTTGGAGGTACCACAATACCTGACATCAAACTATACCTATAAGGCCATTGTAATCAAAACAGCCTAGTACTGGCATAAAACAGGCATAGAGTAATAGAACAGAACAGAGAGGTCAGAAATCAACCCATGCCTATATGGCCAAAAAATAGCTAATGAAGGAGGCAAGAGCATACAATGAAATAAAAATAGTTTCTTCAATAATCCATGTTGGGAAAATTGGACAGGTACATGAAAAATATGAAACTAGACCATCAACTTAAACCATACACAAGAATAAACTCAAAATGCATAAAAGACTTAAATGTAAGTCACAAAACCATAAAAATCCTAGAAGAGAACATAAGCAGTAAAATCTCAGACATATCATAGAAATATTTTGGCTGATATGTCTTCTGGGGCAAGGGACAAAGGTAAAAATAAACTCATGGGACTACGTCAAACTGAAAAGCTCCTGCCCAGCAAAAGAAACTATCAAAAACTAATCTTTTCTTGATAATATTGTCATGATATTACAACTGCCCATAATAGTATATATTTTTGCAGTGGTGTGCTAGAGGTGGTTGCTAATAGCACTAAAGATTTAAATTCTCTTTTCAACTCCATCTTCATTGAGATGGTATTGTAGATTGAAATCAGTCAAAGCAGAAATATTTGCACCTTGAAAATCACCAAATGGTACAAATCAATCCCTCCCACACCTAACCAGATATGAAATATTCACCAGCACATTACTAAATCTTTGGATGTGGAAAGAACACGAAATATAAAGTCAGAGGCATATTTGTTACTAGCTATTAACCAAAGAAAAGTATCTAAAGCTCAGTAAATTATTACTAAAATAGAAACAAAGTATTTTAATGTGGTAATAATTAAATGTGAAATCATATGTAATGTCACTAGTCAGTCACTTGGAAAAGAATGTGTCCATCTAAATGTTAACTTATTTGTCTCATATTATTGGGAAGTTATCACAATTCAAAGAACAAATTGAACCTGCCTAATTCCGCCCCCCCCCCCCCCTTATAATATTCAGAATATGGTGACTTATTTTCTGGATCCCAAACTACATATGTGTCTTTTTAGGAAGTATAAAAGTCAAGTTTGTGTGTCTATCAAGTAATGGCCTTTCAAAAGTGGAAGAAGTTTTGGCTTCAATATTTCAATTAAAAAAGCATATCTAAAATTACAAATTTGGTGTTCCTTCATGGGCTTATCATTATAGTTTCCTATCTTCCTTCTGTTAGATTTTACTTAGAATATATTTTATACAGATGGCTCTTAATTAAGTACTGAGGAAACAATCATTAATCCGGTAAAAACCCTTATATCCTTCTCAATACAATGAACTCTTCATTTATTCCCCTATCCAAATATAATTAACATAAAATCCAAAAATCTAGGTTTGAATTCTTATTTAATTGATAATACCCTTATATATAATACGATGTGAATTTGAAGACTGGAAATATTATTTATAGCTTAGAGGAGATAGAACTAGTTATGGTTGAACACAGTAGAGGTTACATTTTGGATTGCTTTTGAAAGTTGACTGGGATATGTACTTGGGAATAAACTGAATGGGGTAGAATACAGATATAAGGGGAGGAGAGAGAATATAACACCCTAGTGTGACAGCAACACTAGTCTGTGGAAACAGACTTAGGTAGTATAGGACCATGGTCGGCAAACTGCGGCTCGCGAGCCACATACAGCTCTTTGGCCCCTTGAATGTGGCTCTTCCACAAAATACCACGGCTTGGGCAAGTCTATTTTGAAGAAGTGGCATTAGAAGAAGTTTATGTTTAAAAAATTTGGCTCTCAAAAGAAATTTCAATCATACTGTTGACACTTGGCTCTGTTGACTAATGAGTTTGCTGACCACTAGTATAGGAAGTCTAGTCAGATATGGGACAAAAAATACATATCAATTATCATAATATTCTCTTTTAACTAGGCATTTTAATACAAATGAAATATGAATAGAGGAGCTTTGTATCTCCCATGATTAAACCTATGGCTCAGTAGATATTTATTGGTAATTATAGCATGCCAAGTCATAAAAAAGGAAATACATTTCAAATATATAACATCGTGCATAACTATAATTTACACAAAACATGAAAGACTAGTGGTATATATTAATGGTCCTAAGAGAAGAAGAGCTAAGCAAGGAGGACTTCACCTTATGTGCAACTTGTGCCCCAAACAGCTAGCACAATACATAGAATCAAATCAGGGTTCAATAGATGTTTATTGAGTCTATTCTGAATTATAAATATGTGTAAAATGACAAGGTATATATCTATATCTGTATCTATATCTATATCATCTATATCTATCTACCTTGTATAGATAGAGCTATATCTATCTATATATCTACCTATATATCACCTATATCTATATAAAATCTATCTCTCTATATGTGTATGTGTACATTAAAGAATCAGAGGCCTACATAATCATGTTTTTCTTCTAAACAGTCTGTCAAGAAATTCATGGATTTCTGTTTCCTTGGAACATAAGATTTTTTTTGGCATTTTTCTCATTAAAGTGAACAAAGCAGAACACCACCAAAGCAGATGGCATGTTTTCAATCAATATAAAATCTCAATTTATATATAGTTAATGCTTTTCTTAAATAAAATTCATTACTACCTATTTACATATTTAGTTTTTAGTGGATGTGTGCATAATGCTTAATTACTGGAACTATGCCAGTTTATTCTCAATTTAAGTTTTTTTAATCCAAAAACATTTATTAAGTGACTACCATATGTTAGCATGCAGGTAGTGGTTACAGAGATAAATGAAGCATTTTCTTTGTTTGAAGGTCTTCACAATTTAGAATGGTTGACAGTCATACAAATGAATGATTATAATACCATGATAAATTATAATTATGTAACTTTGTATAAAGTAGTATGAAATCATAAATAAATGAATGAATCTGCTTTGTGATAGCTGGCCTGTGTTGATCATATTTAAGCATGTTTTTGTATAAAAATATTAATTAAAACTATAGTATTGTTCTCTTTTCCTATAAATATTTCAAATAGCCTGTAATTTGGGGAGAAAAATATCTAACACAAGCTCATCAACAACAAATAATGATCACAAGTGAGGATGTTATATTTTTTCCCAAACAGCCTTATGATTTGACAGCTCTTCCTAATTTATGACCTGCACTACAGTTCTAAAAGTCAGTATTCATTTCTTTCAACCTTGATTCTGTACCAGAGAAGCAATACAGAGTCCAAAAAGAATATATCATCCTTTAGATTCAGAGCTTCTGTGACTTCCCTTAAGAATTACATATCATTTATGAGCATTTTCATGTTCATAAATTATATTTATTAGAGAGGCCTATTGCTTAATAACCTTTGGGCACATTTACAAAAGTAGTAAGACAATCTCAGCCACTGCAGCTTCCATTTAATAGGCAGCAGAAAATCAAAATATACTTAGCCACATGAAGCACAATGAAAAGCAAGTCCAGATTAAATT
Organism: Corynorhinus townsendii; assembly: GCA_026230045.1. Taxonomy (NCBI): domain Eukaryota; kingdom Metazoa; phylum Chordata; class Mammalia; order Chiroptera; family Vespertilionidae; genus Corynorhinus; species Corynorhinus townsendii. The sequence continues at coordinate 28,370,392 of JAPDVU010000004.1, forward strand.
TGTCCCAAATCTCAGGAATGTAAAAAGAGATACTAGCACTTTAAAATTTATCCTGACTTAGGGAAATAGTCATATTTATTATCCTTTTACATGTATGTTACTCAATAATATATATTCTAAATTTTAGGACATGTACAAGGTTCAGGGTGTGCATAAGGCTACCAAAGAGAATCAGAAATAAAACTAAAAACAAAATAAAAGGTACATTTCCAGCTTTTGAATGAGGCTACATATCCACAAGGGAATCCAGAGTTTTGATTCATTGAGGTCAGCAGGCCTTTAGGTATATTCTACTACATCTTTAATGTTCATATTTTACATTCAATATATATTACACTACCATTTAAAGAATATGATTACTTTCTTTTGGCTGGAGGGATCTAGAATTTGCCCTCATTGATGTCAAACAGAATGTGAGTTAGGAGCACTGTTGATTTCCATGTTAGGAAAATGCTTATTTACTAGAGGCCCAGTGCACACAAAATCATGCGCAAGTAGCTCACTTCTGCTTGCCTCAGCTGGCCACCCCGCCCATCACCGCTTGTAGGTCGCTGCCACACCCTCCACCGCTCATAGCTCTCCACTGCTAGTAGCTCATGCCACACCCCGCCCACCCAGAGAGCCGCTGCTCATGGGCTGGCCTGGGAGGGGGGGTTTGGGGGAACAAGAGGTGCTCAATGCACCTCCTGGTGACCGGTCTTTGGTCATTACAGCATTACAACCACTAGGTTTTTATTATATAGATATCCTTTAATGTCTGTTATGGGTTGAATTTTTATCCCCTCAAAAAGACATATTGAAGTGCTAACCTTGGGATCGCCTTAATGTGACCTAGTTTGGAAATGAAGTTTTTGCAGATGTCCTCAAATTAAGATGAGGTTGTACTAGGTAAGAGTTGGCCTTAACAAATGACTGGTCTCTTTATAACAAAATGGAAATTTGGACAGTGACATACAGAGAAGACCATTTGGAGATGGAGGCAGAGATTGAAGTGATTCAACTACAATTCAAGGAATGCCAAGAATTGCTGATAACTACCCCAGCATGAGAAGAGACAAGGAACTATTCTTTCCCTAAAGCCTTCAGAGAAAGTATGGACCTGTCAATTTTGTAAATATTGCTGCAATGAACATAGGGGTGCATACATTTTTTTCAAATCAGTGTTTCAGGTTTCCTCAGTTTTATTACCAGAAGTGGAGTTGCTGGGTCATAAGGCAGTGTCATTTTTTTTTCCTTAGGAAATTCCATACTATTTTCCTCAGAGTTGCACCAATCTGCATTCCCACCAACAGTGCATGAAGGTTCCATTTTCTCCACATCTTCAACAGCATTTGTGCTTTGTGGATTTATTGATAATAACCATTATGACAGGATTTATTGATAATAACCATTATGTAAGGTAATCTCTCATTGTGGTTTAAATTTTCATTTCTCTAATTATTAGTGATATTGAGCATATTTTCTTTACCTATTGGCCATCTTCATGTCTTATTTGGAGAAATGTTTATTCAGATCCTTTGCCCATTTTTTAATTGGATTTTTTTTTTTTTTTTTTTTTGGTGTTGAGTTGTTTGGATTCTTATTGGAGTCTTATGGGAGCTTTCTTGCAGGTGGCAGTCTTTCTCTTGCTTCTTTTAATATTCTCTTCTTTTAAGATTTGTCTTTAACCTTTACTATTTTAATTATGATGTGGCTTGGTGTGAGCCTCTTTGGGTTTATCTTGTTTGGGACCCTGTGGGCTTATTTTTACTTTCCTTCCCCATTTTTGCTGTTCTAATTGGGTGTTTTCTGCTACCTTGTCTTCCAAATAGCTGATTCAGTCCTCGACTTCACCTAGCCTGCTCTCTTCTTGGCTTTTAGATTGATGTTGCTTTGAATATGTTACTCAGATGAGATAGACAGATTAATGGTTCCTGAAATATGTCCATGCCCTAATTCCTGCAACCTGTGAATATGTTACCTTCCATGGTAAAATGGATTGTCATTGACAGAGGTGATTAAATGTAGGATCTTCTGATGGTGCAATTATCCTGGATTAACCGTGTGGTCCCAATGTAATCATAAAAGTCCTTATTGCTACACTGCTGACTTGAAAATCGACTATGGGGCCATGAGGCAAGAAATACAAGGAATCCCTAAAATCTAGAGAAGGCATGGCATTAAACTTCCCCAATGTGAGCTATTCTCACTGAGTCAGTGTAATGGTTGAATATGGCTTAGCATATATGGTAGAATACACAAACCTAATCTTGACAAAGAATTGCATCGAATGTACAATATTCTTGTTGTAGACCTAAGGGCCTCTGACAATATTGCACTGTCACTGATGGCTCTACCAAAAGAACAACCCCAATTGGGAAGACTCTTATTCATCACACATAGAAGACATAAACTAAAATTAGAATACAATTCTTGTAAGATTACTATCACTAAAAGTCAATCTTAAGGTACTTCCTGGAAAAAAGGTTCTCACATACATCCCTGGAAATTGAGTTCAATACTAGTTAGCAATTCCTTCCCCCCAAACTCAGTAGGAAACAATGTCCAGGAGGTATAAATTACCACTCCAGATCTAGGAAATACAGACATTATAGAGTACTCTTTGTTTGTTCATATATTCTCCATCAAGTTCAGAATTAAACCTGGGAATGATTATTTGTCTTGGGAAAGTTACTGAACTTCCAACTCTCCTGGAACCAATCATTGGAAAAACTGTACCATGCAGTGTAACAGCCCTGTACTAGAAACTAAACATGTACCCACAAGCCTGGCACAGGAGCTGCCCATTTCATTTCTTTCTCACACTGTCCTCCACCTCACAACAGCAGCCCCTGGCTCTGAGTGGGCCCCGGTAGAATTACTTCTCACTCAGGCTCCACTGGGGACTTGGAAATTCCTTTGCTGCTACTTTTCCAGAAAAAACAAAGTACAATAGAAGATATGTTTTCGAGGGATACACAAAGAACAGACACAAAACAAAATTGCTGTGTAATTTTCACAGATAATTATCCTTATGAAAAGAGAGCAAAGTGCAATAATTTTAAAACTCTGCTTTTGTTAGTAGTGTTTGGTGATGGCTGGATCAATTGGAATGTGATGATGTCATTGAGGCCTGATTTTAAAACATGAAAACAGAGTGGTACAGGTCATAAATGAATGTTGATTATGACCCTCAGGGAATAAAATAAAACTCTGAAAAGGAATCTTAGAACAAAAGCAAACAGATGACAAGGAAGAGGCTGTTCGAGGAAATTGTTTCATCATTCATGTTGTTTGTTTCTATAGAGCTTTTGCAATAAAAGATGACAAGTAATTTTTACCATATTCCTACCTGCAGAGTAACAGAAAGTTCCTAATAAATAAAAACTTCATGATGTTGTTAATTCACAATTCCCCTTCCACATTCTTAAGTAAATGAATTCGCATTGAACAAAACACTGATTGTAATAGCAAAAACTGATTAAAAATTGTTTTACTTCTATTTGGATCAATAAATTACCAGTTCCCCAATGTTTTCAAGCAATGACTAACAATGACAGATACTTTCAAATATTCTTCCTTTGTTTCTCATGAGCAGTTTATATTACATAAAATACGTTTTAAGATATAGGCATTTTAAACATTTATAAACTTTTTATTAAAGCAAATGACACATAAGAAACACAAATGTAGCCCTAGCTGGGTTAGCTCAGTGGATAGAGAGTTGGCCTATAGGCTGAAGTGTCCCAGGTTTGATTCCGCTCAAGGGCACATGCCTGGGTTGCAGGCTCAATCTCCAGTAGGGAGCATGCAGGAGGCAGCCAAAAGATGATTCTCTCTCATCATTGATGTTTCTGTCTCTCTCTCCCTCTTCCTTCCTCTCTGAAATCAATAAAAATGTATTTTAAAAAAAGAAAGAGAAATGTAGAGTTCAAATGATCACAAACTGAATTCCCAGGTAATCACTTCCTAGTTAAAAAATAGATTGTTATTTTTTTCCAGAAGCCTCCTTCCAGAGCACTTTTAATCACCGCTATCTTCTCCCCCTGTCAGAGACAATGCGGCTTCTGACTTGCAATATCATACATCATCTCTGTCTGTTCTTCAACTGTATATAAAGTATGCATTATATTTATTTTGTATCTAGTTTTGTTTACTGACATTAGGTTTGTGAGATTCATACATTGTGTTTGTAAAGTGCTAGTTTTCCTAATTTTATATTCAATTGTGTTACCAAAAAACTATCAAATTGTTATTGTTGGACAAGTTTTAAAATATTATTAAAATGCACATTCTTATACACATGCATATTGATACACATGTAAAGAAGTGGATAAATTAGTCATCTGGTATGTTTAAGCTCTAACATAAACTGGCTATACTAAGAGCAGCTCTGAGGTAGGGAAATATCTCCTGATTAAAGCCACATTTGAAATTAAATAAAGGTATTCTTGATGTACCTTAAAACCTTTCTGATATCCTTCTTGGAAAAGAAACATTGTACAATTTAATGATTAATAATGGTATCTTACTCTTTCACATGGGGAGTTTTGTTAGTTTATATTATAAGATACATGACGATTAAATTTACTCCTATCTATAATGTGAGGTTTTGTCATATGTCATTTATATGCCAAAAAGTTCATACATATGCTAAAGGAAATAATTTTTCTATTTATACTAATACTGTTATTATTTTGATTAATAGTTACATGCTTTGAGATGTAGTATTTATCCCAATACAGAGCACAATGTAAAGTTTTGGGAAACTATAAGTAATTTTACTTATTATTATTACGATTTGAATGGTGACCAAGTTTGTGAAGTTGAATTATGGAGAGTAATTCCTTGAGTTTAATGTTTCCCTACTGGTTACTGACTAGACTTTTGACTAGCACTGAGAATTGAACACTGTATCCGTGGAAACAAGCACTTAACCTTTTCAAATAGAGATATGTTTAATTTTTCTATTCTTTATAAATATTTTTTAGTTCAAGATAATGATTAAGAAATCAAGGCTAGGCACTTCCTGATGTCAATGAAGAGATGACTTAATAGCCTTTAGCAAATATTTTAAGGTAGACATTAATGCCAGGTCATGGTTCTTAAATATTTGGTAGTTGATAGTTATTGCTAATTCTACACATATGTTATGCATTAAAAATATTCCACATGAGTTGAAAGGTATTAAGCATGAAATTAAAGCTAATTTATATTGTGTCATATGTCATTCATTAGAAAAACATAAATAGAGGGGCTAAAGTTGTTTTATATAGAACTTATCATTAACCAAGCTGTAAAACTGAATGCATTAGCTATGAAACAAAACTATGTTGTATCTTCTACTAGAGGCCTGATGCATGAAATTCGTGCAAGGGGCTCGGCCCTCGCAGCCCTGGCTACCTCGCCGGCCCACTGCCCCATGCACTGGTAGTTCTGAAAGGTCATCTGGAAGGTTGTTCCGCAAGGTCGTTCCACTGTCTGGTGTCATTAGCATATTAGCTCTTTATTATATAGAATTTAGATGAACACATACATGCATATACTCATTGGTTAGCTTACGTATTAAAAATAGACTTTCATATTCACATTGCTGACATTTTTCACCAATAGATATGTGTAGTGTAATAGTTTAGTAACATTGCCAATTTTCTTGAATTATTTTTCTGAATAATTTTTCCCGAAATTATTGTTTTAAAGTTTTATTTAGCTTAAAGTGAAATACATTTAGATAATGTACTGGAAAATCTTATATTGTCTCTTTCAGCACAGATATCACTAGCGGAATAACTTTACCACAACTTTGTATTGTATAACTTCACTAACATTTTTTTATGGTGAGAGTAACATGAAATAAATTATAACTTCTAAAAACAATATCCATCACATGTTAAGGTAACTGAAATTTTCATTACTGGTAGCTAAAAGTCAATAGAGGCCAGATGATCCTTTTATAGGCCTTATCACATTTATTCTTTAAAAATAACCTTTTAATGTTATGCTTTTATTCTATTGATTTTAATGAAAATGTAATGTCTAGACTATGAGGAATATTTTCAAATCTATATGGGCAGCAAATGTTGGATTGACACTCAAAACTCTCAGTGTGACTCCATCTACTTATTACTCATTCTTTCTGGTGCCATTTTAAATCATACAGATTAATTGCAAAGCATTTACGTTTTGTATTAAGGATTTCTTTGCTAGAGAAAACAGGTAATCTCATGGCTATAGAACTTTCTAATTGAATTCATTTTCAAGAACCCTAATGCATAATTTGCAAATATTTCTATTTGGGATTTAGTTGGGGGTAGGGGTGAGCTGGAACCCTTGAAAAGGGATGCATGACTTCAGCCCAGAATGAAGTCTACCAAAACATCAACTAAAGAAAAGACAACAGAAAGCAACTATTGGAATCTGTCTGTTTGGATATTTGTTATAAGAACTAACGTTACAGTCAATACTCTGCTAAATAAATATATTTTGTGTAAAGAAAGCTATCATGCCAAAGATAAAATTACAAATAAGATAACTAGCAAAGGGGAACATATTCTACTCTCTCAAAACACACTAGGAACATATTTCAGAATGAGCATCTTAGAAATAGATTTCTTCTTAATGATTTGTGTGTCTTGAAAATAAATTAGAAGGATACACATTTTCTATTACAGCTCTTCAAACTACCAATCTTAGCTTCATAAGAAACCCTAAAAGTCTGAAACTATTTGTCAAGTGGTAAAACACTGAGTACTGTATTATGTTCTCTTGGCAGTGTATTGAAATATTTGTAATTTTCATGTTTTATAGTTCCCTGGAATCATTAGCACACTTTCATTTTAGAGGCTGTGCTAAATTCAGCACTAGAGTCAATAGTTTGAGGAAATGAAAGTGAGGGGTGAGATTCATTTTAATAGTTGGGAAACTCGACTGGGAAAATGATCTGTCAGTATTTTTCTGGAACGCAACACTGTATGTAATTAGATTGGTGGAATGAAGGGAGATAGAAAGGACAAGATTAGAGATGTTCTTTGGGGAATAATTAGCCTCGAGAATGCAGTTAAAACTGTGTGAGCATAAAAACTTGCATAGTCAAATCTTGAGGGAAAAGAAGAAAGAATATAAAAAGATTAAGAGCGATGGAAAAGGGCATCTTAACAGAAGTAGAAGGCAAAAGGTAAACTTTGGAACTAATAGAATTATTTTTTATTAGAACTGAACCATTAAACAATCTTCTTTTATTGTTAAATTAGGTGTGTTTATATTATATTAATAACTCTTGCACTTTAATTCATTTTGTAAAATAATATATGTATACTACTTTGTTCATGCCCCCTATTAAATTAGGAAACCCTTGAAGAGGAAACTGCAATCTTCAGTTATGCCATGAATATAATATTACTTTATACATAATATTGAGCAAGAAAATCTGAGGTATTTTTAGGCAGATACCATCATAGGTCTATCAACAAAAGAAATATCCCAAACCATAGGAAGCCATGATACTAATTTATTTGAGCCAAAATTTTAAGGACATGCCCAGAAACAAGATCTCAGTGGAGAAAGGCAGTTTTGCAAATCATTTTGCACATTTAGAATCAATAGAGAAAAGGTAAGGATGGTTACCTTCCATGATAGATTAAGGAACCAGGAGAAAGCAAAGCAGGTAAATCTCTAAGATTCACTGAAAAGGAAAATGGAGAGGTGCATACTTCTTTCACATTGGTGAGCACAACACAGTTGACATTTATCAATTACAGATAACAGAGATAGAATGTGTCCAAGAGAACAACACAGAGTTTCTGTCATCCTGCTCTGTTGCCAGTGGTCTGTCATCAAAGGTCTGAAAGAGAAAACTACTCTGACATTTAAAAGGGATATTTTCTAAGATGCACAAGAATAATAGACAGAGCTCACTTAAGGTGCAGATTAACCATTTACTAAGGAAGCTACAGGCCTGGGATGTGACTACCCACCATGACCATGCCCAGTTAGGAGTTAATGTTCAGACCGTCCTGTGTGGTTCCTTGCAGTCACTGGGCTTGTCAGGTCTGTGTAGCTCCCTTTTCATTCACAGGTCACAGATAATTTTATTTTTTGATGTGTAGTTTGCTAAATTCAGGACCAAAATTTACTCTTTGCCTACCATCAAATAGATCACTTACCAAATGCCTATTACAGATCTTGTAAGAAAATATAAACTTATGCTAGGAGTCCAGGGGCATTTAATTATCCTATATAATAAAAGGCTAATATGCAAATTGTCCCCTGACCGGGAGTTCAACCTGGAGTTCCACCAGGGAGCGAGACTGGCCATCTAACCGCCTGCAGCACCTACCCCCGGCCGGCCCCCACTGGTGCACGAATTCATACACTGGGCCTCTAGTAAACATATAAATCAACAAAATACAATTGAGAATCCAGAAACAAACTCATGTATCTCTTGTCAACTGATTTTTTGACAAGGATACCAAAACCATAACATGGGAAAAGAACAATGTTATTAACAAATGAAGCTAGGACAATTTAATTTCCACATGGACAATAATAAAATTGGACCCTTCCCTCTCACCATATGAAAAACTGACATATAATGGGCCAACAACCTAACTTTCAGAGGAAAACAAGGGAGTTAACCTTCATAGGGTTTGGCAATAGATTCTTAAATATGACACCAAAAGCATAAGCAACAAAATAAACAATACATACATTGAACTTTATCAAAATTAAAATAATTGTTTCAAAGTACATCACCAAGAAAGTGAAAAGATCCATAAAGTGGGAAAACATTTTCAAATTATCCTAATATATAAAAAGCCAGGGTCCATAACATCCTACATGACCGAATGGATGACCGAACACTAGGCTAGGGTCCTGTGGCCCCACCCCACAGCATGAGGTGGCATTGACTGGCCAGCAGGCTAAACTGCTGACCTCTCAGTCCCTCCCCGTCCTGCCTCCTGCAGTCTCTGATCGCAGCATGGCGAACAAGGAACCACAGCGAACAGAGCGGCGAGGCGGGTACTGGCGAGCGGGCAGAACAGCGACCTCTTGGTTTCCTCCCTCCAGCAGCAGGCTCCGGGGAACTGGAGCCATGCTGTGACCAGGGAACCACAGGGAACTGAGGAGAGTGGCAATGGGGTGGGACTGGCGAGCTTGGAGGAATGGTTGACCTCTTGGTCCCTCCCTCGGCCCTCAGGCTACAATCACAGCTTGGTGAATGGGGAACCACAGTGAACCCAGGGGGGCGGCAGCAGGGCGGGGAGAGGGTGGAACAGTGATCTCTTGGTCCCTCCCCACAGCCCACAGGCTCTGGGGAACCAGAGCCATGCCGTGATGGGGAACCACAGAGAACCCAGGGGTGGCAGTGGGGACTGGCGAGCTGGGAGAAGATGACCTAGGGCAGTGGTCAGCAAACTGCAGCTTACGATCCACATGCAGCTCTTTGGCTTCTTGAGTGTGGCTCTTCCACAAAATACCACGGCTTGGGCGAGTCTATTTTGAAGAAGTGGCGTTAGAAGAAGTTTAAGTTTAAAAAATTTGGCTCTCAAAAGAAATTTTAATCGTTGTACTGTTGATATTTGGCTCTGTTGACTAATGAGTTCGCCGACCACTGACCTAGGGACCCTAACTGTGCATGATTTTGTGCATGCTGGGCCTCTAGTATAGTTAATAAGGGATTAGTATCTAGAATATATAAAAAACAGTTCCAACTCAATAATAAAAAGACAAAGAGAAAACATTTCTTCAAAGAAGATTTACAAATTCCCAATGAATACATGAAAAGATACTCAGCATCATTTACAAGATGGGAATTCAAATCAAAGCCACAATGGTATACCTCTTTATATACACTAAAATTATTGTAATAAAAAAGTTTGATAATTACAAATGTTGGCAAGGATGTGGAGAAATCAGAACCTTCATACACTGCTAGAGAAAATGTAAAATGATGCAGCCACTATGGAAAACACCCTGGAAGTTCCTCAAATAGTTAAACATAAAGTTTACATATGACATAGCAATGCCACTGTTAGGCAAATACCCTAGAAATGAAAGTATACTAGTACTAGTATATCCACATGAATGTTTATAGCAGCATGATTCATAATAGACAAAAGGCTGCAATAACCCAAATGTTTATCAATTCATGAATGGATAAACAAATCAAATGTGGTATCCATAGAATGCAATATGAATTAGTCATAAAAAGAAATGGAAATGAAGTAATGATGCATGCTGCAACATAAATGGACCTTGAAAACAGTTAATGAAGATTGTTACCCCCAAAATCACATATTATATGCTTCTATTTATATGAAGCCTCTTTAAGAGACAGATCTATGGAGACAAGAAATAGTTGGGTGTTGCTTTGGCCTGGGGAATAATGGATAAAAGTGATAGTAAAAGGTATGGATTTCTTTGTGAGGTGATGAAAATGTTCTAGAATTGACTGTGGTGATGGGTTGCACATACCTGTGAATATATTAAAAACTGAACTGTACACTGTAGATGAATTTTGTGCTGTATGAATGATGTCAGTAAAGCTGTTATTAAAAATAGACATTGACCTGAGAAGGTACTGTAATATGGTGGGGAAAAAAGGGAAAACAACTTTTTAATCTTTTCTCTATGTTCTCCTTATTTCAGGCTCCATGCCCTTATTGCATCCAGATATAGTACAAATATCTCATTAGTATTTGCAAGATATGTGCCCAGAATGAAATCTTCAGTAGATAACATGAATTCCTTACAACCTTGTGAGTTTTTTCTCTTTCCACTGGAAAAAGATTCCCATAAACTAGGCCAAGCATTTTCTTTCTCTTATTTAGAAATTAATGTTAGAAGTTATGCACATTGTAAAGAAACCGTCAGATTTTGGATATATTTCTTTATTTCATAGCATTCAGTGATACTCAGCAGAGTAATGGAGTTTAGGAATGTGGAAGCAAATTGGAGTCTTCTATCCTACCTCTCTTCTTGACCCAGACCATTGAAAAATAGCTTCTGAGAGATCCAGAAGGACCTGGACTCCAGAAACAGTGTCAATCCCTGCCAAATCCAACATGGTTTCGTGGGGTACCGCTCCCATATATTTTTCTGACATTCTATACAGACACATGATTTTACTGCACATTGAAAGTCAAAAATGTTGCCAAGGAGAATGGGGCATTTTCAAATTAGTGACTCATGCTGAAAGACAAACATGTATAATGTTTCTATCCTGTGTTAACTCGAGACACCTTATCTGTGTGGGTTGTATGTCCCAGGGAGAAGGTCTCTTGTTGTTTTTGTTAGTGTGAATAAGATTTTGCATACTGTAGCCAAAGTCTGAAAGGCAGGGTACTAAGTACAGTGACTGAAACCTTGAAAGAAAACAATATGTTGAATCCCTTAATAGAATGGCTGAAAACACACATGATGTGCACACAACATTACACACACCAGGATGGTCATTCCTGAGGAGCTGTTTTTCTTTTTCCTCTTATAACTCTAAAATATAGCATGCACAGCTCAGGCTCCAGGAGCATGTTTATTTTTCCAAGGAGACTATTTATCACATTGTTTTGGTATGTGGTTTATTCTAAAATTATTTGCTAAAGACAAGTTGCCATTCTATTTTATATTTTGTGGTGGTAGTATAGTCTCAGAATATTTATAGATATGTAATATGAAGCATTCTAGATTTTATTATAAAAGGTCCTTTCCTATAGTATGCATATAATTGGCTTTATTCTTTTTGTCTCCTATCAGATCAATGTGTTCTCTTTTAACCGGAATATACTTTTTAAAAGAATAATGAGGGCCCAAAAGAAGGGTATGACATTACATAATTGTAATGTGTGGAAAGCTAGGTCCTAAATACCACAAGCCAATGAAAAAGACCAGATTTCATCTCCTTTCAATATTGAAAATTAGTTTTCTGTTTAATTCTTTTCCTGACAGATAGTAATCGAACAAAGAGTGGCAAAAAAAATACTGAAGACATTATTTATCTAAAATAGAGAAAGAAGAGGGAAGTTCCCTAAGTGGAAATATTTATATTTTAAAAATCAGAATAACATTTTTATAGGTGTTACATTATTATTATTATGAAGTTAGAATTTCATCCTAAGATATTTGAATTTTAGGCTACTTTATGTTTTCCATTAACATTTCTTTCTCATTGATGTATTTTTTAAATCATGGTATGCTTGGAACTTACACAATTCAAACTAAGTTATTTCTCATAGAAATATTCCAAAGCATATGTGACAACCTCTTCCAAAAAAAAAAAAAAAAAGACACATGTGATGCCTAAATTCTAAAAACAAAAAAGGATTTAGACATAACAGAATCCTGTGAGCAGAATTCTGACAACTGTAATATTTGATTGTGTCTTTAATATTTAAGAATAAAGTTGATAAAAATAGAGCATGGTCACCTTTGCCTATGTCAATAGAAGTGTGAGACATATAAGATGATTAATCAGATACTGGAGGATCTTAAGCATTATGCTAAGCATTTGTTGATATGATCCATAGCTATTAGGGAACTAGGGATGCTTTGAGGAAGGGCACTGCAATATTAAGTGAGAATAACAATACTTTTCTGATCTTAAAATATTCAACATATTACAAATAGTAAATTAGTTAATATTTTAAACAAAATAAATGTAAATATTCTTGTCATTTTACCTGAATATCCTATTTGTCAAATGGTCCCTTCATTACATGGTTAACTAGTTAACATTGAATCAATTCAATTAAAGCAATGTGTAAAAAGAATGAGCAAATGATGATCTAAACAGAGAGGAGATTGTGCAGTCAGAGCACAGAGAGATTTATATAGTAAGCAAGTGCATTTAATTATCAGGCATTCATTACTTTAGTGTTTGAGTTATTTCAAAATACTTCAATATAAATCTCAAAAAATCTTACTCCAAATAAAATTACAGATTATTAACACCAAAAAAATCTCATCTTTCTTATAAATTAGCTTCAGTTAATGTCTTTTGACATTTTTCTTCAAGATAATTAATTTTATTTGCTTTTGTTTTTATCTTGTTGTCATGGGTTTTTATTCTAACAATTGAATGTATAGATACTTCACTTGACAAGGCTTTAGCAACATTTATATTTGGTGAGCCTTAATCAGAAGAATATGAAAACAACACTTGTCTAAATTCAACCATTTATAAACATTAGAATCCAAAATTAGATATTTGTGACAACTTCATTTTTCTGTAGACTCCTCCTACTCATGTTTATGTTTCTATAGTGGCTAACACAGAGCTAGTCATCTGGAAGGCTCTCAGTAAATATGTTTTGCAAATGTGTAGCAAACTGGAAGAAATGTTAAAGACTGATTAACACAATATACAACAATAGCGGTCTAAAAAAGTCTATATAGCTTAAGTGTGATTTTATAGAAGTCATCACTTAATAGAGTAGAGGGACAGATTAAAAATCCTTGGTATAGGTTCTGAGGATTTGTGACTAGAAAAGATTGCTACTTTCAAACTTTTTAAAATGTCCAAACATCTGTTGGGTAACATATATTTATAGTTTATTGAAAAAAATGCAAAAGTCACATAAGGCACAAGTTAATGACCCAAAGAAAAGAAAGTATTGTTACTACTGAATATGCAACAACATAAATGAATCTCAAAAGTATCATGTTAAATAAAAAAGCCAAATATGAAAAATATTAAAACAGTTTTGTTCCATCTCTATAACATTCTGGCTAAAGCAAATCTATAAGGTAGAAATCAATGAGTGGTTGCCAGAAACTGAGAATGTTGGAAGAGGACTGACTAAAGAAACAGAAGGAAACTCCTCATCGTGATGAAAATATTTGATATCTTTATTTTGGAGATTGTTATAAGTCCTTACACATCTTTCAAAATACACAAAACTGCATTACTAAAAATAGTGAAATTTATTCTATTTAAATTATAACTCAATGAACAACCTTAAGGAGGATAAAAAGCCTAAAGAACACCAGAAAGATGAAGAATGTGAAGAAAAATTGCCCAGATACAATTGGCAAGCAAGCCTTGGGCCAGGGAGAATGATGGCCCACCCACCCACATAACAGGAAACCTTCCAAGATAGGTCACCCCAGTACAGGCATGGCATTCTTTAAGGACGACTTAGGCCTTTTTCCCTTTAGTCCTCAAAAAGTCTATAGTTTCTGTCAAAAGACAGAATTTTTAATCTTGATAGGAACTATAATTACAACCCATTTATTCCACAAGTAGTGAGCACTAAGAAGTGTCAGCCTGTTTTTTGTGCACTGGCATTCCACTGGTAAACAATATAAGAAAGGGCATTATTCTCAAGAAGCATAGATACTGGTCTGGCTGTGCTTATGGAAGTGGTGCTAGTAAACTGAATGAGTATATCAATGTAATAGAATTGATATATTCAAGTTTAAGTCGACCCTCTGGCTATTTGTCCCTGCTGTCCAGCCTATTCATTTTTTTATTCCCTCTTTTGTGACCTTTTTTATAAACTACCAAATTATCTTCAGTATTGGATCCTAAATCATTGTAGTGAATACTGTGGAGTGCTGCCAAGATCACCTTTGTGTCAAGGTATTCATTTCTTCATCTATCAAAACTCTATGAAAGGCTCACACTTGAGTCATTCATCAGAACTTGCTCTTGGCATGAAGAAGCTGCTTTGCCCAGGTGTCTGCCTTCTTCCAGGGGTAGCCAACAGCTAATGACTAGTTGATAGAGAGTTAGAAAGTTTTGTCTTCCCTGCTTCTTTCAATTTTCTGAGGTACTTTGGCAGTGATGGTAAAGAGGGCTGCTCCTTAGTCCTTTCACCCATGTATCCTATCAATTGGTATTCTTGTAGCATATTACATTTTCCCTTCAATGAGCTATGATTTATGCAGTAGTGGTACTATTTTAGTGGTATTTGAGATACACCTTTAATTTATTAATGTCTAATATTAAAAGTTAAATTACTTTACTTTATATACTCTGCTCTCTTTTTGTATTATTTTTTTTTACCATTATACTGTCTTTTTTATGTTTTTATTGATTAAGGTATTACATATGTATCCTTATCTCTGCATTGCCCCCAATCCCCACTCATACCCTCACCCCCCTGTTGTCTGTATTATAGTTGACATTTTAAATGCGTGTATTTTAAGCCACTTGGGGTATTACTAGAGGCCCAGTTCATAAAAATTCATGCACTGGAAGGGGGTCCCTCAGCCCAGCCTACCCCCTCTCACAGTCCGGGAGCCCTCAGGGGCAGGAGGCGGCCCGGTGATCAGAGGAAGGCAATGCTACTTGTGCACTGCCATTCCACTGGTAAACAACACTTATGCTACTGCCACTGCCAGCAGCACAAGCCTCAGCCGGCCCTGGTTACCTGAGCCTTGGGCGGCCCTGAGCAGCTGGGCAGCTACCATCCGAGGCTTGCCTGCACCTCGGGCCAGCCCTGGATGGCTGGGAGGCTGAGGGGACTAGGGGACTCCGGAGGCAGGCACGTAGAGAAACCAGACCTACCTTGAGATTGGCCTGGCCTTGCTGCATGCCTGCCACCCCGGCAGGGCTAAGGGGACTGAGCGCCTCCATCTTGTGGCTGTGGGCACCGTCATCTTTGAGGGTGTGGCAGTCAATTAGCATATTCCTTACTTATTGGCTGTGGATGCTGCCATCTTTGAGGGTGGGATAGTCAATTAGTATATTCCCTCCTTATTGGCTGTGGGTGCTGCCATCATTGAGGGCAGGACAGTCCATTAGCGTATTCTTCCCTTATTGGCCATGGGTGCTGCCATCTTTGAGGGCGGGGCATTCAATTAGCATATTCCCTTCTTATTTGCTGTGGGCACTGCCTTGTTTGCGACGACATGAGGGTCAATTAGCATATTCCCTCTTATTAGGATGTGTTTAGGTTTATTACCACATTTGCTCTTTTCCATTTTATCTCTTGTACATATCAATGCTTTCATCTATTACCATTTCCATTTTGCCTGAAGAAAATCCTTTTATACTTGCTTTAGCATGTGTATGCTATTAATATCTTTTCTCAATTGAAATGTATTTATTTCATCAGATTTTTGAAGGGTATTTTCACTGGTCATACATTTCCAGCTATTTCATTTCAACACTTTAAAGATGTAGTTCCATATTATTTTAGATAACATTTATTTTCTTTATTTTTCTTTATATAAACATAAACTCCAAAATCTTTGTTTGATATATTATTTTGAGTATTCTTATACAAACTTGTACTTTTGGTCTTTTTTTTGGGTCTATTTTATTCATTGTAATATGGTCTCTGCAGATTATATTAGGGCTATATCTGAAAAACAACTGTTTTGTTTTTTTTTTAATTGCTGTATTGCTTTCCTTACAATTTTTTAAATGTTTACCTAATGTATTTTTTTTTCCTGCTTGTAATTTTTGTTACAATGTTGAATAGAAATAGTTAACATGGGGTAGAAATTGGAGAAATACATGTCTTATTTCTGACCTAAAACAAATTCTTCTAAAATTTTATAATTTAATACTACGTTTTATCAACAATTTTCTTGTTACCAAATATCAGGCTAAGAAAGTTCTGGTCTATTAATATCTTCCAATGAATCTTATCTTGAAATAATATTGAAATATATCAAGTAGTTTTTATCTACTGACATGATTGTTTTTCTCCATTAATCTGTTAATATAATAAATTCTTCAAATTTTTAACAAGATCAGAAAAGTTATTGAAGAGCAACTCCTTTCTTTGAGTACAATTTTTAAATTTGATTTGTTTAGAATGTTTATAAATATGTTTATGAGTAATATAAGATTGTGATTTTTATGCTTATGTTCTTATACTAGTCTCATCTGATTTGTCATCAGCATATTACTAACATCATAAAATTACTTGATTGGACTTCCACTTTTATATTTTCCCACTATCTGGCTGTTCCTAGATAAGAAGTATCTGTTACTTACGGTAGAACTAATTTTAAAGCATCTGAGTCTTTATGACAAGATTTTAAGATGGTTTTATTTTTTTAAGTTTTAATCTGCATATGTAATATTCCCCAATTTAGCTGTGAAATTTTGATAAATATATAAAGTACTGTAACCACCACCAAAATTATGTTATAGAAAAATGTCATCACTTTTTAAAGTTATTCTGACCTTTTTTGCCGTGAATTCTCTCCCTCCCCTGCACTTTGGAGACACCCTGCTCTGCTTTCTATCATTGTAAATTTGCTATTTCTAGAATTTGACAAAGACATAATCACTAACAATACAGATACTTTATGTAGGAAATAATTCACTTAACATAATGATTTTGAGATTCAGCCATATTGTTGCATGTATCAATAGTTGTTTTTTATTGTTGAATAGTATTAAACTTTATTTGTATGTCACAGATTTTTTTATCCAGTCACCTATTAATTACCATTTAATTTATTTCTAGGTTTTTACCATTTTGAATAAAATCCTAGGAATTTTAAACCCAAGACTTTGTGTGAACATGTTTCATTTATATTTTTCTGTTCCATTTAGGTCTATGGTATATTTTGAACCTACCATTGAGTATAGTATGAGGTCAGGTATTGTTCATATTATTGCATAAGATAAGCCCATTGCTTCAGCACCATTTGTTGACAAGACTATTTTTCCCTATTGAACTAACTTGGCATGCTTGCTAAAAATCAATTGACCACATCTATTTGAGCCTATTTCTAGACTCTCAGTTCTCTTCCATTGATCCATGTTTCTATGCTTATGCCAATATCATGCTGTCTTGATTAATGGAGCTCTCTAGTAAATCTTGAAATCAAATAGTTGAAGTTCTCCAACTTTACTGTAATTTTTCAAAAGTTTTGTCTATTTATAATACCATTAAATTCCCATACATATTATGAACAACTGGACAATGTATAAAAAAAGCCTATTAGAATTTTGGTTAAATCTATAGATACATTTGTGGAAAATTAACATTTTATAATATTGAATATTCCAACCCATGTAAACAGTATATTTCTCTATTACTTAGATTCAATTTTATATTCTCCTAGGAATATTTTGTTGTTTCAGTGTACACAACTTGTGTATATTATGTTAAGATTATTCCTAAGTTCTGTATGCTTAATGATATTGTGAATAGTTCTTTTCCTATTTCAATTTTGAAAAATTTTTGTTAGTATATAGAAATACAAATACATTCTTAACTATTGATGTGGTCTTTAAAACATATAATTCAGATTTCTTGTTACTCTAAAATAATAATTTCAGTTCTATAAAATTATAAATTACCAATAATTATTTTATTTACTCAACCAAATTTTGCTGCTGCAGCCGCAGGAAATGAATACCTTGCCCTTCTCATCCATTTTTACCCATATAACATGAAAAATTCAACACATTTTTCAGAAATCAGAATGAGCATCACAGCAGAACATTCATTAAGTATGCAAATAAATGTTAAAGTGTGATAAATCATGCAAATTAAAATCTACGTTACTGAAGAAGATATTAGTGAGAGACAAACAAATTTATCAAATAAAAATATATTTTAAATTTAAGTGGTTTCCAATGATTTTCTATGTAACAATTAGAAAACATTTAAAGGCATTAATACTTTTATTAAATCCATATACATGTAATTCTAATTTCAAAGGAAGTGTTTTAATTTGGAATCTAATAATTAATTATTTTACTTGGTGTAATTTAATTAATTTTTGTATTAATAAATTTTAAGAGTAAGAAGCAAAAATACCAATCTTTTCATTTACACTTAGCTATGAAGTATGCATACACTAAAAATGATGAGTTAGAAAATATAGAAATATTTTTAAGCACAATTGATATCACAAACTTAAATAATATAGGTTGTTCTAAAAACAATTTACATCAGCACTTATGGACTAAAATTTATTTGATAATCATATTGCATACATTTATAATTCACAAATTATAAATGTAGCATTCAATATTATTTTAATATATACATAGTTTTATTTATATTGTACAATCTAAAAGTAAAGCTAAGTTTCCTTACAAAGAACATTTTATTTTTAAGGTATTTTAAAGTGCCATAAATATTTTATAATTAAAACGTGAATATGATTCGTTTATTTATTTAACAAATAGTTACAATTTTATATTTTTAATGTGACAAGCATTGTTAGATGCTTGGTAGAGAAACATTAGTAAACCCAAAAGAGCAAGTGTTTGCCCTTATTTTGTTTACAGAGCAATGAGTTACAAAATCAAAATAAATAATAATTTTGAAAACTGAATTTACTTCATTGAGAAATAATTTAAAATCAGATTTTAAAAGATATTGCTCTTTCTAATATCATCATAAATTTACTTTATAATAAATTGGATTTTTAATAACTCCTTTACATTGTACGCATGAAAACTAGATTATTCATTGGTCATGCATCTGTATTTTCTACACCGAGCCCTAGTTCCAACTATCTGGAAATAATTACTTTCAGAGACATGACTTACATTAGCACAAATCAATATCACTAGGCTGAAATCAAGAGAATGGCAAAGATTCTCTTCCCCTAGTGGCTCTAGGAAAGAATCAGTCCTTTGCCTCTTTTAGTCTCTGAGGGCTGCCATCGTTCCTTTGTTTGTGGTCTTTTCTTTTTTCAAAACATATTTTTATTGATTTCAGAGAGGAAGGGAGAGGGAGAGAGAGATAGAAACATCAATGATAAGAATCATTGATCAGCTGCCTCCTACACGTCCCCTACTGGGGATTGACCCACAACCCAGGCATGTGTGTGTGCCCTTACCCCAATCAGACCCAGGAACCTTCAGTCCACAGGCTGACACTCTGTCCACTGTGCAAAACTGGCTAGAGCTGTTTGTGGTCCTTTCAATCACTCTTTTATTAAATTGCCTTCTGTGATGCTTAATTTTATGATTCAACTTGGCTAGACCATGATACCAGATATTTGGTTGAACACATTTAGATGTTACATTGAACATATTATTAAAATGAGTTTAAGTTTCTCTAAAGTTCTTTTTAACATTTAAATCAGTAATTGAGGAAAGCACATGTCCTAACATGTGTGTGGACTTTATTCAAATAATCAGTTGAACACTGTAAGAAAATTCCCCAAGGAAGAGAAAATTCTGTCAGCAAATTGCCTTCAGATTCAAGCTTCAACATCAACTCGACCCTGAGCCAGCATCAGCTCTACTCGCCAGCCAGTCTACTCTGCACATTTTGGAGAACATATCCTATATAATAAAAGCATACTATGCAAATCGACCCAACAGCAGAATGACCAGTCTCTATGACGTGCACTCCAGCTCAATGCAGGAGCTGCCCCCTGGTGGTCAGTGCACTCCCACAGGGGGCGTGCCACTCAACCAGAAGCCAGGCTCATGGCTGGTGAGTGGAGCAACGGTGGCGGGGAGCCTCTCCCGCCTCCTCTGCGGGCAGACCTTAAGGAGCAAGGGGTCCCAGACTGTGAGAGGGCGTAGGCTGGGCCGAGGACACCCCCACCCCCAATGCACGAATCTCGTGCACCGTGCCTCTAGCATTTGTATAAAATCCTTGCTATCCTGGTTTATCCTGGATATCTAGGTGGGTTCTAAATGTATCCCTAGAGAATCAGAGTAAGATAGGCAGATGAGAAGAAAGTGTATTAGTCAGGGACCATGTTCCAAATGAAGATCTTGACTATGGGGATATATTGTGAGAAATTCATGCTTAGGAGAGATTTCACTGTTGTGTGTACAGCAGGTCCTCGGGTTATGTTGGAGATCCATTCCTACAGGTGATGTAATGCAATTTTCGCTGTTAAGTCAGAACCCACCTCCATAAGCACCTATGTCACTCACATGGAACACATACACAGCAGTAATGAAGTGACATAGTAAAACAAATTTACAAGAAAGATAACAATTCCTGACCTTTACTTGTGGTAAATAAATAATAAAAAAAATAAAGCACATACGTACATATATTGATATGACAGAACTTTTTTTTATATATAAATAAATGGGAAATGGCGATGTAACCACTAAATGACATACGTCGAGTCCAACGTAACCTGAGGACTGTCTGCACATCACTGTGTGTACATACCTACACCTAGATGGTATAGCCTACTACCAACCTAGTCTATATGCTACAGCTTATTGCTGCTAGGGTACAAGAATGTACAGCATGTTACTGTACAAAGCAACAAGAGTTTAAGCACAAGAGAAAATGATGCAATCAAGAGATGCTGTAAAACATGAGATGTAGGAGGCTGCAGCCAGCTTAACATGGCATACTGTTTTCTAGCAAACTTTTTTTTAAATAAAAAGAAGTACATTCTAAAATAAAAAGTATAGTATAGTAAATACATAAACCAGCAATATAATTGCTTATTACCATTATAAGTATTATGTTTTGTACAAAATTGCATGCACTATACTTCTATAACGATTGGCAGAGCAGGCTTGTTTACATCAGCAGCACCACAAACATGTGAGTAAGGCTTTGCACTGTGATGTTATGAAAGCTATCATATCACTAGAACATAAGAATTTTTCAGCTCCATTATAAAACTCTGAGACTACCATCATATATGCAGTCTGACGCTGACCAAAATGAGATATGTGGCACATGACTTTAACTGTAAAATTCTTTTTTCTCTCATGTGAGGTACCATTCATAGCTTCTAGGAATAAACACTTTGGATAACTTTAAGAGCCATTATTCAGCCTACCACAGGCAGACTTGAAATATCTCACTCTTTAACTCTTTAAAAAAACAGTAATGATATTTGTGTCAATCTTAAGTGGAGAATGAAGACTGTCACATTAGTTCTGTGTAAGATATATTTAAACTATAACAGAACACCTAATAATCTAGTGTTCAATCTTTTAGGGAGACTGATATGCATGAAAATCTTGCGGTAACTTTAAATATTTCACTTGCTTTTTAAGATATTCAGAAAAATGATAATATGAAATACAGAAATGCAGATATCTTTTAAATTATATATTAATAACATTAGCAATATGGATATAAACTTTTACTTGCTACATCTTAAATTCCATAATTATTTAAAATATTTATATTTTAATCAGGTGCCAGGCCACATAGCTCAGTTGGTTTGAGCCTTGTCCTGATACACCAAGTTGCAGGTTTGATTCTAAGTAAGGGTACATACAAGAATCAACCAACAAACCCTAGGTGGTTTGGCTCAGTGGATAGAGTGTCGGCCTATGGACTGAAGGTTCCCGGGTTCGATTCCAGTCAAGGGCAGATGTCTGGGTTGCAGGCTCACTCCCTAATAGGGGGTGTGCAGGAGGCAGCCCATCGATTACTCTCTCTCATCATTGATGTTTTTAGCTCTCTCTCTCTCTCTCTCCCTTCCTCTCTGAAATCAATGAAAATATATTTTAAAAAAAGAATCAACCAATAAATGCATAGACACATGGAACAACAAATCAATGTTGTTTTCTCTCTCCTTCCTTCTCAAATCAATCAATAAATAAAATTTAAAAAATAATCAGGTGGACCTAAACAATTAAATCAGATGCCTTGTATAACAAATTTTACAAAATGCATTAAAATGCACATGGATTTTTCTAAAAAAAACAACAACACATTTTTTAATAAAAGAAATTTAAGACTTCACAGACAGAAATAATGGCTAACTGTAGTGGGATAGTTGATGACAATGAATGAAACAATCATCCTGATGACAAGATATGAGTGGAGAAAGGATTCATTGGAAAGGCAAATAAAATAGGAAAACTACACAAATGTCATTCTTCACTTATTTCCTTGAGAAGTATTCCCTCCCCAGCCTGGTCACCAATAGCTGTTTTCTTGTTTTGTTTTGTCTTTTCTTAAATACATTTTTATTGATTTCTGAGAAGAAGGGAGAAGGAGAGAGAGAGAGAAACGTCAATGATGAGACAGAATCACTGATCGGCTGCCTCTTTCATGCCCCACACTGGGGATTGAGCCCACAACCTGGGCATGTGCCCTGACCAGGAATTGAACCATGACTTCATGGTTCATAGGCCAACACTCAACCACTGAGCCTCGATGGCCAGGCACCAATAGTTTTAAAAGAACAAAACGACAATGTGAAGGCTATTCCTGTTTAAGTCCTACTTATTTTGTAAAACTGCCATTTCTGTTAATAAAAGTATTAACACTTGAATAAAATTAGCTATTTTGCATTTTGTGCATGCCTAATGTTCTGCAATAATCATTTCATCTAAAGACTTAGATTAAATATTTTAATAATGTGATGTTCTCTAGATTCAGAACTTTATTAAATATTCTATTAATAATTAAGTCAGATGTTCTTTAATGCATTTATCTTCTTTTTATGTGGTCAAGTAACATTATGCTGTATTTCAAATCTTTGTTATTTATAAAATATAAGTGCAATAAAAATTTGCTATAAATCAGTCATTGCTGCGATTCTTTATTTCCTAAGAACCGTATTTTTTGTTTTGTGTTTCTTTGTTTCACTGGGTTTTATTTACAAAAGCCTGGAAAATTGTTGTTAAATCATTTAATCATTTATATACTTTATAGGCTTTATAAAAGGTTGTTTTTGCAGGGTTCTGGAAAAGGAGGGGTAAGGGGGGCTGATAGCTATGAAGTCGGTTTCATTTGCTTTTTGTAGTTCTAGGTATAACATTTAAAAATGAATCTTAACCAAACAAATTGTAATATTTATAACTTTTGCTGAACAAAAGGAAAACATAATAGATTGTGTTATGTACCATTATTTGAATATTCTAAAAAGCAAAGAGGTTTCCATGCAGAATTAATTAATAACACTATTGTAACAAAAAGTCAATTTACTCCTTCAACCGTAGCATATTTCTGTCAAGCTTCTTACTCAGCCCCATAAAAGATTATGGGGAAGATGAGACAACAATGATAAGCTTATTCATTACCTCTGAAAAGCTGATCTAAGTAAAACAGATATCTAGATCAAATAATACAATGGATTCACTATATTACACTCTTGTGATTTATGAGGAAAATTCCCCTAAATGTTTTTGTATTAACATTTAAAATTATTATGCTTAAGATTGAATATGGAACTTCTATTTTTATTAGGTTTCAGATTTAAAAAGCAATATTGAGAGCTCAATTTAAATTGATATCTGGCTGCCAGCCTGATGCAGCTTCTAAATTTGAACCAAGATGCCTACAAAAACAAGAAGAGATGTGGGCTCTCGCATATCTACCCCAAACAAAGGCTGCCAGAGCCCATCACCAGAATAGGGTTAGATTATACCTGTAGCTTTAAATTCCAGGAGGTAAAATTCTGTGATACAAAGTGTGACTTACTCATGGATTTCCAGGTGAAACAAAATAGACCTGTGATCCAGAAAGAAGACAAAAGGCATTCAATCCATTCTACCTTGTGTTTGCCTTTGGTTCAAAGACTTTCAGTCATTTACAACCAAACCCTAACCATTCATCCCTGCTTTTTACCTACATACGCACATGTGGTGAAAGGTACGTATTCATTCACTCTTCCTCCTTCCATTAAAAAACACACACAAAAACCTTTCAGAAATAACTGGACACAAAGAAACAGATTGGGAGAAAGCTGAAATGACTGATATGATTCAGGTTTCCAGATGGCCTTAATTTAGAATAACTGTAAATGAAGGTAAAGAAAAACCCCAACAGTGAATAGTAAACATAAACTGACTTAATGCTGTTATAAGATCTAAAATGGGATAGGGCTACTCACATTAATATTCTGTTTTTTGTTGTTAAAGGAAGGATATGTAACAGCAATAAGGAGGACTAATAAGTAGAATCGATGTAAGTCAATATTTGTTTGGAAAATTTGCAGTTTAGATAGAACTCTTCCTTTTCGAAGAATGAATAAATAGCACGAAACAACAATGACACAAATTTAATTACTCTTAGAATTAATACTGTCCTATTATGAATTAAACAAAACAAACTAGAACAAGAAAAACTGTCTTGAGTAGTGAGATAGGTGAGAAAAGTAAGAATGCAAAACACTAAAGTGTGAAACAATTAAAATCAGCCTCATAGACAATAAAGTTAGAGTTGACATAGTGGTATATTAAATTATTATAAAATGATATTTAATGTCATTCAAAATGCAGATAAAAAGGATGAGGGAAAACAATGAATGTAAAATTAAACATATCAAAAGGAGATAATTGATGCTTAAAGAAATTATTTTTTTCTTACTGAGAAGGAAAATAAAACTGTATATACCAGGAAAAAAATAAACAAACATAAAATAAAATATTCTAAGTTTTAGAAGAGACATCACTAATTATATTACAGATTTTTAGATACTGTCATGACATTCCACAAAAAGGCAAGCTTTATTTCAGTTAGGAAGGATCAATATTTTTTAAAGCAACACATTGTAAGCAAAACTAATGAAATATATTCATGTTGCTTACCCAAGCCAAAAGTTTGTCCTATATAATAAAAGGCTAATATGCAAATAGACTGAACAGCAGAACAACCGAACAACCAGTTGCTATGAAGTGCTCTGACCACCAGGAGGCGCATGCGGGACATGGCGGGCATTGGCAGCAGGTGGCAGAGCACAGAACATGGTGGGCATCAGATGCATTGGGATGGTGGATCAGGAGAGCGGGGGTGCCAGACCAAGGTGGGGTATCAGTCGCTGTCATCAGGGAGAACCTCTGGTAGTTACAGAAAATTCTTTGCTCCCACATGCCATGGTCCCAGTAAGTGTTTGCACCTGCTGCTGAAGCCAGCCCTGCTCATACCTGCGTCTGGCATTGGAGACGCCACTTGCACTCGCTGCTGGTTCCCAGCACCGGCCCTGATCGCTCAGCACTGTCAGGGGGTGCAAGCGGCAGCAGCCAGCCCTGATAGCCCCTGAGGAATTCTTCAACTCCCTCTGCTCCTGAGGGCTATTGGGGCAGCAGCGCCACTTGCACCTGCTGATGGTGCCAGCCCCAATCGCTCCACGCTATCAGTGGATACGCGCAGGGCTGGCACTGTCAGTGTGTGGGAGTGGCGGCGGTGGAAGCGGGGCTGCCAGCAGAAAGGGGACCAAGGGAGGGCCACAGCGGGAGAGGCCGGGTGGGACACAGAGGATGGGCCAAGATCCACCCCTGTGCCTACCGCAGCCTCGCAGCCCATAGTTCCTTTCAAGGTGCACTCATTTGTGCACTGGGCCCCTATTATTTTAATATTAAGAAAGAAATCAAAATTGCATGAAATAGCAAGAAAGTTACCAGAAGAGGATAAAAAGCATTTTGGCCTTAAACTTGTTACGTTAAAGCTGAAAATTAAGAATTACTCAAACAATACTAATAGAGAAATTGGGATTCTAGAATTATATATTTAATCAAGTTGTTAGTCTTCTATGGCAACAACATAAAAAGGTTTAGACTTGCTCATTTTGGAGAACAACAAAAACATAAAATATTTTATACATGAAGAAAAATATTTCAGTAGGCTGAAACTCTATATTTCAGTATAATATAAAGTGGCTTGTGATAAATGTAAATACTATTTACTTTTAGGTTTAAATTAAATGAGAAACAGTGTCTCTAAAACTAAACAAATATACCAAAATAGTTTTTGAAATGAACATTTTATAGACCAGAAAACATTAAAATAATAATAATCCATATGGGATGTACACTTATGCGCATAAACTAAAGAAAAATATGATTAAATGTCAGAAAAGATAATTTGCAAAAAGGAATTCCCTCTATGTAGGCTTCGGTCTCTGACTCAAATAAATTACAAGTAAGAATTAAAAATAGAATACTAAACCTAATTTTCCTGCCTTTTTTATATTTAAGATATTTTTGTAAATCCATTTGATCAGAAGAAATTGAAAGTACAATGATGGGCTACCTATAAAGCAACATATTAAATACTAGAGGCCCGGTGCACAGATTCATGCACTGGTGAGGTCCCTCATCCTGGCCTGCGCCCTCTCCCAATCCGGGACCCCTTGGGGGATGTTGGATAGCTGGTTTAGGTCCAATCCACAGAGGCCTGATCCCCACAGGCCCGATCCAGACAGGAGGGAGCCTGATCACCTCAGGCCTGATCCAGACAGGAGGGAATCTGGTCCTGGGCATTGAGCATCTGTCCTCTGGTGGACAGTGCATGTCATAGTGACTGGTCGACTGGTTGTTTGGTCATTCAGTCATTTGGTTGCTTAGGCTTTTATATATATAGATTATGAAAACTGTTCCTCAGTCCACATTTCACCATATATATATATATATATATATAATATATGTATTTGATTTTTTACAGGGAGGAAGGAGAGGGAGAAAGAGTTAGAAACATTGATGAGAGAGAAAAATCAATCAGCTGCCTTCTGCACACTCCCCACTGGGGAGGTACCTGCAAGCAAGGTACATGCCCTTGACCGGAATCAAACCTGGGACCCTTGAGTCCACAGGCCGACGCTCTATCCTCTGAGCCAAACCAGCCAGGGCTCATCCTATATTTCTACTGCTTTACAAAATACTTTTGTCTACATTCTTTATTCTAAACATTATTCTAGGTTTTTGTGTTATTGAACAGAATAATACTTTATTAACTGATACAATGGAATCACTTAAAATAGAAATTATAATTCTGGGCACACCTTCAAGTTTGGATCTCAGAAAAGTAATACATATGTGGTAAAAGGTCAATTATCACAATGACAGGTTTTTGCTGATGACAAGATTTTCTTTTCTGATCATCACTTCTGTGATGTTGGGAAAGATTTCCAGATACCATCACAGTATCACAGATATTTGGTACCTTTTTATTCCATAAGTAAGGCAAACCCTCCTTCAGTCAGGAAGGGTCAATATAATTGTATTAGAGGCCTGATGCACGAAAATTCATGCATGTATGGGCCTTCCTTCCCCTGGCTGCCAGCACCACCTTCGCTCTGGCCAGAGCTGCCTTTCCACCTTTCCTCCACCCCAGAGGCCCAGAGCAGCTGGGGTGGTGCAGAACGCTGTGTCCTGCCCCGCCCCTGGCCACTTGGTACCTGCATATGCAAATTAACCCTCCATCATTGGTGGGTTAATTTGGTATGCAAATTAACCCAGCAATTTGCATACTTACTCCTGATTGGCCGGTGGGCATCACGAAGATATGGTCAATTTGCATCTTACTCTTTTATTAGTGTAGATTGTGGCTAGAGCTACAATAATAAGCCATACATAATAACGTTGGTAACTGGTTGACTTTGCAAGTTCACTTAGCCTATCTGAACTCAAACTTTCCTTATGCATAAGTAGGGTCAATTCAAATTCTGTTTCCTTTTTTGTTTACTTGTTTTAGGGACTTTGAGGTGGAATTATTGAAATAATGTAAGTGAAATAGTCCTAAACTATAAAGCAGTATAAAAGTATTGTTTTTATTAACAATTTAATTGTTAGTAATAGCACAAAGCAGCACTGAATATTGTGTTGCATTATATACCATGTACAATGTAAGCCATTATATCAGATGTGAACTCAATCTTCAAAGAACTTGGATCTGGCCTACAAGGATAGGTTAAATATGTGCAAGACTAATGTAGGCCATTTACCTCAGCAGAAACAAAATTTAAATTTAAAGACTCTTCAAAACGATCAACCAAATTTGAGTTCATGACAATGACTTAGATGTAGGGAAAGAAACTATGTTAGCCATGTAATGAGCATGATAATGCTAATTGCAGACTTCTTACATTGGTTAATGCAAAAAATAAACAATCTCTTATACTTCTCCATCCATCCCTGTGTTTTTGCAGAAAGCAAACCTCCCAAAGGCTATCTCCACCCATGACAGAGTGAAAGAGACATTAAAGCACAACTATACCTGTAACACACAAGAAGCCATTGTCTGCTTTGCCTTTCTTAGTTCAAGAATCCCCAATGGCTTTCTTGAGTCTTCTTTAGAGTGTTCAGCAGTCTAGGATGCTTGTACCTAACCATCTCTCCTCTCTTCTTCACTTGGGTTAGACTTATTTAGAGTTCTGAGAGCTCTCCCAGCCTTCACTGGCTCTATTTCCTTTTGTACAGTCATCTCCCCTAAACAAAATCCTGACATGTTTAATTCACTCTTGTGTCTGTATCTCAGAGAATACAAAGTAAAACAGAGCAGGGAAACATAACCCTCTTAAGGAAAAAAAATGTTTAAAACAGTAGGAAGAGAAAATTATTCAAGTTTATTCGGTTATTCAAGGTGAGCATTATAGTGATAGATAGATTCATTTTAACTAATTAAATTTTTATGATAACAACTGTAATGCATATTTATTATCAAGAATTTGGACAGAAAAGTCCAAAAATATCAAAAAAAGAAGAGCTGTGATTAACATTTTGGTGCATTTAATTAGTTTTTTTTTTAATGCATAAATTTTTTTAACTTTAGTTTATAGTAGAAAAAATACATTTTCCTGAAAATGTGTTTAGGAGTAGACTGCAGTGAAAGACATGTAAGAAGATTTGAGAAAAGCAATGTACCAGAAGTGAGAGATTTTATATTGCTACTTTTTCAAATTTCATTTGAAAGATTTACTAATAATTCTGTTCTTTATGAAGATTTGATCATCATAATCAGTCAAAATTTAGAAAAAGATATGTAAGAGAAGTGGTAAAAAATGTTATTTACATCTCGTGAGTTCTGAATAATAACTTTGTAATGTATATTAACATTATTTCTAGTCTTAGCTTATAAGAAGAGTAGGCACAAGTTTGTAGAGAGAAGTATCATGGAAATGTTAGATGCTCTGTTGGTAAAATTATGACATTTGTGTTGAACTGTCAATAACAACAAAAAAGTTCCTAAAAGCTATACACACACACATACACAGTTAGGTATCTAGATTAATTTAAGTTTGTATATGACTGCTAATTATACTATAAGTAATATTGATTTTGACTTCTTCAAACAAAATATTCATTCTAACTCCAATATTATGATTGCTTTAAGAATAAATTGGTTGATTATGTTCCCTAATCAATATACTCTTTAAATGACTCAGAGATATATATTAAAAAACAAAAACATATGATGTGTGATAACAATTTTCTATTCTTTAGGTAAAATTGATACACAGTTGAATATTTTAGTTATAGCAAATATTTACTTAAAATAGCTAATAACAATATTTATTATACTTAATGAAAGATAATCTGAAAATCCAAGTATGATTAGACTGAAAAAATTATACACAATGTTCAAATTGAATAATTGATGCAAATTAGAATAATTCTGGTGATATATACAAACTATTTATTCTGTGAGGGTCAGTATTATGAAGAATGTAAGCTTTCTTCTCAGATTTATGTCTTTCCTAAACAAATATTTTTTTTTCTGTCATTTTGGCATTAGAAGTCATCTTTCATTTCTGAAGTGAGAGTCATAAATTTTGGGATGAATTTTAAATCCCCTCAACACTGACATCTATTGAGTCTTTTTATTTGAGGAATGAGCTTGCAGCTTGAAAGTGTAATAACTAAAATAAATGAATCTTGCAAGCCTTTAACAGCCTTTTGAAAATTTGGCTTTCCTCAGTGTAGAAATGCCATTCCCCTGATTGAGCACAAACAGGGAATGTGAAAAAAGCATATAGTTTTTTCTAATACTCTAAATCTAAAATCTCCATTGTTTAAAAATATGGCACATTACTGACCTTGACTTTGTAATTTCTGCTTTTTCTTAAAGTTGGATTCTTGACTCTATGCTTTATGGGTGTGGGGTTTTCTTGTGTGGAAAATGTTATTTATTTTTCTCATGTGCAAGCAAAAATATCTCCATTAGTTAATTTAACAGAAGGAATTAAATATAAAGAAATGGTTAAACAAGAAGAGCAAAAAAAAAAAAAAAAAAAAAAGCAAAAACAAACAAACAAGAATCCTGAGGTAACACTGAGATAATAGCGGTGAGAGGAAGTTGAACCTGTAAGATTGAGTGACCTTAGAGGTAAGGTAGCTACTTCAGGAGCCTAGAAAGATAAGAATGGGTTCCTGCAAGGTTGAGGTCCAGGTCTCTGGGAATACAGGACTGCCCAGGGGAGTTGGCACTGCCAAGGGTACATGGTGACAAAGAGTCTGCCAGTTTCCTAGCAGCAAGTGCTAGAGCTCTCTGCTGCTGGAAGGACGTGCTCCTGTTAGGGTGATGCTGACAGGAGCTGAAAACAAGCAGGGATGAACCAAACCTCCTGCTTCAGCTTGCCTTCCGATCTCTGATTGGCAAGTAGACAAGAGGGAAAGGAGAAATCTTTTTCGCAGAGCCCAAGACCCAGCATCACCAAGTAAGAGCCCAGAGCAGTGGCAGGCTAACTCATTAGTCAACAGAGCCAAATATCAACAGTACAACGATTGAAATTTCTTTTGAGAGCCACATTTTTTAAACTTAACCTTCTTCTAATACCACTTCTTCAAAAGAGACTCGCCCAGGCCGTGGTATTTTGTGGAAGAGCCACACTCAAGGTACCAAAGAGCCGCATGTGGCTCGCGAGCCGTGGTTTGCTGACCACTGGCCCAGAGGATAGATTTGAGCTGAAAGACAATGGCTTAATAACTTTATCCAATTCTTTTGAGTTATTACTATTATTATTCCCTGTTTAAAGTAATAAAGCACAGTTTGTTTTTTTTTGCTCAGGCTTTAGTAAAAGAGATCTTTCTATGTCACCTTTGTTGTTTCAGGATTTCCATTAATCTACTCTGGAGCTGCTCATTAAATTATACCTGGCTTTATTTATTTTTATAACATTTATCTTGTTGTTTATTTGTTTATCTTCTTTCTAAATGAAAACCCAATGAAAAATGTGACTCTAAGCAATTAAATTTGGAAGCTCATGCTGTTTCCTGGGTATTCTTTTCTCCTCTGGCAGGCAAAGAAACACTTTGAAGCTTTTACCTATTCACAAGTATTACAAAGTATAAAGTTGAGGGGAAAAATAGACTCTGCCCTGGGAGAAAAAACCAAGATTGGTGTCTTCTCTTCATTAGTGTCACTCATATTAACTCTGATCTTCAAAATTCTGGATTTACCTGCTTACCCCTTGTCTATACATACTCAGCTGCCTTCCCTGTGTTTGAATACCATCTTCTTGCCCCTATAGTATTTAAATGATTCTTTTCTTCCATGCCACTCCCTTGGCATTCAGAATTTCCCTTTTTGTGTCTTCAAGTCCTCTGTTTAATTACTTTATCCTAGGAATCTCCTACATGTATCTACTCACTCCTCCATAACCCTAGTGAGAGAGAACAATTTGCTTGCCACTCAATTAGGCAAGTATTTAATTGATTTCTTAACACTTTCAAGTAGCTATGTTACTATAAGAATTTCTTTCCCATTACTCCATTGCTAACATATTTCTTATCTTGTGGAAAAGCAGAAATACAAGGACAGGTAAATCACCATAATGCTACCGATGCACAGAAAACAATTGATAGCTTTTACCCTAGTCAAAAAAAAAACAAAAAACTCTTTCTGTTTTCATAAAAAAGAAGCCACATACCCTCTATCAGATATTTAGTGTAGGAGCCACTAATCCTATATAATAAAAGGCTGATATGCAAATTGACCAAATGGCAGAATGACCGGTCCCTATGACGCACACTGACCACCAGGGGGCAGATACTCAATGCAGAGCTGTCCCTTGGTGCTCAGTGCTCTCCTACAGGGGGGGCACTGCTCAGCCAGAAGCCGGGCTCATGGCTGGCGAGCTGGCCAGTGCAGCTGCCACGGTGGGAGTTTCTCCCAACTTCGCTACAGCGCTAAGGATGTCTGACTGACGACTGAGGCCCGCTTCCAGACTGCGACTGCGAGAGGGTCCAGGCCAGGCTGAGGGACACCCCTGCCCCTCGCCCCGACCAAGTGCCAGAATTTCATGCACTGGGCCTCTAGTGATTGAATAAAACTTGAACCAAACTTAGTAAATATTTTAACTTAGGGATATTTTTGCACTGTTTTATTTGCAATGACCTTAGTATTTTCTCATTTTACTTCTTAGGTATTGCTGGTAACACTTATATTAATGTACAGTTTTACCAGAAGATAAGGTTATTTTTAAATGGAGAGTAATCTCTTAGTGTGTGTGTGTTTGTACATGATAATTGTATGAATTGCAGTAAATAATGCATGTTAGGCATCTAAGTGGTCATATTTGCTTTCTGTTCTCTTGCAGTTTTCTCATTCCTATGTATTTAGACTTCTGTATTCACCTAAAAATGTTTTCCAGATGAATTTACTTATTGAATCTTAAATATATACAGTATTGAGCTTTTCTTGATATCTTAAAGCAGCATGGAATGTAGCAGCCATTGATCATAGATCATGGTCTAAATAGGCAGAGGATTAAGTACTCAATAAATGTGAGATCTCTGCTGTAGATATTAAGTTGGAATTCATTTCTCTTTTCTCCTTTTACCTATAATGCCTTTAGCTAATAGTAAACTATTTTTGGCTGTTCTGAAGATGATTTACAGTCTTTTGTTTACTAGTCTTTCCCTACAACAAGAACCATGTCTGATATTTCCCACAATTTCTAATAACTTTCCATACCCATATTCAATATTTGTTGGCATTGGTTGCAAGAAGACAAGACATTGCAGGACTATTTAGGATTCTTGGAGATTTTTCTATTTTTATATATGAATTATAGAGTGCTATATAATAGTCAGTGTCTATAACTACAAAATTTCTTGCTTATTTAGAATAGTTTGCTATGTTTAAATAATTTTAAAAACCTGCTATTGAAAGGAACATTGTTGATCTAAATGTTTGATTTTCCTATTCTTCAGGGGTCCTCAAACTTTTTAAACAGGGGGCCAGTTCACTGTCCCTCAGACCGTTGGAGGGCCAGACTATAGTTTGAAAAAAAACATTCCACACAGGCACACTGCGGGCCCAGGACAAGTCAGCTGCTAAGCAGGACAGGCGGCGGCAAAAACACCCAGCGGGCCAGATAAATGTCCACGGTGGGCCACATGTGGCCCGCGGGCCGTAGTTTGAGGACCCCTGTCTTAGACTGACTAAAATGTTCATATTAGGAAAAACATTTGTGTAGACTAACAAACTATTGAAGTTATAACATAATCAGATAGTTTATTTAACCAATTCAGGTAATACTAAATAGGACACTATTAGAAAATGTTTATAATGGCCAATCACCATTTTAAGCAATTTACATAAGTAAATTCATTTAGTCCTCTGGACCAACCTTGAGAGGTAGATACTATTATTATCCACATTTTGCATATGCAAATACTGGCTCTGTGGGGGCAAATTTGAATCAAGAAGCCCAGCTCAAGATGGCCTGCAGGGGAGGGCAGTTGACGGGGAATGCAGTTGGGGGGAACCAGGCCTGCAAGAGAGGGCAGTTGGGGGCAATCAAGCCTGCAGGGGAGGGCAGTTAGGGGTGACCAGAGCTTAAGAGTCCATGTTACTAACCACTGAATAATGTACCTTTTCTTAAAGTAATCAAATAGGGAAACAGAACAAGAAGAGTTTAGGAGGAAAAGGGTATCAGAGAACCCAAAGCTGTTGAACTCTCTCACCCTGCGTGTCTTCTGTTGGATCCTATGCCTCAGCAATAGTAAGTGAGTGAAAGATTTATGACCAAAATTCTCTTTGGTCCCAACAGACATTATAATGGGAATTCAGATTTCCAGATATTTTGCTTTAACTCTCACCTTCCAAACATATTGAATAATATTGGTAGCAAGCCTCTGTGAAGGTCACAGAATACAGGTAGAGAAACAACCAGGAGAGACAAGTAAGCATATTTCTATCCTACAACAAAGTCCTGTAGATTTTAAATGTTTCTATAATTTCCTTTTGTGTAGTAATAAAAACAAATCAGGCTTATGTTGCTTTTATTGACTTAGGCCTTAATGGAACTGCCACTTTTCAATAGGACTTTGCATAGGTGTCCAATTAACTATTCACTTAGCCAGGAGATTACTGCGCAACCTTACCCTAGCCTAGACCATTTTTTTACTGTTTCTTGCCATGTGACAGGACTTATCTGATTACCAGAAGCAAAGCCAACAACTCATGATCACCAGAACAACCCTTCATGTGTCAATAAATGCTCTCTCATGATTCTAGGTTTTAAATATAACATTTCAAAAATAAATGCTATATTGCCCAGTGACTAGATAAATACATATACTGTCTATACAGATATAATTATAATTATTATTTAATTTATTTTTCATCATACTGATATATGGAGGAAAGGTTGAAAAGGTTTATATGGAATCTCTCTTATTAATTATTTCAGGTGAAAATTGTATTACTGCTAATGAATCCTATCTAATAAAAGAGTAATATGCAAATTTACTGTCACTCCAACACACAAGATGGCTGCCCCCATGCGGACACAAGATGGTTGCCCCCATGTGGACACAAGATGGCCTGCAGGGGAGGGCAGTTGACGGGGACCAACCCAGTAGGGGAATGCAGTTGGGGGGAACCAGGCCTGCAAGAGAGGGCAGTTGGGGGCGATCAAGCCTGCAGGGGAGGGCAGTTAGGGGTGACCAGGCCGGCAGAGGAGGGAAGTTGGGGGAAACCAGGCTGCAGGGGAGGGCAGTTAGGCATCAATCAGGCTGGCAGGGGAGTGGTCCCAGATTGGAGAGGTTGTAGGCTGGGCTTAGGGAC
Source organism: Corynorhinus townsendii (assembly GCA_026230045.1). Classification (NCBI taxonomy): domain Eukaryota; kingdom Metazoa; phylum Chordata; class Mammalia; order Chiroptera; family Vespertilionidae; genus Corynorhinus; species Corynorhinus townsendii. The sequence goes on from JAPDVU010000004.1 coordinate 28,405,977, forward strand.
ATACCCCCCATGCACAAATTTCGTGCACCGGGCCTCTAGTGGTTACATAATTTAGTAATTAGAATTTAACACGTCAACACACAATTTTATGGCTTTAAAGAACCTGAAGCTTTCTTTTCTTTCTCTTCATCTTTCTCTGTCTCTCTCTCCCTCTCTCTCTCTCTCTTTTTATACTTTTCTTTAAAGTATTGTATATCAACATCCACATATTATATACATATATGTATTTGCATTCAATAAATCATATAGAATTTGTGAAATTTTACATTTATTTCTGGAATTCATTACAATGTGTAGAGTTTAGAAGTTAGTCACAGAGATTGTCCATATTTATATGAATTACTGAAATCATACACAATTATCCCCAGACATTAAATGAGCACTTAGATACTCTCACCTATGTATCATCGGAATTAAAATAAGAAGAATCTAATGATTTATAGATATAGATTTATTATTAGAACAATCTTTCAATAATTTCTTGAAAGGAAGAAACTTCTCTACAGATACATGTATATGTGTGTAGATAAATTCATGTCCTTATATATATATATGGTTCAACTTCTGAAAATCACAATTAAGTTTGAGTTTATAAGAGCACCTAATATTTACTGAAAATATAGTGAAGCTTAACAGTAAAGAAAGCTACTTCATGTTAATTATCTACCTACAGTTTTTCTATAGCACAAATGAAAATCAAACATCAGGAGAGTCTAGATGAGCTCCTAAGACTGAAATCTGTCCTATAGCAACTAAAATAAGTTTAAGTGCACTTGTGAAGTTTTATTTATTATTTCATTGTTTATTTTAGTGCTATTATTTGCACAAGGAGTGCTTTTTAAAAAATATATATTTTATTAATTTTTACAGAGAGGAAGGGAGAGGGATAGAGAGTTAGAAACATCGATGAAAGAGAAACATCAATCAGCTGCCTCCTGCACACCCCCTACTGGGGATGTGCCCACAACCAAGGTACATGACCTTGACCAGAATCAAACCTGGGACCCTTCAGTCCGCATGCAGGTCGACTCTCTATCCACTGAGCCAAACTGGTTAGGGCAAGAAGTGCTTTTTATATGAATATCTACGTATTCTTACATATGAAAGATGATTTGTTGATAATATTAAACAAATGGGTAGATTTATAGCTATATTATGCAACAGAGTCTGGTGAGCTGTAAAAATCCTATTAATTAACAAGTATGGTTTATTATTTCTTAATTCTTTCAATAAGAGTGTCAAATATAATTATAATTTTGGCACAGAAATACATTAGCAGTTATAATATCTATAGTTCCTCAAACAAAAGCTATATTTAGATGCCCTGCTTTGGGTACTTAAAGATTTATTTGAATTTTAATTACTTCTTTTTAACTTTCTATTTTGAAAGCAATTACTTTTCACAAGAGAATGTAATTTGATTTTTGTCAGAAATAAATAAAATTAAAGAACCTAATTGTGAACTTTCTTTGGAACTCTCAATTCAAAGTTAATCTTGTTGAAATGTATTGTCAGTTTCTTACCTATACATACCACAAAAACATACTGATAGGCTATAGATTTCATTCAGAGGAAAAAGCCAACTTCTAAAAATTGTTTTTATAAATTCTCCCATGAGACTCTACCAACTATATGGGTATCTAAGATATACTCTTTTCTAAACATACATCTTACCATTCTTCTGATTGCCAAGTTACACTTTTCCATTATGGAAAGTTTTTAAAAGTTATTTAAAAATATTTTTAAATCAACAGGTTTTCATTTATTTTTAAATTTTTATTAAAAGCATGGAATCTCTCCCAGTCTTCCTATCCAAGCTGCTATATAGAATTTTTTAAACAAACAAAAAAAAATCTTGCTTTAGCATCGGAGCTAAAGACAAGACTCAAAGTTTAAGGAGACTAAGTGATAAAAAGGTCAAACATTCTGAAGATGGTTCTAGAAAAGTACATGAGGTTCAAACTTAGATATTGACTATAAAACGTTATCAACAAACTTTAGTCACAACTAGCATAACATTTTATGCTACAGTGACTAAAATAAAATTCAAAGCAGTGTAGGGGAAGAAAATTCTAAAAGCATGAGTATTGTGTTGTTTTTCTCCTAAAAATCTAAGAGAAAGAAGCTTAAAACTAAAACAGAATAGCATGGAGTGTTGAGACATGTAACTGGTGGCAAGCATCTCATTATAGGTGTATATAACTTACAAGAAAATTTTACTGGTGTCGTCCTTGGACCAGAGCACCTCATGCTGAGAGTCCATGGACCTTTTCATGTTGGGAGGCTTAACTTCAAAATATGAACAACATGCCTCAGGCGATAAAGAGCTAGAAATCAGAACTATATTCACAATAATGAATTTTACCATATATGTGAAATGTTATCTCAAAGATTTAATTGCATTATCTGGAGCATCAGTGATGTTAAACATGTTTTCTGTCTAATTTTTTACTTTCCCTTTTTGTGAATACTCATTTTTTTATATTTTTCTCCTTTCTTCAAGTGGGTTGTTTTTCTTTTTGATTTTTTTTTTGGAGATATTATGGAGTTGAAACCAATCTTCATTTATAGAGTTGTAAAAATTCTTTATAAATGTTTCATAATAATGATTTGAGTTTTACTAATTTTCACCAATTGTAATGTCTTCAAACTTTATTTATACTGTCCTCTGTTGACCAGAAATGGTTTCTTATTTTATTATAGTTTATGTTTAAAGTGCTACTTTTACTGTTTTTAAAGACAAAAATCCACAGAAGAACACACACTAGGAGGTATGAAGACGTAAAACAGATATAGACTTTAAGAAGCTTTCTGTCTAATAAAGACTTCATATAAAATTTAAAATAATAGGGATGAATTGCATGGTTCTCCATGACAAGTTAGTATACATAGCCTCAATATTAATGTTGCAAAAAGAATAACTTTAACATTTTATTAATATGTTGCAAGTAGTATTATTTGTGATCAAATTATGAAAGTAATTTTTATGATAATCATATTGAGAAGAGAAATATTATCATATAGAGAGCTAGTACTAATCTGCCATAAATACTATTCTTGTTACTAAATTAAATGTCTCCAATATATATTTGCAGATTAGTGGAATAGTCAAGACAATAAACATACCAATTCTTACACTGTGCTAAAAGAATACTCAATAATGACTTTTACTTATTCAAATTTTCATAATTTTTGATAGCTCTATACATATTTTCCTCCACAAAGGTTTAGTTACTAATGATTAACCTCCATGATATATGGGAGTTTTCCCTGTATGTCTATCTTTCTTAGTGCTATAACATCAATGACGGGTGTAGTTTGTCAAGTTTTTTCAGGATCTCAATGACAATGTAATCATGTTTTCCTTTTCTTATTTTTTTACTAGAGGCCCAGTGCATGAAATTTGTGCATGGGTAGGGGCCCTAGCTCTGCCTGGAGATCAGAGACAATCAGGGCCTTCCAGTTACTGGCCGGGTCCTTCCTTCATTCCGCACTGCCCTCTGGTGGTCAGCGCATGGTATAGTGAGCAGTCAAATTCCCGAGGGGACAATTTGCATATTATCCTTTTATTATATAGGATAGCAAAGTTTATTACAATGATAGGTTTGCCTACCAATGAAAAATGATGCCTTTGAAATAGAACAAAAATTTAAACCTACTTGATCATATTTCATTGTTCTTTAAAATATATTAATACGGTTTAAGGGGAAGGTTGAATAGGTCAGGCTCAGGGGGATTTTGGGGGGCTTTATAGCACACAGAATTAACTGTAATATATAAAATTTAAAATATATATTTAAGAAGTTAAGGAATCCCAGAATATAGTACAGAATTTGACAAAACAATCTGAATACATTACAAATGTATGAAACAGTTTCACCATATAGGGTTGGGGAATAAGGTGTTATCCTAAGTAACTTTGGGTGTAAGTAGTATCAGTAAGACTAAAGACAAAAGGTTCTTAATCATGACATCTAGTGGGTAAACCTGCTTTCAATGGAGTGGAGGCTACATTTCTGAAAACAGTAGACATGTGTGCTGGAATTAAATAAATAAATAAATGGCAAATAGAAGGGGCCAGTTTTCTCACTTTTGGATGAGGACTTTACAAAGAAGTACAAGACATCAGTATGAAAACATGTCTACCTTAATGAACATACAGATTATTACATATAATATATATATATATATATATATATATATATATATATATATATATTAGTATATGCATGTCAACTGTCAACCTCTGTCAGCTAGAAGGCCTGGAAGTTATAAGGAGGATACTGAACACCCAGAACTTGGTTTTTAATATTATTCTCCAATAAAAGGGACAAGGGCTAATTAGATGAACGCCTGATTCTAAGATTGAGGGAAAAAAGATAGAAGATAAATCTGTAGCATTTTGTAGTATCAGCAAGGGAGAAAGTGCTCAACACCCCGCTACACAAACATATACAAACACACATACATAGCCCTAACTGGTTTGGCTCAGTGGATAGAGCATCAGCCTGCGGACTGAAGGGTCCCAGGTTCGATTCCGGTCAAGGGCATGTACCTGGGTTGTGGGCACATCCCCAGTAGGGGGCATACAGGAGGCAGCTGATCGATGTCTCTCTCTCATCGATGTTTCTAACTCTCTATCCCTCTTTCTTCCTCTCTGTAAAAAATCAATAAAATATATTTTTAAATAAAAACAAAACAAAACAAACAAACAAAAAAAAAAACACATATATAAATGATAGGAGTATGTTAAAGTATATGAAAGTAATCAAAGGATATGAATAAATTAGAATCAAGTTATAAACCAAACTATAAATATATGTTCATGAGTCTATACTCATCTATACTAATAAAAGGTTAATATACTGATTAGACCAGGAGACCTTCTAGGAGACCTTCTGGATGTCCTTCTGGACAAAGCCATGGTGGTGGGGCCAAGACAGAAGCTGTTAGGGGCAATCAGGCCAGGAGGGGAGGGCAGTGGGGGTGCTCAGGCTGGCTGGGGGGGGGGGATTGGGGGCAAGCAGGCCGGCAGTGCAGGGCAGTTGGGGGCGAGCAGGCTGGCAGGCAGGATGGTTAGGAGCAATCAGGCAGGCAGGCAGGTGAGCAGTTAGGAGCCAGTGGTTCCAGATTGCGAGAAGGATGTGGGATTGGGCTAAACTGGCAGTCGGACATCCCCCGAGGGGTCCCAGATTAGAGAGGGTTCAGGCTGGGCTGAGGGACAACCCCCCTCCCCTGCAGGAATTTCATGCACCAGGCCATTAGTTGAATAAATATACTGATAGAGAATAGTCAAATATCTCATGCAGAAGAATACCAAAAATTTACATAGATAAAGATATAGATATTTCACTCTTAAGGAAGGGGAGCATATGACCATACATATCCCTTCTGTATGAGCATTTGCATAATTACCTCTTTCATTGAGTTCAGTGGGAAAAGGGAGAAAAAGAGTAATTTTATTGTAGAGAAACCTGTAAAACACTGTTTTAAGATCAAGGTAACTAGCATCAATGGTAATGTCATGCTGATAGTAAGAATCCTTGATATAATATGATGAGAATGACACTTTTACCTCTGTGCTTTTCCATCCCAAAACATATTTGCCCATTTAATCATAAGGAAAACATCAGATAGCTCCCAATACAGAGACATTCTATGACATGCCTGATCAGTAATCTTGAAAACTGTCAAGGACACGAAAAGCAAGGAAACACTGTATAACAGTCTTAAGCAAAGGAGCCTAAATTAAAGGAAGTTCCAAATAAAGGGAGATCTGACTCTTAAATTTCATGTTGTAGCCTGAATGGGATACTGAAATAGAAAAGCAACATTAATTAAAAACTATGTATGGAAGTCTAAATAAAGTATGGACTTTTGTTAATAATCATATGTCATTACCGGTTCATTAAATGTATTTCATTAAATCACATATGTACCATGTTAATGTAAGATGGTAATAATAGAGAAAACTGGGTTGGGTATATAGGAACTCTATTATCTTCATAATAATTCTGCAAAACTAAAATTGTTATAATAAATTTATTGACAAAATTATCAACAATAGACAATATATTCTGTTTTATATGTTTAATAAAAATATAATATATTTTAATATTCTTAAATAGCATTAAATCCAAGGGGATATTCCTGCTATATAAATACAACATTAAAACAAGTCCCTGAAAATTCATTTCCAACTAAGTTACTATTATTAATTCCTTTACATGCAACTCTGGATTTCCCAGTGGCTATTTACCTCAGATAATTTTTCACATTATTTTCCAATATTAATCTGAATTGCATGGTCTTTTTTCCCAGTGTTTATGATATATTATAAAGGTCAGCAATCTTCCTCTGTAAAAAGCCAGTTAGTAAATATTTAAAGCTTTGCAGGCCATACAGTGTCCGCTATAAATACTTAATTCTGATATTGTACTTAAAAGCAACTACAGACAATATGTGAACAAATGAGTGTTGTGTCCAATAAAGTTTTATTTTCAAAAACACATGGCCAGCTGGATTTGGTCTGGAGGCCACAATTTGCCAATTATTTTTATTTTTATTTTATGTTTTTAGAGAGAAAAAGAAAGGGAGAAGGAGAGAAAGAAACAACGTGAAAGCAAAACATCTACCAGTTGCCTCTTCAGGCCCTTTATGGGAGATCAAGCTGGAAACCCAGGCATGTGACCTTACTGGGAATCCAACTGGCAATCTTTCAGTGCCTGGGGTGATACCCAATCAATAGGACAGGAGGCCAACTCTTCATATATGGAATATATGTTTGTATGCTTAACTTAGATATTAGACCTTTCTCTTTAAAAAGTGCTATCTCTTTTTTGTTGTTAGGTAAATCTTTATTGCTGAGAGTATTACTGATTTCCCCCTTTTTTGCTTCTATTACTCCCTCCACCCAGTTCCCACCCTGGCCCAGGCCTTCATCACCCTATTGTTTGTTTCCATAAGTAATGAATATATGTTTATGTTCTTTGGTTAATCTCTTCCTGCCCCTTCTTACCGCCTTCCCTCTGAGATTCCTCAGTATGTTTCATGTTTCCAGCCTCTAGTTCTATTTTATTCATCCGTTTATTTTGTCCATTAGATTCCTTGTTTGTTTATTTTAATTTTTAGATTCACTTGTTGATGTAATGTATTAAAAAGTGTTGTCTCGGGGAATCCAAGATGGCGGCGTAGGTAAACACCTAAACTGCTGCCTCCCACAACAATTTAAACTGCAACTAAAAGACAAAACGTCTATCACCCAGAACCACCGGAAAGCTGGCTGAGTGGAAGTTCTACAACTAGAAGGAAAGAGAAAAGAGCATTGAGACGTGCACGAGCGCTGAAAAGCTGAGGTACGGAGGCTCGTGATCCGGGCTGGCGGCGGGCGACTGGGTGCGTTGCTTTTTTCAACCTGAACGGAGACAAGCCCCCGATTACTCTGAAATCCAGTCTCTGGGGAGACACGGGGGTCCCAAACTCCTACAGGGAGAAGCTGGACTGTCTGCCAGAGAGAGTGGCTTGCTTGCAGAGCTGCACGCAGGAATAATTGTTTACGGCACTGGGGCACAGGACTCCAGGACGCGGTCTGGGACACAGAGCCGGCTTACTAGCAGCCATTGCTGTTTGCCACGCCCTAACCTAGTGACGCCCTGAGACCCTGCCCCACACAACTTACAAACCCACCCAAGCTCCAAGCAGCTCAATTAGCATAAGAAAGCCTGCCCTATCGCAGCTTAACCTAGAAAACTTGCAGCCCAGGTCAGACAGCTCCAAAACCTCCAAACCCCAAGCAAAGAGGAGAAAACTGAAGCTCTCACTGTAGTTCCTGCTAAGTGGCCTCAGACAGTAGCTGACCTGCACCCCATTGGAGATCCAGAAGCCAGTGTACCTAGTGGTCAGTGTGAGACACCAGATTTCAACTCCTCACATCCATAAGTGACACATTCAAGAGGCAGACTCAGTGAGCACCAAAGCCCCACTGAAACAAGTCCTGCCCCATAAGCGTGTCTTCAGTGCAGCACTTCTTCCATTATAGACACAGGGAGTGCTCACAGCTAATTGGCCTGGAGGTCAATTCCCCCCAGCGTACCAACAGCAATTCAGGCTTAACTACACCAAGACTTTGCACTCAGCCCACAAAGGGGTGTACCAAGAGCATCCACATCAGGTGATCGGGGAGGCTGAGCTACTGCCCCCTATAGGTCACCTACCACACAAAGCCACTCCATCAACACAGGGAAGCAGCTAAAATGCAAAATAAAGAAACATGTCACGAATGAAAGAAACGGAGGAAAGCAAACTACTGGATGACATAGAGTTCAGAATCACATTTATAAGGTTACTCAAGAATCTTCTAAAAACCGCCGAGAAACTTGATGACACTTCTGAGGAGCTTAGTGAGACCTTCAAGGACCTTAATGAGAATGCCAAAAAAATGGAAAAGGATCAGTCAGAAATGAAGCATACACTGTCTGAAATAAAGAATATACAGAAACTCAACTGTAGATCAACATACCCCAAGAATCAAACCAAAGATCTGAAATATGTGGAAACAAAAAACATCCAACCAGAAAAACAAAAAGAAAAAAGAATCCAAAAATATGAAGATAATGTAAGGAGCCTCTGGGACAACTTTAAGCGAAACAACATCCGAATTTTTGGGGTGCCAGAAGAAGGGAGAGAGCAAAATATTGAAAACCTATTAGAAGAAATAATGACAGAAAACTTTCCCTACCTGGTGAAAGAAATAGACTTACAAGTTCAGGAAGCGCACAGAACCCCATACAAGAGGAACCCAAAGAGGACCACACCAAGACACATCATAATTAAAATGCCAAGGGCAAAAGACAAAGAGAGAATATTAAAAGCAGCAAGAGAAAAACAGTTAATTACCTACAAGGGAGTACCCATACGACTGTCAGCTGATTTCTCGGCAGAAACTATGCAGGCCAGAAGGGAGTGGCAAGAAATATTCAAAGTGATGAACAGCAAGAACCTACAACCAAGATTACTCTACCCAGCAAAGCTATCATTCAGAGTTGAAGGTCAGATAAAGAGCTTCACAGACAAGAAAAAGCTAAAGGAGTTCATCGCCACCAAACCAGGATTACATGAAATGCTGAAGGGTATTCTTTAAGAAGAAGAAGAAGAAGAAAAGGGTAAAGATAAAAATTATGAACAACAAAATGACATCAAATACATACCTACCAACAAGTGAATCTAAAAATCAAGTGAATAAAAAATCTGAAGAACAGAATGGACTGGTGAATATAATAGAATCAGGGACATAGAAAGGGAGTGGACTGACGATTCTCAGGGGAAGCAACGGTGAGGGGTGCGGGAAGAGATTGGACAAAAATCTTACTCCTATGGATGAAGACAGGGGCGGGGGGTAAGGGCATGGGGTGGGGTGGGGAATCAGGTGGAGGGGAGCTATAGGGGGAAAAAAAGTGGAACACCTGTAATAATCTGAACAATAAAGATTTAATTAAGAAAAAAAAAAAGTGTTGTCTCTTTAAAGCCTCGTGGTGATAAGTATCTGGACACTAAACATATAATTTTGAAACGTAGTCTTCAGTTTTTGAACATGTATTGTACAAAATGCAGTACAGAGGGCTGAGTCTAAGCCTGAGTCTGGGGCCTAGAGAATTCAAAAACTGTGTTATCAGACTCATTAAAGTTTTCACAACTAGTGGTAATTTTTATAGATTTTTTTGAATTTTTAATAAAATAATAACATTTAATCAGGTGGCTAGATTAAATCCATGGAATGATTTAGTCTAGTCCTTCATTTTACCAAAAAAAAATGTAAACTGAGCCTGACAAAGATGTTGTTAAAACACTATTCAAAGCATTTGGAAAAGTTATTCTATAATTTTCTAGATTTTGCATTTATTTTATTTGAAATGGTTATGTAATCAATGCCAAGGGCACTCTGAAACTGACTTACTATCTCTGCTGCTTCATGGTTTTGTGAAAATTAAAGTAGTTTTTCTTCATGGTTTTAGAATATGGTGGTGGATTACTTAACTTGGAGTAGAAAAGCATAACCACTTCATAAAACTTAAGAAAATACAGGAAATTCTACCCTGAGTTAGCACCATATGCTATGCAGCCCAAAAGCAAACGTAGTATGGAGACAATACTGAGCTAAGAATCATAGCTATTGAATTCTAGACATCTCAATTGTGACTTTGAACAAGTTCTCAAAATTAATTTATAAGTTGAAGTACTTGGTGATAACCACAGTTTCCCTCTCTGATATAACCTAAATATGATATATTTTATTTTTTATAAATCAATACCTTTAGCCCTCACCTGTTTAGCCCAGTGGATAGAGCACTGGCCTGTGGACTGAAGGTTTGATTCTGGTCAAGGGCTCGGTTGCAGGCTCCCGGCCCTGGTCAGGGACATGTGGAAGACAACTAATCAATGTGTCTCTCTCACACTGGTATTTCTCTCTGTCTCTCCCTCTCCCTTCCACTCTCTCTAAAAATTGATGGGAAAAATATCCTCTGGTGAGGATTAAAAAAATAAAAATAATAACTAACTAAATAACTAACTAAATAAATAACTTTATATATGCTACAACCAACTGTAGCATTACATTTTTACTATTATGTCTTATGGTTCCACCAGTTCTGAAAAAATAAAAAAAATAATAATAGTATGATTTGAGTAGTTTTAAAAAATCTTTAAATACAAATCAGATTTGTTTTTAAAATATGGGCTGGTAAACTAGTAAAGAAAAAGTATAATGGACATATTAAAGAATGAAAAAAATCCTGAGCCTCGAATTTGAACTCACAAATCAAAAATTTGCATTTTGACTGATATGATTAAAACAAAACATATAAAATGAGATTTTATTTTGTGCATTTTAAATCAGGATTTTACCATCATAGTTATACTTCGTGAGAAATACAATAAATTTTGACCAGTGTAGAAAATCTCTCAGTTTTCCTAAACATATGTTTTGGAGGATTGAATACAGAGTGATCTCTATATAGTCTGTGATGCTTTGGAAAAGCTCTGAGAAATCCTTTGAGTGTTTTCAATAAGACAGTGAAACTGACTCTTAGGATCATAGAAGAAACAAAGACTCTTATTGTCCTTGCAACAGAGGTACGCACAGCCACAAGACTTCGCTGAAAATAATATCCTGCTTTGTTATTTGAGACCTCCCTCAAATCTCTAAGCTCTGTCATATGATCACCAGAATGCTGAATGAGTTAGACACGTCATTTGGCTCTTGATTTAGGCCAATTACTTGAACTCTAAAGAAGGCACAGATAGACAGCTGAATTTAAGGGAGGTCCCAGCCACACAATAAACAGAATGTGGCCTTAATTTGGGGGAACACAAGGGCTTATTAAAAGATGAAAATTGGTGGTAAATAGGAAGCTTAGAAAAATATGTAGCCACGATTTCTCTCTCTAGTGTTTTCTGCAGTTTCCATTGTATTTTGTTTTCTGCATAACCAAGTGACCTCTAAATACTGTAAACAGCACATAGAACTTTCCCCTCTTCTCTGGGTGGATGACTGCTATCCTTTCATCTTGAAAGGTCCTGGGGAATTAGTTGGAGAAGCACACCACTTTGCTTTGAGTGTCCCCTCTGTTTGAAGTGATCTGTCTGTTTGCTTTATAAATGGTGTCCTGTCTCCAAACAAATGGAAAATTTATTAATAATCTTTCTATTTCTAAACCAGTTTTGAGCAGAAACAAAGTTAAATAGTCATTGGGATTGAAATATTTCAAAATGTACATTTTTATAGTTCAACAATTACTAGGTTATTAAAATATTTAACGGGAAATTGATAAAGCATATTATATGGCATAATGATAGAGTGGACAAGAAAGTCTATCAAATAAATAGGATAAAATTAAGATTTAGGTGAAAATAATAGGTGCCTATGTTGCATGTTTCACATTCTGTAAAAAGATATCCTTAAAGCAAAATCTAATCTTTTGTGGAGACTCAGAAATGCAATAGCATGTTTATGAAAAAAGTGGAAAACCATATAATAGTCTGTCATAATTGTTTTCATAGTTATCCTCTGGCTTCATATTTTAAATCTTAAACTTTTTAAAAAATCAACATTGAAAATGTATAGGACATACTATACCTCAGCATGGAGATGGCCAAGGAAGGATAGGATAGACAGTTGCATGCAAGAATGTTATGGGTAATTGAACATAGATGTTTAATAAATTTGGAAACATAACTCTAGAGTATAATCATTGGAGTAGGTAATGTTAGAAAAATCAAAATTAGTAAAATATAATTTGAATGTTTTATGTTCATAAACAATAATTTTAGGGAATAATTTTCTCAAAGACATATTAGAAAATAAAAATGTAGATAATTGTGAGTAATTCAGATATTAATGATTGATAAGCTGATTGATAAGGAAACCAGAGAATTATTTATCAATATCATCAAGTCTTTGGAGGAATGGGTACAGATTCATACTGAAAAGAACATTTCTTTCAAAGTAAAAATGAGATAGTTAGACTGGACCCTAATTCAGTATGACTGGCGTTCTTATAAAAAGAGAGTTTTGGACATAGAAACAGACATAGAGGGAAGACAATGTGAATACAGGGAGAAGATGACCAGAAGACTGGAGTACTGCATCTATAAATCAAATGACATCAGAAATTGCTGACAACCGAAAGGCAGGAAGAGGCAAGGAAGGATACTCCCTCTACTAATTTCAGAGGAAGCACAGACCTAGTCAACACCTCAATTTTGGACTTCTGTCCTCTAGATCTGTGAGGCAATAAGCTTCTCTTGTTCTAAGAAATGTCTGTTCAAATCCTTTGCTTATTTTTAAATTGGATTATTTGGGTTTTGCTATTAAGTTTTAGGATTTTCTTATATATTAACCAGATAAATGATTTGCAAATATTTTCTGCCAGTTCAGAAGTTGCCTTTTCTCTTCATTGAGGTTTCTTTTGCTATTCAGATGCTTTTTAGTTTGATGTACTGCCATTTGTCTGTTTTGCTTCAGTTGCCTGTGCTTTTGATGTCATATCCAAAAAATCATTGTCAACACTAATATTATAAAGCTTATCCTCTATGTTTTCTTTTGGGAGTTTTAGTTTGAGAACTTACATTTAAGCAATTAATTTTATTTTGTATTGCTTTTTGTATATGTTGTAAGATAAAGGTATAAGATAATTTTTTTTTTTTTGCATGTGGATATCCTTTGTGATTCCATATTACTTTTAGGATTATTTTTGTATATTTCTGCAAAAAAAAGACATTGGGATTTTTATAAGAAATTATGTTTAGTCTGTAGATCATGTTGGGTAACATGGACCTTATAACAGTATTAAATCTCTCAATACATGAACATAGAATATCTTTCCAATTATGTCTTCATTAATTTCTTTAAGCATCAATGTTTTGTGATTTTTAGTGTGTCAATTTCACCCTCTTAAGTTTATTGTTAGTCATTTTATATTTTTATTATTCTTATAAAATTACTTATTGTCTAATTTTCTTTTTTGGATTCTTTGTTCTTACTGTATAAAAACACACTGGTATTTGTAAATTGATCTTGAATCCTGCAAATTTGCTGAACTCATGTATTAGTTTTAACAGATTTTTTTGTGGTTTTTATCCAAATAAGATATGTGAACAGAGAGAATTTTACTTCTCCCTGAGGATTTGGACATGTTTTATGTCCCCTCCCTCCCTCCCTCCCTCCCTCCCTCCCTCCCTCCCTCCCTCCCTCCCTCCCTCCCTTCCTTCCTTCCTTCCTTCCTTCCTTCCTTCCTTCCTTCCTTTCTTCCACATTGAATATGCACTGTAAAACACCCAGCTGTATTAATCTTATAAGGTTTAAAAATGTTAAATTGCTAGACTACCCATGCTGGTTATATGACTTGATAATTCTTTATACAAGTCTGTATGAACCTTTTAATTGGCAATCCATATAAAAAGAAATTAAACATCAAGGGAATGTTAGTTTTCTTTTTCTTATTTCCCGTGAGGAAATTCAGGGGAAAAATAAGCCAATACATTATTTTTTTTATTTTTGTTACTGGAGTCCTAAAAATGATACAGGAATTGGAGAAAAAACCCATAAATTTTAGTTCTTCAAAAATAATATGTATTTTAAGAAACATTGAAAAAATTCTCCCAACAGCTTCTGAAATGTTTTAATTAAAACAAGTGTGATTTTAGACCAATCATAAACAGATTGGGCCTTGCTAAAATTATGCCCTATATCATTATCTTGCCTAATTTTAACTAGAAAGTAAAACTTGATAGTTTAGAAGATGTAGCTTTGCCATGAAATTTTAATCAGTGAATTAAAATCTTCCCAATGTGAACCTAAGTTGCAAAAAATGAGCACATAAGAGTTACATGGCAAGCCATAAGAAGCGGAAGGAGGGGAATTACAGCAGACTTAAAGAAATAATATTTTAGCCAAAATAAAGAGGCAAAGTAAAAAATTGGCTTAAAAAATGGAAACAACTCATGATGTAGATGGAAAATAAAAGTCAGATGGAAGTATACAAATAAGGAATATCTAATAATAAAAACTAAAGTAAAACAAAATAATGTTATGTTGATATTTTTAACAACGGCAATTGGAGACTGTTTGCCAAGGTGAAAAAGAAGTATATTTAAACGAACTGTGACTTAATAATCCCATATGTATTATGATTCTTTAGAGTAATTTTTTTTCCTCCAAGGATCTGTGCCACTGAACACCAAGCTGTCCTGCTATCAATTGACACGGTTCTTAGCCAACGAATCCCCATTAAATGGAAATATTCTATCCGAGGAATGTTTTCTTTTTTTTTTCAGCTTGAAATCTTAATCCCCCCCCCCCCCAAAGTAACCTTTCATGGGGTCATGTACGTAAGAGAAAGAATTAAAACATTCTCTTGTTTACAGTCCAAAACATTTGTTTCTTTATTTAGAAGCTTTCAAAGGTTTTTACTCCCCAAGGATATTATATTTCAACTTTCCAAATGAGGACTTTAGAATTTTGGAAAATGGGCTCAGGGAGAGAGAAATAGGAAGGAGGAAAAAAAAATTTATTCAGTTTAAATAAAATCTTTTGAAAATTAGTTTCCAAAAGGGTCACTTTCCAATACAGTCCGTAAATTACTTCTTTTTCTTTCAATTTCAGTAAGAGAGAATAAATAGAAAAATCTGACTTCCCAAGTGCTTAGTGGCCCACTGGGCCTGTATAACATGGAGAGAATAGCACTAAGTCTCAGCTAACTTCAACTTATGTTTGTTCTCAGGGAAACTGCAACTTTATTTTTATGGAGCTTCTGAGTTAGTAATATACACATAGCATAGTAGAATGCCAAACTCAAAATGACAATTGCAGATAATTGGGGAAAAAAAGTATGATGTGTGTATGTCTATTTTATGTGTGTTTATTCAATTTTATATAACTCTAATCACGAATAACCAACATTATTGAATAGTTTAGAGCTCTATAATACTGAATGTACATACTAACATGAACTTCCATCCATCCCCTAAAAGAAAAGAAAATTTCCAACTTTTGCACAATTGCAGAGCATAGTATCATCTGGGAAAATAATATAAATACTTTTTGTAGTATTTTCCCCAAGCCCTGATACCAAACCAAATAAGAACAGAAAAGGAAAAGAGCACTCTAAATAAATTCCATTTATAAATCTCAATGCGAATACAATTCTAAATAAAGCAAATTAAAGATAGCTCATAATTAAGAGAACCATGCATTATATGTAAATACTAGAGGCCCAGTGCATGAAATCTGTGCATGGGTAGGTTCCCTAGCAACTTCCACTGCTGGCCGGGGCCGCCCTTCCTGTGTTTGGCTGGCCAGCCCCACCCCCTGGTCCCATTTGAACTCCAGGTCGAGGAGACAATTTGTATATTAGGCTTTTATTATATAGGACTAGTGGCCTGATGCATGAAATTTGTGCACATTAAAAGGGAATTAGTTAGAGGAAATATTTTAATATTGCTATTTGCCCTTTCTCTATCATAGAAGTATCATAGATGAAAGAAAATTAGTAAAATATATATGAAAATCTCCCTCCTGTCAGAATCTGGGGTGCACCACGGGACCTAGAGTCAAGTCTCCGCCCACTACCCACATGAGCTTTGAAAACACAGGAGACCCAGACCTGGCCGGCCCCACCCCTGTCAAGCCCCTCCAGGTGGAACAGTGCAGCCTCAGGTCCCCCATCAAACCCCACCAGGCAGGGGGCACGGCCTGAGGTCCCCAGGCTCAGCACCAGGGTGGTGGATACGACCTGAGGCCCTCTGTCAAGCCCTGCCGGGTGGGAGGCATGGCCTGAGGTCTCCCATCAAGCCCTGCTGGGCGGTGAGGGGGCGGGGGGGGGGGGCAACAACCTGAGGTCCCCCACACCCGGCCAGGTGCCATGCAGCCTCAGGTCCCTGCTGTTCCGTCATTACGTACAGCGTCCCAGCCATTTACCATATTCCTATCCATGATCTTTGTGGGCAAAAGTAACAGGGAAAGAAGTTCAGCTGTCCATGGCTCTTGGAGTCACAATATTCCCTGCCTATTTCAATGTCTATGTCATCATAGCATGGGACCATCATAGCCTGGGATTATTGGTCCAGGATATTTAATTCTAGCTTCCTTTAGTTCAATCACTATACATTAAGTAAACATTACCTTATTGGTAAAATATTAATTAATTAATTCTATTCAGATGAAGATCAAGAAAATATGATCTAACTAGCATTACTATTAATTTTGTACTTGCTGAAATCATCCATTCATTAAAAAAGTAAAATAAGAAGCATAAATGTTGGGGAAGGATAGATGAATACTCATGATATAAATCTACATAAAACTAAAAGTGAATCAAATGAGGGGAAATGTGAATCCACATACAAAGTAATGGAAATAATTCAAGAGTTAATCAGGTTGCTAGATATAAGATCAGAATACTACAATTAGTTGATTTTTACATAATATTAATAATGGTGATTAGGGTTATAAAATACAGGATGCTTAGTTAAATTTAAATTTCAGATAACCAAGAAATAAGATTTTTATAAGCATATCTCAAGTACTACATGAGACATACTAAAATGATTACTCATTGTTGCTAAATATGACAACCTTAATTGTGAAGAAATCATACATACTTATAAATGCACTGGAGGACCAGTGCACAAAATTTATGCATGGGGGGAAGCATCCCTCAGCCCAGCCTATACCCTCTCGCAATCCGGGACCCCTCAGGGGATGTCCGACTGCCAGTTTAGGCTCCATCCTGCAGGGCCCTGCAGGATCGGGCCTAAACTGGCAGTGGGACATCCCTCTCACAATCTGGGACCACTGGCTCCTAACTGCTCTCCTGCCTGTCTGCCTGATCGCCACTAACCACTCTGCCTGCCTATTGTACCTAACCACTCTGCCTATCTGCCTGATCAACCCTAACTGCTCGCCTGCCTGCCTGATCGCCCCTAACAGCCTCTGCCTCGGCCCCTGCCATGGTGGCTTCGTACAGAAGGACATCTGGAATGACATCTGAAAGGTCGTTTGGCTGTCTGGTCTAATTAGCATATTAGACTCTTATTATTATAGCTATACATACATATATTCTAAAGTTAATAGTGCCCTGTGCTCACCATACAGTTTAAAAATTAGGACATAACTAAATATTTTAAAACTCACTCTGTGACTCTCTAGATTGTATTTCATGTCTAGATGACCAATATCCTTAAATACTTATTCCTATGTTTTTGTAATATAAGCTTACCAACTTCTAATGTATCCCTATATAATGCATTGCTCCCTCTGCCTGTTTTTAAAATATTTTTATAATGCTTTCATACTGGCTATATCTTTGATTTATTTCTTGCAAGAGCAATGTTGGGGCATTTATGCATATAGAAACATGCACCTGGAGTTCATTTTTAAATATAAATGAAATTCGTGCACTGGGCAGGCGGGGGGGGGGGGGGGGGGCGGGCTCAGCCAAGCCTGCCCCCTCTCACAGACTGAGAGCCCTCAGGAGATGTCCTACTGATGGAGAGCGGGCCTAAGCCGCAGTCTGGCCTCGCTCTACGCGAGGTGACTGGGCTGATCAGGGGAAGGCGCCAGCTCCATCATCCCACTGCTGCTTCCACTGTTGCAGCCACCAAGGTGTTTTCATCAACACGGACTCCAGTCCCTGCATCATGAAAAAATGACAACTTTCTTTAGGCATTTTCAAGATGTGTCTTTCATAGGATATGACATTTCTTTTCTTTCTTTCTTTTTTATCCTCACCTGAGGATATGTTTCCATTGATTTTTAGAGAGCGTGGAAGAGAGAGGGAAAGACAGAGAGAAACATCAGTGTGAGAGGGACACTTTGATTGGTTGCCTCCTGCATGAGCCCTGACCTGGGCCCTGGCCAGGGAGGAGCCTGCAACCTAGGTACATGCCCTTGATCAGAATTGAACCTGGACCCTGCGGTTGGCAGGCCAAGGCTCTAGCCACTGAGCCTGGCTAGGGTAGGATATGACATTTCTTAGCCCTCCAGCAGCAGACCTTAGTTTTTTCCTCCAGGAGTGTAGTGGAAAAACCCTAGATCACCTTCTTGGATTCTTATTACCCAAGCTACCAAGAACACTGTGAGAGGCAGCTTACAGGGATCTTAGCCAATGAGCCTTCAGAAAAGGTGTTTCCTCTGCAGCTCATGCACTGAGGAGCCCCTGTGTTGTGTCCACAGGGTTTCTGTCCACTGGGCTGGAGGCATGCCCCAAGCCACACTTTGGGGACCACCGGGAGCACGCCCCCAGCCCAGCGGCCCAGCGTTCTGTCGGCAGCCCTTCCTCCCTCTGTGGCCTGGGCGTGGGACACTAGCATCGTCACCAGGGCTACAACCCAAGTGTCCTGCCCTGGAGCTATGGGTGCCGCCATCTTTGTTGTGGAGTGACGGTTAATTTGTATATTACTCTTTTATTAGATAGGATATTCAAATTGAATGTATCAAAATTATTGATATATTCTACTGCTTATAAAGACAACATAAGATTTAAAGCATATTTATAATATACTCTAATAATTGTGATATATTTAAGATTATATATATATATATATACACACACACACATACACACACACACATACACACACACACACACACATGTGTATACTGACAATTTCAAGATACCCACATATTAAAATTGGAATCTCATTAAGATAGGTACATGTTTAACTTTATTCGGTAGTGATTTTTTTAAAATAAACTGTATGAATTTACATTATAAGTGCACTTGTCTTAGTGAATGTTGTGCCATCTTCTCACTGGCACATTCCTTCATGTAACAATATTTATTGAATGTGTTCAAGTAATTAAAAAGGAGGTGATTAGGCCAAGGTGCCTCAATGGCCTTGATAAACAAACCAACACCTAATCAAGAGTCAGTGCACTAAAATCTGAGAAAATAAAACTTAAGAACAACCAATCACAAACAACCAGTCAGGCTTTCCTAAATGAGGCAACTGCCTAAGTTCTCGCCTATGCAATAACTCCCTTGTTTTGCTCCTCTGTCTCTATAAAAACCTCTTCCTAACCCTTGTCCATGGAGTGCTCCTAACCATCCTTGTTTTAGCACTGCTCGCCTGCAGTCTATGTTCAAACAAACCCTTGGGAAATTTAGGGTGCTTCAGATTACCTTTTATCAAATGCTTCTATATACCAGGCATCCCTTTAAGTGCTAATTTTATAAAGTGAACTTTTTTATTTTGGAATAATTTTCAATTTACAGAAAAGTTTCAAATATAATACAGAGAATTATGGTATTTTTCTCACCCATATTCCCCTAAAAGCACACACATATTTAACATTTGCAAGTGGTATAAGTATTTTACTGTATTTTGAATTTCTCTAAATAATACAATATTTAGACATCTTTATATATATATGTATATATATGTGTATATATATGTGAATAACAAATATCTTAAAAAAAGAAAATGCAAATGTCTATATACATATATATATATATATATATATAAAATCTGTGGACATTTGCATTTTCTTTTTTTTTTTTTGAAAGGTCTGTCTATGTATTTTGAGACTAGTTTGTTATTCATTTTTCTCCATTTTATTTATGAAATCATGTAAATAATGTGAATCCTGAAAAGTTATTTTTTCCAATACTGCTACTGGCTTAGCATTTGTCTTTTAATTCTATTTTTTAAATTTTTATGTTTTTCTTTCCATAACTTTTTCATGAGCATATTTTCTAATGTTAAACAAACCTTGTTTATCTGAAATAAGCCAACTGAACATGATACATTATGTTATATGTGTATGCTTATATCATTCAGTTTGATAGTATTTAGTTAAGTATTTTCATCTACATTTTTAAATGTCCTTGTCTGATTTTGGTGCCAAGGTTATGTTAGTAACAGAATGTAGGTAGGAGAGTATTTACTGTGTTTTATGTAAGACTAAAAATACTTGCTTCTAAAAATTTGATCGAATTTGCATTTAAGATGATCCAGGCTTCTTTTGTTCTTTTATGTGGAGATTTTAACTAGGGTTTTAATTTCTTTCAGATATTCTACTCTTCCTGAGTACATTTTGGTGATTTACATTTTCTCAAAGCTGTTACATTTCACCTAATGTTATAAAGCACTGACACAAAACTTTTCACACTATAATATTTCTATCAGGTTTTTTTTTATTTTTTATTAATCTCAGAGAAGAAGGGAGAGGGAGAGAGAAAGAGAAACATCTATGATGAGAGAAAATCATTGATTGGCTGCCTCCTGCACTCCTCACACTGGGGATCGAGCCTGCAACCTGGTCATGTGCCCTGACCTAGAATCAAACTGTGACCTCCAGATTCACAGGTTGATGCTCAACCACTGAGCAATGCTGGCTGGGTTTCTATCAGTTTTTTGATAAAGAAATACTTTAAGTTTTAAAATATTTTCCAATATTATATTCTGCTTTATAGCTTTTTAAGTTGATCACATAGATGGGAAGTTTTTCAATGTATTTTTCTTTTTAGAGAACCAAAATTTGATGTTGATTGTCTTTAATATATCATTTTTATAAATTTCTGCTCCTCTTATTTCCTTCTTTCTGCATTATATATGAGTTATCTCTTTCTTTATTCTTTATTTGGAGAACTCTTTAAGCCTGGATACTAGTTCATTCATTTTAACCATTCTTCCTTTCTAATGAAGGCTCTCTCTCTCTCTCTCTCTCTCTCTCTCTCTTTCTCTCTCTCTGCAAATACTTCTATAGACACATAGCATATATTTTGGTGGGCAGTATTTTTATCTCTCTATTTTAAGTATATTTTCATTATGAGTTGATCGACAAATTATTTCTATGTGAATTTTATTAAAATGTAAAACATAAGCTGTGTTTATCTGTTTTATACTCATTTTATGTAACAGTAATATGGCCAGTAAATATGGTATGCATGCTACCAGTTCTTTAAAATGTGTGTAAGTTGCTTTATGGTCTAGAATGTGATTAATTTTCTTTTTCTGTTTGTTTTTTTTTTAAATCTAGATCTTAGTAATTCACTAAAAACAAACCATACAAAATTATGACAACACTTTACATTATAGGACAGTGCACTCAACAAAAGCAGAATACGTATTCTTCTCATGTGGACATGAGATAGAGCATATCCTGGGACATAAACAATTTGATAAATGTCAAAGTATCAACAGTATGTAAAACATTTAGAGCACAGTCTCTGACCAATATTTTTTCCCATCCATCGCCATCTATGCCCTCCTATACCCTCATCTTCCACCCACCATTCCTTCCTTGCCCCCCCCCCCCCGCCCCCTGCAATCACCACACTGTTGTTGGTATTAATGAGCACTTCTTTTTCTTTTTTGCTCTAAATATCCACCCCTATCCCAACCCACATCGCAGACAGCTTTTGCAATTTTCTTGAATGTACTATGGTAGCAAAAAGAGTGTATTGGGGGTGTGTGTGTGTGTGTGTGTGTGTGTGTGCGCGCGCGCGAGAGAGAGAGAGAGAGAGAGAGAGAGAGAGAGAGAGAGAGAGAGAGAGAGAGAGAGGAGATACAATGCATATCCAACTAGATGTATTGACACTTGGTCTGAGAGATATTTGATGAAATGACATAAAACTCCATTATGGAAATTTCTCAACTTATCTTTCCATTTTTGTCTCTTTTCAAGACATTTAATTAGGGGCATGGTGGTGAACATATTTGGATTTATTTCATCCTCCTTTTAGATTTTAATCTCTCTCACATTTCTCCTACTTCCTCTCCTTCTGCCCTGTGTTCCTTGCTTTCTTTCAGTTGTTTGTTTTTATTCTTTATGATTGTCTTATTACATCTTTTATCACTGTACTTGTTATATGATTGATTTCTATTAACTTAGTGGTTATCCTATAAGTTATCTTATTCATACTTAAGATAAAAATGAATAAGATAACTTAGAGTGATAATGTTCCTTTACTTTCCTCTTCCACAACCAAATACATTAAAACTATTTACATTAGAATGCCAGATTTAGTGTATTGTTCATTAAAATAACAACCACACAATTCAAACATCTCTTTGCTGGCATGGTTCAGTGGTTGAACATCTACCTATGAACCAGGAGGTCACAGTTCAGTTCTGGTCAAGGCATAAGCCCAAGTTGTGGGCTCAATCCTCACTGAGGGGCTTGCAGGAGGTGGCCAATCGATGATTCTCTCTCATCATTGCTGTTTCTCTCTCTCTCTCTCCCTCTCCCTTCCTCTCTGAAATAAATAAAAATGTATTTTTACAAAAGAGAGAGATGATGGGGTATAGACTAGGAAACTGCCATTCAGGATGAAACAAAAGAGGTTGGATGTAAGATCTCTTTAAATGGTAAATTAATAAAAAATGAAATAGATTGGCCTTAAAGTGAGAAAGGGTGAGATTCACAGATGAAGCCCAGGTTACTGACATGAATAGCTATGATGACATTTACAAAGGTTGGAAACAGTAGGCCTAAAAGCATGAAATGATGACTAGAGTATGTGGCGGGGGGGGGGGGGGTGGGGGGGGGATGGGCGTGGTATTTTGGAGTGGGAAGGTTGTTGGAGATAGAATATCCATTTTGAACATGGTGATGTTAAAGTACTTGTGAGTATACAGATAATGATTTCTGGAAAGTAGTTCACTTCATTAGTCTAAATCCCAGAAGAGAGATAGGGATGGAAATGTAAATTTTTAATTCATATACTATATATTATTTTGTGTCTGACTTATCCTAATATATAAAAACCCTGGGTTTGTCATGACCGGAGGCTCAACCAACCAGAAGGCAATCCTGCAGTCAGCGCTGGGTTGCTGTGTTGACCCAGCACTGACTGCTGAGGAGGCTGTGAATCAGGCCCAGAGAGAGGCCTGTAGAGAGAAGCAGGGTCTGATCCATAGCCTCTGTGGCAGCTGTTGATCAGCACTTGCCTCTCTCTTTCTCTCCAGGCCTCCACTGGGGCTGCTGATCAGCCCTGCCTTTCTGATCAGGCCCCATTGATAGGCCCAGAGATACTGACTGCATAGAAACTGACCAATCAGAACCAAATCTGGGTGAAATGTGAGAAGCCAATGGCTGCCTAGAAGGCAGAGCTTTTGATGGCTGACTGGCATAGAAACTGACCAGTCAGAACCAAATCTGGGTCAACTGTGAGGAGTCAATGGCTGCCTAGGAGGCGGAACTTTTGATGCTTACTGGCATAGAAACTGACCAATCAGAACCAAATTGGCTGGCAGAGGAGGGTAATTGGGGGTGAGATCAGGCCTGCAGGGGAGGGCAGTTGAGAGTGAGATCAGGTCAGCAGGGGAGGGCATTTAGGGGTGATCAGGCTGGCAGGGGATGGTAGTTAGGGGTGAGATCTGGCTGGCAGGGGAGGGCAATTGGGGGTGATCAGGCTGGCAGGGGAGGGCAGTTGGGGACCATCAGGCCAGCATGGGAGGGAAATTGGGGATGAGATCAGGCCAGCAGGGGAGGGCAGTTGGGGGTGACCAGGCCAGTAGGAGAGGGTAGTTGGGCGTGAAGTCAGGCTGGCAGGGGAGGGAAGTTGGGGGTGACCAGGCCAGCAGGGGAGGGCAGTTGGGAACGATAGGGCCAGCAGAGGAGCAGTTAGATGTTCATCAGGCCATCAGGGGAGCAGTTAGGAAGTGATCAGGCTGGCAGGCAGAAGCAGTTAGGGGCAATCAGGCAGGCAGGCAGGTGAGCGGTTAGGAGCCAGCAGTCCCAAATTGTGAGAGGGATGTCCGACTGCCAGTTTAGGCCAGATCCCCAGCAGTCGGACATCCCCCAAGGGGTCCCAGATTGGAGAGGGTGCAGCCTGGGCTGAGGACCACCCCCCCACAATGCATGAATTTTGTGCACCAGGCCTCGAGTTTCATATACTAATCTATTTGCACCACAAAAGAAACCATCAACTAAATAACATGAGTGCCCAGTACATGGGTGAATGTATTTGCCAATGACACATCTGATAAAGGGATAATCTCCAAAATATATAGGGAACTCATACAACTTAACAAAAAGAAGATTTAAAAAGGCCACTAAAAATGGGCAAAGGACTAAATAGACACTTCTCCAAAGTGGACATACAGAAGGCCAAGAGACATATGAAAAAATGCTCAAAGTCACTAATCATCAAATAGATGCAAATAAAAACAACAATGAGATATCACCTCACACCTGTCAGAATGGCTATCATCAACAAATCAACGAATGACAAGGGTTGGCAAGGTTGTAGAGAAAAGGGCACCCTAGTATGCTGCTGGTGGGAATGTAGATGGTACAGCCATTATAGAAAACAGTATGGAGTTTACTCAAAAAATTAAAAATGGAACTCCCATTTGACCCAGTGATCCCACATCTAGGAATATATCCTAAGAAACCTGAAACACTCATCAGAAAGAATACACGTACTCTTATGTTCATAGCAGCACAATTAACAATAACTAGGATTTGGAAACAGCCTAAGTGCCTATCAGCAGATGACTGGATTAAAAAATTGTGGTATATCTACATAGTAGAATACTACACTGCTTTAAAAAAGAAAGAACTCTTACCATTTG
Source organism: Corynorhinus townsendii (assembly GCA_026230045.1). Lineage (NCBI taxonomy): Eukaryota > Metazoa > Chordata > Mammalia > Chiroptera > Vespertilionidae > Corynorhinus > Corynorhinus townsendii. The sequence goes on from JAPDVU010000004.1 coordinate 28,431,054, forward strand.
CAAGCGTGGATGGACCTGGATAGAATTATTCTAAGTGAAATAAGCCCATCAGAGAAAGATAAATATCACATGATCTCACTCATATGTGGACTCTAATGAACCAAATAAACTTATGAACAAAAATAGACCCAGAAACATAGAAGCATGAACAGATTGTTGAACCTCAGAGGAAGGCAGGGGAGTGTGTGGGTAGAGATCAACCAATGAACTTGTATGCATATATGCATAACCTATGGCCACGGATAATGGTAATGGTGTGGTGAGGGTTTGCAGGGGAATGGGAGTGGGCTGGAATAGGTTAATGGGGAAGGAGGGGAAGAGGACCAATGTAATACTTTCAACAATAAAGAGTGAAAAAACCCAAAAACCTACTTGCTTCTGTGGGAATGCATTAGAGCTCTTAAAAACTTTTGTGCAGTGAAAACTGTCTCTAAGAAAGAAGCAAGGATTCATGGGGCTGCAAAGCCACGAGAGATTTAAAGGGTCTGACAACAAATAAATTAGGAGAGCATTATATCATCAAAGAAAAAGGAAGAGAGTTTTTTCAATAGGACAGAAATTGTTTAAAGGAGGATAGAAGTCATATAAATAAGTTGGGGAGGTTCTTCTTGACCTGCTGTTTGGGGACGGTTCTTTTGATCTGAGTAGAGATAACCAGGGGGTATAATAGAAAGAAATGTGTGGGTTTTCTAGATAAAAAGAAAGGCTGTACATTATGTAACACATCTTCAAATCTGTTCATCACTCTACAAAGATATGTCCTTTAAAGTGTGATCTCTGGACCAGCAGAACCAGCAGTATCTGTAAACTTGTTAGAAATCCTATATAATAAAAGAGTAATATGCAAATTGACCATCACTCCAACACACAAGATGGCTGACCCATGTGGTCTAAGATGGTTGCCCCCATGTGGACACAAGATGGCTGCCACAAGATGGCCAGCAGGGGAGGGCAGTTGGGTGGGACCCAGGCCTGCAGGAGAGGGCAGTTTGTGGGGACCCAGGCCTGCAGGGGAGGGCAGTTGCAGGGGGACCAGACCAGCAGGGAAGAGCAGATGGGGCAATGAGGCTGGCAGGGGAGGGCAGTTAGGGGTGACCAGGTCAGCAGGGGAGGGCAGTTGGGGGGAACAGGCCTGCAGGGGAGGGCAGTTGGGGGCAACCAGGCCAGCAGGGGAGGGCAGTTAGGGGCAATTGGGCTGGCAGGGGAGAAGTTAGATGTCAATCAGGCTGCCAGGGGAGTGGTTAGGGGCTGATCAGGCTGGCAGGCAGAAGCGGTTAGGGGCAATCAGGAAGGCAGGCAGGCGAGCAGTTGGGAGCCAGCAGTCCTGGACTGTGAGAGGAATGTCCAACTGCCCATTTAGGCCTGATCCTACCGGGATAGGGCATAAATGGGCAGTCGGACATCCCTCAAGGGGTCCCTGATTAGAGAGGGTACAGGCTGGCCTGAGGGACACCCGCCCCCCATGCACGAATTTCTTGCACCGGGCCTCTAGTATAAAATATAAAATTAAACAGAAGGTGCAGTGTGGAATCCACCTTACTGTAGTTCAGCAGCCCTTCAGGTGACTCTGATGTCCATGGGAGTTTGAGGACCACTCTTCTAATTAATATAAAGCACAGCATCTGCCCATTTCCTTAAGCTAGTGTATTGCTATATAACACATTTTCTCATTCTCCAGATCTAATAGGTGATTGAAACAAATGCATTTTAAATATCATTTGAATTAATTTTACTTCATGCATATTATATATATTAACTTATATATGCACACTAGAGGTCCGGTGCACAAAATTCATGTATGGGGGGGTGTGTCCCTCAGCCCAGCCTGCACCCTCTCCAATCTTGGACCCCTACTGGGATCAGTCCTAAACAAGCAGGTGGACATCCCTCTCACAATCCAGGACTGCTAGCTCCCAACTGCTCACATGCCTGCCTTCCTGATTGCCCCTAACCGCTTCTGCCTGCCAGTCTAATCACCCCCTAACCACTCTCTTGCCAGCCTGATTGATGCCTAACTGTTCCCCTGCCAGCCTCCCCTAACTGCCCTCCCCTGCAGACCTGGTCACCCTAACTGCCCTCCCCTACAGGCCTGGTCACCCCCATCTGCTCTCCCCTGCAGGCCTGGTTCCCCCCAACTTCCCTCCTCTGCCGGCCTGGTCACCCCAACTGCCCTCCCCTGCAGGCTTGATCGCCCCCAACTGCCCTCCTTTGCAGGCCTGGTTCCTCCCAACTGCCCTCCCCTGCTAACCTGATCACCCCCAACTGCCTTCCCTTGCATGCCTGGTCCCTCCCAACTTCCCTCCCCTGCTGGCCATCTTGTGTCCACATTGGGGCAGCCATCTTTGACCACATGGGGGAAGCCATCTTGTGTGTTGGAGTGATGGTCAATTTGCATATTACTCTTTTACTAGATAGGATAGAGACCTGGTGCACAGATGGGCGCCAGCTGGTTTTCCCTCAAGGGTGTCCTGGAACAGGTGGGGGTTGCCTTGGGGCATAGGGCAGCCTGGGCGAGGGGCCTGTGGTGGTTTGCAGGCCGGCCATGCTCCCCAGCAACCCAAGCAGAGGCCCTGGTATCTGGGATTTATTTATCTTCTACAATTGAAACTTTGTATCCTTGAGCAGAGCCAAGCCTCCTGCTTGCTTTGTGGCCGCAACCATTTTTGTTGGGATTTATTTATCTTCTATAATTGAAACTTTGTAGCCTCAAGTGGAGGCCAAGGCAGGCCAGGGTGTGTGGAAAGGTTGGCTTCCTCCATTGCCGGGGAAACCCAAGCCTCCTGCTCAGTTCGTGACTGCAGCCATCTTGGTTGGGATAATTTGCATACTTGCTCCTGATTGGTTGGTGTGTGAGTCTTGTAGCAGAGTGATGGTCAATTTGCATATTACTCTTTTATTAGATAGGATGATTAACAAAGATTTAAGATGGTTATTTGTTATGCATCTTAAGAAACAGTACATCAAATGCCACTGAAACTTTTTATGTGTTCATCCCTAAACACAACTCCCTGTAACTTAGAATAGCAATTTTTAAGTAATCTATTTATCATCCCTGTGTTCATTTTTTATATATCTACTAGAGGCCCAATACACAAAATTCGTGCAAGAGTAGAACTTCCTTCCCCAGGCTGCGGGCACCAGCTTCCCTCTGGCATGTGGGACCTGGGCTTCCCTCACAGAGAGAGGGCCCTCCCACCTGCCACAGCCCGCTGGTCTGTGGCCTGGGCCTCCCTCTTTGGGGCAATCATGGGACGATGGCCAGGCCCCCGACCAATCACATTGCACCCACCTTGGCTGGCCTGGCACCAGTGGGTGTCATAGTGTGGTCCCAGATGGTTGTCCAGATAATCGTTCTGCCATTTAGTGGATTTGCATATTATGCTTTTATTATATAGGATATGTATAGCTTTATTACATATAGTTTTATTGCATATGTTATTATGCATCTATATGTTTAGCTTTATTATATAGATGGAACTGTGAATAAAAATCTATTGGTACATAAAACATTTAATGTGTAGGTGAAACAGAAGCATTTAATAATCTATAATCTGCAGGGCAAATAAATCAATCACTGTGATTTAGATTCACATTCAGTCTTTGCTCCTTTATAGCTAGTAAATTGGAAAATATCCTGTAACCTTTCTTTCAGTGTCCCCATCTGTAAAATATTTATATTATTACCAACTTAGAGCTCTGTGTGGAGAACGGAACTAACACACACATCTAACAAAGAATATAGATGACTCAGTAAATCATCTTGAGTGAATGATGGGTACAGAGAGGTGGGACTGATGGATCGTAGAGCAGTCACTGCTGCCTCCTCTGCTCATGGAAGAGGACTTGTTGCCTGAGTGCTTAATAACTTTCTCAACAGAACACATTTTCACCAGTTTCTGCCTCCTGCTTCTTCCAAACAAAATAATTGTCTCTCAAGCCTCTTGTTTTGTCTTTCCATTAATCTGTAATGACACGTAACATTATTTGGTATTGAATAAAATATATTTTTCTTCTTACCAGAGAGGCTGAGCATCTTGTCAATTTTTGTTGTAGTTGTTGAAATGCTTTTTTATATCCTTTCTCCATTTCTTACATAGTAAAGCTTTTTAAAAATATATATTTTTATTGATTTCAGACAGGAAGGAAGAGGGAGAGGGGGGTAGAAACATCAGTGTTTAGAGAGAATCATTGATCACCAGCTGCCTCTTACAGGGCCCCCTACTGGGGATAGAGCCTACAACCCGGGTATATGCACTGACTGGGAATCAAACCATGACCTCCTGGTTCATCGGGGGACACTCAACCACCACCTGGTCAGGCTATAGTAAAAATTTGAAGTTAATTATGTTTTACAGAAATCTGCATAGACTTTAAGTGAGAAAATTGATGGTTTTTCTCAAAGTATGAACTACGTACTCACCTACCAGATCAAGAAATTGAGTATTGCCATCATCCCAGAGTATTGTGTTTCTCCACTTCTTGTAATAACTTCCCTTCTCCTTAAAGACAACACTATGTATTCATTGTCTGACTTCTTCCATATGTTAATCAATTTGGGATTAATTCTTGGTGTAGATTATAGAAAAAGTGATTTCCCTCTATAAAATGTTACAACACAATAACATTCCATAATTTAGCAATTTTTAAACAGTTTTCAGTTAAATGTTAGCTATAATCTGAAGGTGCTATGAACATTATTGCACATAATGTTTACAAATGACATATATTTTAGGACTACATCTGTGAACACATTCTTCTGAGTATATGTTTAGGAATAGAATTACTATGTCATAAGATTTGCTTATGTTTAGATTTATTAGATATTACCAAACAGCTTTCCAAATTAATTTTATAAATTTGTATTTTTCTGTAGGTGTATTATTTTGATCTTACCATCAAATGGTAATTAATTTTCAAATATTTGAACGTATATTATTCCTATGCATTCTTTTGTAACTATTGAAAAAATGACTGTCAATATAGATATTTTTTTGTAGACAATGCGTTGTTATTTTTTCTATTTTATAAATGCTATATTTCTCTTGTTGTACTACATTTCTGGCTGTTGTTATACTACATTTCTGGCTATTGTATAAAATTTTAAATCTGAGGGTAGAGATATAAATTGTAAGCTATTATCTCTATAAAAAATGCTTCTCTCTTTAGTATTTATATTCTCTCAGTATGGAGCTCCTATTGCATTTAGAGTATTGTCTTATTGTTTTTCCAATATTTATTAAACCTTTATTTTTTTACCTTAATTTTTCTTCAATGTTTTCATTTTTAGTAATTTTTCAGCTCTAAGTTCTTATTCATTCTATCTTTTGCTGTCTATTTTTCTGTTTAAAGCATTCACTGAAGATTTAATTTTAATAAATGCTCTGTTTTTGTCATTTCTTAAAGGATTTTAAAGTTATTTTTACATCTTCATGTCTACTTGATAGTTCTTATTCAAAAACTTTATTTCCATCTTATATTTAGTTTTATCACATGACACATGCTTTCACATAGCCTTGGCATGAATCACTCTGCTTCAAGCCCTGCTTACTCTGGTTAATGTGTTGTGCATGCTGGGACTCTACGTTCCTCGGGGTTTTATCTTGGAAATACAGTGGGTTCTAGATTCTGTTTCACAGGAGAGGTTTTTCATTTGTTTCCAAGTATCCTGGAACATTTGCAAGATGAACAACTGTCTTAAGTTATTATCCCCTTCTGTACATTCCAGTACCCCTGAAAACCAAAACCCTAATAAAAATGTTTACAAATAACTAGGAAGTACTTTTTTTTTTTATCTTAGCAACCACCAAGGCCAAGAAAAAAGGCTTGCTTTCACCTCTCATTCCTAATGAGAAGATTTGTTTTAGACCAGCCCTCACCTCACATGTCACTGTTCACAAATCCTGGATTCATGGGAAGGTCTCAATTAGAGCTCCTTCCTCCAATTTGCCCCAGGCTCTTCTCCTGCATGTGGAACCCTAATTCCCAAGTCCCTTAGTTATAGTGATTGGCAAGTGTTCCCCAAGGCAGGCGATATCTTAGCTTTTACTAACAGCCCTCGGCTTTAGTTTTTCTCAGTCTTTAAAGCCTTGGAGATTTTCCTTATTGTCTTCTTAGCTAAGTTATGTAGTAAAAAGAAGTTTCATCTTTGTGCCATTTTTGTTATTTTGTAATGGTTATTTTTTTCTGCCTCTCTAGTATAACAGTTCCAGAAATAGAATACTCTTAATAGTCTTAAAACTCTTTAGGAATCAGATGGTTTTTTATTTATTTTTGCAGTCATGGGGTCAAACAATCTGCCAAGTAAATAGTATCCAATAAGTATCAATCACTTCCTTGTTGACAGAATGAATAAAACTACCTGATTTATTTAGGAAACCACATATACGTCAGTAATGTTAGAGCAAAAGATCAAGACTGGGGACATGAGAAGCTAAATATCAAGAAGTAAGAAGTAAGTAGCAATCAAATGAATAGAAGTCTCTAATGTAATTTTAAGGAATGTGATTTTAATTCAGCAAGAATATCACTGAAAGGTTTAGGATTCGCAAATATTTATGGCATTTTTTGGGAGAGTGCTGTTTTATTCAGAGTTTTTGTTTTTGTTTTTGTTTTTTGGTTCTTTTTATTGATTTTTTTTTTTTTTTTTTTTTTTTTTTTTTACAGAGAGGAAGGGAGAGAGATAGAAGTTAGAAACATTGATGAGAGAGAAACATCAATTAGTTGCCTCCTGCACGCCTCCCACTGGGGATGTGCCCACAACCCAGGTACATGCCCTTGACCAGAATTGAACCTGGGACCTTTCAGTCCGCAGGCCGACGCTCTATCCACTGAGCCAAACCGGCTTCGGCTTCAGAGTTTTTGAGAGAAACAGAACTAATAGGATATTTTATATGTATAATGTATATTATATATTTTATGATACAGACTTACTATATTATATATTAAAATAAATACAAATATATATTTAAATGTACATCTTAAATTAGAGGATGGATAAATAGAAGATAGATATATAATAGGTACAGAGAAAGAGGGAGAGATTTTTAAAGAACTGGCTCGCATGATTTGGTAGCTGGCAAGTCTGAAATTTGTTGGTGGGCTAACAAACTAGAAATTCAGGTAAAAGTTGATGTTACAATCTTTGGTGTAAGATCTATCTGAAGGGCAGGCCTGCAGGGGAAACAAGCAAGATTTCCATGTTGAGGCAGAATTGTTTTTTCCTCCAGAAATCTGTCTTTGCTCTTAAAGGCCTCAACTGATTGGATGATTCCCATCGCATTATGGAGGACATGCTAAGTCTTCTGAATGTAAAAGTTGATCACATCTAAAAAGGAATCTTCACAGCAACATCTAGACAAGTATTTGATCAAACTATAGTTAACCAATTTTACACATAAATTACCCATCCCAACGGCTAAGGCTGGATGCAAACCAAACAAACAAACACAGAACCTAATTTTATCAAGCAGAGAGTAAATGTAATTTGGCATTTGAAACATTTCCTTTGGAGCACAGATATGCCCTGAAAGATTTCTAAACTCAGTCCTCCATTAGCTACTATCAATTGGTCACATTCATTGAACAAGATGAAAACTGTCACTTAAGCTTGCTATGTGAGGTGGACTTATCCTAAGTGACTAGATATTATTTCAACTCAGGACAATTAATGGCTTCCATATCTGGGCTGAGGATGAATATTAAAATTATATTTAAATTTAAAATTATCAAGACTGCATTATAAAATTTACAAAAACCTACATTAATAAAAAAAAGGGGGGGATAGTAGGGCAATATCATGTAAGGAAAAATATCCTATAAGTAAATTACATCTAGAAAATTTTTACTTTACCAAATTAAGTTTCATTTGCAATGCTAACAGCAAGACGGCCATTAAAAATACACATGGTGTCTAAATAAGACAAAGGAAAATTGTTTGAACAAAAATAAAAAGGATCCCAAGTCAATTATATAGAAAAGATTCCTTTATTAACTTGTGGTTGAGAATACATTTGTATATTTTCAGAAAACAACCCCAAGACCAGATGGATTCCTGCAACAGAGAGGAATTGACAGATGTGCTCCAACCACTAAGACAAGAGGAAAAAACAGTCCAGAGATGGAAGACGCTGACAACGCCTTGCCACGCGAGCAGTCAGCAGCTGTGCACCGCTGCAGGTTACCTAGGACCAAACCAGAGAGGGTCGGACCTGCATTGCCAACATGTGCCCACCATCCAGATATCATTGCTGACATGTACACATAAGGAACTGTTAGACATTGAAACGGGGACTCAGAACTGTTGGACAGTGAAATTGGGACTCAAACATTTTTTTTTGTTTTATCTTGTTTTGTTATTATATGTTTATTTCTAGTCTGCAAAGGCAAAACTTTTTAAAGGAAAGAAATGGTGGGAAAAAGATACAGAGGCAAAGAAGCATTGAACAGACTGTCAAACTGCATCGGGAAGACAGGGGAGGTTGGGCGAGGGGGGCTGTAAGAGACCAACCGAAGGACTTGTACGCATGCATATAAGCACAACCAATGGATATAAGACACTGGGGCGGGGGGGAGGGCGGGCAGGTGAAGGCATGTACTGGGGTGTAGGGGAGGTCAGGGGGAGATCAATGGGGGAAAAAAAGGAGACATATGTACTACTATTTGTAATACTTAAAACAATAAAAAAATGGTAAAAAAAAGAGTTAGGGCAAAAAAATTATATGTAACGATATAAACACATATAAAATGTCAAATGTTTATATTAAAATATAATATGCATGTAACATAAAATTGCAGTACAGTTTGAGCTTTTCAAATCCCCACAAATGGTTTTTTTCTTTTCGCTTTGCTGTATTTTAGTGTTTTTACCCATGAGAATGAAAGAACGCTTTAAAATGAAGTAGAAGATCATCAAGTTTGAATACTTATAATAACATTCCTGCAGTGGAAAAAGCAATACAAAACTGGCTTCAAGTCTTTAAAATTCTGTTGGGATTTGAGGAGTATACATAACACCACACAAAATCATGTGTCATTTCACTGCTCAGAGACAAGAAACAATGTTCTTTGCTTCTCAGTTATCATTAATTTAGTATTCTTTTTGCATAAAAGCTTAAACCAAAATACTCCAAGAAAATAATTATCAGTCAGGACATTTTTCCTTTTTCTTCTTAAAATACTGAATACAAAACAGAAAGTCTTAGAATGAATCTGAGAAGTTGAAAAGTATGGAAGCAATTTAAGAAAAATAAATGTGTGTGTGTGTGTGTGTGTGTGTGTGTGTGTGTTTTGTTTTGATTTGTTTTGTTATAAGGAATGGCTAGCATATAGAAAGAAATGCCGAGTCAGTGGTATATTTAAGCAATCACATACAAAATGATATGTTGATCCAAGTTGAAACTGAATACAATCTTTTAGAAAAAATATTGACTGTTGTTAGCATTTGGGGAAGGTGGTAGAAAATATATTCAGACTTAACTTCAAGTATTCACATGAAGTGTCATAGAAAAGAGAGAATGAATAGCCACTTTTCTAACAGTTAATTGAATAAGTCTTTCTCTGTTACATAGAGTGTTTATGATGCTCTGAGATAAGGGTCTATATTCCCACATGATCTGAAGGAAATAAAAAAATATAAAAATTACTAGATTACTAAGTGCAAAAATTCACATTTATAACATAGAATAATTTTATATCCTTTGAGATTATGACTGTAAAAAATGGCTACTAGCTTAAATTACATCTGTGCATCTATAAACCTATATTATAATCATCTGTTACTTCATGGAAGACTTTGGGTATTTCTTCTAGGGGAGGAGAAACTCTGAATAGAAGACTGCTACACAAACTGGAGAAATAATAGGCACTCAGAGTGTCTAAAAAGACTTAATGACTTTTTAAAAAACTTAATTTAATTTTGTTGTTTAAGGCATTACAAGTAGTAGTACATATGTCTCCTTTCTTTTTTCCCAAGATAAAAACTGTCACAGTGATCTCCCCCTGGCCTCCCCTACCCCACCCCCACACTTGCCCTCGTCCTCCCACCCCCAGTGTCTTGCGTCTGTTGGTTGTGCTTATATGCATGCATACAAGTCCTTCGGTTGATCTCTTACCTCCCCCAAACCTCCCCTACAGATTCAAAGTATGTGATCAATCTCCACCCAAGAAGTTTACAAAGAGATTTTTTTTCCTTTAAAGCAACACATATGCCTATAGTATTCTTCCTCTCAGAATTATGCTACCTCCTGTCATATATCACTGTCCCTGTTCTCTTTGACCAATGAAAATATGGTTAAATCATCTGGCCTTCAGTCAGGCCGATAGAGATACCTGAGAAGTTCTTTTGGGTTATAAAATTTTGCATTGGGAATGCGATAATATGCTGCTCTGATTTCTTTCAAAATGTCTAGCTAAAAAAATAATCAGATGGAACACCTGGTTCTTTCAGATACTATGATATTTGAAAATCCAATATCTCCAAAACTGGGATAGAATATATCAATTGTTCATTGGAAATTTTTTCTCTTTATGGAGGCTGGTTCTGATGAGATAATGGAATGGATTCTAATAAAGAGTGAAAGGAAGACAAATGAGAGCTAGAGTGAGAATGAGAGAGAGAAACAGAGGGGAGGAGAGAGGGCGGGAGGGAGGAAAAGAACAAACTCACCACTCTGGACAGTTATTCTCCAGATCTGGAATATTTTCTCTTAATAGTTTGCATACTTTCTACTGGAAGTTTCATATCTGGCAGGAACTGTGCCTCTTCTCATTCCCTTTATAAACCAAGCTGGTTCATTTACTGTTTGTTTTTTGTTTCCCTTGGGTTTTGTTTTGTTTTGTAAATAAGAACCCCTTTAACTATCTTGTTCATGTTTGAAAATCCAAATGTTTTTTTACTGGGCTTTTGATAACTTATTTCCCTGCAGAATAAATCTAAAAAGTAAACATGCATTTGCCTTTTATTTGACCAGCATATCAGTTTATTTTGTGTTTGAGTTGGTGTGCTCTCTGAATAGTGTTTAGATCATTAGTGCAGAAGGTTAGGCCATCTTTAAATACACAGCAGACAAAATGCAGTGATGATAACCCATGATGGGTTTAATTTGTCATAACAAAGTACCTGAATCTACAGGAATGTAAAACAATGAAGCTTGCATAACTATCTTGGTCCAGCAGAGAACAGGTGGTTCTATAAAATCTCTGCGCATTAAATCATAATAACTATTGATGGTTTGGGCTGTTTTGGAATTGCTGATATTTGTGAAGATTTCAGCTAGAATTATCTTTAAATGTGTAGATTATAGCAATTTTCAATTTGATCATTAATTCATTAATGGATATGCATTCCAATAGAAATAAATTGATTAATCTTTCATAGAAAGAGAAGATGAAGCTTATTCATGCTGTTATTTAAGATAAGGTAAAATATTAATAAATTAAGAAAGAGAACAGAAAGGAAGAAATCAGGATAGTGTTAGGAAGTAGAAAAAATACAGTGTTTTCTTACAAATTAACAGATGGAAGTATTGCAAAAGGGATTGAGGAGTTTCAGAGACCTCTTTGTCTTGCAAAAGTCAAAGTCAAGACATGGTCTAAATGTAAAATTTCACTATTAATAGTGGTTAGGTTTATGAATTCCTCTTAAGGCTACCGTGGAGCTTTGAGGCATGCAGCCTGGTACTTCTTCCTTCCCTCATGCTAGCCAGCTGCTTGCAGCTGGGGCAAATCTTCTGGACCCGAAACTGAATGCTTCTTAGCAGGTGCTCAAGTTCATTGCCTTATGTGATACACTCCAAGGAGAACCAACTGCACCTTCAGCTTATTCACTTCACTTTGCACCTTGCTCTGGGTTTTTCTTGTTTTGATAAACATCTGAGGGGAACTCAAATATGTTTGTTATGCTTTGTTTTATTCTTCCCATTATTGTCTATTTTTTGGTATCATAATTAATTCTATGCAGTTCTTAGCTTGCTTGGCAGGTTGCTCTTCATGGGCAAAGAACCAGCTTTTAATATTCCATAGTTTCCTCTTTGAATATATGCTTAATCAATATTGTTAAAATGTGCAGATGCCATTAAGTACTTTTGAAAAACCCCTCAAGTCACAGTGAATTTCAGGGGAAAGCAGGGGGATTTTATAAAGAATCAGAGTAAGAGAGTGTCAGGTAAGCAAACAACAAATTAAATATATGAAGAAACTAAATAAAATAAAGCAGGTCAATGAAAATAGGAGATGAGCATGACACTAAAAGGTTAACCACAGACAGTAGGTAGTACGATGGGATTTCTCAGTTCCTCTTCTTGATCCATGGAACAAGAAATGCATGGATCTTTCTGGGAGCATGTGCATGGAATTGGGCTTTGGAAATCAACACAGGCCCTAAAATGAAACCTTTGCTCAGAGAAGAATGCAGACTGACATAATTTCGCCAGGTCCATCTTTCCCACCTCACTCTTATTGCCTGGTATTTGCCCCAAAAGTGTGACTATTGAGGGGGGTGGGGGTGTCAGAAAATGGCTGGATGACCCCTGCATTGTAACTAAACTTGAGGAAGTCAGGGTCCACAAGTAACCCCTGTGCAGGGTTTCCTGGAAAGATGTGATAATAGATGTACTACTGCCTACTTACCCTTATAACTATGCTCAACCTACACTAAATGTGAAATCAACAGGCAAGAGAACAGTCACAAATAAAAGTAGAGTTCCCATGAAAGAGAGAAGAAAAATCTTAGATAAAACAATTAAGTTGTCCCTTTTTTTCCAGTATGTGGTTAAAATCAGGATTTTGGCTTCCTGCAGCCCCTTACTTCATTCATTTATATAGCTGGGCACTTTGTTTTGGAGACATACAGAGGCTGCTGGAAAGACCAGAAAGCTGTGTCTTCTAAAAGCATTAAAATGGATCAGTTTAGAAAATTGTTAAATCCTAATGTGATGCCCAAATCAACTTAAATAACTCCAGGGGAGTAGTTAAAGCTGTTTTATACATTTGCAGTCTTTAGCATAAAATAAACCAGGCACATCAAAAGGAAGAGTGTGTGTGGGTTTCTCTATTCTTGGTTCTGTTCATGTCCTATAATGATAGCATGAGCATATGTCCAAAAAACACCTCTCTTTTATAAAGGATCTTCAGTACTGATGTCTTTGACGGAATGAGGTTTGTGCAATGAGCTCTTCTATCTTTAGAAGAGCAATCTTTCCTTCATCATATGTGGCTTTTAATGTGCCCTTTATGCTATTTTCTGAATGTTGATGGTTTTCCCATAACAAGAAGAGTCTGTCTAGCCCACTGATCAAAAACTAAGGGCTAGCCGACAGAGCTATTTGTCAACAGCATGCGTGCCCCTCAGGTAATTTGGATATTTCCTTTACCTTATTTTTAGCATCTCTTTTATCAAGCCTCTTAAATTCATGCCTAGGATGTCAAATGCATGTTAAAAACAGCTGTCTACTGGCTTTGGAAAACAGTGCAGGACGAGAAAAGGACAGAAAGAGTTAATTCCTGCAGTTTTCACACTGGAATAAAGTTAATAGGCTGCCAATAACATGGGTTACAGTTGCAAACGCTAAAGTTATAAGTAATCCTAAAGGGAAAGAGGAAAATTGTTCCTGACAAGCTGAAATTACTTTATAAAACCTCTTATGTGTTCAGAAGCCCTAGGTTGGCCAGGGCATGAAGCTTATTTCAATGTGTAACTCAGACTGTTTACAAAGAAAATATCTTGCCCAATATCCGTTTTCCTAAAGCATGCCCTTTCACCCACTATTTTTTGTTTCTTTTTATTGTTGGCATGGAGACTAAGAAGCACTTCACCAGACTGATCAATGCATGGTTACATCAACATAACATTTTCAGTCAAGTTCCCAGGAGCCTTCTTCTGGAATCTGTCATTTTGATTCAGATAACTAAATCAGGCTAAGCACAGCAATGATAACGGATGACTTGCCTCATTAGCTGGCTCCCGCTGCTTTATGCTGCCAGGAAGCTCTATAGTGACTGCCTGGGATCTTGGGAGAGATAACTGTTTTTTTAAATTATTTTGGTGTATATTTCTTATAATTCTCATCTTGCATTTTGACAGTAATTTTGTAGGATGGCATATGTACCAAATCCCTATGCCTGGAACTTCTTTCTCTAAATATGTATCATGTGATGGGCTTTATGACTGAGCCAACAATAAGCTGAATCTAGGGAACTGTTTAAAAATGTCCTTTAATTTGTCTCCTTCAAATATTACATAACTGATAGCACTTTAATTAATAGGATTGGAATAAGAAGATAATCTGTCTTCCTACATGAAAGCAGATTCTGGTGTAAATGGTATCCCAGCACCAAAGCAGTGTTTTAGTTGGACCTTAGTACTCATTGAACTTGAATATATATAAATAATAGTTTTTTTAAATAACAAACTAAATATTTGTAGAAAAATTGGAGGGGAGGGAAAACTAAGCAAACAAGAAACAAAGGATTTTATTTAGTCATCACAATATGAATTTAAGAGACTCCTCTTAAACACTCATGACATTTGATATAATTTTGCATGTGGATGAAAGCTGCCTGTTGAACATATAAACAGGAACACACAATCTGAAGCAAAAGTAGCAATAATTAGACTATGAGCAATGTTCCAAGGAGAGAGAATATGGACAAAATAAGAAAGGCTCCTCCAAACCAAATATTATTGTAGCAAAATTGTGACTTTTCAACATTGGTCTATCTATAACCAAAAAAGCTAATCTTTAAAACTAGACTTATAATAGCAATGTGCATGTTTATAAGTATTTGTGGAATCTTTCTCCTGACCTCAATTGACTGTTATTCTCTGCAACAAATATTCCAATTTCTGGTTTCAGTTTTAAGCACCTCCACATCCACACTCTATTTGCAAACACTAGTCATTACTGGACAAGTTTTATTAATCTACAATCGAATTTTAATGGCCAAAAATCTATAGTGGGGGTGGTGGGGAAATACCTGTTTAAGTTTTTTGGTCAAAGTATATTTTGGCACCCATCAAAATAGAAGGGAAAAATAAATTTTAGTAACAAATAGCTATTTCCTTATGCCCTGAAAAAGTCAATTTGATGAGCTTAGATCCTCATGTATGGAGTAGTAAGATTTTCTGAAATTATTTTACTGTTAAACTTTCACATTAAACAACTTCAGCCCAATACTTTTGTCATAATTTCCCAATCTATTAATGCATTCAGCTGCCTTAGTACAGGTTAGAGTCTATGGACAATCACCACAATCTCTCCCTTATAAATATCCATACGTTTACATCTTGGCAAAAGTTATATTCTTTTTGGAAACAAATATTTCTTTTCTCTTTGCTTGCTCCTGAATAGTTAAACTTTACAGGAAAAATTTGCATAAGATAGGTGACTAGCTTCACTCTACATATATGATAGCAAACCTCCGTTATTAAATATTACATACCCTAAAATATCTCCCTGGAAGCTTATTTTCAATTTCTAAGAAAAAAAGGCAGTTTTACTCATTCCTTCTCATCTGTCATCAAACTTTTCATATAGCCTTTGGTCTCACTACCAAGACCAATACAATCAATCTTACTGATGGCACTGTGACATATTTTATGGAGAAAAGAGAAACAATTAAGAACTCTCCTAGAATTTCTCTTTCCAAAGTTCATTACCCTATTTGGAAGTGTGAGTCTCCTCCCATTTATCTCTTTATATTAATAATTAAGTGTTTCTAATCTAGAGGCTAATACTCCCACTTAATTTCTATATAGAACTTATAATACTCCCACATATTACTCTATATAAAACTTATAATACTCCCACAAAAGTACTATAAAGGGCATTTCTCTTTGATTACCCAAATATTTTAGGCATTTTTAAGTTGGCCATTTCTACTATATCATTACCCTAAAAGTATGTACACATTTAAATTTTTCTGTGCATCCTCTTCAAGCCACTCTCTCTTTTTCTTCACACCAAAATGACTTGTGGATTAGACTGCTACTTCCATTTTCTTCCTCCTCATTACCTTTCCAAACTCTTATCATCTATCTCACATCTTCTCAAGGGCACCGATCATGCTCTGGTCCTGCTCACTGAAGAACAACAAGTTGCTAAATCCAATGATCACTTCAGTTTCTATCATATTCAAACTGTCATGAGCATGCGTCAAAGTTGAAATTCATCTGTTGTTTTTTTTCAACATATAATGAGTTTAGGTGGTGTCAAGTTATTCTGTATTTTTTCCTACTTTAGTCTCTGCTCTCTTTATGCTTTCCCAATTCGGTGTCCTCTTTGTTGACTCTAATCTTGCAGTTCCACAGAGCTTTTCCCTACACTTTCTTCTTCATTTTCTCTTCCAAGGAAAACTCATTCATTCTCAGTTTATATCTACACTAGAGGCCTGGTGCATGGATCTGTGCACCCGTGGGGTTCCTCAGCCTGGCCTGTGCCCTCTTGCAAGCTGGGACCCCTTGGGGATGTTGGAGAGACAATTTCAGCCTGATCCCGGCAGGCCAGGCTGAGGGACCCCACTCGTACTCAAATCTTTGCACCAGGCCTCTAGTATAAACATAAGATCTTTGGTTAATCTCTTCCTGCCCTCCTCCCTCCCCTTTCCCTCTGAAATTCATCAGTCTGTTTTATGTTTCCATGCCTGTGCATTGAGTGTTCGGTCCCTGGTGGTCAGTGTGTGTCATAGCTACCAGCCGAATGGTCAACTGGTCAAAGAGTCGAATGGTCACTTAGGCTTTTATATATATAGATACCAGCATTACCCCAAGTTTATGCATACACTTTGAAACCTTTCTCCAGAGCACCAGGGATATACATGAAACAAATCCTTGACACCACTGGAAAACCAATAGGTAACTCAAACTTCGGGTAGTAGAAAACTTTTAAGTGATATTTTACTTGAGTGATATGCTAAATTTTTTTAGTGTCAATTAACTCCATAACACTTGCTAACTGATGCCCAGAATACTTCTCTCACACTAGTTAACTGAAAGCTTGTCGAATGTCATTGATATTTGTTCTCAAATAGGTTTGAGATCTAAGTACTATGCACATTATAGGGATATAAGAAATAGTAACACAGGAAAGCTATCATTTAATAAAAACTGACTTTAATGCTTAGGAAAGATTTGATTAATATGAGTTGCTTAAAATATTTTGTCTAATAACATGAATTATAAAGCTGAAAACGTTTGAAAGAAAAAAATGACAATCATCTAGATGATTTAGTACTCAGAAGTAATTACTAGTATTTGTAAATTTCAGTTCAGATTTCAGTAAAAATAAGATATAAAAATATAGAAAATTTATCATGGGTGTGGTTTTTCAAGAAAGAAAACATATATCATCTAAAAGATTTTGCTTTTAAAAAGAGATATGTGTGCATTTTGAATCAAAATATACATAGCAATAAAATTTGCAATGGGGTGAATTTAATCATTACAAACAGAAAGGCTTTAATTTATATAATAAACATGCTTTGGAATTTCCTAATATCAAAGTCTTGACAATATCAGGTATAGATCTCATGGAATTTAGGTTCTAAAACTAGTCTGGTGTGGCCTAATATTAATAAATCAATCTTACATTCAATTTAAATATTCTCCCTTTCCCTAGAAAAAAAGGCTAATCCACACCTGAAATCTCACTGGGAAAGGAACCATGGTCTGTTCTTTCAATATGCTTTATCTATTATTTCCTCCTATGGCTGATTCCTCCATGGTCAGGACTGGTTCCTCCATGCAGGAAGAGAGAGGTGTGACAGGAGTCTACATAGGTGATACTTTTGCAATCTTGTCCAGTGCCCTCTGTGTGGTAGACCTTCACTTTTTAGTTCTCATAAATTATAAGACAGAATTACTTTGAAAGACATCTGCAAGGACAATTCCCTGCAGAGTTCTCTGATGTTGGTGATGCAACATCTGGCTAAAAGTAATTTCTCTCATGGTATTCTCCTAGCAACTCCTTGCTGGAATCCTCTCATTTCATCAAAATGATATCTCTATAGATAGATAGATAGATGATAGCTAGCTAGATAGATAGATAGATAATTGATACATAGATTGATAGATAGATTTAGCACAAATATAGCAAATATGCAAAAGCTATGCAGACCAATGACTTACTATAAGCATATGTTTTGTTGCCAACACCCAGATAAAAAGATAAAACACTGCCAGCATCTATGAAATTCACTTTATTCCATCTCCCAACTGATGTCTGTTTATTTTTCACAAGGTAATTTTTAATCTGACTATAAAAAAATCACTTTCTTCTTTCTTTTATTTCACCACTCAAGCATGCATGGCTAAACACTATTGTTTGGTTTTGTCTTACTTTTCTAAACTTTATATAAAAAGTGGAATCATAAATTACACATTTTAGTAAACTTTTATTATACAATAATTTTAGACTTTTAGAAAAGTGCAGATACTTTCAGTGTACCCTGTACCCAGTTTCTCATGTTCTTTAGGTTTTACATAATATGATATATTTATCATAATTAGTGAGTCAATATTAAAACATAAGTATTATCTAAAGTTATTATTACCTACTTGAATGATTTTGCATTTTATCTTATCCCCTTTCTTTTTCTATATCAGGATCCCATGCAAGCTACCACAGCACATTTAATAATCATGTCTTCTTAAGTTAATCTGTACTGTGTTCATTGCTCACACTTTTCTTGTTTTTGATGACCTTGACAGATTTGACTAGTGGTAGGTATTTTGTAGAATACTCCCCAGTTTGGGTTGGTCTGATATTTTTTCTCATTATTAGGCTGGAATTATGATCTTTCAAAGGAAGACCACAGAGGTGTGTGCCATTTACATCATATCAAGAGTACACACCTTAATTCCTACAGCAGATGCATACAACCTAAATGTTAAACAGAATATTTCCAAGGTGAACACACTCCTTAACCCAGATTTTTTATCCAGTCTTTAAGAGAGCCAATTCCTCCTCTTGCCCTGACTCCATTCCTTGTGAACAACTACTCATGAAAGGCAGCAGTAAATAGTCACTTGAGCTCCAACATTTTCAAATCCACTCCAAAATGAAGATTCCAATTACATGCAAGAGTTAAGTTTTCTCAATTTTCTCTTAACGATGATTCCTGAGTCTAGTCTTTACAATATTACTGCTCAACAGAGTAGTGTCTGTCTACGACTCAGCTCTGTCTGATTTATCAATGGCACTGTTAGGCTTGGTCACCAGGATAAGGTAGTGCTTGCCAGGTTTCTCCATTGTAAAGTTCCTTTTTTATTTTTAACCCCATTTTCATAATATACTCTTTGAAAGGATATCATTATGTGCAGTCTGCATTTAAGAGGTATGGAGTTATGCTGCATTCTATTGATGGAAGAATATCTACAGAAATTATTCAGAATTCTTCTGCATGGATGATTTGGCTCTTATCCCCCATTTATTTGTTTATCCAAGCATTTATTTATATCAGTATGGACTCATGGATATTTATTTTATACTTTGGGTTATAATTCAGTATTCTGTTATTTATTTTGTTGCTTAAATATTTCCAGATTTGGTAATTGGGAACTCATTTACATGGCTTTTGTGTTTATAATTGCTTACTTTTTTTGAGCACTTTAGCACTTCCCAGCAGTACAAGATGCTCAAATCTATCATATATTATTTCCTCTAGATCTAGAATATAACATTTCTCTAAGGTGCTTTTATTATAATAATTATTATTTTTTATGTCTGGCTTCTTCCATTCAACATTATATTTGTTCAAGGATTCATCAACGTTTGGTATAGCTGCAGCTTTTTTATTGTTTTTTATGTCTTTTTCTCTATAGTAAGAAATATTAAATTACTGACTTCAAGCCAATTCTGGATTTCCTGTTTTTTAAAGTCAAGTGTTATTGGAACACAGACACAACCATTTATCTACTGTCCATAACATTTTTATCCTACAAGAGCAGAGTTGAGTAGTTAAGTTAGAAACATCTCTCAGAAATCCTAAAATAGTTTGTCTCTTTCAGAAATGTTTAGTGACCTCTGCTCCATAGTATCCTATTAAATACACATAAATGCTTTATGTATTTACTCTCACTTGACATTTTTTTTGTTTTTTTTGCCATTCTAGAGTTCTTAAAAATTGTATTTAGGGGAATATTCATATATGTACTTTTTTATACATGCCAATTTGCATCTTTGCTTAGGTCTCCTCTCATGGATGGCAATTGATAAAACATAAGGTATGCTTATATCCAGCATCAGTTGATACAAGAAATTTGTCAAAGGTATTTAATCAATATTTAATTTTTATTTTTTATTGTTTCATATTTTTGCTATATTTGAATTTTCAACAATTTTAAAACATTAGCAAGAGATATCTAATGTCTCTCTTGTGATTTTAATTGGCTTTCCAAATAATTAGAAAGGTTTAGTAAGTTGTCATGTGTGTTGACTACTTACATATTCTTTTTTATAAAGTGGTTATTCAAATGCCTTGCTTATTATTTCTGTGGTTGTCTTTTTGAAAATATTTATTTGAAAGAATTGAACAAATACTTTGAGATAAATTATTTGTCTCTATATAATCCTTTGTCTCTTTTAATAAATAATTCTTTGTTTTGTAAAATATTTCATCTCTGTTTCTCTATTCTTTTATAATAAAAAGAAGCAATTTCATTTCAGTTAATATTATCCATTTCTTTCTTTACATTTAATATTTTTTGTTTCCTTTTTAAGGAATACTTTCCAACTCTGAGATCATAAATATATCCTCTCTGTTATTTTCTCAGATATCATCTCTTGCCTTTTCATATTAAGTTATGTAATCCAACAGGAATACATTTCGCATATAGTTTGAAGTACAAGTCAAAATTTATTTATTCATATATGAAAATCTAAACAACCCATTGCCAAGAAGTCCATCACTTCTTCTGTATTGTCACTTTTATTAAATATCAAGTCCATATATGTGTGAGTCATTTTATGGGCTATTTTATTTTGTCACATTTCTATATCTGTGACAAATCAGCATTATCTTATTTATTGTAGATTTAAAATAAATCTTCATCTCTGGTAGAGTAAGTCCACCATCCTCAGTGATTTACTTTAAAGTGTGCTTTAGCAGTTCTTGATTTATTATATCTTGCAATTATCTTCAGCAAACCAGAGAAGCAACAATATAAAATAAGTTAGTATTTTGTTCCAGAGAGCAGTGAAACTGTAGATCAAATCAAAGAATTTTTGTTTGCTTCTCTTAATCCATAAACATAGTGTAACTCACTTATGACTTCTTTAATTTATGTCAATAATATTCTAGTTTTCTTTAAATAAGTTTTGCAAAACATTCATTAGATTGGTTCATAGACATTGATACTTTGATGCTATTATACATGGTATCATAAAAAGTTTCTTTTTCTATTTTATTGCTGATTTTAAAATGCAGTTTTAAAATCATAATGTTGTTGCATTAAATGCAACAACATTATGATTTTTAATGATAAACCTGTAGAGTCTTTTGGATCTTCCACTTATTGGTGTGTGGGTTTTTTGTCTTGTTTTTTTTTTAAATAATGAGGCATTGTTTTGCTTCATTTCCAATTTTAATATATTCCATTTTTTCTTGCTATATTGCATTTGCATAATATTAATAGAAATGGTGACAGCAGTCTTTATCTTTTTCCTGACTTTAAAGGGAATGATTTCAACAGTTCCGGTATTTATTGTGATATTCTGTAGAGGGTTTTTTTCTTGGTAGTCTTTTTTTTTTTCTTTTCACAATAATGTGCATACTGCCTATGCTTAGCTGTTAAAAAACTTTATGGGTTTTGAATTTTGTCAAAGGTTTGTTTTTTTATTACCGAGGATGTTCATTTCTTTCTTTGTTATTATTTTAGTGTGGCAAATCATAATTTAAACATATTAATTGATCCATGCTTTCCCAGAAAAAACTCAACTTTGTCATGCTGTATGCTTTCCCAGAATAAACTCAACTTTGTCATGCTGTATGTATACATTTTAAGTAAATTACAAATGCAACTAACAAACTGGAACTATAATTTTTTTTAATATTACCTTATTTCTGTGAAATTAGCCTATACTTTTCCTTTCTCTCAAGGAGTTTTTTTTTTTTTTTAATCTTCCCCCAGAGATATGTTTTTTAATAATTTTAGAAAGGAAGGGGGAAGAGAGAAAAACATTGATAAGAGAGAAACATTGATCAGTTGCTTCCTTTGCAGGTCCCAGCCTGGGATGGAACCTGAAACTGAGGTATGTGACATGACTAGGATTAAAACCCACAACCTCTTTGTGTACAGGAGGAAGCTCCAACCAACTGAACCCCCCAACCAGGACTCTGTTCTCTTAATGTTCTGGTCAGGTTGTGGTTTCCAGTTTTTCAATTACTTAGAAGAGTGTATAAATTTGCATTTAAAAATACAGTTTGGTAGATATGCTAATGATTTTTTATTAGGGATGTACTATTTTTAAGATCAGTTTTTCTTTTAAATTTTTATTTTATTTTATTCTAGTTAGAACGCAACAGATACCCACTCTCTTAACAAAATTTAAGTATATAATACATTATTGTTGACTTTCTTTAGTTTAATTGTTTATCTTTTGGATAAGTTATTGAGATGGATGCTTAGTTCATCTATTTTCATCTATTTTCTTTATAAACATATATTGAAAAACTATAATAATAAACTATATAAATAAATAAACTATATAAATAAATAAATAAATAAAACTATATAATAAAGCTAAACAATTTAACTGCATTAGAATTTAAATTCATAATCATCACCTTAATGATAAATTCAAAGTTGTACCTCTACTCGCCTAAACACCTACCGCATCTGCTTTTAATACAATGACAACGGTTTGCTTTGAATAGTATTTCATGCTATACTTTATACTATATATTGGCTCCTTTGACTTTTAGTTTTATGGTGTCCTTATGCTTTCGAGTTTTATCTTTTGCCCATATTACATAATTTTATATTGTTCTTTCAGTTGTCATTATTGTTTGGATTCCACTGCTTATCCACCCACCTTTAGAATTCTCCCCAGGCAAGAAGACAACACCATTCACTATGACTCCCCAAAGTGCAGGTGACACATGCCAAACCATCTGAAGATCTCTTCTACTATACTCCTCTGCTCTACCAGGGCAAATGTCTGTGATTCTACAGTTCACTAAGCAGCCATCTGGAGAACAAAATGCTAATCTACCATATGGCCCCATACCATCATGTTCTACAGATGATACTTATGTAGTGTCCTCTTTCCTTTAGCTGGTAAGCCCATATTGGCAGGAGAAGAAACATCACAATGCGCTGCAATAAATTGACAACTTATAGCATAAATTAATTCTCTGCAGCTAATGCTTATTCTGAAGCAGTGAAGAGGTAAATTAAAGAACTACCATGGTTACCTATTGCTGAGCTCCTAACAGGAATTTACCAACTCTTTCATAATGTCATTAGAATATGAATGTGCTTAGCATTTTCTTTAGTTTTAGAATGTTAGTCAAATCCCACATAACATGAATAATCCATTTATGACCCTGCTGTGTGATGACAGTTTATGATTTATTAATTTACTGATTTTTTATAAATAAAGCATAAAATATTTCCTTGTTCTTATTAACTATAAGGGCATTTGGTGGAACCCTAGTTGGTTTGGCTCAGGGGATAGAGCATTGGCCTGCGGACTGAAGGGTCCTGGGTTTGATGCCAGTCAAGGGCACATGCTTGGGGCCTTTGGGCTGGGGGCAGCTCCTGCATTGAATGTCTGCCCCCTGGTGGTCAGTGCACATCATAGTGACTGGTTGTTCCACAGGTCGTTCCACTGTTCAGTCAATTTGCATATTAGGGTTTTATTATATAAGATTGTCCATGAATGGTCATTGGTGTCAATTCAACACCAACAGAAATCCCCAATTTGGAGAGCAAATCATCTAAAATAATTTTTAAAACATCAATATCAAGTATACACCTATAGTCAGAATTAACTGCCATGTACACCAAATACCTACATATTTAGATTATACAGAGATCTTCAAAATCATAGCTTGCTCTTCTCTTTACTAATAAAGCAGTTCTACTCTATTAACTAAAATTAAAGGAAATTTGCAACATTCTTTAGCATACAGGTAGGAAAATATCAAATACATATTTGACACCTAAAGTAAACATATGACAACTAGTAAGTAAATTAAAAATATATTCAGCCTGAGTCTATTATCTTAAAAGTTCAGATATACCTGTGGGTGACATATATATGCAATAGCCCAAAATCTCGATAAATAATAGCTGAAAAATTCTAAAATGAAAATATATGTCTGAGGATGCAGCTTGATGCATGCTGTTTTAAGCAAAATAGGGTCTCATATTTAAACATACTGTGGTATTAGTTTCTAAAGATAGGTTAAGCATTTAGGAAAAAAATGTCTTAAGCATTTAGGAAGAAAGACACACACGCGCACACACACATACACACTAGTTAACTAGCCAACAGAAAAGAGAAATATTCAGCTGCTTAATTTCTAAATGTATCCTTATTGAAAGTCAGAAGATAATAAAATTTAGCTACAGAACATAAGACAATTGATGCAACCCCAAAATATTTTAGCCAGAAAATGTGTGTATGATGTGAGAAGCCACACAAAAATAGGAAAAACCTTAAAGATAGTAGCTTGTTTTCATAGAATGTAAAAACCATGGCATTCAAGTATGAAAATGAACATTGAAAATAATGCATATATTGCCCTGACCGGTTTGGCTCAGTGGATAGAGCTTCAGCCTGCGGACTGAAGGATCCCAGGTTCAATTCTAGTCAAGAGGATGTACCTCAGTTGCGGGCACATCCCCAGTAGGAGGTGTGCAAGAGGCAGCTGATCGATATTTCTCTCCCATCGATGTTTCTAACTCTCTATCCCTCACCCTTCTCTGTGAAAAATTAATAAAATATATTTTTAAAAACAAATAATGCATATATCTGTATCAAAATGACAATAAGACTATTATTTAAAAAATTGTAATATAAAATCAATAGAAATACTAAAAAAAGTACCAAAAAACATTACAAAAATATACTGAAATGGGGCTAATTTGAGAAAATTACCAATTGTTGGAAGTGTGGTGCGTGTGTGTATGTGTATGTGTGTGTGTGTGTGTGTGTGTGTGAAAGAGAGAGAAAGAGAGATTTGGAACATTCTTTCATGAATGAGATATAATTATGTCTTCCTATATACACTATCAAGCAAACCATATTATCTAGTATACTTGAAATCACATTTAGTTATGATGTGATACAAGTATATGCTTTTTTTATAACTTTCAAAAAATACAAGTATATGCTTTTTTATAACTTTCAAAAAATACAACAGACAAATAATTATCACGAAAGATAATGCCAATATTATAAATATCTGCAATATAAAAGTATAAAAGTAATGGAATTGTTGATAGCCATTAGACTATCTAGGAGTCAAGATAAATGGTAGGTTCAGATGATAATATTAAATTACATACCTTACATGGCTGATAGTCAATAAATATAATATATAATTAAGAACCAAACAGAAGTTTATTTTTATTGCTAAATGTATGAAGGTAATGAATAAAATAAGCTTTGCTTCTGGAGATGGCAGACTAGGTAACATGCATCAACACTCCTGCTCAAAACAAACAAAAAGCTAAAAAAAAAAAAAAAGGTACAGTATTGACTGAAATAAACTTGAAAGTTACAGGCAATGAATCAGGCATTGAAAATTATAAAGACAAGATTTCTAAGAACAAGAAAACTCAAAATTATGATCCTAGCATTTTGGAACACTTGTCTTCATGAAACTGCATTGCCCACGTTGAGTATTTAAATTTTAATTAATAAACATTAAAGAAAAACAACAACTCAGTTCCCTGGATGCCTTAGTATCATTTCAAGTGCTCAAAAATCACCTGAGATAAGTGGCTACTGCATTGTAAAGTACAAAAAATAAATTTCCATTGTGACAGAAATTTCTATTTGACAGTGCAATAGAGAGGTGTTTCTGTCAATTACAGAAGAAACAAAGTAAAGGTTAGAAACTGTTCAGAGACTTGGACAAATTCATGGGATTAAGGGAGCTAAATTTTAGATAGTATCAGTTAAGGAGAGTAATCATTGGTATAAACCCTATATTTTTGTTTGGGATCTTCAAAAAAATACAACAAGGAATAAGAGTAAAGCAGATATATGTAATCTATTCCTTGAATGAACTAGGCTCACATTCAAATAATCCCAATACCTATATTGTGTTAGAGTTAATTTAGATAGCCAAAGCTGCTAGTCTCCTGATACAGTTTTAAAAATGTAGGTAGATAGATACATAAATAGATATAGATCATTTTTTCTGAACAAGGAAAAGTTTGTTTGACCCTCAAGTTATATTCTCAGTTTCTCTTTAATATCCAGAACACAATATAAAAAAATCAGGCACAAGAAGGGATATAAAAATATTTTTAAAAAACACTACAGAAAAACAGACATATAACTTAACCATGCTTACTACTCTCAAAGATCAGGAGATATTTAGTAGAACACTAAGAACTATTGTTTGAAAAAATAAAATTAACATTAATAATAGTTTCTGCAATAGGAAAAAATGCTGTATAAAATTTAAAAATCAGTGTATGCATTTAAAAACATATTTGAAAGAGATCAATTGAGTGAACTGAAAGGTCAGAAAATTATCCATAAGAAGAAAGAAGAATATATAATGATTGAAAATATAGAAAACATCTGAGATTCAAGGGATAAAGTAAAAGGTCTAGTGAAAGTCTAATTAGAAATCTGAAGAGGAAAGGAATAGAATGTGTCATAACCAATATTTGAAGAGACAGTGAATGGGATTTCTTTTTCAAAATGATGAGAGATCAAGCCAAAAAATCAAGAAACTATAAACCTTAGACAAAATGAATGAATGACAATCTTACCTGCCTTATTATAACATAAGGTACTAACGATATTGCTGAAAATAAAAGACCTAATTAAATTTATAATATCATTTCAATACCCCTGCCCCTGAAAAATATAATTTACTTTCAAAGAATTACCAATTAGATTTCAGTTAACTTCCCAAAAGTAATGATGGAAACAGAAGACAATAGCATATCTTTATAGTGCTTAAAGAAAATAACTGCTAAATGTAATTATGTATATATTAAAGATAATTTACAAAATGTAAATAAAATAATTTAGACAAAAATATAGATAGCTTATTACCAAGATATTTGTATTAAAATATTTAAAAATACTTTATGAAGAGAGAGGAAGTATTTCAGAGTTGAAAATCAAAGGTAAAGGATAGACAGATGATGGCGACTGGCAGACAGGTAGGGAGGGAGAGAGTGTGAAAGAGTGAGGGAGCGATAGAAGAGTGTGTGGACATGTGTGGTGTGTGTGTGTATGAGCTAGGGACATTTAGATTCTGCAGGTCTTCCAAAGGGCTGCCAAGCCAGGCAGTCTTAGACGGCGAAGCCCTGCTCCCAATGTGGACACTCCGGGGTGGCCAGCATGGGCACAGAGACCATGCCATCTTGAGAAACAGAGCTGCTTGAGACTAGGATCCTGGCCTTAGCACCACCAGTCTGGTCTCAGATGCAAATCAGGAGCCTGCAGCCACTGGGGACAAAGACCTGTGACCACAACTGCAGACCCACAGATACCAAGAACCCAGCCATCCTGGCTGCATATTTCTGTGAGTCACAGAGCATATCCCTCTCCCTGCAGGCTCCCGGGCAGCACCATAGTAACTGATAGATCCGCCCCTCACACTGGCCACAGCGGTGCTACAGGAATTTGAGCCTGGGAGCATGCAGACACTGGGAATCTGCTCCCTGAAACACTATCGGGCAACCAAACCCGAAGCCCATGCAGGGTGGAAGTGCCACCTGACTTTGATTCTGGGCAAGCACACAGAAGTCTGTTTTCCTCAGTGCAGGAGCAGACTTCCAGCCAACACAGTGCTACTATGTAACCCAGTCCCCCAAGCTGACCACAACCCCGATTCTCTGGGCAGGAGGCAGCACTGAGCACCAGTGACTTGACTCTGTTTCTGATCACGTGCTTCTGGGATCCCTGACTCCCAGGGCATTCATAATATGAGCCAGTGACTCTAATTCTTGGTGCATGTGCACACAGTCTCTGATTCTCAGTGTGAGGCCACACGAAGCAATAGAGACTCTGATACTTGATTCTTAGAACAGGCACAGGGGAACCTTGACTCCTGGCACGCACTAGGGTACTCTGATTTTTGGCACATGCCAGCGGAGTCTCTGTTTCAGCACAGTGCAGGGAGGGTCCCTGATTCTAGGTACGCACATGAGGCCACACTGAGTGCTGATAATGCTAACTCTGGGTGAGCCTGGTTCCCACCAACCCACGGCAGCCACACGTCTTAGTGTCAGAGCTCTTCAGTGACACTCGGGTGGTGCGAAGCTCCCACGGCACACGGCCCAGGTCCACGCAACTCGACATTTGAATCTTCTGGTGAAAGTCAGAATGGGGAGACGACACAATCCCCAGAGGAAAAAAAAATGAGGAGTCACCAAGAAAGGAAATTAGTGAAATTGAAGCATGCAACATGACAGAAAAAGAACTGTACAATTCATTCACCAGATGAATGAGAAAATCAACAACCTATGCAAGAATCAGGAAGAAATGAAAAGTGATATAGCTACAATCAAAAACACCATGGAAGGTTTCAACAGTAGACTAGAAGAAGCAGAGGACCGAATTAGTGAGTTAGAAGATAAGGTAGAGAAACAAGATCAATTTGAACAGCAACTGGAGAAAAAAATTAAAAAGCAGGAGGAGAGCCTAAGGGAGCTTTGGGACAACACGAAATGAAGTAACCTAAGTGTATAATAGGGCTGCCAGAAGGACAAGAAGAGCAGCAAAGATTAGAAAATTTATTTGAAGAAATGATGACAGAAAACTTCCCAGATATGGGGAAGAAAAAAGTTACACAAGTACAGAGAGTCCAAAACAAGATGAATCCCAAAAGATCCACACCAAGACACATCATAATTACAATAGCAAATGTTCACAACAAAGAGAAAATCTTAAAGGCTACAAGAGAGAGACAGAAAATTACATACAAGAGAGCTCCCATTAGATTATCAAATGATTTCTCAACAGAAACACATCAATCTTGAAGGGAATGGAAGGAGGTATACAGTGTTGCAAAGCAAAGGAGTGAATCTAAGAATACTCTATCCAGCAAGACTATCAATCAAAATTGAAGGGGGAAATCAGCAGCTTTGCAGACAACAAAAGGTTAATGGAGTTTATCACCACCAAGCCAACAATGCAAGAAATGCTAAAGGGAATACTGTAAAAAGAAGAAATAAAAAGGTAAGAAAGAACACAGGCACAAAAATAGAAATGACTACAAACAAGTACCTTTCAGTAAAAACTTTAAATGTAAACGGACTAAATGCTCTAATCAAAAGATATCGAGTAGCTGAATGGATAAAAAAACATGACCCATATATATGCTGTCTACATGAGACCCACCTCAGAACAAGGGACTCACACAGATTGAAAGTAAAGAGATGGAAAAATATCTTTCAGGCAAGTGGAAATGAAAAAAAAATCTGGGGTAGCAATACTTACATCTGACAAACTGATCTCAAAGTGAAAGCCATAACAAGAGATAAGGAAGGCCACTTCATAATACCAAAGGGATCGATACAACAAGAGGATATAAACCTGATAAACATATATGCACTCAATGCAGGAGCACCCAAATACATAAAAAAAAAAAAAAAACTCCTGAAAGATGTCAAGGGAGAGATCAACAAGAATACAATCATAGTAGGGGACTTTTAGTACTCCACTGACATCACTGGATAAATCCTCTAGACAAAAAATATCAGCAAAGAAACAGCAATCCTAAGTGACTCACCAGATCAGATGGACTTAATTGACATCTTCAGAACATTTCACCCCAAATCCATGAAATATACATTCTTCTCAAGTGCACACGGGACATTTTAAAAAATAGACCCCATATTGGGTCACAAGCAAAGTCTCCCCAAATTCAAGAAGACTGAAATCAGACCAGGCATCTTCTCAGACCACAATGGTATAATATTAGAAATAAACTACCATTGTGGTCTGAGAAGATGCTTGGTCTGATTTCAATCCAAAACACTCAAACACTTGGAAGTTGAATAGCATGCTATTAAATAATGATTGGGTCACAAATGAGATCAAAGTAGAAATTAAAAACATACTGGAGACCCACCGAACAGCTGTGAACCCGAGAACACGGGTCCCCGAGTGGCACAAGTACGTGGATTCAGAGGAGCTCTACACTCCACCAGGGAAAGGACTGGCTTACAAAACTGAGGAGCAGTGAAATGCAGGGAACTTCAGTACTGTCCTGACTAGGAAACAGAAGAAACCAAGATGGCAGCATAGGTAAACACCTAAACTATTGCCTCGCACAACAATTTCAAAACTACAACTAAAAGACAAAACAGACATCATCCAGAACCACAGGAAAGCTGGCTGAGTAGAAGTTCTACAACTAGAAGGAAAGAGGAAAGAGCATTGAGACATGCACAAGCGCTGAAAAGCTGAGAGGTGCACCCAGAAATCATTGTTTACTGCTCTGGGGCACACGATGCAGGGACTTGGAAATGCAGAATCGGTTGACTGGCAGCCATCGCTGTTTGCCACGCCCTAGCCTAGTGACTCCCTGAGACCCTGCCCCACACAATCTATAAACCAACCCAAGCTCCATGCAGTGGCTTTTGCATATAAATGGCCTGCCCTATCGCAGCTTAACCAACAAACTGCAGCTCTGGTCAGACAGCTCCAAACCCCAAGCAAAGAGGAGAAAACTGTAGTTGTCGCTATACCTCCTGCTGGGTGGCCTCAGACAGTAGCTGACCAGCACCCCATTGGAGATCCAGAAGCTAGTGTATCCAGTGGTCAGTGTGAGACAACACCAGATTTCAACTCCTCACATCCATAAGTGACACATTAAAGAGGCAGACTCAGTGAACACCAAAGTCCCACTGAAGCAAGTCCTGCCCCTAAGCATGTCTCCAGTGCAGCAGTTCTTCCATTATAGACATAGTGGGTCCTCACAGCCAATTGGCCTGGAGGTCAATTCCTCCCAGTGACACCAACAACAATCAAGACTTAACTACAACAAGGCTGTACACACAGTCCACAAAGGGGTGCACCAAGAGTGACCGCCTCAGGTAACTGGGAGGCTGACCCACTGGACCATATAGGACACCTAGCACACAAAGCCACCCTACCAACTCAGGGAAGCAGTGAAAATGCGACAACAAAGAAACAGATCACAAACAAAAGAAATGGAGGAAAACAAAGAACTGGATATAGAGTTCAAAACTATGGTTATAAGGTTTTTCAAGAATTTCCTAGAAAAGGCCGATAAATTCAATGAGACCCTTGAGGATATGAAAAAGGACCAACTAGAAATTAAACATACACTGATTAAAATAAAAAAAATATTATACAGAGACCCAACAGCAGACTAGAGGCACGCAAGAATCAAGTCAAAGATTTGAAATATAAAGAAGCAAAAAACACTCAACCAGGAAAGCAAAAAGAAAAAAGAATCCAAAAATATGAAGATGGTGTAAGGAGCCTCTGGGACAACTTCAAGCATACCAACATCAGAATTATGGGGGTGCCAGAAGAAGAGAGAGAGCAAGATACTGAAAACCTATCTGAAGAAATAATGACTGAAAACTTCCCCTACCTGGTGAAAGAAATAGACTTACAAGTTCAGGAAGTGCACAGAACCCCAAACAAAAGGAATCTAAAGAGGACCACAGTAAGACACATCATAATTAAAATGCCAAGGGCAAAAGACAAAGAGAGAATATTAAAAGCAGCAAGAGAAAAACAGTTAATTACCTACAAGGGAGCACCCATACGATTGTCAGCTGATTTCTCAACAGAAATTATTCAAGCCAGATGGGAGTGGCAAGAAATATTCAAAGTGATGAATAGCAAGAACCTACAACCAAGATTACTCTACCCAGCAAAGCTATCATTCAGAATTGAAGGTCAGATAAAGAGCTTCACAGATAAGAAAAAGCTAAAGGAGTTCATCACCACCAAACGAGTATTATATGAAATGCTGAAAGGTATTCTTTAAGAAGGGGAAGAAGAAGAAAAAAGTAAAGATAAAAATTATGAACAACAAATACATAACTATCAACAAGTGAATCCAAAAATCAAGTGAATTAAAAATCTGAGGAACAGAATAAACTGGCGAATATAATAGAATCAGGGGCATAGAATGGGAGTGGATTGATAATTCTCCGGGGGAAAGGGATGTAGGGGGTGCAGGAAGAGACTGGACAAAAATTGTACACCTATGGATGAGGACAGTGGGAGGGAGGTAAGGGCAGAGGGTAGGATGGCAACCAGATGGAGGGGAACTATGGGGGAAAAAAGGAGAAACAATTGTAATAATCTGAACAATAAAAACTTATTAAATTTAAAAAAATACTGAAACTAATGACAATAAAAACACAACATCTAAAATCCAGATCTATGGGACACAATGAAAGCAGTCCTGACAGGGAAGTTCATAGCTCTACAGGCCAACCTCAAAAACCAAGAAAAAAATGGTAGTAAATTACCTAACTCTACAACCTAAAGAATTAGAAAGAGTGCAACAAGAAAAGCCCAGAGTGAGCAGAAGGAAGGAGATAATAAAGACCAGAGCAGAAATAAATGACATAGAGACAAAAAAAAAATAGAAAAGGTCAATGAAACCAAGAACTGGTTCTTCGAAAGGATAAACAAGATCGGTGAACCTCTAGCCAGGCTCACCAAGAAGCAAAGAGAGAGAATCCAAATAAATAAAATCAGAAATGAAAGAGGCAAAATAACAACAGACCCCACAGAAATACAAAGGATTGTTAAAAAATACTATGAACAACTCTACTCCAACAAACTAGACAACCTGGAGGAAATGGACATATTGCTAGAAAAATACAACCTTCTAAAACTCAATCAGGAAGATTCTAAAAATCTCAATAGGCCGATAACTATGGAAGAAATTGAAGTGTCATCAAAAATCTCCCAGAAAACAAAAGCCTGAGGCCAGACAGCTTCACAGGGGAGTTATACCAAACATTCAAGGAAGAACTAAAACCTATCCTCCTCAGACTATTCCAAAAAATTCAAGAGGAAGGAACACTTCCAAGCTCATTCTACGAGGCCAGCATCACCCTAATACCAAAACCAGATAAAGACAACACAATGAAAGAGAATTATAGGCCAATATCCCTCATGAACATAGATGCCAAAATCCTCAACAAAATTCTAGTAAGTCAGATCCAGCAATACATCAGAAAGATCATACACCATGACTAAGTAGGATTTATCCCAGCGATGCAAGGATGGTACAATATCCACAATTCAATAAACGTGATACATCACATAAACAAATTGAGAGATAAAATTCACATAGTCATATCAATTGATGCAGATAAAGCATTTGACAAAATCCAACACCCCTTCTTGATCAAAACTCTCAGCAAGGTAGGAATAGAAGGATCATACCTCCACATAATAAAAGCCATATATGACAAACCCACAGCCAACATCATACTCAATGGGCAAAAACTAAAACTATTTCCCCTAAGAACAGGAACAAGACCGGGATGCCCACTCTCACCACCCCTGTTCACATGATCTCACTCATTTATGGAATATAATGAACAACATAAACTGATGAACAAAAACAGATCCAGAGACAGAGAAGCAGCAATCGGACTATCAAACCTCAGAGGGAAGCTACGGGAGGGTGGGGGTAAGGGGGAGAGATCAACTAAAGAACTTGTATGCCTGCATATAAGCCCAACCAATGGACACAGACAACAGGGGTGTTAGGGCATGAGTGGGGTGGGGGTTGGAGGGTTAATGGGGGAATGAGGACACATATGTAATACCTTAATCAATAAAGAAATTAAAGATTGGTGAAAAAAACAAAGGTAAAGGATAAAGGGAAGGAAGCCCAAGATGGAAAAAGAAAGGAAGAGGACAAGGACTGGAGGTCAGTTCTGCACACTATGACAGTCTGACAAAGGAGTATGAGAAACCTAAATACCTAAGTTCAAATCTTAACGAGGGATTTTTCTAAGGCATAAAATGCAAACATTTTATTTAACAGTTTTTAATTTGATTTTTAACTAAATATCTACATATGTTATGTAACCATGCATGTATGTGTGTGTGTCTGTGTAGATATATGACATATATATGTATATGTATATGTATATGTATATGTATATTTGCAAGGCCTGTTGGGAAATATTCTATTTCAAAATTAATTTTGAAATTTGAAGAATCATATCTATCAAAATTGTTTCTAAGCATAAGAATGTCAAATATTTTGGTCCCTTGTTGTGAAGTTCTGGTTATTGCATCATTGCAGAAAAGCTTACATTTAATGAAAATTTGAAAGAAGAAACCAATATTATCCCTAAAGGGGGAAGTATTGGCCTTCCTGCTGAGTCTTAAATTTCATTAAAAGTACTATTTTACAATCACATTTATTTTTATACATTAACATGTCCAAAAGTGTATATTATCATTGTGGAAGTATAGCTTCTATTACAAATATTCCTTAACATAAGAGATCATAATGCAATTTAACATGCAAATTTAAGTTAATAAGAAAAAATTCAACCTAATTGCTTTCCAAGCCCAATCAAAAATTTGAGATAGCTGAGAGCTGACAGTTTTGGAATGCAAACGATTTGTCTTTACATATTTTAACTAATTAAACTTGTAATTATTCAGTACTTTCTGTCTTTAATCACTTAAAAAACACTTTTAAGTCAATTTCTTGTGGAGTAGAGCAGTAAGTGATCATCAGAAACATTCCTCAAATAGAAAACACAGGGTAATAGAATCTACTGATGGTTTTCCTTCTATATTATGTTTATATTAACATAGATGAAACTTCACAACAGACATTGAGAATGCTCCAAGGCATATGCATTTAGTTATTTCCCTTATACTTAGGAATGATTTCAAAATGGGTGTACAAATTCTTTGAATAAAACTCTTAGAGAACAATAAAATGTTAATGAATATACATGGGGGGTTCTTTTCAACATGTGTAACTATACCCTTCTTTAAAAAAAAAACTATTTTTATTGATTTCAGAGAGGAAGGGAGAGGGAGAGAGAGATAGAAACATCAGTGATGAGAGAGAATTATTGATCCACAGCCTCCTGCACAGCCCTACACTGGGTATCCAGCCAGCAACCCACACATGTGCCCTGACCAGGAATGGAACTGTGAACTGCTGGTTCATAGATGGAAACCCAACCATTGAGCAACACTGCCTAGGCTATAACCTTACTTTTTAACAAATATGTTTAGAGCAGCTGCTGTTGGTCAGGGCCAATCATGTGTATGACACAGTTATAAGTTGGTGATTCCTTGAGTGAAGAAATTGAGTGGAAATATACTAACTAGATTATTAAATATTAGAGCTACACATTGGAAAATTTCTACAAATTAGGAAGGAGAATGGTAGCTTCTAAAATATGAATTAACAAAAATTGTGATTTCAAAATGCTTTTAATTTTATAGCTATAATTTTATGTAGCAGGAAATGTTGATATTATCCTAAATTTTTATCAACTATAGACTTTTCATACAATTCAGTATGATTCTTTTACTGTTCCACACACAGAATTGAGGACATAATTCCCTTTTAAATTTGACTGAATAAAAACAATTACCAAAATAACTATATTCTAGTGAAACTATAAGCAAGTGTCTCAAGCCAATACAGCCTTCATAAGTGGCATTAATTAAATCCGATTATTGACAGAGGCCACAGAAAATAGAAATATTTCTCACCTACTGAGGAGGTTTCATAGTGCTGAGAACATCCATCGAGCCATTGTAAATAAATTTGGAATGGCTCTTTTGCTCTAACTTCTTGAACTTGCTTTGCTCATCCATTTCTGATGCTCAGTTCCTTATTTAAAGCTTCAAAAGAAACAGAAAAAAGGCAATAAGTTACAAAAAGGAAAAGGACCATTGTGGGGTTGAATTATTTATAGATGCAATTTGCCTTACTCTGATTTTCTATATTAAGAAGGTTTAGACATTAAATGACATTGATTATAAAATTGGAAAATTACTATGATATCATAAATGTACATCTATTTTATTTTAAGGAAGGTTATATAAAAATCTCTCTAAATCACATAAACAAATTGAGAGCTAAAAATCACAGTCATATCAATTGATGCAGAAAAAGCATTTGACAAAAATCCAACAACCTTTCTTGATAAAGACCCTCAGCAAAGTGGGAATAGAGGGGTCATACCTCAACATAATAAAAGTCTTATATGACAAACCTACAGCCAACATCATACTCAATGGGCAAAAACTAAAACCATTTCACCGAAGAACAGGAATGAGACAGGGATGCCCATTTCACCACTCCTTTTTGACATAGTACTGGAAGTGCTAGCCATAGCGATAAGACAAGAAGAAGAAATAAAAGGTATCCAAATTGGAAAAGAAGAAGTAAAACTGTCCTTATTCACAGATGACATGATACTGTACATAGAAAACCCTAAAGACTCCATCAAAAAATTGTTAGACTTAATAAATGAATTCAGCAATGTAGCAGGATACAATAAATCAATGGCATTTCTTTACACCAATAGTGAACTTACAGAAAGAGAGACTAAAAAAAGCAATCCCATTTACCATCGCACCAGAAAAATTAAGATGCCTAGGAATAAACTTATCTAAGGAGGTAAAAGACCTATATGTGAAAAACTACAGGACACTGAAAAAAGAGATAGAGGAAGACATAAACAGATGGAAGAACATACTGTGTTCATGGATTGCTAGAATCAACATCATCAAAATGTCCATACTACCCAAATCAATCTATAGATTCAATGGAATCCCCATTAAAATACCAGTGGCATATTTCATAGACCTACAACAAACTTTCCAAAAATTCATCCTATCTAATAAAAGAATAATAGGCAAATTAACCATCACTCAGCTACACCCATAAACCACGCCCACAAGCCACGCCCACCAGCTAATCAGGAGCGAGTATGCAAAGTAACCCAACCAAGATGGCTGCAGCCAGGGACAGAGCAGGAGGGAGGCTTGGGTTTCCCCGGTGATGGAGGAAGCCAAGCTTTCTGCACACCCTGGCTGGCCCAGGACTCTGCTTAAGGCTACAAAGTTTCAATTATAGAAGATACATAAATCCCAACACAAATGGCTGCCACCACCAAGCAAGCAGAAGGCTTGGCTCCACTCCAGGTGACAAAGTTTCAATTATAGAAGAGAAAAAAATCCAAGAGAAAAAAAGATGGCAGCTGGCAGGACGGAGGTGAGGTAGAGCAAGTGAGTGAGTGACGGTATGAAAGGAGAGTGTATGGATGTGCATGGTGTGTGTGAGTGAGTGAGGGGAAGTTAAATCTTGCAGGAGCAGCAGGGGCTGGCAGACAGGCTCTCCTTGACAAGGAGAGACTACCACCGCTGCAGGCACTCCCTGGACACTGGGACTCCAGCACAGAGCCCACACCATCATGAAGGGGAGAATGGCCTTTTTTAGGAACTCATCAACACCACCAACCAGACAGGCCTTGGAACTGCCCCACAACCCAGCAGCCACTCCAGCCAAAATCCTGCTACCCTGGCTTCAGACCCAAGGACCCTGGGACCTCCACCTCCAAAGGTGCACCACTTGGCAGCACAAGACACCCTAAAAACACACATGGTATCAAAACAAGCCAAAGGAAAATAGTTTGGGCAAAAAATGAAAAAGGATCCGAAGTCAAATTTATAGAAAAGATTCCTTTATTAACTTTTGGTTGAGAATATGTTTGTGTATTTTCAGAAAATACCTCCAACACCTGACCAGGCTGGCAGAGGAGGGAAGTTGGGGGCAAACAGGCTGGCAGGGGA
Organism: Corynorhinus townsendii; assembly: GCA_026230045.1. Taxonomy (NCBI): domain Eukaryota; kingdom Metazoa; phylum Chordata; class Mammalia; order Chiroptera; family Vespertilionidae; genus Corynorhinus; species Corynorhinus townsendii. The sequence goes on from JAPDVU010000004.1 coordinate 28,469,039, forward strand.
GCAGTTAGACATGTGGATTCCTGCAACAGACAGGAATTGACAGGACTGCTCCAGCCATGAAGACAGAAGAGAAACAGTCGAGAGATGGAAGACGCTGATGACGCCTTGCCATACTAGCAGTCAGCAGCTGTGCATCCCTGCAGGTTGCCCAGGATCAAACCAGAGAGGGTCAGACCTGCATTACAGCCATTTGTCCACCATCCAAAACTGAAATATCATTGCTGACATGTACACATAAGTAACTGTTTGACATTGAAATTGGGACTCAAAAGAACTGTTAGCCCAGAAAGAACCTCACTACAGACTGATTCATTTGCCTCTCAGCATAACCATTATTGCTTGTCTCATTTTTGGTTCTTATAAGGGTATTTCTAGTATCACATGATCTCACCCATCTAGGGGAAATAATGAACAACATAAACTGATGAACAAAAACAGACCCAGAGACAGGGAAGCATCGATCAGACTGTTAAACCTCAGGGAAGGTAGGGGAGGGTGGGAGTAAGTGGTAAAGATCAACCAAAGGACTTGTATGGATGCATATAAGCCTAACCAGTCGTCACGGACAACAGGGGAGTGGGTACATCCATGGGGAGGGGTTTGGAATGGAATGAGGGGATGAGGACTAATATGTGATACCTTAATCAATAAAGAAATTAATATAAAAAAATAAATCCCAGATACCAGGGCCTCCACTTGGATCGCCGGGGGGCATGGGCAGCCTGCAAAGCACCACAGGCCCCTTTCCCCAAAGGAACCCCCACCCAGATCCGGGACACACTTCAGGGCAAACCAGCTGGCCCCCACCCATGCACCAGGCCTCTATCCTATCTAATAAAAGAGTAATATGCAGATTGACCATCACTCTAACACACAAGATGGCTTCCCCCATGTGGTCAAAGATCCTGCCCCCATGTGGACAAAAGATGGCCACCACAAGATGGCTAGCAGGGGAGGGCTGTTGGGGGCGATCAAGCCTGCAGGGGAGGGCAGCTAGGGGTGACCAGGCTGGCAGAGGAGGGAAGTTGGGGGCAAACAGGCTGGCAGGGGAGCAGTTAGACATCAATTAGGCTGCCAGGGGAGTGGTTCGGCAGTAATCAGCCTGGCAGGCAGAAACAGTTAGGGGCAATCAGGAAGGTAGGCAGGTGAGCAGCTGGGAGTCAGCAGTCCTGGATTGTGAGAGGAATGACCAACTGCCCGTTTAGTCACGATTCTACTGGGATCGGGCCTAAACGGGCATTCAGACATCCCTCGAGGGGTCCCAGATTGGAGAGGTTGCAGGCTGGGCTGAGGGACACCCCACCCTGTGCACTAATTTCGTGCACCAGGCCTCTAGTCTGGAATAAAAAAAGACTCCGAATAGCCATAGCAATCCTGAGAAAGAAGAACAAAGTATGTGGGATCTCAATACCAGATATCAAGCTGTATTACAAAGCCACTGTCCTCAAAACAGCCTGGTACTGGCACAAGAACAGACATATAGATCAATGGAATAGAATATAGAACCCAGAGATCGACCCACACCACTATGCTCAATTAATATTCGACAAAGGAGGCAAGAGCATACAATGGAGTCATGACAGTCTCTTCAATAAATGGTTTTGGGAAAATTGGACAGATACATGCAAAAAGATGAAGCTAGACCACCAGCTTACACCATACACAAAAATAAACTCAAAATGGATAGAGGACTTAAACATAAGATAGGAAACCATAAAGATACTAGAGGAATCCACAGGCAGCGAAATCACAGACATATGCCAAAGCAATTTCTTCACTGATTCTGCTCCTAGGGCAATGGAAACTAAAGGGAAATTAAACAAATGGACTACAAGAAAATAAAAAGCTTTTGCACAGCAAAGGAAATCATCAACAAAACAACAAGAAAGCCCACTGCATGGGAGAACATATTTGCCCATGTTATCACCGATAAGGGTTTAATCTCCAACATTTACAACATTAAGTTGTATGAGAGAACTCATACAACTTAACAAAAGGAAGATAAACAACCCAATCAAAAAATAGGCAATTGACCTAAATAGATACTTTTCAAAAGAGGACATAAGGAAGGCCAAGAGACATGTGAAAACATGCTCAAAGTCACTAATCATCAGAGAGATGCAAATCAAAACAACAATGCAGTATCATCTCATACCTGACAGATGGCAATCATCAACAAATCAACAAATGACAAGTGTTGGCGAGGATGTGGAGAAAAAGGAACCCTCGTGCACTGCTGGTGGGAATGCAGACAGGTGCAGCCACTGTGGAGAACAGTATAGAGTTTCCTCAAAAAACTAAAAATAGAGCTCCCATTTGACCCAGTAATCCCACTTCTAGGAATATATCCTAAGAAACTAGAAACACCAATCAGAAAGGATATATGCACCCCTATGTTCATAGCAGCACAATTCACCATAGCTAAGATTTGGAAACAGCCTAAGTGGCCATCAGCAGATGAATGGATTGAAAAACTGTGGTACATCTACACAATAGAATACTATGCTGCGGTAAAAAAAGAAGGAATTCTTACCATTTACAACAGCATGGATGGAAGTGGAGAGCATTATGCTAAGTGAAATAAGCCAGTCAGAGAAAGATAAATATCACATGATCTCACTCATTTATGGGATATAATGAACAACATAAACTGATGAACAAAAACAGATCCAGAGACAGAGAAGCACTGATCAGACTGTCAACCCTCAGAGGAAAGGTAGGGGAGGGTGGAGGTAAGAGGGAGAGATCAACTAAAGGACTTGAATGTATGCATATAAGTCTAACAAATGGACAGAACACAGATACCTGGGGGGTGAGGGCTTGAGTGGGGGGTGGGAGGAAATGGGGGCATAAGGACACATATATAATACCTTAATCAATGCACACAGGGGGAAAAAAATCTCTCTGGGTTTTCCTTTAGGGAATTGTAAGTTATAGCTTCATCAAATCATTCAAATCATTTTGTTTAGTTACATAGTCCTTCTTCTGTTACTCCATTAAGGTTATCTTCTACTTATTTTTCCCTACATTTTCTATTCTCCCTCCCCTCACCATATATTAAGAACTATTGTTATTGAGGCGATTGATTTTATAAACAAGAAGTCACTGACACATTTTATTAGAAGTTAGATAGAAGCCAGACTGCATAAATTTTAAAAGCATGATTCAGTAGAGGGAGAATTCCAGACTATTCTAAAAGAACATTTTTTTAGAGAACAGAAGAAATAGATAACATCTATATCTTATAGTTTTTCTCTCTAAAAACCTAAATTTTATAAATGCTAGCATTTTATCACATCACATATTTACCTTTCCTTGAAGAGAGTTTTGCCACTCAAAAAAAAAAAAATTAACCACTTTCTAAGGCCTGACATTAAAACAACAGAAAGCTTTTTTCTTAATAAAGTTTTAGGTATCATGCAAAGAACACAAATTGTTTGTTTCTGTGAGCTTTCTGAAAACTCAAAACCATTATACAAATTCTTCTGTTTATCTGTCATCACTATTAGATCTTACAAAAGGGTCTATTTTCTCATTCAATTATTGAAGAACCTTATAGGAATAGTTATTTTGCCTTCTTACTAAGTTGCTTTCTCAGTATTCCCCCACAGATTTATGTGAGTATGGAGTTTCTGTTGGCCAAAGAAAAATTTTGATTATTGCCATTTTCAAATTTTCATATATGGCATCCTTGAGCATAAGTCATACTTTTTAAATAAATCTTTCATCATTATTAAGCATTTATGCTGAGTAAATGATGTCAGGTTAGCTTTATTTTTTTTAAAACAGGTTAAGAATAAATTTGTGTTCCTAAACCAGAAAGACATTTTTAGCATTTAAAAAGTTTTTTTGCTAACTTAATTAAATAAAACATAAAAATGCTGATATCTATCTAATCTTCTATAAACTCCCTTGGTAACCATTGGCTTTGAAAACATTCTTTTCCTCTGAAAATTCACTTGGATTATGTATCATTGGTGTAATGATTTAGACATAAACTTTCTGAATATCACTTTATGCTAATAAATCCTCAAGAGGAGATACAATTTTATCAAATAAATTCTGCAATTTTAGAAACAGCCACATCTTGGCAATCTATTGAGTGTATCTCTATATTTGATTACTCTGCACCTGTGTGAAATAATCATTAAATCAGCATGCATTCAGAGTGAATTACAGAGTCTGCAGGCATTATATTGATATTAGCTTCATTTATTTATGTTAAACCTACTTAAAACATCAAACTCATAATAAGGAGCACAGAACACAAATTTCTATTATATCTACCAACTGTACTTAAGCCAAGTGTTAAAAAGTAGATGTTGGTATTTTATATATCCTGTGTTAGATGCATTCTTATTCTCTATTTAGGAGCTAATAAAAATGTAATAATCTTATGATAATGTCATTTATCATCAGTGAGTAACAAAATTGAATGCACATTTGTACACTCTTGAAAAAATCCACAAAATTTTACCAACTTCATAATTATAATTTTTTATGAATAGGGTTAACAACATTCCAAGTTCTAAAAAAATAGCAGGTGTGGGTAAAATTGTCTTTACATGGAACTACATTTCCCTGCATTTTGAAACAAAAGGGAAATGTCAAAGGTGAATTTTCTTTTCTCAGACCAAATATTTATGATATTATATTTTATCCTTAGAGTTGAATAGAACTTTTATGGTAGGAAAATTATTTTTAAAAAACAACCTTATAGCATTTACTTTTAGAAACTCTTACTAATAGTTTCTCTTTTATATTATAAAGTAGAGGCCCAGTGCATGAAAATTCATGCATTGGAGGGGGGTTCCTCAGCCCAGCCTACCCCCTCTCACAGTCCAGGAACCCTCAGGGGGGGGAGGCAACACCCCCATCACAACTTCTGCCGGCCCTGGTTACCTGAGCCTTGGGCAGCCCTGGGTGGTTGGGCAGCCGCCATCCGAGGCTTGCCTATGCCTCTGGGCCATCCATAGGCAGCTGGGCAACTACCATTGGTGGCTTGCCTGTGTCTCAGCCTAGCCCTGGGCAGCTGGGTAGCCACAATCTGAGGCTTTCCTGTGCCTCAGTCATTGGCTGGGCAGCTGACATCTGAGGCTTGCCTGCACTTCGGGCCAGCCCTGGGGAGTTAGGGGGCTGAGGGGACTGGGAGACTACAGAGGCAAGTGCATGGAGCAGCCGGACCCTCCTGGGGACGGGCTCGGCCATGCCACATGCCTGCCGCCCCAGCAGGTCTCAGGGGACTGGGCAGCACCATCTTGTGGCTGTGGGCACCGCCATCTTTGAGGGCACGGCAGTCAATTAGCATAGTCCCTCCTTATTGGCTGTAGGCACATCCATCTTTGTGAGGGCATGATGGTCAATTAGCATATTCCCTCTTTATTAGATAGGATGATAGTGTTTAACTCTCTGGATATGGAGTTGATCTGAAAATATTGATGTATATCTTCACAGTCCATGTGCATCTTAGATGTCAACTGGGTTCCTTGGTCCTTTCATAATCACATTAATTTAACAGGTAGAGCTTTTACACCATTGGCTTTTGTGTGTCAGTTTCCATTTCTCCTTCTTGATCTACTCTTCATCTTTTATCTGCCTCCGGGGAGTCTGATGTAGATGGACAGGCCCTTTTGTTCTCTGACATTAAGCTGGCTTCAACCAGTGGAGACACATTCAGAAACAGGAGGTGGAAAAGAGAGAAATCAGAGTATCTGTCTACTGACGCTCACCCTATGAGGTTTCCATGTGTTTACTGTAACCCTTTTCATAAGAAAACTGCTCCCTGTGGGTGGTGTAGCCATTCTCCCAGCCTAGCCTTCTGAGCTCAGACTTCTGTATTAAAAACTGTCTATTAAGATTTTTTTTTTCTCAAATAAACTGACAAACAAAATGGAACCAGAAATGTCAATATATGGAACAGACTGGCAGGCACCAGAGATGAGGGGTTGGGGGTGACTGGATAAAGAAGGTGAAGTGATTAGCTAAAGAACATATATACATACCCCATGGACACAGACAATAGTTTGGTGAAGGCCAAGGGAGGGGGTAGGGTGGGTGGAGGAGGGCAAAGGCAGGGGGGGATGGAGGACAACTGCAATAATATCAATATTAAATTGTTTTTTTAAAAAAATAGAATTATTACCTAAATCAAAAGAATTATTTCTAAGAAAAGATGTGGTACATGAAGTTATAATTTCTTTCTGATCCTGATATACACATCTAAAGATGAGCCTTTTGTTAGTTTGATGATGATGATGATGTTTTTAAAATAAGCCACCAAAAATATAAGTGATGATTTTAGAGATCTTGTTGAGTTTTACTCATGAACTGACAGAGGGATCAAAAATTAATGTATCTGGTTAAACCAAGCTTGTCCTTTAACCCGAGTTTATTGTATTTGTTTACCAAGAAAGGCACAACCCAAGATCTCTCTCTCTTTTTTTTAAACTTTCCTCTTTCAGGTACCAGGTGCTCAGAGAAATTTTCTTTTGGGAAAGGATTCTCTGCGAGCTTTTAGTTTCATATAATTAGCAAATATTGGGTTGTGCCTTTCTTGGTAAACAAATACAATAAACTCGGGATAAAGGACAAGCTTGGTTTAACCAGATACATTAATTTTTGATCCCTCTGTCAGTTCATGAGTAAAACTCAACAAGATCTCTAAAATCATCACGGAAAAATATCCTATAAGTAAATTACATCTAGAAAATTTTTACTTTACCAAATTAAGGTTCATTTGCAATGCTAACAGCAAGAAGGCCATTAAAAACACAGATGGTGTCTAAATAAGACAAAGGAAAATCGTTTGAACAAAAATAAAAAGGATCCCAAATCAATTATATAGAAAAGATTCCTTTATTAACTTGTGGTCGAGAATATATTTGTATATTTTCAGAAAACAACCCCAAGACCAGATGGATTCCTGCAACAGAGAGGAATTGACAGGAGTGCTCCAACCACGAAGACAAGAGGCAAAAACAGTCCAGAGATGGAAGACGCTGACAACGCCTTGCCATGGGAGCAGTCAGCAGCTGTGCACTGCTGCAGGTTGCCTAGGACCAAACCAGAGAGGGTCGGACCTGCATTGCCAACATGTGCCCACCATCCAGATATCACTGCTGACATGTACACATAAGGAACTGTTGGACATTGAAATTGGGTCTCAAACATTTTTTTGTTTTGTCTTGTTTTGTTATTATATGTTTATTTCCAGTCTGCAAAGGCAAAACTTTTTAAAGGAAAGAAATGGTGGGAAAAAGATACATAGGCAAAGAAGCATTGAACAGACTGTCAAACTACATTGGGAAGACAGGGGTGGTTGGGCGAGGAGGGCTGTAAGAGACCAACCGAAGGACTTGTACGCATGCATATAAGCACAACCAATGGATATAAGACACTGGGGTGGGGGGGGAGGGTGGGCAGGTGAAGGCATGTCCTGGGGGGTAGGGGAGGTCGGGGGGAGATCAAAGGGGGAAGAAAAAGGAGACATATGTACTACTATTTGTAATACTTAAAACAATAAAAATAAAATAAAATTAAAAAAAAAAAAAAGAGAGAGAGATGAAAAGGGTAAGCTTGTTGTGATAACTTCATATACCATAATTTTTCCTAGAAAAATTATTTTGATAGACTGGAATGTTTGTAATGTTTTCAGTTGCTTCTTAACTTTATTATAATAGACTCAGCAGCTTAAAGTAATATAAAACTACATATTTTATAATAATGAAATTATTGCATCTCTAAGACCTTGGAATTTCATTTATGATTTTAACATTTTCTGAGCTGTATTATAATATTAGCTATGAATACCTTAGTTATATCACATATATGTACTGATATAATAAATAATGAAATAATTATAATAATTCCATGTCTTAATCTTTAGATAAGAAAAATCGTTTATGATCAACAATGTATAAGAAGCTACTTTCTTTTAAATGCTATTTTATGTATTCATCTGAATGTAATTTAGATAGTCTAGGCAGGGAAAAGTTTAAAAACACTGAAAAAATACATCAAACACTGGATATTTTATGACATCAAAGGCAAAGATACATCAGTACTCATTTCCCTACCTTTAGATTTATACTCAAATCAATTGGACCTCACCTGTAGCCTCAAGATGGCCTAATTTCTAAGCTGATAATCATCATAATGATTACATAATTACAAATATAAAATGTATTAACTTATTGCCATTTATCATGTGCTATACACAATTTCTATCCCATTTAAATCTCAAACAACAATTTTATAGTGTTTATTTATTCTATTTTGCTGATGGGAGAATAAAGTATAGAAAGGTTAAATAAGGACCAGTTCATCAACAAGTGACTTGACTTGGACATTGGTGAACTGCAATAGGCCATTTTTGCTTGGTTTCCACGAGGCACTTGAAGAATCTCCACTGAACTTTGAGAACTAAAGACACAAAGCAAAGCTCTTCCTTTCAACTTTTGCACTTTGTTGGCTACTATCTAAGCACCAAGGAGTGCACAGGTCAAGATGTTTGGCTTAGGAGTCAGCTAGACTACTTTCACATCCTAGCTTTGTCCTTTTATGGCTTTGTGATCATGAGCAAGTTATTTAAATCCTCCTATTTTTTTATTACCTTCTGCAGAACGAGGACAACAATATTTAACTCATGTTTTATGACAGGAGTAAAAAACGGCTTTGCATGGGATGGGAGTATAATTCATTAGCATATAAAATACTCTGTTTCTGACAAACTTCTCTAATGAATAACCCTAATCCACTTCTGATATCACAATGTTTTCTGAACTCCCTCATCCCACCTCCTTCCTAATGAACTTGGTGGTCTTCTTCCTCTCTCCCTAGGCATATAGGACACAGTAACTTGTTTAGTGAGGGAATGTCCTAAGAACAAACACATTCTCTAGCGAAAGAGTAGGTGCGTTGGGATTTCATTCCCAATAATTCAGTTGCCAACCACATTTCTCACTGACATAACAGATGGGTTATTAAAGCTCTGTTGACCATTACTTGAATTAGTATTAAACCTGTGAAACCCTTGATGGATCAATAATAGATTCTATGATACTTTACTTCCTCTGAGTGGCTTATTTTGCTTAGCATAATGCTCTGAGGTGGGGGGGGGGAGGAAATATGTAATACTTTCAACAATAAAGATAATATATTTTTTAATGTGCATTCAGTGACATCACGTCAGAGGCTAGAAATCAGCCATGGAGGAAGTTCATCATAAAAGTCAGGAAACACTATACTAGAACATCAGGTTTAAGTTTTGTTTGTGTGTGTTTTTTTAAAAAAGTTGTTTTACCCACTCACCATTAATACTAAGACCCAATGCTACTCAAATTATGGCCCGTAAACTAATGCCAATCACTGAGCTGTCTATTATCACTGAGCTGTCTATTATTATCCTACCACAGATTAAGTACAGCCATCGGGTATAAGTATTTGGAACCATTTAGAGCATTTGACATTGTCATTACATTGAAACTCATGATCATTTTATTGGTAATTAATTTCTTTTCAATTTTATAAATGGTTGATCCTGTTATGGACTGGGGAAAAATATGCCCTCTAATGCATTGCTATAGACATGTGTTTAAGTAGTCCCCCAATCCTTGGCATCCCTATAACCAGACCACTTTCAATTTCGCCCCACCAAGGAAACTGGATCGTGTCCAATTCCTTTGCCTTCTCACTGTTTAAGGGGAAAAGAAAAACAAACAGAAAAGAAACAAAAAAAAATACTGATGTCTGAGCCAACTCAAATTACTGCAGTGGACTTCAGTAAGCTCACTTATTTCTATGTCTTATGATTTCCATTTTCTGGTAATTCATTTTTATGAAGCATATAAGAATATCTCTCTAATGTGGAAAACTAAGAACCAAAAGAAAGAGATTGGCATGGACAGAAGGAAGAGAAAATGGTTTGGGCAAATGTGGCCAAAAATAATTCTTCAGTGAAAAGCTTTGTAGATTGTAGAGACTTGCTTGGAAGTTCTGGTGCAAATTTCTTGATTTTTAAACCCAAGCTTATTTTGAAAGCCATAATTTGCTTCAGAAACGCTGGCATGTATTTCAAGCATTTCAAATAACCTACTGAATATTTTGTACTTTGTATTCTACCTAGTCTAAATTTATACAAAAATAAAACCTCAGTGTTATTTTAAAAGTCAGAAACCAGAGATGGAGGAAAAACCTTAGGCCAAAGACTTGGTTCAATTGTCTCTGGAGCAGCCTATCTAATTATATTACTGTCAATTTCAACTCCAGGCTAAATTAAGGGAGCCAATTTATATTCAGCATCTCCTGCCTGAATATCAGACCCACAACCTGAGCCTCCACAAGTTGTCTCCCCGCTGACTCCTGAGTGCCTCACTCTGGTAAAGGAAAAAGAAATTAATATTTATATCGATTCTGCTACATGTGAACTCATTTGCATTGAGTACTGCATATAATATTAACCATTAATAATAATATTACTAGCTTTAATGTATAATCAAAACATCTGAAATGTAGAGAGGTCACATAATAAATGACAACAACAGGGTTAAATCTAAGTCTTTTATACACCACCCATAACCTATATTTATTCCATAACCTTATAACCACCAGTCAATCATTAAAGCCACATTAAGTACAACTTTCAGTTTCCAAAAATTGCCTCATGCCAGGGTTGGCCCTAGGTTTATGAATATTTTATTTCTTTTCATATTTTCTTTTGCAGCCTTTAACTCTTTTTAGAGCCTTCATGTAATTAACTCACAAAAAAATCCATGTCACCTTGGTTCTGTTTAATTTAGTGAAATATTAGTTTCTCCAAAAGCAAATCCATTGGAAAAGGTACAAAAATAAGATAAGTTCATTCTGTTTCAATATTGCAGACACCTTGGCACTTAAATAGTAAAAATCATACTTAATAAAAAGGATAAAAAGCTCACAACAAAAGCACCGGGACAAAAAAAACATTACCTAACCATGTGTTGACTATCATAGTTCTAACCAGATTTCGGAAATAGTAACATCAATTTGTACAAAGTGAAGTCGTTATCTTTAAAAAACAAAAGTGACTTCTAACAGGAACAGGGTGGACAATGATGGGAAATAAGAAAAATCCACTTATCCTTTTAATTGAAACAAATGCTCAGTATCACTGTACCTAATTTTTTAAGTAATTTAAAAATAATTAAAGTTAGGGACTTTAAACATATTCTGTAGAGGAAAAAATAAAGCATGTGTAGTATATAGATTTTAATTGAGGTGTTACTACATATAATAATATGTGCAGACTGTAGTATGCTAAGTTTTCACAAGTATATATACCTGAATAAGTATAATTTAAATCAATAAAATTTCCTTAGCCACAGAATATTTCCTATTGCCCTTTGTCCTTCTCTTGTACATTTCCACCAGATGAGAGTCTACAATTTTGATATTTACTACCATAAATTAGTTTTTCCTGTTCTTGATGATAATATGTAGACAAACTGTGTTGTGCCTGCTTCTATTTTCTATAATAATATTTTTGAGGTCCTTCCATATCAATGCACACATCAACACAACATCCATCTTATAGCAGAAAAGTATTCATTTTACATTATAATGTATTTATCTATTCTCATATTCTATATTTTTGTTATTATGAATAAGGCATCTATAGACATTCTTGGATGCATCTTTTTGTAGACATCATCTTTTATTTCTTTTAATTAGGTAGTTGTTGAATTGCTCGGTCATATATATACGTGTGTGTGTATATATATATATGTGTATATATATATATATATATATAAAACTTTGGCTATTATAAATGTCTTTTATAAACATTTCTTTAAAAATTTTGTTTAGATATATGCTTTTCAATTCATTAATCTTTTTAAATTATCTTTAAGAATCTTTTCTATTCATTGGTTTCTAGTCTTGTCATATATGTGGGCCATAACAAAACAAAAAAAAGTGGACTTAGCTAACTATAAGGCTTTCCAAAAGATTATTGTAGGAAAGATCTGAGAAATGAGGGTGGGGGAAGAGCGTGATCACTTGTCTCTTTTCTAGGTGTTTGGTTCTTTTCTAGTTGTTCCCTCATACATAGCAGTAGCCTTGCTTGCCAGAGCCATTGACTGCAGAGGGGGGCAATCTGGCAATAACGAGTTAATAAATTGATATCCATGATGCTCAGGACCATGTCAGGCATTGTGTTATGCACTGGTCTTAAGATCTGAAAAAAAGGCAACTATAACATTTAGGTAAGAAATAGTTTATCAAAAGAGAATTCATACTAATTACCATGCAATGGGACAAGTATAATAAAAAAATTCTTTACTGGTATTAGAGCAGCACAACGTGGATAAATATTTTAAGAATAGTGATTGATCCCAGGTGGCGTGGTCCAGTGGTTGAGCTTTGGCCTATAAACCGGGAGGTCTCGGTTGGATTCCCAGTCAGGGAAAATGCCCAGGTTGTGGGCTCCATCCCCAATGTGGAACATGATGATTCTCTCTCATCATTGATGTATCTATCTCTCTCTATATATTCCTCTCTGAAATCAATATACATATATATTTTTAAAAAGAATAGTGTTTGATTTCTGAGATGAGTTTTAAAGTGGAAGTGGGAATAATCTAGCCTGAATGCAGTATCAGTTAGAGGATTCCAAGTGTAATAAAATTAAAAGCAAAAGCTGGAGGTTAGAATTAGCTTGATGTGTGCAAACACAATGTATATATTTTTATTTCACTTAACATAATTTCATTAACATTTTCCATATTTTTACGTAATTTGTATAATCAACGTGTTTAAAAGTTGCATAATAGTATATGTACTAAGTTATCATTTAAAACATTTTAAAACAGTTAATTTTCTTCTTTCAAAATATATTTCCAGTTTAATAAATAGGTTTATTAAGGCTAAATCATACAATGGATATAAAGGTTTGTATACTTGCCCTAGCCAGTTTAGTTCAGTGAATAGAATATTGGCCTGGGAACTGAAGGGTCCCAGGTTCGATCCCGGTCAAGGGCACATGCCTGGGTTGTGGGCTTGATCCCCAGTAGGAGGCATGCAAGATGCAGCCAATCAATGATTCTCTCTCATCATTTATGTTTCTTTCTCTCTCTCCCTCTCCCCTCCTCTCTGATATCAATAAAAATATATTTTAATAAAATAAAAATAAAATAAAAGTTATATGCTTTTTAGAATGATGTATTATGTTATTTTTTCTCTATATACAAAGTTAGGTATATTTATTTATTTAAATAAATGCTACACAAAATTTTTCTTAATCAGAATAATCTTATATTTTGAACTGTAGAAGTTGCATCAAATATCTTGACCAGACCTACATCATCTGTGTTATCTATTAATTGAAGTGAAAACCAATTTAAAGTTGAATTTATATTCTATAAACCCATGTTTCAAAAACTAAACCTGGGGTGTCAAAAAGAAGTATTAATGTTTAACCATAATATTTCTTTTGTTGATTCAGATATAACAAGTAATTCTGCATGTTTACCTAAGTACCCTCACCCATCTACATATCCACCCACCCATACAGCTGTATACACCTACTTATGTGATATACTAGTATATATATCTGGACAGAGGTCATTATTTTTTATTATTAATATATATTTTATAGATTATAGAAAGGAAGGGAGAGGGAAAGAGAGAGTGAAACATCAATGATGAGAGAGAATCATTGATTGGCTGCATCCTGCAGGCCCCCTACTGGGGATCGAACCTGCATCCCAGGCATGTGCCCTTGACTGGAATCAAACCAGGGACCTTTCAGTCTGCAGGTCGATGCTCTATCCACTGAGTCAAACCAGCTAGGGCATGGACTGAGGTAATTATTTAACCAGATTCTCAACTAGAATAGAAAAGATAAATTACCTTATATTCCATGTGCCAATGTGCTTTAGACTAATAAAATATAGTTGAATGAGGTGGGAGTACCAAAGAACAAAAATTTCTTATTGCTTATCTCAGCATACTCATGATTTTGTATTTAACACCAGTTATCTGTCTTTATTTGATTACATCAATTCATGAAGTTCCATAATTTAACCTGAATGGTATTTTTTTTCTTGTGAAATGTATTCTTTATAAAACTAGGAATTCTATTTCATTTGGATCACCTACATATAATATGCTGTATGAAAGATCATTCTCAGATATCTACACTATCATTTATGGGCCATTCAAGTGTCAAGTAATTTCATTCATTGCCTTGACATGAATTCTGTTTTCTCTCAGTTATTTAAAGCTTAAACAATATCAAATTATGCTTTCTCTTTGTGGAAGAAGTGGTAGGTAAATAATCAAAATTAACTTTCAATAATATGATAAATAAATTAGACAAATGAATGTTTTGGACTTATTTGTTACTTCTATAAAATATAGATTCTAGTACGTGCAATAAAGATAACATAAAACAGAAGGTAGAACACTTCAATTTAGAGCTTATAAAAATCCTAGAAGGCCACTTAGTGCTTAAAAAAATATGTGTGCATATAAATGTCAGTGCTTTATGTTCCACAGAAAAGATTTTAGGTAACTGGCAAAACTGATATGATATCTTGTTTCAATTACAAAAGAATAGAATATTTATTCTGCTATTCTTAAGGTCACGTTTGCTTAGTTTTCTGGAATCAAATTTAGATTTTATTTTATCACTCACTTATGCATCTGTTACTTTAGTATCATGACATTTACTTCTCTTATGCTTTCAAAATATTAAGGTAGTTCTGGGCTTTTCATGCCTCCATAATTCAGAGATTTATGGAAAATGAGAATTTAGTACAGCCTGTTATTCTTAGTTTCTCACATAAAGTTAGACTACTCACTCTGTATGCTGCAAAATAAAGTCTTAACTCTCTGTTCCCAGAAAGACTGATGAGGATTGTATAACAACTAAAACTCTCATCACCAGGCTACTTCCCTTTCCCCAAACTAACTACTATGTCATGCAATGAAATATTAAGTTGAACATGTAGTCCAGGATTTGAGGAAATTATCTGTGATACTTAGCATTTAAAGAACATTGAAAAGAGTATCAAATGAATGTGGACCTTTAATGGATTTGAATAGTAAACAGTGTCCCGGTTTATTTTGGTGACTATTTGCTTGGTGCACATATTGTACTGATTGGGGCACAGTATGCAGACGAGAGAGATGCCCACCCCAACACTAATGCTGCAGGACAAGTGATCAGAACCTGCCTTTTACAATTTCATGCTGTTTGGGTATTTTCCATTTTTTGTTGTTAACAGAGTCTGACTATCATAATTTGGGCCAACATGTAATCTAACTTACCATGGGCAGAAGGGAAACTGATGTAATACTTTCCTTGGTGGGGAGTGAGGGGAGGGGTTGGAGTGGATTAAAATAAATGAGGGACTTGCATGGGGTAGGAAGTTAGAAGGGGTAAAGAATTGAAAGTTTATACAAGAAAGGTAATAGTATTTATACCAGAATTTATCAATTACATGGATTTTATATTTGTGCTTAACTCATAATATTTTCAGCAATAAATATACAATAAGAAAAAACATGGTTTCATAAACTCAGCATTTATTTCAGTTTCGTTATATATGAACACATTTCCTTCCTATCCAGTAAAGAGAGCAGACAGCCACATGCCTCACTAGTGAAAGCATAGCTTGCCCTAGCACATGACATGTCCCAACATACAAAGTGAAACAGGCCATTGGATGTGCTAACACAATTTAGAAAAGCGCTTTAAAATATACATGATGTATTTGAACCTATCAGAAAAAAGTATGCATAAGGATTATGACCACAGGCTGATTATGTAATGTATTTCCTTGTGGGACTTTTCCTCCTAGTAACTCAGAGGCTTTTGTTTAAAGTGCTACTTTTTCATACATTAACTATTTGATCTGACTGAAAACTCGGAGACACACTTATCCCATACAGTGGATGGAATAATGAATTTATGCCTGCCCATATTACATATTATCATGAGAGTTGTGTTGGTTAACAGGTACAAATGTACATTGGTTAGAAGTATAACATGCTGCCCTAGCCGGTTTGGCTCAGTGGGTAGAGGGTTGGCCTGTGGACTCAAGGGTCCCAGGTTCAATTCCGGTCAAGGGCATGTACCTTGGTTGCGGGCACATACTCACTAGGGAGTGAGCAGGAGGCAGCTGATCGATGTTTCTCTCCCATCGATGTTTCTAACTCTCTATCACTCTCTCTTTCTCTCTGTAAAAAATAAATAAAATATATTTTTAAAAAAAGTATAACATGCTAACATATTTCATTTTAAATGCAATATAACAATAACAATTATGAGAGCTCTCAAAGGTACACATATACAATTGGACATGAACACTTTGGGCCCATTAAAGGTGATTTTCTTGACAAGAGAATTCTGCTGAAAGTAAAAAATAAGGAAAAAGGGAAATGTATACCATTTCAAAGTTATACTGTACAATTCATTTTTCAAGGCATAACTGCAATTAGTCATAATATGGCCTATTTCACACAGCTCCATAGCTCAGCTACTAATTTGGAGAATTGGTGATTCATGCTTCTCCTATTTTCTTGCTACTTATATTTATACTTTGATTCAAACAAATCCATGGCAGACAATTGACATGGCCTTCCAAAAACACAACAGATATCAAAAAGACAAGAAATAGTTCTTTAGTGAAAAGCAATAAAGAGGAATATGCTCTTTAGAATTGAGACAGTATACTTTTTCACTTTGATGTGTCACATTTTTACATTAGAGAAGATAGTTTGCAAGAAATTCCAAATTTAAAAACATTAAATGAGCCAGTAAAAACAAACACACACACACACACACACACACACACACACACCCCACCAAACCAAAAAACCCCAGACCCAATACTAAAAAGAAACAAAGAAAAAAAAAGAAAACACAATATTAGAAAGAAAAATTTGGATTATGAAGATCCAAATCCAAAATATCTATTTTGAAGTATTAAAATAGAGGACTGTTACAATCGCTCATTTCTCTGACATTAAAATGGTTGCCAACATATAAATAATGTGGTAGGATTTTTATTAACTTCCTTAATTATTATCTCATTTACATACTTTCCTTGTTGTAACAGTACTTATCAATGGTTGGTAGAAAATCAACATTCCCTCTAAGAACAATTAGAAATCTTGGTAATTTTTAAAGGTGTTTAATAATATTGGAGAGCTGAGGCAGTCAGGACTTAGGGCAGAGGAACCTATAAGAAGAGAAACTCAATAAGATGGGTTAAATTTCTCTGAGACCCTTTTATCCTTGAGCCACTTGGTAATACCGAAGTTTGTGCTGCATGATAAGCTGGTGTAATCACTCTAAAAAATCTCCTTGGAACGTATCTGTCTCTCCTGACCCAGCAATTTCAATTCAGTGACATACTCAACAAAGTTATGTATAAATGGGCAACAAAAGATGCAAGAATTTCATTGCATATTTTTTATGGAAGAACTCAACTGAAAATGCCTACAAGTCTATCAAGTAATAATTGGTAAATACTTTGGTATGTCTACTTAAAGGTTCTCAACTGGTGGCAATGTGGCCCCTGGGACATTTAATTTTGGGAAAACTATATTGTTTTTTAAATTATTATTTATTTTACAGAGAGAGGAAGGGAGAAACATTCATGTGAGAGAGAAACATCGATTGGTTGTCTCCTCCCATGCCCCAACCGGGGATTGGACCGATAGCTTAGGTATGTGCCCTGACCAGGAATCAAACCCACAATCTTTTGGTGTAAGGGACAAAATGCAAAACAATTGAACTACCCTCCTGGGCTGTTGGGAGATATTTTCAATTGTCATAACACTGGGAGAGGGGGACAGTGTTACAAGCATACAGAAGGGAGAGGCCAGTGATGCTGTTAAACATCATTCAATGTACAGGACAGCCCCATAACAAAGAGTTACCTGGTCAGAAATATCAATGGTGCCAAGGTGGAGAAACCATGATCTATACAATATCATATTGTTTTGGAAGTAAACAAATTAATGCAGTACATAAACCACCAATTTGTTCCACAAACATAAGATTGAGAACAATAAGCTAGACACAGAATACATATTTTATAACCCTACCAATATAAATTAAAAAACCAGCAAAATGAATCAATGTTAATAGAAGGTAAGATATTGGTTCCATTGTAGAGAATTAGTGACTGAGAAGTATAGGTATTGTTTTATTTCTTGACATGATTCCTTGGTGTATTCTGTGGGTGTGTTTGCTTTTTGAAAATTGTAAGGTTGTGATATGTAATTATGTGATATTTTGTTATCAAATTTACTGAAATTTTTTATTGGATCACTAGCCTGTAATATCTAATGGGATGTTTAATACCACCAAGATGTATATACCTAGTTTATAATTTAAAAAGGCAACTTCAATTTCTAAAAAGAACATAGAGTACTATTTGTTAATCCTCACCCAAGATACTTTTCCATTGACTTTTGGAGAGAGTGGAAGGGAGAGGGAGAGACAGAGAAAGAGAAACATTGATGTGAGAGAGATACATCAATTGGTTGCCTCCCGCACACGCCCCAGAGCCAGGGATCAAGCCTGCAACGGAGGTATATGTGCTTGGCCAGAATCGAACCCGGGACACTTCAGTCCATAGGGCAAGGCTTTATCCACTGAGCCAAACCAGCTAGCCAACAGAGTACTATTTAAAGTGAAATAAAATCATCCAAATAGAAGTCATTTTTTATTTCCTAAGAGTGTGAGTGTGTGTGTGTGTGTGTGTGTGTGTGTGTGTGTGTATGTTTGTGTGTGACACACTGTCATAGGGGTCTTTCTATACATTACAATATTTTAAAAATAATTTCAATGGCTTATGCCTATTTTTCATTTTCTTGCAAAGACAACAGTTTTCAAAATGGTTTCCATTTCTTAAAAAGTAAGTTTGCTTCCACAAGAATAATAGAATAGATAGTCCTTGTATACAGGGATAGTCTATAGTGAAATACCATGGCAACAGATGCTTTGGCTGAATCTTTCTGACCATTAGCAAATCTTCCCAAGTCTGTCAAATTCTATAGGTCCAAATTGCCATCAGAAATATTAATATTATAAATAGGAATAATATTCCATCTTAGCCATATTTTTAGCTAAGAAATATAACTAGTTTTGGTGAATCAAAAATAGATCACCTGACCAAGTACTATATGTGCATAAAACTAAACATTAAATACAAGCTATTTTATAATTTCACTATATTACTGTATGGTAAAAAAATATGGTCAAGTGAATCAACATAGAAATTTTTATACTTACATGTCTTTACACAGTTCTTATAGAACAAAAATTAGAGAATTGTATTCAAAGTAGTAATTCAGCTCTAGCCAGTTTGGCTCAGTGAATAGAGTATCAGCCTGCAGACCAAAGGGTCCTTGGTTCAGTTCTGGTCAAGGGCATGTACCTTGGCTGCAGGCTCCTCCCAGGCCCCGGCCCTGGTCAGGGCTCCTATAGGAGGCAATCAATTGATGTGTTTCTCTCTGTCTTTCCCTCTCTCTTCCATTCTCCCTAAAATCAATGGAAAAATATCCTCGGGTAAGGTTTAACAGAAGCCAAACTAACAAACAAGCAGAAAACACAAATTAGTAATTCACTCTATATAGTAATAGAGCTGCATATATAAATCATAAATAGTAAAATATATGCAACTATAAAATTTATTTATAAGTATTCTGTTTAATTTGAATATTTATCTTCTTAAATTCAATATGCTCAGATGTATCTTCTTATTGGTCTGCATCCTTATGTCTCCCTTGTCAAGGAAGTTTTATAGGATAGTGTGCCTCTGCAGACTGGAGGGGTGTGGTAAAGAGAAGTTAGAAAGGTGGAAGATAGTAGGAGGGACTAGGGGAATCAAAAGGGAGGGAGTTAAATTGTAAGAAGGAGGAGACAAGGATGTGGAAGAAGGGGTTATTTAGGAAAACTAGAGAGGAAGCAACAGAAGTCAAATACACACACACACACACACACACACACACACACACACACACACACAGCCATGATAAAACCCTCATTACCTAACCTCAGACTTTTTATGTAAGAAAGAAAAAAATGCCTATCCTTCTTAGACTACAATTTTTAATTCTACCTTCCTCATAGCCAAACTTATCCTAATTAATATGAGACCCATTTTACTTCCCATGTGCCAGACATGGAGCTGAAAATTCAGGACACAAAGTACATGAAATGGCCCATTGCACTCAGATAGCTAATAGAGTGGAATATTAAAAGTAATGCAATAAATAGTCATGTGTTTCAATATTATCTGTAATGAGTAGTATTATAAAATAAGGTTCAGTAAAGCAACATCCGGGAGATGACTCTTGAGTTGACACTTGTCACAAACAGTTGTTCCCAGGTGAACAAGAGATCACTCCAGACAAAGCAGGCCTCAGGTTAGAAGGTGTAAACTTACTGAGTACATGATTAATAAAAATGCTAGCTATTCTCATGCCAAAATCATGGAACTTGAATGTGAGAGGAAGATAGACAGGCAGCAATGTGGTTAAGCAAAAGCCAAATAAAGGATAATTCTAGGACTGACTACAGGATTTGAAGTTTGAACCATTAGCAGTAGTAGAATATTTGAAGAGTTGTAAGAACTACAAATGAATTGATCATACATGTGTTTTATACTTTCCTCTAAGGAGATATGCTAAAGTAGTGAGATGGGAAATAAGAAATCTGATTAGCTCTGAATTAAGACATGACAAATGGAGAAGGTTGAATTGACATTACAGATAATAGTTGTAGAATCAAGAAGTGCCTTTTCATTTAGCATGCTTTTTAGAATATACTTATTCAAGCTTATTACTAGAGGATGGTTCATTTTAGTTTTATGTTGCCATCTCTAAAAATTATTAGCTAAAGTTCTAAACTCAATTATTTCATCCTTGCTGTTTCCAAGGAAGCAGTTAGTGAGTTTCTTCTCTTTTTACTTTATTCTCCCTTATAGGGTGATTTCTACCACCTCAAAGGCTGTAACCACCATCTAGACATTACAGCACTAGAGGTTATGTACACATAGATGTCCTCAATAAAATATTAATGGAAATTAGATAGTACATATTTAATATTTGAGCAAAACCTGTAATGAAATCACACTGTAATAGGACAGAGATAACTTAATTTGCTAAACCATTAAATTGAAAGTTTACATATGGTATATATGTAGCTCAGCTCACCTTGTTCAGTTCCACCAGATCAAGAAACAGAAGCTTAGCAAATTCCCAGAAGACTTGTTTTCAATCTCCCATTCCCTGTTCATTCAACAAAGTTAAATACTATCCTGACATTTTAAAGATATAAATTTGTCTTCCTAGTTTAAATACTTTGTGTAAATAGAGTCATACAGAATACCATCCTTTGTGTCTTTGCTGGGTATTTTATTTGTGAAATTCACTCACGATGTTCTGTGTACTTGTAAAATATTCATTCTTATTTATGTACGCTACTGAATATTCTTTTGAGTGAACATTTATTTATCTAACTTACTGTTGAGAGGCATTCTGGATGATTATGAATAGTGCTATAACAAACATTTTAATACATGTTTTCTAAGGCATGTGTGACCCAGGAGTGTCACAGATATGCATATGTTCAGCTTTAGGAAATCTGTTTAAGGGTTTCATGAATTGTAAAAGTCCTTTTTCACCTGCAGCCTCTGAAAGTTTTGGTTTCTTAGCAAATTTGACATTGTCTATTTCATTTTAGACATTCTGTTGAATATGTATCAGTGTGGCATAACACTTAATTTGCATTTCTTTGATGACTAATGATGGGTTGTGTTACTTTTTCTTGTTAACTTTGAGGAGATCTTACATATTCTAATTAAGAGTTCTTTATTAGATGTGTGTATCATGAATACCATCTCTCACTGCATGGGTTGCTCTTTAAACTCTCTTTGAAGAACAGAAGTTTGCAAGTATAATGTGGTCTATTTTATCAATTATATTTCATCTTAGTCCATTCTTAAATGTCCCATTTAACAAGCATTCACCTAACTGAGTTCACCAAAAATAATTGTCTGTATTTTTTTTCTTGTTTTGCTCAGTGGTTGAGCATCAACCTATGACTCAGGAGGTCACAGTTCAATT